>VDFB02270651.1:393987280-394569510 GCA_007258455.2 Sequoia sempervirens | reverse complement strand
TTGCTTGGTTCTGTGAGCTTGGAGAACCCTTCTTTAATTCTGGCCGTACCTTCTCCTTTCTGCTGCAGCCGCCATTTCTAAAATACCAGGTTCTTTAATAAAATTTCCAGTATTGCTTTCCTTGTTCAGATTTTGACATTGTAAAAGCTCAAATAAGATAATATATTGATGCGCCTTGTTTCCTGAGCAAGATCTGAGTCTTTCTATGCGTTCTAGAATTTATTTGGAATTTATTTGCATTTATTAGCAAAATCGCATTTTACATTATTTGCCTGAAAACACAAAAAAAATACAAAAATCACAAAACTTGCAAAAAATCTCAAAACATCAGTTAGGGTTTGAAATTGAGAACCACCAGGGTTCCGGCTTGACATTTCCAGTATTGTATTTCATGTAATTGCTCCGCCATATGGTCGCCTCATTTCCATTTTGGAATTGGGTAGCACATACTTGGTGTTGAGTTTGCTTTCAGTATATTAGATGGTAGGGATCCTCCGACCACATGCTCGTCGTTCGCCGGCGCATTCTTGGTTAGAGTTTTTGTATAAGCATTTCAATTAAGACCCTCTGACCATATGCTCGCCATCACTTGGCGCCATGCTTGGTTAGAGTTACTTCCAGTTGCAGTTCTGATTAATGTACTGACGATCCTCTTGCCATATGACAGCCTCTCTCTTGTTGAGATTGAGTGCGCATTCTTGGCAAAGAGTTATATTGTAACTGCTAGTTTGATTTATCTAACCCTAACGGGTGTGTTGCATTTCTGATTGTAATTTCAAAATTGGAAAAATTGGCTCGGAATATTCGTTGTTGAAATCATGATCAACAATTTTAAAATGAATTGGTGATTTTAGTAGGGAAAGAATCGCCAATTGCCCCAATTCATGATTAACCATGACTAATCATGATTTTTCTTGTTTAATGCTTCTATGCCTTGAACAATCAATGGCTTTGAGAAAATAAGAGCTAATTGCACATGTGACTATGATGTTGATGAGTGGCCAACGTCTAATATCAGTCCACCTTTCCATGACAATAGAGCAACCCGTTTTAATTTGCCTGCTTCATGTCCTCCATCACCAAACTCATCTAAGAGTATTTTTGGTTAAGGAGGGTAGTGCATTGTTTATGTTCTCTAGGGGGGGAATGAGGGACCTATAGAAGTGGAATTTTTGAATATTTGTTGGAAATAAGAATGTGTCACATGTAATGGGATGGCATGGGCATAAATTGTTTTGTCAAGGAAGACTTTGCCACATCCCATGCTTGCATATTAAACACACTTGCAATTGTTTCTGACCTTCCACTAGCATTAGTCTTTCTTTTTCCTCTTGTGGAAACATCACCATTATTACCTACAACCAGGGATGGCATTGGCATAGCTGATTGTGTAGATTGTACTGGCATTGACACACCCTTAGACCTTGCATCCGCCTCCATATGGAATCCATTAACCTCTACCTTATTCTTCTTTATATTTAGACACACTTAACCCGATGTCATGTAATGCATAAGAGATGAGAATATACCCTAGTGTAGCTCTGTCTAATATTTGATTTGCAAGTGTGATTAAACCACACTCT
Organism: Sequoia sempervirens; assembly: GCA_007258455.2. Taxonomy (NCBI): domain Eukaryota; kingdom Viridiplantae; phylum Streptophyta; class Pinopsida; order Cupressales; family Cupressaceae; genus Sequoia; species Sequoia sempervirens. The sequence continues at coordinate 394,567,927 of VDFB02270651.1, read as the reverse complement.
ACTCCCCTAAATTTTTCCTTTTGTCTTTGTCTAGGGCTGTCACAAATTGGAGAAGATTTTTTTGGAATTGAAACGGCCCTTTGCATAAGTTTTTTCAAGATGGTGGAAAGACACTCAAATGGATTATGTGGCTGTTCTCTTTCACCCACAACAGCCCCACACCTTAATGAACCTCTAGCTGAGGTTGAAACTATATCATTTCTTTTTTTCTATTTCATGTTCACTACTGTCACTGCTGCTCTCCATGTTGTTTTGTGAAAAAATAATGCAAATGCAAATTGAAAATTAAAAAAAAAAAAAAAAATATCATATATTTTTTCTTTAAAATTTTGAAATTCTTTTGGGAAAAAGAACTAAAAAAACACAAAGGAAAGAATCATTTACCTCTACTACTTGTTTTGCTATCTCACTGCTCACTGCTCCCAACTCAGTAGTGCTGCCCTTGTTTTTGATCAATTTTCTTTTTCCTCTCTAGTTGCACCTTCAAACCTTGCTCAAAATGATTTTTTTCCCTCCAACTTAGTTGCACATTTTTTGGCATGTAAAAATGAATTAGATTGAAAGAGGGAGGTTTCTTTTACTCATCTAGGGCTAAGTTATGTGTGGGGGCCATGAAAGAAAAATTAAAATAATTTTTAATTGATTTTGAGCTTTTCTTATAGAAATCCAAAGTTGTTTTTGTAATGTCCCCATTTTTAGCACTACACTTTTCAGAATGATTGATAGCCTATTCCCTGTGTCAGCTTCTGGCCAGTCGGGCAAGGTAATTCAGGGTTTCTCGGGTCAAGCTGATGGTTTCTTTGAATATTCCTCGGTCCTGTGATGTTGGAGTTTGGCTTTGATTCTAGATTCCTTCCTGGTTTTAGGAGAGCTTCGGCAGAGGTATGCCATGCAACCTGGGCTTCAACCTTCCTCTAGACTTACTATTTTAGTAAAGTTATGACGGGCTATATCCTGAGTTTGGGATTTTGGATTATGGATTCTTCGGTTTCTTTGTTTAACTGGGGACGCATTTAACCTTGATCCGAAAGAACTTTGAATTTACTTTCATTTTAGTAAATTCTATTTTGGCAATGGTCCTCAAGTATTTCAACAAATTTACTCCCTTGCAAAATGGGCCTGGTATGGTTGTTTTGGCCTTTAATGCATTTTGAGAGATAAGTATTTTAATTAAAATAATGTTATTTTATGTTACACCCTTGGCCTAGTGACAATAACTTTAAGTTGTTTTAAAAAAGGTGGGACCTTGATGGGTGGTTTCATTTGAGGTGAAATATAATATTTCGTGGTTGAAAAATATAAAGTGATTAAAAGGGATGCCAACTTCTATGGAAGTTTAATTTTAACTGATTTATTTAATCAAGGAAAAAGGTATGCCATCTTGAAGGAAGACTTGGTCAAGTCAAAACCTAAAAGAATCTTGAGGAATGGGCGCACCTTCTGGAAGCATCTAGAGGTGTCTTCTCAAAGTTATAAAAAGGAGCTTTGGGTCTTCATTTCATTATCTTATGTCTACTATAATGTTATGCTGCTGGAATGGTACTGGGATCTCTTCGAGGAATGTATGCCTCCTAGCCTTGGCATTGCTTCTTGCTTGAAAGATAGCAACTAGTGATGAGTTAGTTGTAGATGAGTGAGCTTTGTAGTGAGTTTTTGCATTGTAGTTGTTGTTTATGCAGTTGTAATTCAGTTTCTTGCAAATTAATCAAAAATCTGGAGTTGCTGGTTTGTGTTGTAGATTGATGTTTTGACTCATAAGTATTTGGGCGAATTTAATTTGGTTCTGGGTGGTTTACCCATGCATTTGCTAGCTAAGGGCACCCCTCTCAATGAAGTTTGAGAATTTTTAATGAAGTCTTTATTTTTATAACTCAAAATTGCCCCTCTCTTGCAGCAATACCTTTTGGGTTTCATGGGAGTTTGTGCCAAAAAATAAATATCAGCTTTTAGGGTCAATTTTATGATGCATTCTTGGGCGGCTTCATCATAGGAGTACTTTGCATTAGGTTTTATGCATTTTGAGTGAGTATTGAGTGAATTGTGAGCATTTCAATAGGGTTCTGTATTGCTGGTTAAGTAATTTCAGTCCATGATCAGTCATATCAGTTTACATAAAGTCCATCATTTGAGTTGGGTTTGGAAGGGAAGTCATTGTGAGCATTGAGGATGAAATTATACTTTATTGCAGCATTGTTAGACCTTCTTATCTTATGCTCTTGGCAGGCAATCTCTACTATATTGTAAGCTGAACAGTAGTACTGTCAGCATCTTCTAATCTTTCACTTCATGCTTTGTAATACCCACTGAATAAGTGGAAGAGGCTGGCTTGCCGCCTATTTATGTTTTGAATTGCATTGTAGTACTTAGCATCTCCGCCTTATGGTAGCTCCATTCCCACTCTGGGTTTGAAAGCACATTCTTGGCATCGAGTTTACTTTCAACAATTGTAGTCGGTAGGGATCCTCTGACCACATGCTCGCCGTCATCTGGCTCATTCTTGGTTAGAGTTATTCAGTTCAGCATTGCATTGAGATCCTTTGACCATATGCTCACACCTTGCCCATCTCGCGATCCTGGTGTACATTCTTGGTTAGAGTTGAATTCTGCATTGTTTTGGTTTAAAGTGCTAACCCTAACGAATGTGTGTTGCATTGCTATTGTAATCAAAAAAAAAAAAAATGGTTCGAAATATTTCATTTTTATGTAGGAATGGCCCCACTCATCTTGGGGATGTGTGGTCATCCCCATGAAGTCCCTATGTTAACAAGATGTTATGCATTTTTTTTTTTGATTGGGGATGGTGGGAGGATGTTATTGAGGGCCTCCTCGTGTTCCCAAAACATTCTCTGTATGAGTACAAGGCAAATAATACCCATGCTTTGTCCCTGGGGAACATAGATTTGAACTTAATGACATTAATTTCATTACTCTCTAGTGTACTGATTCTTTATGAATTTAACTCGACTCTGTATAGGAAATTACACCAAACATTCATTGCAAAACTATTACACTACCAATTGCAATATGAATATAACATAATAGAACATACCAAATGTTTGTAGATGAAGAACATTGATTGCATTATTACATAGTAGTGGTTGTACAATGAAATTAGATTGCCTTCCTTTGCTATGCAAATCTTATTTAAAGTGCTGAAACGGTTGTTAGTTAGACCACAACCATTGGCAACCACTTACAACAATCTCTTCACAGCTCCCCAAAGCCGACAAGCAAATAAAAAAATAGTTGGCTACATAATTACTAACAAAACACAAGAAGTTCAATTTATGCTTATGATAGATTGTATTCAAAATGGAACTGAGATTCAAAGCATAAAATATAATCTTTTCCCCCATCATTTTTTGATGAAAAGAAAATATATTAAAAGAGAATTTCTATAAATAAGGAGTGTAGAATTGTGATCATGCCAACCTTTCAGAGTTCTCAAAACCAGCTCAATCTAACTATATTACTACTGATTTTTGTCAGCTGAGTTGAATAAAAGAGCTAGAAAGGAAACAGCTAACTGCTACAAAGTTGATGTTGATGAAACATAGATAGTGTCATAGTTTGCAAACTTGGACTTGTTAGATCCCAAATATAAAAACTTGGCAACTTATATAAATACTTAAATTAAAAGCTTGGAAAAACTTGTCAAAAACTTGGTGTTCACGAGTTTCTCCTACAGAATGCCCACAAGTTTGGTGCTGCAACCTGCCAAAACTTATCTCTTGCAACTCACGACTTAAACCTGCGAAAACTCATGTGGCAAAAAATGGCAAGTACTCTTTGAGTTGGCAGGTACTCAGTGAGTTTTCAATCTATGCTGCAGACCATTGAAGTGCTCCCATAGTTAATGCAAGCCACAAGAATGGTCTTGGTATTACCACTGAAACCAATGTTGGTAGATCCTCTTGGATCACATTGGGGTCCTCTCTCTCAATTCCTCAAACATTTGCTTGCCTTCATATCCATGATTTTTGTTTTAAGAACTCTTTTCTTTTCCAAATGAAATTTTCTCACAAATTTTGTCCAAGGGAATAATTCTCAATTTTGGTGTATAATCTGAACAAAATGTTGCACCTTTCTCCATGCTTTGCCAAGTTAATAAGTAATCTTCGGGAATCTCATCAATATCGTTGCAAGATCTAAATGATTTCAAGTCTGTCTTTCATGTGGAATATTCTGAGAGCTAGACTCTGCTTACAGAAGATATTTTATTGTTTTTACCAATTTTGCATCTGATAATAAATGATCTTGAATTCTAGAAGGCTGTCTTGGAAATGATCTTTTGTAAGGAAAATAATTTGTTTTGGTGAATTGGTAATATAGAGGAGGTATGTGGAATGAATCCTTAGAATGGATGTCCTACAATATAATTTAGTAACCTGCAATTAATAGTCTTTTTTAGTGGTTGTGGCTTATTCTTCTAGATATCCAGTCTTTCATATGTTCTCTTTAAATTTAAGTTCCTTTTTAACATTTAGCTTGTTCTAGCTTCCAATATTGAAAATACCATTGACCTATTGGTTATGTTGAATAGGTTGGATAGTGTAAATGTTAAAATGCCTACATGGCAGCTCTCCAATCTGATGCATAGTGCGAGAATGAAGTTCACGGATGGTCGTTTGGTAAAGATTGTCCAAGTTTTAGGCGATCTGGGCAACTGGAGGAAAGCAGTTGAAGTAGTTCACTGGGTCCATAACCGTAAACGTTACCAGTACTGTAAAGGCAGGTAACTAATTTCTTCTTTTTTGGATTCACTTAATGGAGACATGACAATGGCGCTTTCTGGAACAAAATGAAGATGAAAGGAATTTTTAAAGGCAATTACCATTTTATATAATAATTAAGATGCATTCTTCTCTCTAAAAATGTTTTCTATATAGCCAATGTTTTCTAAAATTGATCTTACTTGTCCCATCCTTAGGGTTAGTATTTAATTGATTGTTGTTATTTTGTTTGGATACATTTTCATTTCTGCTTTACATCCCACATTTGTTGTGTTGGCCCCTAAAATATAATTTAAAAAGGTGAGATTGAAGGCCCTTTACAAACATTGGCATCTGGTGTTTTGGTGTTTTGTACTAGAATCTTCCCCCCATGTCCCCCACCCCCTCCTTGCTGGCTGGAATATTTTACTAATTTGTGTTAACTGTAATCAAGATGTTGAGACTTAATGAATGAAAGGTCTTGTCCTCCATCCCATATTCGATGTGCTGACCTCCTGATAGGAGTTAAAAAAGGTCAGAAAAAAGGTCCTTTCCTAACACTGCTTTTGATGTTTTATAATGAAATCTCCCTCTCCTCATTAATTGGAATAAGTTGGTAATTTGGATTAACTAACTATAAGCAAGATGTTGAGACTGAATAAACAAAAGGTCTGGTCTTCCATCCAACATTCAGTGTTTTGATCCCTTAATAGGAGTTAAAAAGGTGAGAATGAAAGCTTTATATTAACACCAGCCTCTGGTGTTTTGTAGTAGAATCTCCTTCTCATCCTCATTGGCTAAAATATCTTAGCGATTACATTAACAAACTATAATCAAGACGTTGAAACTTGACAATAGGGAAGAATGCCCTACTAACACTGGGCTTTGGTGTTTTGTAGTGGAATCTTTTCTTCCTCCTCACCAGCTGGAATATCTTAGTAATTTGGGTTAACTAACTAACTAACTAACTATACCATAATTCCTAACAATTTAGCTTACTGAACCAATAGTTGTCATTTCTTGGGATTCAAAGACAATCTTGTCTCCCAACACAAATACATACATTGACGATTCAGGCAAATGATCATCTTGCTGCCCAGGAATACACTAATCAACCAAAAAGGTTTTAAAATTTAAAACCCTTAGTGGACATTTCTCCAAAAATAAACAAAATTGTCCATTGGAATGTAGCAGTTGCGTTATTTAGCCCAGATGGCATCCTATTGTATGTGTATGATCTTAACTCCAATACAATTCTCATTTTTCAAGTTTTCTTCCTCTGTTATCTTAATTTGATTGTAACCCAAAATATATCTAAAATGGAATACAATTCATTACTTGCTACTTCCTCTAAAATTGTGCCTGTCAATGGTATGTGGAATATATCTTTCTTTGTTACTGCCTTTAGACTCTGAAATCTGCAGCGCATGTACTTGAGGAAATATGATGGACACAGTTCTTTTGGCACTTATTTTAAATCCTTGTAAGTCCAAGTTACTTTGTGATGCTCTGTAAATAATTTTAGTTTCGCTAATGTAAATTTGGGTTCCAAATCTGCCTCTCTTGCTTATCATTTGCTTGTTTTTCGTTGGTGCCTAGATTGATTTCATGAGTTGTTGGACTGCATATTGTATGTTTACTTCTTGTGTGAATTCATATGCAGGCTGCATGGTATCCCCTGCTCGATATTCATTGAAATTCTTATACACAACTTTTATTTTTATACAACCTTATCCTATTCTATTTCTATTTTCATTGTTACATCCCAAATTGTGACGTTACAATTTACCATTACTAGATAGAGTAAATATGAATTTTGGAGGTGAATTAATGATGCTTGTACCTTGTTTTCAATATGAATGTTGTTTCATTTGATGTTATTCTTGGTGAAATACTGCATAAAGGAGAATATAAGGTTATTGATTTGTGAATAATCTAACTTTTGAAATGATTCATGTATTCTGCTTTGTTTTGAGCATATGACTCCCGTTGTCGTGTCATGATGTGCAGGAGACAGGTTCATACCTCCAGGCAGAGGAGAGATATCATTCGGGGAGGAACTTGGTCGGGTAAACAGTAACGAGTACCAATTGGGCATACACACACATATTATAGACCGAGTAAGCTAAGTCATTTGTTGAGTTAAAGGTAAGTCATCCGTAGGCTAGTTTATTATCATTAGGAGTCGTATCTACTTCTGAATGTGTGAATAAGTGTTGCTTGCCAGTATAACCATATGTGGAATAATGTTTCTGGTTAGAGGTGGGCATGTGTATATGTATATATACAAATAAATACGGTATGTACAAGTGTCCATAAGTATATTCATGTCGATACAACATATGAGAGTAGATGGATATGCCATACGTGGTGCATTGATATAAATGTATTTATGAATACATACATAAAGGAGGTTGTCACATCCCTCGCATTGAGACAATATGTTTGGTTATATATATATATTTTGAATACAATGATCGTTGCAAGTAATTGCTTTCATGGGATTATGACATTGAGAATGCAATAGCTGTTTTATCGTAACTGTAATGATAACAAACTTTTATTTTGCCAGTAAATTTATTGTTCACGGGAAGTTGAATGAAATTACGAGATTAAATTTAATGCATATTATTAAGTCGTTGAGAACGATCTAATCCATAATCCTTGTCAGTGGATGCAGGATTGCCGACGCCGTGAGGGAAAGGGGAATATCATCAGGGAGAGGACATGGTTAACAATGGATCAATATTATTGTCTACCTCAAGCTGGTGTATGACAAATGTCTAAATCGTAACTTGGCCATAAGTAATTAAATTTAATTATTTATTAGATTAGCCAGTTTAAAACAAATAAATCTATAATCACCTTTAAAGGAGATTGTAAATGGTTAATAAATAATAAATCAAAATAATGGATATAATTAAATATTTTATCCTTTTGGAAATTAGCGAACCAAATTCTTGATGACTATATATATTTTTGTAGGAGGATATTTAATATTAAATTAATAATAAGAGATACAAGATATTTGCCATCGAATTGAATATAAATGTAAGTCTTAAGTTAAAAATTAATGGAATAAATTCTGGTGTTGTCGGTGGTTTTGAAGCGGACATATTCTTCCTCCATGCTTTGATTTGAAACGGCCAAGACGGGTAAGCCAGGAGTCGCGTGACTCTTGCAGTCCTGGCGGAAGACTTTTAGAGCAATATAGTGGAAGCCGAAGGGGGGGATAGGCACTTCATTCTGTCGGGAAAAGTTTCTATCTTTGGGCCTTCGATTTTTCATTGAACACCTTACCTTTTTCTCCTGCAACTCCATCTCTCTGAACTCGGCCTTGATATCTGTGGGTGGCTTTTCATTCAATTTCTTCTATCGCGTAATACCTTCTCCTGAAGGAACTTCGTTCTCAAGTCTGAAACAATCTTTTCCATTCATTCGGAGGTAACCCAAGTTTCTCTGTGCTCCGTCTGTGCCCTAACTGTTGGCGAATTCTCAAGACAAAATAATAAAAGTTCAATCCGCCCCTGTTCTTGATCACGGCTGGGAGTATTGGCGTGCTTGGAAGTCGAGGTAGTTGCGAAAAGAGATAATCTCTCCAGTCTCGAACTCTCCACTCACAGACAGGCGAGTAACAAATATCTCACCAAATGAATGATATCAATATTTAATTCTCAGTCGAATTGTCAGGCAAGTATTGTGATCCAGTTTCTGATATCCATCAGGGTAGAGCTACTTTCAATTTAGTGTTGGCTCTGTTATATTCTGAAACCCGAGCCAGGGTTCTATTGCTTCCTTTACTTATAAATGTTCTTAGTCTTTCGAGTGGAGTGATTTCCCACATCTTTTCTTAATATCTTTAGCTTATGCAATTTTCATAGATTTCTAATCTGAGCAAAACATGTCATTACTGTTGACTACGAAAGAGTTAAATCAAAACTGAGAACAACTAGCACAGAGAATAGTTAAAGTATTCATCCTTGTTGAAAGAAGATTTATGCTTATGTATTCTTGTGGGAGATTCTGGCCGAACCCTTCTAGCCTCCTCATCTCTGTTCTCGATTTATCTGAGATAAGATTCTATATTCTCTCTTCTCAACATTGAACTTGGTCATTAGTAGAATTTTCAACAAGATCATTCCTGTCAGAATTATAAGGCCATACGCTGATTTAAATCTGTATCTGGATTCTATGGAATCATTTGGTAATTTTTCCAAAGATCTTAATAGGTATAGATATGCCAAATTCCTTTTCCCTAAATTAGAAGCTGAACAAGTGCATACCTTTGTTCAAATGAGACTGCTTGGGAATATTTATAATGAGAGTCTTGAAATTCCCATTGTTGTATCAATCACTCTTTTCTCTTGCATAAACTTTAGGGATTAGACATAACCCTAAACCATAGGAAAAATTAATCAGACCTGGCAATGTGAATTAGATCTTGTATTGTGATTAATTTGAGCAGAGAATAGTCAAGGTGATCTTCCGTGTTATGAGAAAGAATATGCTTAAGCTCTGAGCAAGATGAATTTTGGAAAAATGAAATAATATAAATGAAGGAATAAGACTTCTTAATCTCTCCTCATTAACTTGAGAGTAGCAGTTTATTATTTCTTAGAAGGGTTCAGTTAAGAGTTGAGTATATCTCTGTATATGAACAACAAGGAATCAACTTACCTTTAAATATGATGAAATTCTTTTGGACCATGTTAGAATAATATAAATCTTGAAACAAGATATAAGTTCAAACCAAGTTCTGGTAATATTAATCCTATGGTTAAGATATAACCTCGAACCAAAAGGAATTGATAAACAAACTTGCTAATGTAAAATTAGACTTTCATCTAAGTATTATCATACCGAGCAAGGATGCGTGCTGACGGCACAGTGATGCCACAAATAATTAATTAAAAATCCTTGGCCAAGGTAGATGCCCGTTTGGCAATGTCAGCTTCCATGGCCAGATATACTCTGATCAGGATGATTCTTCTGATAGGAGGTACCTATAGAGGAAGGATCGATCAGTAGTATATGTACGTGGACATCAGGCTCAGAGACATGAATGATAATTGATCCATGTTGACTACCCTCGTGAAGGGCGGGTTCTTCAGTTGAAGAAACTTGGGAGACCAGTAGGTCTTGGTTGGGCGGTAAAGCCCCTGATGATAAATCTCTTTCCCTCGATAAAGATTTTCAAGTAAGACAGTATGAAGATGATGTCAAACGGATTTCTTCCTCTCTCGTAAATCCAGGTACATGCAATGGTAATTGAATTTCGAATCCATCTATGCCATGAATGCTATTCTTTATGTTAATGAACATTGTAAGATTCTCATATGCTTAGTGAGATAGTTACTTGAATTTATTCAGCGGTTATATTGATTCATAGCTGTAGTAATTATTCGTTACCTTCTGGAAGCAAAGAAAAGTAATTATTATTCTTCTACAATTTCCTGTTAGACGTTTATAGTTAATAGTTTCTTTTCAGCTGAAAATGAAATTAAAAGTTAGTTGAGGAAGTGTATAATGTAACGACATCTGAATTGAATTCTCTTTTCCGTCTAGCTGCAAATGAAATCCCAGTTTGGCAGTTATTTAGTTATTGTTGTGCCATGAACAGTTGGCGGAAAACTGTTGAACGATTCATGTGTGTTGAAACTGAAAATTAAAAAAAAAGTTAATTGCATGTCTGAGTTAGTTGGATCAATTTGGAAACCCTAGTTTCGAAAACAAGTTAGTTGTAGATCAGCTGAAAGTTAGTTAATAGTTGAATTTTCAAACTATAGTCCAGTTAGGTTGTTACAGAGGGTATACAAGTAAATATACATGTATACATACCCACAACCAACCTTCGCTATATATGTGTGAATATGAATAAATATTATGATGATATTACCTTGGAATCTACGTATATACATATATATACATATACATGGGTACGTATAATGAAAGTATGCTGACTGGCTCGCAGTATACGTACATTGTAATTTAAAATGTATATGTATATACATGTATATATGTAAAGGTAAATATATTTATATATTTAATATTATATTAAGTATGTATATAATATAGTCTTTACAAAATATAAATATGTATACGAGATTATTTAAATTATTAAATTTAAATAATTATACATAAATATATAATGTAAATTAAAACTATATTATATATATATATATTAATATAATAAAATAAATATATATAGATATATTTTAGTAAATGGAATTGAAAATCAAATGAAGTTTAAACAAACATTTTTATTTAATATTCAATAAGTGTTGAAGTGAAATCACGAATTTGTAACATGAGACGCTTTTCTCAAAAAATGAATATTTCATTTAAAAGTCAAAATCAAATTACTGTGACTTCAAAATTAAATCGAATATCATTGTCACAATTTCGCCAAGATTCAAATATTTCTTTTGGAACTATATTGAAACTATGAAGTAGAAAATAAAGAAGAAATAAGAGCTTCCCGTGAAAATGGCGCATGAAGAATCGCACAACCATGACAGGGTAACAAAACGCGGCTAAAAGAAAGCCGTTTTCAACCAGGGAAATGGAGATGTGGGTGCCATTTGACCTGGGATTTAGTCTTGCATTAAACCGTCACTTATCCTTACCTATTGAATCACGCCAATACCAGAAGGTGTCGCGATTTTATGAACTGGTCATGTGCAAAATAAACTTACCTCATTGCTGTCAGCAAATGGAAGTCGAAATCTTCTCTATAGGGCAACACATTTCTCATTTGAACCATTCCAAACCCCGTTGGCAGCTTAGACGCCTTGGAAAGAGGAATTGGTTAAATCTTGAAACACTATAAAAAGCCTGCAAGGCTCATTCTTCAAAACACGGATTGGAAATTAGAAGTTCGATTTTGTTCATTCCTGAGTGTAAACTGTTTCTATTGAGAAAGCATTTATCAAATTGAGAGCAATATCAGAGTATTCATCAATTGTTGAGGGAGTCTTTAATCTGCTAAGGGTGTATTTTGTTTGTGTTGAAAGAGCATTCTTTGTATCTGAGAATAGCAATTTGAAATTATCAACAGTTGAGTTAAGAGTTCGTTAACAGAGCTAGCTGGAAGTCCTTTGGCGGTAGGCTAGAGGAGAAGCATTCTCATATTTCAAACATCTGAGGAAAGCTCTTGTCAGGCAAGTTAACTCTTTTCTTTTTCATGCTTTCTGTTGTTCTTGTATTCAGAAGTAAGTCTGTTTCATATCCTTTGATTGAAAAGAATAGAGAGTGAAGGTTGATGTACTTAGGAATGAATATCTAAAGGATAAATGATTATTTGCAAAGAGATAATTTGCGAAATAAGAAGGTTTTTGCATGTTCTTTACTATTAGTTTTGTGTTCATTAGTGTACGGAATACACTAGGCGTTGAAGAGAAAATTGCATTAATTGTATTGACTCCATATATGGAGTGTATGCTTGTACATAGCTATTTAATACTAGGAATGGATTGAGGGCATTTAATGTCCCCTTCTCGAGCATGATCTTCTCAGATGACCATTGGCTTATTCTGGAGACCCGTAGGGCTACTCGGACGGTTTGATTAGGGTTTCTTGTGTGGAGGTTGCGGTTGCTCGTGAATTGGTGATTGAACTGCGGATTCCTTCTGGGTTTTCTGTGGGCTTCGCAGTGATATGTTTCTCTTGGCATTCTGAGCACTTTCTGGAATTTACTATTTTTAGTAAATTCTATTTCTGGCAGTGGTCCTATTGGTTTCGGCACAGTTGACTTTCCTCTTCAGTCGACTCAATTGGTTTATTCAATTTTGGCCTTGGGAATGCAGTTTCGGAGAGATAAGTTCATTTCACTCAAATAACATTATATTTTAATGTTATATTTCCCCCTTGGCCTAATCTCTTAACTTAATGTTGTTTTAAAAGGTGGTCTTTAAGGGGTGGCGCCATCATTGAGATTATTTCATAATTATTAAGGTTGAATTAAAGCCTTAAGTTGGACGCCAATATTAAAAGTGATGAATTTAATTAAAAAGTCAAAATTGGAGCTTTGAAGAAAGGGACGCCATCTATTGGAGGATTAGGGTTTGACTCTGAAAGGAAGATTAGGGTTTCGAGAAGGTCAACGGAAAATTATAAAAGGAAGCCTTTGGTTCTCTTTTCATTATCTTTTGTCTACAGGAATGTTATGCTGCCGGATTGGCTTTGGGATTGCTTCGAGGAATGTACGCCTCCTAGCTTGGCATTGCTTCTCGCTTGAAAGATAGCGACTAGTGGTGAGATAGTGTAGTTTGAATGCTTTATTGTGAGATTTCTGCATTTTAGTCTTTGTGAGGTATTGTAAATCAGTTTTATGCATATTAGTGGTTTTCTAGGAGTTGCACATTCATTGTAGCAGATTGTCGTTTTTATTCATAAACCAAAAAATACAAAAAGAGTGCTTCTGGGTATTGTTTTATTCTCTCTATTTGTAAGGGGCGACCCATTTCCCAAAGTTGTAGATTTTTATTGAAGGCTGTGATTTTTAAATGCAAATCGCCCCGCTTGCTGGACCGTACCATCTAGATCTGCCTTGGGATTCGTGCATTAAATAAATAGGGACTTTGATCAATTTTCAGTGTTCTAGTTTGGTCACCATCATCCTAGGATCATATTGCATTTCGTCTCGTGGAATTTGGTTGAGTTTGGAGTGAGTTGTGAGTGAATTTGTGAGTTACAGGGCTGCTGTTCATGCAAGCAGAAAATAGGACTGTCATAAATCAGATTATCAGGTTGGCCTTAATAGTAGAGTTTCTGATCAAGCTTTATTATTCATTGAAGGGAATTCAATATATATTATTGCAGCTCTATTTACACTTTGATTCACATTGATAGCAAGGCATTATCTTTCATATTGTAAGCTGACAGTAGTACTGACAGGAGTTGTTATTCTTGCTTATCATGATTTGTAATGCTCAACTTTACATTCAGTAATTGCAATTGTATTTCCTTTACCTCCGCCCTATGGTAGCTCCTTTCCCACTCCGGGTTAGAAAGCACATTCTGGGTGTCGAGTACTTTCAGCATTCTAGCTTATTTCCCTTAATCGCATTGTAATTCTTAGCATCTCCGTCATATGGTAGCTCCCATTCCATCTCGGTTTGGAAAGCACATTCTTGACGTCGAGTCATTTCAGTTTATTAGATGATAGGGATCCTCTGACCACATGCCCGTCGTTCGCCGACGCATTCTTGGTTAGAGTTTTTGTATAAGCATTTCAATTCAGATCCTCTGACCAATGCTCACACCTTGCCCACATCGGGATCTTGGTGTACATTCTGGTTAGAGTTGTTTCAACATCGTTTTGGTTTAGAGCTAACCTTAACGGGTGCGTATTGTTTGTAACTTGCAATTGAAAAAGTTGAAAAAATTTGGCTCGGAATATTTCTCGGTATTTAATAAGTTACAAGTCACAACTAGTTATAAGTTAACTTAGTCAAGTTAATGAAGCTCCTAGGATGAGAGTATCCAATGTAAGGGAGATAGTTGTAGGTACTTGTTAAAATGATCTCCATTCTAGCAGTTAGTTTGTTGTAGGAAGTCTAGGGTACGAACTACCCCGATATACCAACCTACGCGTAGAGTAAGATAGCCTCAAGTCAAGTTGAACCTGGCTAGTGTACGTGACAAATGACCTACGTTCTTCATTGAATGTAAACACTTTGGCCAAAGTAGTGTAAGGAACCATTTAGTTGTAGTACTACACTGTCAGCTCACTGTGATCCCGGAATACATACTAGTCCGAGAGTTGCCGGTTGCACAAGACCTAGTTATGTAGGATCACAACACTATGCTCAGTTGGTAGTCGTTAAAGGATACCTCACCAATCTCTTCTTCGAAGGGAGGGCCGTTCATTGAAAAATGATCGTGCGGGGGACCGCATTATAAGTCCGTGGTTGGCGGAAAAGCGCCCGAGTGATGTTTCTCCTCCACAGCAAGCGGCCGATGTACCAAGATTTGAAAGGACGGACTCCTGGACCTTCTTACTACTATTTGTTCTAAAGCTCATTGGAGCTATGTTAGTTAAGGTATGTATTCTTGTTTCATGTACTTGTGAAGTTATTATATTGAGATGGAATCTTTATTGTAAATTGATATAGCAACATGTTCATGTATTATCAATAAAGAAAAGGAAATTTTTTATTGCAATGTCATGATAACACGTTTACATTCTTGAAGGATGCAAATTATGAAAATTTTAATTTTACCCAAGGGTCGGGTTGTTACACTCATTAAATAAAATGGCTTGCTTTTTCGCTAGTTTATTAAATTCCTGTCTGGTGTTTCTGTTTCGATCATGCACATTGATTTTAACGTTTTGTATTTACCCATTTGTCAATGTAGCAAACTTCAATCTATGCATCTACTGTCCTTAAAGCATTCATATGAAATTAGTACACCTCATCGTTGGGTTCAAATTCTTTCTGAGTCTCTACTTGAACTTGGGTGCTTTTCATCAATTATTTGCTTTCTTAATGTGTCTATTATTAATTGAGCTTTGCGAAATTTGACTTTAATTTTTTTTTTATCCTTTTGAGTATGAATAATCTTCACCTGCATCAGCCACATTTGTGTTAGTATAATATCATAGTGTTTAAGGACACTTTCCATTCTTATAATAATAAAAACTGCTTTTAATACTTTTCCAATTATCATGATTTCATGATCAGTTAGAATACCCAACAGAGCAATCTGTTCATTATTTTCCAATTTTAATCTAAAATCAACACTTATCAATGGTCACTTATCTAGTCTCTTTTGAACTTTTTCAGGTAACATGTACATACCTGTGACCTGATCCTCCATCTATTAGTGCATTTCTTTTTTTTAGAAAAGCTCCACCTTAGGCGATGGCTCCCTTTATTGATTATAAAAGTTCAAATACATCTGAGCAAACAAAAAAACCAACAAACCCTCTTTTCTCCAGATGAGGAAATTTCAGACGACACCCATGATTACCAGATAGACCCGCTTTTTTGAAACACAGCCTACCTACACCACACACCAGACACCAGACCACACTCATGACCTACCTCCAGGCCAATGCCACCTTTCAGATAGATCTATTCTACTTTGGGTTACTCCACAACGAAGCCTTCAAAGAACCTGTTTCTCATTCTCAATTATTTCCTTCAATTCTGCATCAATTTCCCCTTTACCAAAAAACACTTTAGACACATTCTGGCACACCCCCTTATTCGCCAACCAGTCTACCGCCTTGTTGGATTCTCGATAAACGTGGGAAATTGAATACTCATTTAGTGTTTTCAGGAGAGCCTGGATTACCTTGACCCACACCTTTAGCTTCCAACTTTGAGTGTAATTTTTACTTATTGCATTAATAGAAAACTTAGAATCCCCTTCGAACTCTACAGACAATATCCCCTTCTGCAAACATAATTTCAATCCGCTTGCTAATGCTTCCAATTTGGCTGTGTTGTTTGTAGCTTCTCCAATTTTCCTTGAGAGCGCCCATACACATTCTCCTGTAGCATCCCTTATTATGCAGCCTGCTCTGGCCTTTCCCGAGTTCCCTTTCGCTACCCCATCAAAATTCATTTTGTGTTTCCCTTCTTTCGAAGGCCTCCATTTTGACTCTTCCCTCTTCCTTGTTTTATTCGAATAAACCCACTCTGGCGGTTTGAGATTCAACCACCTCTTCTGAATTTCATTGTCCCATTTAGTAAACTTCACTGCTTTCTTGTTGAGCATCTTTGCATTGACAACTTTGCTAATACCATTTTCAATTTTCTTGATTACCTCCTCAACTGGAAAGCTTTGTTCACAAAAAGTTCTTTTGTTCTGCTCTTTCCAAATTTGCCACACAAGCATTGAAGTCACAGCCACCCAGATATTCCCCCAGACATTATTTGATTTCCACACCCAACTTTTTAGGAAGCACAATAAATCACACTGCCTTGGGGTGACCCATCCAATTGAACACAAAAGCCAGTCCCAACATGTTGTCGCATAGGGACAATTAAGGAGAATATGATCCACAGATTCCCCGTCACTTCGGCAAAGCAAACAAATATTTGGACCGCTAATGCCATATTTTCCCAACCTATCCCCTGTTAGGATACGCTTGTGGAAAGCAGTCCAGAGGAACACCCCAGCTTTCGGAAGCACCCCTTCCTTCCAACAAATCTCTGCTGGCCATTCACCACCTCCTTCCTACGCTTTTTGAATCTCATACCCCAACTTTACGAAGTACTCTCCAGACTTCGCTCCACACCACACCACCTCATCATTTTCCTCCGACAACAAAATCCGCCTGCTCCTCAAAATTTCTTTTAGATTATTTTTATCACCAATAGGAATTTCTACAATATCAAACTTACCCCAATCCCACGAGTCCAACAATCCTTCAACATTTCTATTAACATAGTTCGCCACCGATTTTCCCACTTTCTCCTTCACATCCTCCACCCACATCGAATCAGGGAAAGCATCCTACAGGGGCGACCATCCATTCTAGGACTCACTCCAAAAGTCCACAATGTTCCCATTCCCTAGCCTCCAGGTTAGATGGTCAATGACCACTTTCTTACTCTCTCAAATAAATCTCCAAATGGCCGACCCACCCCTAGAATTAGCAAGAGTTAAAATTATTTTGGGATCATCCTCATCCAAATACTTCTTGCGGATTATCTTACACCATAAACGCTCAGGCTCTCTGTATAATTTCCAGCTTAGTTTACCACCCAAAGCCAAGTTCTGAGCTTCTAGCCGCCTCAAACCAGCCCCTCCACTTCGTTTTGGCTGGCAAGCTGTTTCCCACTTTATTAATGGAATCCTTTTTGTCTCCTTTTCCCCCTCCCACAAGAATCTCTTCATGTATCCTTCGAGCCTAGACATTGCTTTGTTGGTTATCTTGAAGCATGACATCACATAAATGGGTGCGGTTGATAATACTGTTTTTATCATCAAAATCCTTCCTGCCAACGACAACCATTTGCTCTGCCATGTAGCCACTTTATTCTCACATTTGCTAATTACTTCTTCCCAATGAACTATTTTACAAATTCCCTAGAAAAGAGGAGCTCCTAAATTTTTTGCAGGCAGTTGACTTATTGAGAAATCCAATAATTTGGTTATCTTTTTTTGAACTGGTTTCTTTGTGTTAAAAAAGTAGATCACAGATTTCTCTTTGTTTAGAAGTTGTCCTGATGCCTTTATATACACTTCCAATGCATCTCTTATAACTTTTGCTTCTCTCACATTAGCCTCCCCAAACAAGACTGTGTCATCTGCAAATTGAGAGTGCGTCATTGAATCTACACCTTCAACCACCTTTATTCCTTTCCATAGTCCTACCACCCTTAGTTGCTTGAAATACCTTCCCATTGCTTTTGCCATAATTACAAATAGGAATGGGGATATTGGGTCCCCTTGACAGAGGCCGTTTGTTGCACCAAAAAAACCACAAAGAGAGCCATTGACCAAGATAGAATAACGAGGACTAGTTATGCAACTTTTAATCATTTCCACCCAAATTTTTGGGAACCCAAACCTTTTCAAAACATAAAATAAAAAGTCCCATTGCACTCTATCGTAGGCTTTACTAACATCAAGTTTAATTAACATACCTTTTAACTTTTTTGATGTGATCGTGTGTAGTGTTTCAACAGTTGATATTATGTTGTCAATTATTTCTCTTCCAGGGGTGAAATCGTTCTGTTCAATTGATATTAGCTTGCCCATCACCTTATTCAACCTATTTGCTAACACTTTTGATAGTATCTTATATACAGTATTGCATAAAGAAATCGGGTGATAATCTGTAAAGCTATTACACACAGCTTTCTTCGGGATTATTGCAATAACTGTGTTATTTATGTCTTTTACAAATCTCCTATGTTTCCTGAAATTTTCCACCAAGAACCAGACATCCTTGCCCAAGAAGTGCCAACATTTATGAAAAAAAAATTCCGGGAACCCATCCGGCCCGGGGGACTTATCAGGACTTAGTTCAAATGTTTATTTTCTCATTTCTTCCTCTGTGAAAGGTTCCTCAAGCATCTTTATATCTTCCACATCTAAACACCTTGGAATGCAAGAGAGTAAAGCTTCATCATCAGCATAATTTCCTTGGTTCGTACCCAGCAGGCTTTTAAAATAAACTTCTGCCGCTTCCTCTATGCATGCCCTTTCCTTAGCTAATGAGCCATCTTCCCTTGCTATACTCTCCACCCTATTCCTTAATTGCCTACCCTTTGCTGTAGTATGAAAGAATTTCATATTTACATCACCTTCTTTTAACCAAGAAATTCTTGATTTATCCCTCCAGTACGCTTCCTCCCTCGCCAGTAATTCAGAGTGACGACCCTTCAAAACCTTTTCTAGATTAAATTCTATTTCAGTCATTCCATGTTTCAAAACATGTTCATTCAAATTTTCCAATTCTTTCTCAACTACACTTTTTTCTTTGAAAATATCACCAAAATGGGTTTTATTCCAAACTTTTAGTTTATGCTTTATATACTGGAGCCGTTTAGAAAACTGGAAACTCATTGTTCCTATATTTTCCGCACCTTCTTTCCACCATCTTTCCAAAAGCACTAATAAACTTTTTTCCCTCCACCACATTGATTGAAATTTAAAGTACCCCTTCATCAATTTCTCACTTAATTTGATTTCTAATGCCACCGGGTAGTGATCAGACACCGAAATGGGTAAGATGTTTGATTCGCAGACTACTTCCTCTTCCAACCATCCCGGGCCCAAGAAAAATCTGTCAAGTTTTTCTGAAATATTTGTGAACCCCTGCCTTCTATTTGTCCACGTAAAAACCCCATTTTTTGGTGAACAATCAAACACTGATACCTCTTCTATAAATTCCTTAAAGTCCAACATTACTCTGTTTATTTTATTCTTCCCTCCACTTTTCTCACTGACATCTAGAATAACGTTAAAATCTCCTCCCAAAATTGTTTTATTACTGTTTAGCGTTGCTATTTTCCTTGCTATACTCCTCCAAACCTCTACTTTCTCCCCTGAATTTGTTGGGCCATATATATTAAAAATTGGGAAAACTAATGCACTCTGCCTGCTTTTCACTAGACCTTGCATCCAATTTCTATTTTTTTCTACAACTTCTACATAAAATTTATTGTCTAACCAAAGAATACCCAATCCCCCAGCCGTTCCTATGGCTGCTTGAAATAAGCCTTTCCAATTTTTGCAATATTTTACAAATTTTTCACCTTCTACTGAAATTTTTTGTTTCTTGAAGAAAAATTATATCTGCCATCTCCCTCACCAAATGACATTTTACTAAGTGTCTTTTTTCAGGGGCCGTTAGGCCCCTGACATTCCATATAATTACCTTCATTTCTCAGCAAGGGAAACCTTGGCTCCCTTGGATTTCAGGAAATCTTTGATGCTTGTTAATCCATTCTCATTTGCTTCTTCCCCCCTCTTTTGCTTATTAGTCTTCCAACCTTTCCCTTCTTTGAATTCCCAAAATCTATTAGTGCATTTCATAACACACTCTATCTCCTATTTCAATTTTTGGGAACTCCGTACTTTCCCAACAATCACACGTGTTGTTTTGTAGTTTGAGGTGGCTGTTGTTGGGCTAGTGGTGGTAAGCAATCTATAAGAAGTTTTATTTATTTTAGCATTACACTTGAAAAACTTGTGATTAATCACAAGTAATCATGACCCTTACCATGCCTTTTCTTGAGTTTTTCAAGAAGTGGTTTTGTCAGCGTCCCCATTTTGGCGAAAGCATCGAGATCGAGTGATTGGGCTCCATCAGAGACCCTCGAGGTCGGGACATAGAGTGGTTAGGAGGGTTTGAGCTTGGCTCAAATACCGATTAAGCAAGATTGATCAATTACTTTCGTCGGCTCATTCTGGACGCTTTTGCGTAATTGCTATTTTAGCAAAGCCTCCCGCGTGCAAAGCAGGGACCCCCTCGCCATTTTTAGCAAGCATGGCTTCATGCATCCAATCACTTCCGTGAGTCTCACAAATGTATCGAACAAGAAATAGATAACGAGAAATATTAATATTTAATTACATTGATTAAATATTAATTAATTAATGATTATAATATGCTATAATTTTAAAATTATAACTTAAGTGTTTTGCCTTGAGGGGTGCACCCATCATCAGAAAGGGGCCAGTTTGCAAATTAATTTATTATAAAATATTCTGGCTGGAACTATGGGGAATTAAAAGATTAAAAGTTGAAATATATTAAAATTCCCTATTATTAAGGAAATCGCACTTTTGTGCAATAAAGGGGATTTTGCATTGGTTTTTGAGCCATTATGACATTTTGAGAATCAGAAATTGATCAAGACTTCGTCAGAGAACAGAAGCTGTAGGGTTTCAGTCTCGATACATTGGAGAACGAGCCATCTCCAGTGGGAGCGATTCAGAGGATGTGAAATAACATCCGATTTATTGCCAGGCAGAGGAATTTCTTCATCCAGGAGGAATTACAGAGCATCACAGTGATTCAAACATCAGAGGTTTTACTTATCCACAGAGCTTCAGAATCTATCTCATACAGAAGACCTTCTATTTATCTAGGCGTCCATATTTGGAGATCTGGAGGGTTTTCAAAAGGGCCGTACAAGTCATTAAATGCAGCTGGCAGCCGTACTACTCAGCAAGAGCCGTACTTATTCAGTAAGCTTGGTTTATAACAGTTATTCAGAGGATTCGCTGAGGAATCATTCAGAAGACATCAAATCTCAAGGCGCCTACCTTCACTGAGTTTCTGGAGTTTCAGAGGGAAGCCGTACCATTGGTATTAATTACTGCTGCAGGCCGTACTGTTCTGACAGGCCGTACCAGCAGAGGAAGACGTGTTTCTTTTTTCCTGTGAGAAACGCCTTCTGTATGTGTTTCAAACTTTCACCAGTGGAAGCGCCTACTTAGCTAGAGTCATCTGCAACCATTAGTCAGAAGGAGAAAAGCATTTATGATCTCAGCTGTACCAGATCTGTACTTCAGCTGCAGCAAATATCAGGTTCCAAATTTGATAAAATTCATTGCCTTTACTTTGCATGTTACCAGATCTTCTATGTAATCATTGCAGAGGAATAATACATGATCTAGCTTCAGTATTTTGCATTAGGGTTTGTTGTTTATTGAGTTGTATGAATTCTATAGAATTAATTTGTAATTACTTCAAAAATTGCCACATTGCCTTATATGCTCAAAACCCTAAATTCACAAAAAACGGTCAGAAACCTAAAATCTTCAAAAAAATCATAAAAATAGTTGGATACAGAGAAAACGGGGAAATTAGGGTTTCTACAGTGGTATCAGAGCTAACTCGCCATCCTATAGGTTTAGCCGCTTCAAAATTCTGAATGCTTTGGGTCTTATCGCATTATTCATTCAAAGTGAAGCTTTGGTTGACAGTATCAGTGGTTCCCATCCGGCAGCCGTTACACCACAATCGACAGAATTGGCGGTGACGATAGAACATATAATGCTTAGAACAGAGTTTTTCCATAGTAACAGGTCGTGGTCATAAGTGGTGAGGTTTTGCATGCACTCGTAGATCTTCGTGCGTCAACGGTACCAAATGGTGTAATAAGGTGCCAGCTTGGCAGTTGCACTTCGTGACCGATAATTGAGGAAACCGGCCACCACATCGCGACGGCTGACAGAGTGTTGCGTGTCTCACTCGAGAGCTCCTACCACAAAGGCTACTCGACAGCGATAGGCCTACTAGGCCCGCCACGACAGAGTCCGAAGGAGGCTATACTGTGAATAGCATGAGGGTTTGTCTGCTGGTGCAATTCCTTAGAACCAACGCGCGCTAGAATCACCCGAGATCGCTAGAAGGATCATCGATTGACGTAACACCACAAAACAATCAAAGAGAAGTGAATAGCATGCTCCAGGAGTATAGCATTCTACCTCAGAAGATTAAAACAAAACTTCCTTTCGTGAGTTACGTGGATGTGCACCCGAGTCTTTGCCATAAGACAGAGTTGGCAAGACAGAAATATCTGACTATAGCTCGTGAGTTGTTTACGTCTGGAACGGATAGAGAATCTACGCATAAGGGTGATACAATCCTTCATGAGAATGATGTGGTATTTTCAAATCCCTATGAAGTAGGCAGAGATTTATTACAGGAATTTGATAAGCGTGCTGATTTGAGTCAAGACAGTACTAGCACAGCTTGGGGTAATAATTTACCTACATCGTCTTTGCAAGAGGTGACTCAAGAAGTTTCTACTATTGAAGCCACTTCTGATTTTTATGACAGCATTGGCGAAACTTCGCGTGAGCATGACACAACAGAGGTTTCACACATGCAAAGTACTCCTATTGAGTTGTCGCATGAAGAGACTCAAGAGTTGGGTACGAGTGATGCAGTTGGCGTTGAGAATTTAAGTCATGGTGAATCTGATTTTTCGGATCAGACCTTTGAAAACAAGCTAGAGGATTCATATGTTGATATGGAATCCCAGGATCGTGCTTTGGATGGGCATACAGTCACTGTTGGAGTAGAAGCGTGTGAAGATACTGTCAGACCAGCAACTTCTACCGTATCAGTTGAACCATCCTTTGAGGTACCGAGCAGCAGTACCTTAAATGCTGATGTGTGCATGGATGAAAGCACACATGATGTTGCTTATCATGCGGTGAGCGATGACGGATCAGCGTCATATCATAGTGCATATGGTGAACCCGGAAATCTTGTATGGGGGTCGTAAGCTTCAGAGTCCGCATCATTTGGTTGGGCAACTACAAGTGAACGATAATATGATTGCCACCGCCCTTGAGCATTTTGACGTTGCTCGTCAGATGTTGACTACCTATGGTTGGAGTCCGCCTTTGACAGATGAGCACAGTGAGAGTGGTTTCTCCCTTGCAGTGATACATGCACTCCGAGAAGCAATTGGTACGATGAAACAAAACTACCTAAAATTGCTCACGGACAGGGATTTTCTTCTCGAGTGGGATTGCATTTGTTATGATGCATTGCAGGGAAAGGGAGAACAGATTGATGAGCTCACTCATGAGCTGGAGGTGACTAGGGACTCATTGCATAGCACCCAGCTGGCTCTTCGAGAGTCACAGTTACAGATTGAGAGGTTTACCGAGGCGTTGAGTTTGGCACAATCTTCACCATCCTTGGATATAGTTCAGATTTCCATGGCAGTGGTTGGTGAGGAGCATACGCCCATGGTTCATAGCAATGAGGGAGATGTTGAGGATGAGGTTACATCCTTCACGTTCACAGGAGCAGTTGATACAGATAGGATGAGTGCACTCGATGAGAGTAGCGGTGAGCCACGCGTTGCACCAGGTTCTCTTGAGATTAGTTCCGTGATAGGTGATGCGAGGCAGTTCATTGATCGTTCCTGTGACATGGTTGTGGATTCACTAGAGAGTTGTGTGACAACCCTCGATACTTGTCCATCTTCACAGCAGATATTCAGAGTCTCATCCAGTTGGGAGATTGGTACTTGTGATGATTTGTTTCCCTCTCCTGGAAGCAAATCAGTCTTTTCATCGGATGCAGTTGACTATGATCGGCAGCTGGTTGAGCCTAGTCAGGAGTACAATTCAATTTATTATTCCAGCGATTCAGAGATGGATGATTCAGATCAGTGTGGAGTGATTGTGCAGTTTGTGAATAATCCATTGTTTGAATTTGATGGTGGTTCGATCTATGATAACCCACTCTTCGAGTTGGACGCCGATCGTACTCTTGATACTAGTTCCAGGTTGGGTGATGATCGTAGTGTTTGGGATTGTTCCAGTGCATCGCAATTCCAAACCAGACTCACAGAGGAGTTCAATGAGGTGTACACGGTGAGGAGTGCTTACGGTTTTTCCTTTGATCCACCTGTACATGATTCGTATTCGATGCACCATACTTGTGCACAGGGTGATTCTCTCGGTACAGTTGAGGGGAGTAATTCATTATTGTGTGCAGAGTTACCATCTTCACAAGATGGGATTAGCAGATGCAGGTACTTGACTCAGCAGTTTGCGGGGTATTACTTGCAGGGGCAGCAGTCCGTTTTACATCATGCCGATATGTATTTGACAGGGCTTGATACTTCTATGTCGCAGATTTTTCATACAGTTACATGGGTACAGGGCGACTATGGTGTTAGTTGGCATGATGGTTTGGACAGTTATCACATCCATGAGTATTTAGCAGAAGACAGGGAGAGATTCAGGATAGTAGATGCTTTTAGAAGTGTTTATCTCTGCATGACAGATGGATGTGGATTCATATTGTATTGGGATCCCTAAGTATGCACAACTTCTTTGACAATACGTAGTATCGGGTCTCTACTGGAGCTACTTCCACCATTCTCGATGGTGAAGTTGGATGAGAGCAAAGTATGTTCGAGGAGGATCATCATGCATCTCACTGGTTTGGGATCCAGTATTGATTGCGCAGTTGAGTTTTTGATGATGCTACAGGAGACCAATCGTGATGTGTGGGACATTTCACAGTTTTCTCTTTTGGGCCTTCCGAGGATCGGAGTTTTCTTTGCAGTAGAGATTGCTTGGGGTCAAGCAATTTCAGGGAGGGCGGACTGTCATGTCCCCATTTTTGACGAGCATCAGAGTTCGTAAGATTGGCCTAATGAGACCGTGAGGTCGATAGAGTGGTTAGAGGGTCGCTTTGGAGCTTGGCCTGGCCGACAAGCATTGATCAATTGGCTGCCTGCCTATTCGATCGCTTTTGCGTAATTGCTATTTTTAGCAATTCCTCGGCAAGTGTTAGGACCCTCATATTTTTAGCAAGATGGCCATGCATCCGTAATCACTCGTGAGTTCACAGCCTTCCGTATCGAACAGGAAACGGATAAGTAACAGGAGAAATATTAATATTTAATTACATTGATTAAATATTAATTAATTAATGATTATAATATAAAGTTATAATTTAAAATTATAACTTAAGTGATTTGCCTTGAGGGGTGCGCCCATCATCAGAAAGGGGGCCAGTTTGCGAATTAATTTATTATAAAATATTCTGGCTGGAACTATGGGGAATTAAAAAGATTAAAAGTTGAAATATATTAAAATTCCCTATTATTAAGGAAATCGCACTTTTGTGCAATAAAGGGATTTTGCATTGGTTTTTGAGCCATTATGACATTTCCTTTGAGAATCGAATTGATCAAGACTTCACGAGAACTGAAGTCAGAGGGTTTCAAATTTCGACACATTGGAGAATCCAGCCATCCTCCAAGCTTATCTGCAGGTGCTGGCTGCAAAAATCTAACACCTCGAGTGCAGGCTTGTACGCATACCTATGTACACTACGCGAATGAGTGCTCTTCAAATTAGGAGGGGAAGCTCCCTCTTTTGCTGATATGCGGGAAAAAGTAAAGTAATCTAATTCCTATCTTTTTGACTCAGCTGGAAGAGGCACAAGGTTAAGAAACCAAACACATTGCAGCTAAGGATTTTCTCTGGTTTTGCAGATCTTTAACTACAACTAGGCAAGTGCTAAACTATCATATTTCCTCAAGAAACAGAGCATGAGGAAATGGAGCAGGATTGATCTATCGACGATAAACGAAGCTTAGACTCCTCTAATTTGAAGGCAAGGTGGCACAACTATCAGAGAGTCTAAAACCCGCTTATCGGCCGATAGTCAAACCTTGGGTCTGCTTCCTCTTGCCTGGCTTTTCCGAGGAGATTGGATAGATATAAGTTGTAGTTTAGTTGATTTGCAAACTAGAGAAACCTCCACCAAGAACGTAAAGTTCTTTCTCAAGAAAGTCTTGTGCCTCTAGTACCTGAAAGAAAAGACAAAGAAGTAATTTTACCAATTGTTATACCACCTAGGGTTCCAAAAGATTAAGGTGATAAGGCTGTTTTGTGTTAATTTACCATTGTGATCGATCGTTATACCACCTAGGGTTTCGAGAAGTTGCAGCGATAAATCTGTTTTGTGAATCTTTATCAATATAATTGAAGGTTATACCACCTAGGGTTTCGTGAGATTATAAAGATAAAGGCTGTTCTGTGAAGGCTTTGCTGATTCGATCAAGTGTTATACCACCTAGGGTTTCATAAGATCGTCTTAGTAAATTCTTAAATCTGTTGTGCCCAATAAGCTTGTTTAGATTGAGATGATAGTTGTGCCACCTTGCCTTCAAGTAGAGAGTCTAAACTTGTTTATCAGTCCGACAGTCAATCCCCCGCCCCATTTCATGCCTGCTTTGAGGAACCGGATAGATTTAAAGTAGTTAGCGAATAGAAGTTAATGATCCGTGAAACCAAAATCCTTAGCTGCAACGCTCTTGGTTTTCTTAACTCCAGCCTTCCACCGAGAACAAAAGAGGACTTAGATTACTTTTCTTTTCCATGCATTCCCACAACCCAGGAGCTTCCCTCAGAATTTGAAGAGCACCTATTACAGAGTGCGTACATAGCTGTCCGCATAAACCGCACTCCGTGAGGTGCTAGATTTTATGCCAACAAGAGGGATGTGAAATAACATCCGATTTATTGCCAGGCAGAGGAATTTCTTCATCCAGGAGGAATTACAGAGCATCACAGTGATTCAAACATCAGAGGTTTTTACTTATCCACAGAGCTTCAGCATCTATCTCATACAGAAGACCTATTTATCTAGGCGTCCATATTTGGAGATCTGGAGGGTTTTCAAAAGGGCCGTACAAGTCATTAAATGCAGCTGGCAGCCGTACTACTCAGCAAGAGCCGTACTTATTCAGTAAGCTTGGTTTATAACAGTTATTCAGAGGATTCGCTGAGGAATCATTCAGAAGACATCAAATCTCAAGGCGCCTACCTTCACTGAGTTTCTGGAGTTTCAGAGGGAAGCCGTACCATTGGTATTAATTACTGCTGCAGGCTGTACTGTTCTGACAGGCCGTACCAGCAGAGGAAGACGTGTTTCTTTTTTCCTGTGAGAAACGCCTTCTGTATGTGTTTCAAACTTTCACCAGTGGAAGCGCCTACTTAGCTAGAGTCATCTGCAACCATTAGTCAGAAGGAGAAAAGCATTTATGATCTCAGCTGTACCAGATCTGTACTTCAGCTGCAGCAAATATCAGGTTCCAAATTTGATAAAATTCATTGCCTTTACTTTGCATGTTACCAGATCTTCTATGTAATCATTGCAGAGGAATAATACATGATCTAGCTTCAGTATTTTGCATTAGGGTTTGTTGTTTATTGAGTTGTATGAATTCTATAGAATTAATTTGTAATTACTTCAAAAATCGCCATATTGCCTTATATGCTCAAAACCCTAAATTCACAAAAAAACGGTCAGAAACCTAAAATCTTCAAAAAAATCATAAAAATAGTTGGATACAGAGAAAACGGGGAAACTAGGGTTTCTCTGTGTTTTAAATTTATTATATAATTCCTTTTTTGGCTCAGTTTTACACTTATAGACAGAAAAATACAGAGCAAAAGCAGATTGTTCATTTTTGTTTTAAGGTTAGGTTAAGGGTATTTATTTTTCTTTTACTTTGAATAGGTTTATTTTAGAAGTTAACTTCTACACCACAATGAGAGTTTTACTTTTAAATTATACCCCATTGATGTTTTAACTACTTTTAATAGATTTCTTTTAGAAAGTAACTTCTAAACTACAATGAGGGTTTTTCTTTTAATTTATACCCTAATGAGTGTTTAAGTTAAAAACATGTTGCTGCTCCAAAAAATTTTTGGTCATGCTTCATGATGGAATGACCTACTATTTTAGGGCCTGCCATTTGTTTTCAACATAAATCCATTCAGGTGAAACTAAAATAGATTTTATAGAATTCGTATGCAATTTTTTTTAAATTAGCATGTTTATAATGTACAATGTCTATTTTTATTTACATGACTATATTTGACATGAAATATCACAACTAAATTTTACTTTGTTTTTTAGTTCCTGAGTTTTTGTTGTGTTTTTTCTGTTTAAAACCCAAGTAATTGAATGATGGAATGACCTACTATTTTAGGGCCTGCCATTTGTTTTCAACATAAATCCATTCAGGTGAAACTAAAATAGATTTTATAGAATTCGTATGCAATATTTTAAAATTAGCATGTTTATAATGTACAATGTCTATTTTTATTTACATGACTATATTTGACATGAAATATCACAACTAAATTTTACTTTGTTTTTTAGTTCCTGAGTTTTTGTTGTGTTTTTTCTGTTTAAAACCCAAGTAATTGAATTCAATTATACTTTTACTTTGCTGTGTTAATGGAATTCTACGATCATTTTATTAACACTGTTATCATAATCCCATGTATGAATGACACTAGCCGTTGTATTCAGCTGTTTTCTTTGGTTTCTATTGGTCTTCTCGCTTTGGTGGTGGTGCAGTTTCATACACCCATGGAATGTGGTCTACCTGAGCATTCGTATCCTTTACTTCCTGAATGTTGTCTTGCAATCTTTATTTTTCAATCTGCACATCTAGATCTAGGTTTTTGGCTTCTCTTGCAATAACTAGTACTCTTTTGTCTAATTCTTCTTGTTCAATTTCTACCAAATTTGCTACTTTTGTTGCCACTCATCAGTGTCGTTTCACTTGGGCCACACACTCTACATTTTCTGCATCTGATTTTTATTATTAAGGTGTTGTCAAGTAAAATTTTCTCATTTAATACATTTTTAACAGTACATTATTGGTATACTTAGTACTACCTTCACCACTATTGATATTTGATGTTCTATTGTTCCTATTCCCTCCACTTGATGGTATTTGCTGTACCATCATATATGTTTTTTGCATTTTGTTAATTAATATTTTGGAGATTAAATGGACATTTGCCACTGTCATGTGTTTTTTACATTGCAAATTCCCTAGTACTTTATGGGATATTCCTCTTCCTTATGACCTTCAGTTTACCTTTCAAACACCAGATTCCCATTTTCCCCAATATTACTCTGCTATAATCTTTCTTATTTAGTAATTTTATGTACATTATCTCCTGTTTGTTAACATATTTGTTTGCGCAACACCCAAAATAATTGATGTATCACAGTATTTTGATGGGAGTATGACTTAAAATATCTTGGAACAATTTCTTAACCTGTGAACCCCTGTACTAAACCTGAATTAGCAACTTAGTCTAAATAGTTCACACATGAACAACCTTGCATATAACTTTAATTTTTGAGCAATCCAAGGCTATTTCTACGCTCTTTATTGTTGCTACAACTCATTTTTGTAATAGAACTTGCCAGGAATCCCTAAACTGTTCAATGATATTATTTGTGGTTCTGGTACAGTATATAGGGAATTTGTTATTCCATATGTCATTACCAAAACTTATAATGAACATCACTAGTGGTAGAAGTTATATTAGGTGCATCTTGCCTGGAAAATTTTATCTGGTAATACCCACTTCCATATGACTTCTAAGAATATGAATGTCCTTTTCATTCTGTCCAATAAATAGTCAATTTTGGAAAGTGGATCATAAAGTTTGTATTGTCATACAGCAAATTAATGGCTAGTATGGACAGTGTGTCCTAGGATGGTGGTTTTGACTAAAAGAAAGGCATAAATTTTGTTGGTTTTATGAATATTAAAATCTTTCATAGATTTTATCTATTTATGTAATTGTTAGAGCAGTGAGAAACAATTTATTTAATGCTATCATAACCAGTGCAACATAGGATTTCTCTCAAACATGCAGATACTATTAAGTGCAGATGCTATATATCTTGAAAATGTAAGTGTGGATGCTATTTATACCATACATATGAGTGGTATTATTCTTAGCCTCATCTACGCATGCATGATTGACTGATTGGTGAGCTAGTCTGGGGACAGAGTGATGCTGCATGCCTATAAAAAAGTGGTTATTAGATCTACCAGGGTCTTCAAACACCTTCAACTGGAGCTTGATCTATTTCAAAATAAAGAGTTTGACGCATACCCTTTTGGAAAATAGATAAAGATCTTTACTTCTCTCTGCATGGATATTATAGGATGTAAAAAGTTTGTCTTTTAATTTCTGTTCTTTTTACAAAGACAGAAAATATGATGTGAAGGTTCTCTCTACAAAACTAGAAGTTGTGGTTTTTGCAGGTATGTGTATACAACACTGCTTGCTGTGGTTGGAAAGGCAAGGAGGCCAATAGAAGCATTGAATGTCTTTCATGCAATGCGTGTAATATACTTTCCTTGTCTTACTTATGTGCATACAAACACTCTTTATATGCTTTTTGATTTATAAGGTTCAAGCTTGCTGTGTGGATGTGTTTTTTTGCAGGAACATATTTCATCTTACCCTGACATGCCAGCATATCATTGTATTGCAACTACTCTTGGGCAAGCTGGTTATCTCAAAGAGCTTTTGAATATCATTGATTGTTTACGTACAGGTCCTACAAACCTGATGAAGAATGTGAAATTTCTACATTGGGATCCTCGCCTGGAACCTGATATGGTTGTCTATAATGCTGTAAGTAACCCCAACTTTGAACATGTTTCTTACTCGAAACCATACATCTATACTCACAATTTGTGCTCTCCCATTCTGTTTTGGTACAGGAAAAACTGAAGGATGCTTTGGGTTAATTTTATCTAGTTTAATCCTACCCCATAGACTGATGTTCCCCCTTTTCTACTTTATGTGGAGTATCTAGGCATTAGCCAATTGGGAGTGTTTTGAAACCTTGGGATGTGTTTTTGATTGTTGTAATTATCATACTTATATGTGTATGTTGCAAGATTCATTACAGACTCTATGTTTCCTGTTCATTTCATACATTACACTTGATGAACAGATTATTTCTCACGTTTGAGCTCTTTTTGGTTAGGATGTATACCATGATATATTATGCACCTTTTACTTTAACAGATTGACAACATATGAGTTATCATAACATTTGAAATTTGAATTGGTGATACCTACTGCTATTTAGTGCTGTTGGATTAGAGATGTACCAAGTGTGTAATTAGAGTTAGTTTGGGTGACATAACTGCAGCTTCAATAAGTGTGAATCATGAATAATTCGGAGTCTGATTACCTTAACGAAATGTTTCATTTTCCTTGATGTTTGGCCATTATTCCTATTCTTGCAAATTCTCGTTGGGTCTATTGATGAGTGTGAATGTGCAGGTAAAGGTGAAGACCAAAAACTAGAAGACCTTGGGTTAGTTTACCTTTTACCAAATCTTTTTGAGCCTTGACAACCTTTCTACCTTGCCTAGTTTGTTTTTTAGGCTCAAGGTTACAATCTATGTATGAAGATTCATTGTATGATTTATTTTCTGCATTCAAAGAATTTTTGGATAACCTGCATTGAATGAGGTTGAGGAAAGGGCAAAGTTGGGTGACAAACATGATCTTTTGCTTGAAGATGATTCTGCCCTAGAGGCAAACAAGTTAGAAGCATGTATGGAAGATTTGTTGTAGGAGCTAGACATTTTCTTGCAAAACCTAGAGAGTGGATCATCAATAGAAGACTCTGAATTTTCTCTTGAGTTTGACTCATCCTCATCTTTAGTAGCTCCTATGGATATCAATGAAGAGGCAAGCATTGAACAATTGGTGTTTGCTAGTGAGATTGTATCAGGAACAAATATCAGAGAAGAGGAAAACAACTATATAGTTAGAAATGATCAATTTAACTAACTTTTTCCCCTGCTTGATGGATTCTTTAAAGCTGGAATTTTTAGTTCATTCAAATTCCACAGTCATCTTCAATGAAGGTTTTGTAGAATTTTTTGCCCAAGATGAATGCTTTTCTTCAAAATGTTTATTTTGATAATGGTTGAGTGCTTGAAGGAGCTTCAGAAGGGAAAATTTATCAAACCATGTTTGAGTAATTGCAAATGAAGAAATTGAAAGTGTTACTCAAGTTTCACAACCAACACCCTTTTAGATTTGGAGAACCAAAGTTAGGTGATGGACATCTTTCTTTAGCAACTCCAACCTCTTTCTAATAATAATGTTTCATTTGAATTTATGGTTCAGTATGTCCAAGTGACATATGAAGAAGATTAGATTATGTATGAGGTGGTCACCATTCTCGAGGATGTGCTACAACAGGAAGATTTTGTGATTTGTATTTGAAAATAAGCATAGTACCTCCACCAAATGGAGGTAAATTCCAATGAGGAGGATGTTTCTTGAGCCAGAGAACATTGATGAATTTGTGCTTGAGTCTTCCTTGCATGATCATGCATATCATCTTGAACCATGGATTCCAATAAATTTTTGAAAAAGTTTCAACAATGTGGGTTACCATGATTGGATTCCTAGCTCTAATGGAGGGGTTGCTACTTTTCCTAGAATGTAAATGTTTTCATCTAGCTAGCTTGTTTCCTCATGTCTGTTTGTAGGTAGCAGTTATCATTCTTTGTGTATGTCTTTCAGTAACGCTTTTCCCTTTTCTGTGATATGTTTCCTTTTGTTGTTGTTCATGTTTAGGCTATGGTAGCCATTTGTTTAGATGTTAGAAATAGGTTTGATTCTATTGCCCTCATATAACTCATTGATGAAATTTTTATTAGAGATTTTTAAGTTTTCCCATGACCCAATTATATTTCATCGTGTCTAGAAAGAGCCAATTTTTACACCTTGTTACAACTAAACATCAGAAAAAAGAAAATGCTAATTTTGATTGTTGGCCAACCTAATTATTTCCAATTGTGGCCAACTCACCTTTTTTCTTTTTGGCAGAAATTGTCATGTATTTCCATCATAAAATTTGTCTTCTTTTCCTTCATTCGCCATAACAAGCAATGAGCAAAATTCAAGGAGCATGGTTAAAGGACCATCTAGGAGTATTGAAGGGGGGCAAACTTTTCATCAGTAGGCACTTGAATGAAGGCAGAAACAAGCAGCAATAGTTCTAATAGGCAAACAACATGACGAAGTTGGGGACAAGCAATATAATGAAGTGAAGACAAAAGAGCAGAAAAACATGGCATAAGGCACTAAATTTTTTTCTCTCTTGCAAGTTGGAAAAGAAATAACAAAATTATGTTACTTAAGTTTAAATTGGCATGGTCATTAACATCAAACTTGAAATATAGAAGAGAGCATTTCATTTGGGAGAGACATCCATGTTGATGTTTTAGCTGCGGGAGATATCCTTCTCTCAAAATCGAAATAATAAATGATATATAAATATTATTTTAAAGGCCGACCCAAGATGAAAAGTCGCCTTGGTTCTTGAATGAGGCCGACCCTTGTGAAGAGTCACCTTGCTTGTGAAGAGGCACCTTACTTTGTATATATGGAAGGAGATGCTCATTCATTTGATCATCGATTTTATTCTAAAGAGACATTTGCACTTATCAAGGAGTTCGTGCATCTACAACAGATCATATTATTGCATAAAGCAGATCGACATTAAGGAGAGATCATATAATTGTGTATTTGCATCTAAGTGAGGTGCGATTCTTTATTGCATTATATTGGCCTTGTGTGTGGCCAAGATTGTAAGCAGATTTCTGCTCCTTTAAATTCAATATATAAGAGAGATATTTTGGCTGGGTTTTTCTCCCTCGAGAAGGAGGGTTTTCCCAGGATAAATTCTGTGTTCTTTGTTCACTGTGTTGAATTTTCTGTTAATTTGCATTTCTGATTAAAACAACATGGTATCAGAGCGGGTTCAGGGGAAATTCAATCAGAAGCAATTGCAGATTTAAGATCACTTCCAGGTGTGGAGGAATTTGATTTTATTTTTAAGCTTCAGGTGCTTTCAAGGAGTTTGATATTTGAAGCTTTAGCTGTGATAGATTATTGTTATAATATTGGAGCAACAAAACAATATAGAGATATTAGGAGGAATTGCGTCTGAAGGTAGCAAGTCGGGTTTAGATATCACTGTGAGAACAAATCTGGAAGTATATGACTGTGGTGTGGTTGTATATGGAAAATCACGAGCTGCTGTTGGTGTGAGTGGATGCAATGGTACTTTGGTTTCTTGACATTGTTTTGAAGATCTGTGCGGGCTGTAATGGAGTTATGTTTTGGTTCTTGCTGAAGACAGTGTGTAGGTTCTATGTTATCTCCTCTCATTCTTGTGTCGTATGGGATATGAGTTTAATGGAATGCTCAGGTCTGAAAAACAGTGTTCATTTCAAGTCATATGAGCTTCTGCGCATTGGTGTAAAGTTTGGAAATTTACTTGTGGTGTATACATTTGAGGCTTCAGAGATTTAAGGGAACTCTATCATTTACATTTAACAGCTGAGAAGAGACTACATGACAAGCACTTGACTACATCTATTGACCAACATAAAGAGATAAGTATTTTATGTTTGAATAATGATCATGAATTTTATAGTTAATAATAATTCATGTAATAACATTGGGAATAGTGAATCATGTATGCTTCTAGCATTGATATTTCTCTTTGGGATAGTTTTTAATCTCTCTAAAATGCTTCTAGGACAAATCAAGGAGCAAAAGGATGATGAGATATTGCATAAGGAATTCAAGGGAGGAAGAGCTTGCTGCATCTTGTGAGGAAGACACGCAAGCTAAAGAAATGAACAAACATGAAGACACAGCTTGCTGCCATGGGACTGAGTTGGTGGCACATAACTAGAGATGTTTCTTCGAAGAGAAGGAATTAGCCATCTCGAGGGAGTCTCGATACCTTTATTAGAGCAACCTGACGGAGGTTTGAGGTTGATGGGCAATTTTGGAGCTTCAGAGAGGGATCACATCATCATGAAGATCTATTAGTGTATATTTCTCCGTGATGGGAGAAGTATGAGGTGAAAGCCCTTGTTGCATATTCTCGCGGATGGAGAAGTATGAGGTGAAAGCCCCTTGTTAGTGTGCATATTTCTCTCGCGGACTGGCGAAGTATGAGGTGAAAAGCCCTTAGTGTATATTTCCTCGGTGACGAGAAGCATGAGGTGAAAGCCCCAGTGGCGCATTTCTTTGAGACGAAGAAATATGAGGTGCGAGCCCTTGTCCATCTCTGAGATGGAGATGTGGTTATTTCCACACATGGGAGTAGCCATGGTGGACGCCATGTTGAGAGACTCCATGACGACATCACATTGAGAGACTCTGTGATGAACCCTTTGTACTTGTGTTTTTCCACACATGGGAGTAGCCATGGCGGACGTCATGTTGAGAGACTCCATGACGACATCACGTTGAGAGACTCTGTGATGGACACTTGTGCATATGTTTCTTTCCACACATGGGAGTAGCCATGGTGGACGTCATGTTGAGTGACTCCATGACGATATCATGTTGAGAGACTCCGTGATGAACTTTTTCTCAAATGGGTGTAGCCATTTTGGATGTCATGTTGAGAGACTCCATGACATGGATATCTGGAAGGATACCTCCCTAGTGTTGTGACCTTTTCACACATCGCCCCATCGCTGATGGGGACCCCCAGTTGCCTGTTAGTTTTTAGGGTTTTGTCTCCTTGCAACGGTTACGAGAGATCACTTTGCTTAGAGTTTCCAGTCAGTTCACCAAGAGTTATCCAAGCCAAGTCAGGAATTCATGTTTGAATCAGCGCGTAGACATCATGGAAGCGCTCAGAAGGCCCAAGAGACGAAGATCGACTGTGAATTTGGCCAATTCTGACACTTCCTATTTTTTAGGAAAAGTTGCTTTTTCGATTTTTCATTTTGGCATTTTTGGACCAAACAGGGTTCCCTATTTTTTAGGGTTGCTTTTTCTATTTTTAGAAAGTTTCTATTTTTGGAAAGTTTCTATTTTTGGAAAGGATTTTTTAGAAAGGGTCCAGGGATTACGGCGCTTTCGGAAGTTGAAAACTCACGGGGAACTCTCGAGAAAATCAAAAAGTAAAAATTTGAAAAAATTGCAAAAAAAGTTCAAAAAACATGAAAATCAGACCAAAAACGTTCAAAAATCTGGAAAAACCAGTCAAAACCAGTCAAGATCAATCAGATCTGAAGGTGAAATCATGAAAATCAAATAAAAAATGGTGAAGTTTGTGAGAAATCTGTTCAAATCTGGAGAATTCGCCATGGAAGAAGGATTGAGGAAGGATAAAAAATGTCAAAGAGGTCTCAAAGTCCGCCTTAAGCTTAAGATGCATGTCCATGTATGCTCCAAAGTCCGCCCTTGCATCTTGAGGTTCGTCCTTGACCCCTTCAAAGTCCGCCTTGCATCTTGAAGCACGTCCAAAAGACCAAGGAAGTCCGCCATGCACCTTGGGACAATATCCTTGCATCTCATGAAGTCCGCCATCTCCATCCTAGACCCCTTGGAAGTCCGCCTTAAGCTTGAAGGTATGTCCAAAGTATTGATGAAGTCCGCCATCTGCCAAGAAGGATATCCTAACACCTTCTAAAGTCCGCCATCCTTGTCCAAGCATCATCCAAAGTCCGCCATCCACTAAGAGGTTCGTCCAAAAAGGCTCCAAAGTCCGCCAAATGTCAAGGAGGATATCCTAATGCCACCTAAAGTCCGCCCTTGATGTGCTAAAGACCCTCAAAGTCCGCCATATGCAAGAAGGACGTCCAAAGTGCTTGTGAAGTCCGCCCTTAAAAGGTGGGACTTGGCTGAAAGCTATCCAAAGTCCGCCTAGGCATGAAAGTAAGGAAAAATCAAAATATTTGCTAAGTGTTGGCGCCCAGCTAGGGAGAATTTTGAAATTTACTAAGTATAAAAGGGTGGAAAATCCTTTCCAAAGGATGAACAAATGCTAAAATGTTAAGGGAATTCGCCCTAGAAAAAAGGGACGTCCAAGATGCTCATTCCAAAAAACTTAAGAGATGTCCACCATGCACTTGGAAGAAGTTGGTAAAATAGCAAAGACATCCATGACGTTCGTCCAAGATGTCAAGGAAGTCCGCCCAAGATAATAAGATGGTAAGATTTTTGGCTAAGTGTCAAGGCCAAATCCAAAGAAAAGTTCGAGAATTCGCCTAAGTATAGAGGCTAATGGATAAGAAATGAAGATTTTGGCTAGACATCCGGACATTTTTGAGAGGACAAATGCCAAGATTGAAAGGACAAATGCTAAGGAGGATTGGGACATGGCGAAGAATGGAACGGAATATGCCTAACACGATGAGGGAAAAAGAGGCAAAATTTGCCTAAGTATGGAAAAGGCGAAGAAATTGTCAACTTTGGCTAAAGAAAAATGCACGAGGTAAAGGGAAAGGAAAGATCGTCCTTGACCAAAAGGATGAAGAATATGTCAGACGTCAGGAAAATTCAACCGGCAAAGACATTCGGACAAGGATATTGCCTAGAAAAATTCGACCGAGCAAGGAAATATTTGACTTTGACAGAGCAAAAGAAGCTTAAAATCTCGCTTCGGCAAAGAAAAATGAGGATCTGGCAATGAAATCTTTGACGGAATGGCTTGAATTTTGGTTTGGCTAGACGAAATTAAGGACGAAATCGGAAAATACACTCTCAGCCAAGAAAAACGGAAGAACAATCGAGATAGCCATGGGTCCAAGACGAACGGGTTGGAATTAATTAAAATATTTTAATATTTTAATAATTAATTCTCAACTATTTGGAATTTAAAAATACCTTGGACGGAATCAAATTTGCCAGACACGAATCAGAAGAAAATGAAGTATGCCAGGCAAAGATGAAATCCAGCGAGAAAAATTAAATTCATCACGAATTTAATTAAAAAATTTAACGTTTATTTAAAAATTCGAAAAATCAAAGATAAGCATTAAATGAAAAATCGAATTTTTGAAGATCAAGGAGATTTGTCCGGATAAGTTCGAGACTGAGCCTTGTCGGAAAATAAAAGGAAAGTTGCCTGTTTGGAAAATGAAAACAAATCGAGGATCAAGAAGAAAGATGGCAGTTGCTAAATCGAATTCAATCCTTCAGCATTATAATGAGTTTCAGCAACTCATTTTTTTCACACACAGCTGAAGAGAAATTTAATCTTTCTCGAAATCGTCAGGCAATCAATTCATCAATCGGCAAAGTCGGATTGTCCAGAAGGATAAGCAGTGTTATGCTAAAGAACTTTTCGCGGGAAAAGGAAAAGAGTTTTTCAAAGCTGAATTCTTCTTGAAGAGGGGCGCACTTTTCAAAAAAAAAATCAGATTTTTAAATCTGATTTGCATTTAACGATCCTTCTCTGAGGTTTGGTGATTGATCAATTAAATTTGCTATCTTTTTATGCCCTGTCATCTTGACGAAGTTCTGGCAAGAATTTTCAACTCCATCGAAGTCACTTTCAGCTTGCTTTTTCGCAATATTTTAATTATTTGAACAGCTGAAAGTTATTTTTTCGAATCCAAGGCACGAGGTTTAAATTATTTTAAAGGTCTTTATATTAATGTTAATTTTATGACTGCAGGTTGACGGACACGGCGGACAGATCATCAAGGAAGCTGAAAATGAAGTTCGCCAACAAGGGTGCCCAGAAGGAGACCAAGGTCATCTCAAAGTGGAAGAATGTCATGGACACTGACCTCGGACATGTGGACTTTGACGAATTCAAGCAAAGAGTATACGGTCAGAAGGGACTTCCCACGGCAATAGCCAGAAGAATGGTCAGAAACGGGATATTCCAAGCAGCTGGATTCCCTCCGGCAATGGATTGTGCAGAGTTAATGGTGGAATGTGCTCGCCATTATGATGCCCAAAAGAGACAGATCATCGCCCCTGACGGACGAGTCTTGGCACATTTGAACGAAGTTGTAATCCAAGAAACCTTTGGCATCCCCGAGCATTCAAGAACGGTCTATAAGACCAAAGAAGAAACCAAAATGCTATATGACAGCAAGTCAGATTTGTGCGCCACCACAGTCAACAAGGTGTGGATGGACAAGCCAAAACCATCAATCAAGAAGATGCCCAAGAGACCTCGCCGCACGGATTTCAAGGAAGATTTTGGAGATATTGTGCTGATGCTTAACAGAATTGCTGGCAATCCGCAGGGCGCCTTGTTTGAGAGCTGGATGTACTATTTCATCGACGAAATCACCTCTGGAGTCAAAATGTTCAACTGGTCACGAATGATAAGTGACAACCTCCATGAGCAACTGATCAACCTTGAAGAGACCAAGTCTTTTCACATGAGTTCATATGTGATATACCTGTTGGCCAGATCATACAAATATCCAGGATTGATCTGCAAAGGCAAAATTGGCAACGGGGAGAACGAGCTCAAGCCTTACGACTGCTATCCTCAGCTCCAGTTGAAGGAGAAGACTCACTTCAGGAGGGTGCATGATGCATTCCTAATGCATATCACCAGAAAGCTTCAGGGAGGAGTGCACCAAAGGCTGAGCCATGAAGCAAAAAGTCTTATCAGCAAATATGGGTCTTGGTTCATCCAGTTCCCTAAATTCACATATATTAGGATCCAGGGATTTACTGGAAATCCCTATAAATTGCCTATCTATCCGACTAATCGGATGGTATTGCTCGAGGTTTTGAGACAATTAGAAGAGTACCAGAATATTCAGAGGCCGACCAAGAAAGCGTCCGTCACATTCCCTTTCTTCATCGGGAACATGCTAGAGTACTGCCCATCCGCCCAAGCAGCTGAGAGTGCACGGTTGGAGATCCAATGGTACCCTTTCACGGCATACAAGTCCAGGGTCAATTATGACCCACATCATAACATCGGACGGTGGAAGGAAAGATATAAAGCACGAGAAGGAGCTGGAGGATTTTGGGCAAATGTGCGGATGAATACGAGGTCAGACGGAAGATGTGGTCCAGGATGTCCGTGGATTTCATGAGAACAATCGAGTTCTGTCGAGTGCCTGACCAGCTACAAGACGATGGAAACCATGTCCAGCCTCGCTTTGAGGAAAGCCGACCTCTCCCTCCAGTGAAGTGGTCAGAGCCAGAGCACGTAGACCTAGCCACCCTAATGAGGCCAGTGACGAAATATTCTCAGTGGTGGGTTGATGATCATGTTCAGGAATTGAGACAAAAAGGAATCACGCTCACATATGATCTGTTGAGCGAATCAGAGTCATATTCCTCTAATGCTGGGGCATCCCATGAAGACATGGCCGGTATCGGAGAGAAAAGAAAAGAAATAGTGCCAAGTGCAGAACCTGTTTCCAAGAAGCATAAAGGAGGACCTTCTCGGTCAGCGGCGTCCAGGAATGTTGACCATTTGGTGGCTAATATAGACGACTCCTTGGTTGAGATGCTCGAACCTCTTACAGCTCAGGAAGTGAACAATGAACCTATCCAATTAGATGATGAAGAGCCTGCATCACCAACAGGCACAGAGATTTTAGGTTCAGACAATGACATAGAAGCCCGGGACAATGACTTAGAGGAAGGAATGATTTCTGCCCTCAGAGGGATAGTCGATGTTCCGATTGAGGAGGAAGTTCAAGTAGAGGATGGCATCGAACAGTCGACCATTCCAGACTGGCTGTTGGAAAGAATGAAAATCCAGGTGCCTGCTGAGGCTCAACAGGAAGAAGAAGATGATACTGCCGATTTCTTGGCAAGATTAGAACAAGTTGCTACCAAGAAGCCCGCCAAGAAGTTTTCCACCATCCAGAGGAACGAGACAGGTAACCGTTCCGTGCACATTGCAGTACCTACAGTGGACAAGCCACAGGACGAAATCACTCCGCAGGAGTATGCTATCACCACTGTTGACCTTGGTCCGACCTCGAAAGGTCAGGAAGTAGAAGAGTTAGATAATTCCGTCTCGACCATCAAAGCGAGACTGGAAAAAGAAGTGGCCAAGAAGGAGTACAAGAAGGAGGTCGAACGTCTCAAAGAATATATTCATCATTTGACCCAGCCACTTGATCAGGGCAATGCAACTGTTCCTCCTCTCCTCAATTCATCACAGGAGATGACTCAGGAAGTTGAGCATGGAATGGTGACAGCCAGGGAAGCACAAGACTGGATGGCAAGTGAAGGCACGGAAGCGGCCTTGTTCATGGAGAGGTTGGCGCTTGCTTATGGACGAACCTCTTCGTTTCTTTCCAGGTTGATGGATATGGCAGAGACATGGGATGGTATCCCGGATATGCAAGAGAGGCTTATTCCGAGCCTTAGAATTTTGAAGAGCACTCCGAGGGAGGAGTTAGTTGATAAAAGAGTGATCGCTGCAGGGGCAGCATATGATTTTCATCACTGGTTTTGGGCAGTGACAATAAGAGAAGAAGTATTGGAGAAGGCGAGAATCGATGGGCTTGGAATTGAAGAACAGGTCAGGAAAATCCAGGAGAAGATGTGCATGATAACTACAGATGTGTTCGACCGTGAAGTCATCCGGGAGAACGACATGCAGTTAGAGAGACTGAAGCAAAAAGTTCAAGAAACTTTCTTCTCGACCACTGGACCGTTTTCGAAGCAGGACTTCACGAGAGTGGCAAGACTCTCATCCATTCGAAAGGAATTTGAGAAGCGGGAGGCAGATTGGGAAAGTACCTTTGCCAGATGCGCCGAGAAGTTGGACGGACTAGAATTCCGGATCAGCATGTTACCTCCTGTCACGATGGACGAAGTCATTGCCGTAGTGTCCAGATTCGCCAAGCACAATGCCACTCAAATGGATAAGGACGCCTCTCCTTGATTATAGCTGGAACTGCCACTTTTCTGATAGTTTTCTGATGGTTAACTCTTGTTGTTAACCCTAATTAGGGTTTGGTTGTAACAATCTGGGCAGTTAATCTTGTTTAAATCTCGGTCGTCTATTTCATTTTTGGAGCTCTATATAAACTAGTGCTCTCTCATTTTCATTTTGTGTGGAGACTTGTTATGTATATTGTCGCATTGAGACTATTTTGAATGATAAAAGCTCTTGAGCATGATTTGCCTTGAATCACTTCTTATTGTTGAATAGTAAGCGAGGTTACATATTATCTTCCGCCATAGATTAGAATTAAAGTTAGATTAAATAGAATTTGCTTTGAAAAGTTGTTAATTGAATGAAAGATTGATCGTATCGACTCATTGGTGAAGTGTAGCTCATACTTTCTTCGGATGAATGATTTTCATCCGATGCGTAAAGTTAGCCTGAGCTCCTAAGTGTGGAAGCCTAACTTCAACCTTATCCGAGGTTTGAATATCATTCTCACAACCCCTTTGAAGATTGCACCCATTTTTGCGTATGTTGTCCAACAGGAGGCGAAACAAAATGTGGTTTATTTCGCTTCACCAAGTCCTTACTGTCTCTTGATTTCTTAGGCTTAGATTAGACTCTCTAAACCCTATTCTTTTTGCCATTTTTTTTGAGATCCATTGAAAGTCCCAACTAAGAGCCCTCAATGATACATCTCCTAAGTCCTGAACTTGCAAAGATATTCTTACGTAAGTCCCCTTGTTCATTACCAGCAAATCACAACGACCACTGAACTTATCCACACGTCGAGACCCGACTAAAGAAACCTTGGAATCGCCATATGATCTTCTTTGCAATCTTAGCATACGCGGTGGTTTTTCAAGAGAGGAT
The DNA here is from genome assembly GCA_007258455.2 of Sequoia sempervirens. NCBI lineage: Eukaryota > Viridiplantae > Streptophyta > Pinopsida > Cupressales > Cupressaceae > Sequoia > Sequoia sempervirens. The sequence goes on along the minus strand of VDFB02270651.1, from coordinate 394,524,868 downwards.
AAAATGTCTTTGGACATTTTTATTCTGAATGTTTGGTGGATGATAAAACACACATCAACAAGTCCCTTGGCCAAACATGCATGTGGATACAGTCCCAATGTATGCCAAGTAAACCATGGAGAAATCTCAAACCAGATGGGTTATTTTTGTCCCCTCCAAGCGTCAACCCTTATTGGTGACCTCTCCTCCAGTCCACCATCTATCTGGTCTTAAGGATATTTCTCGTGAGTTGGGAAAGAAGTGCAGCATAAACATTACCTGACGTTATGGTAAACCAGCTCAAACACACATGGAAAACCATCATGAAGCATTGTAATCTATCAGGGAGGTCAAGACTTTGAACCTTCTTTCTTAACTACGACACGGGTGGTGTCTTGGAATTTGCAGGAAATGATTGACCTGAGTAGAAAGAATGTATTTACATACATCTGGTAGAGGCCATTGCCATGTGCTTGATTCTTTGTTTCATAAGCTTGATTTTCCTCTCTGAATACTTCACAGGAGGATTGAAAGAGGGATGGCATTTCTCATGAGTTGGGAAAGAAGTGCAGCATAAACATTAGCTGACATTATGGTAAAGCAGCTCAAACACACATGGAAAACCATCATGAAGCATTGTAATCTATCAGGGAGGTCAAGACTTTGAACCTTCTTTCTTAAACTAGGACACGGGTGGTGTCTTGGAATTTGCAGGAAATGATTGACCTGAGTAGAAAGAATTTATTTACAAACATCTGGTAGAAGGCCATTGCCATGTGCTTGAGTCTTTGTTTTATAAGCTTGATTTTCCTCTCTGAATACTTCACAGGAGGATTGAAAGAGGGACGGCAGTATCTCCCTTAAACACACACTGTTATGCTCATGGGAACACAGAAATAGGGATATAATCTCAGTTAAACAGCTTCAACCTCACTTTTTCATATTCATATGGATTAAAGGACTTTGATAGAGCAAAATAAGGCATACCATAACCAGGCTTTAATGACAAAGTCTTTGGGCTAGCAAACTTTCATATTTTGGCCTTACTGATTAAAGAGTGATCCTATTAAGCATGTGGTCTAGTTTGTACAAGGCTCAATAGGAATGGAACTGAACTTCTCATTCTTTTTACATATTTTACAGGAATGCTCTTTTGAAGCATATGCCTAGCCTGGCTGAGCTTTCTTGCTTGGGCTTGGCGTATTAAGACTTGAAATGATTTGTTATGGGCAAACAGAAATGTTATTAAGTTCCAGAATGGCTTGATTTTTCTGTGGTCTAACAAGAATATTATTATCACAACTATAATAATGTGACTCAAGAAAAACAAAAAGAAAAGAAAAACAGAGAAGGTAGCAATGGAATTAAAGCACCTATGCCAACTCATAGTCCTTTAGGATAATGCCTCAAGAATGAATAACCATGTGCCTTTAGAATTCTCTTCAAATAGATTACACCGCTTCAAGGACCAAATAAGCCTTTTAATGGGGGTTAAATAGTTGCATTGCTAGGCAACTATCACTACCCTGACAAATCAGCTTTTAAGTATGTAAGAATAATAAATTTCTGCCACTGGCGCTTTCAATCTTCACAAGCTTATATCTGCCTCCAGATGCTGACAAAATGGCAGTAAGATAAAATGGGAAATCACAGATTTCAAGCAAAATCAGTAGTTGAGGTATGTGACTTAGAAACAATGATGGCCTTTCCCCCTTCAGCTGTAACTGCAAATGCTGTGACAATACTTGTGTCTTTTCTTGTCTTCTGCATAGCAGCAGTTTTGTAATCATTTTACAAATAGACCATCCAACCCTTATAATATCTTGTTTGCAGGCTGTGCCACCATTCTACCCACCTGCATTTTTGTATAAAAGCTTTATACCTTATTTTCAATTATTTAAAATTTTATCAAATGTATTTTACAAAATAAATAAGTTAAAAAAATATCAATTTTCTCCTGAACAATAAACCTTTTCTGACACCTGCTTACAAACACATGAGGAAATTTTAAATAGCTCTTTTGTTAAAAGAGAGGATGTAAAGTAAAATATACAAAGCTAGAACTGTTTTTGAAGGCACATACCCAGATGAAGTTACTAGTATACAAATATCCTAGCATGCAACAGATGCAGATGAATTGATATGCAATGAAAATGAAAATCATGACAAACTTCCAACTTTAAGCCACTACTGAATCTTCATTAATCACCATATATTAGAATATTATTGGACTATGCCAGTGATATGTGAGAAACATGACAACTAAGATCACCTATGGACTAGCTGGTTTTACTGTCACAGATATCATAAGCATGGTATGATGATTTAAGAACTGCTGCAATAAGTATAAACAAATCTTCAAATTATTTTTAAAATAAGTTTGCCAAGGGATTTGTCAACACATCTACTTGCCAATCATCATTGTAACTTACACTGTTCACGGGTTGCAGAGTCATCTGTGCGTATACTTCATCAGTCTCCACATCTGCCTGATATAACCATGACAACACAATAAATTTGATGTGCAAACCATATTATGAATGCTAAACAGAAGATATTATTTTAAAATCTAATGAACTGCGTTGCCTTACATGCATTGTAACATTGTGAAGCTGACAAATTAACTGGGAAGGAAGATTAGGGTAGTTTGGAATGTGTGTCTCAACAGCTTTCTGAGTAGAAGCTGCAACCTATAAAAAGAAAAAAGTTTATTAATATTAATTACAAAGAAAGATAGGTTACATAGATTTTTAAATTCAAAAAAAATAGATAAGGAAAAAGGCATTATTTTCCAAGAATCTTTTGCCTACAATAAAATAATACCCCAATTGAAATGACGAATAACTTAGAAGTAAGAATAATTCTGAAGCAGACTAAGATTCCATTTTTACAGCAAATTTGGGTAGAGCTTCAGTAGAAACAACCATGCTAAATTTAATTTTCATCCAACCAGGGTTGCATGGAAACAGATACAGTATCAGCTATAGATACGGTGAATTTTCATGATCCTCCCTGATACAAATACAGCTAGATACAACAATTATAAAAGTAAGCATATATTCAATTATTTATACATCTAAGGGTATGATCTTCCCTGATACAAATATAGCCAGACACAACAATTATTAAAATAAGCATATATTCAATTATTTATACATCTAAGCGTATAGGACACAACTCTTAAAAAAAATTAAAATAATTTTTACATACATTTTGGATTTATATATTTATGTTTATGATATTTATTTTGTTATATTATGTTTGTGCCTTTAATATGTATATTACTATATAGTTAAATATCATAGTTGAATAATTTGCCAACTGCTCGCAAATCAAATTGGCTTGCAAGTAACTCACTTAAAAACTCACAGCAGAGTAATTGACAAAAACTTATAAAATTCATCAATTATGCACCCCAAGTTTCAAAATACAATTTTGCACAAAGAACAAGGTCTATTTGCATTGTTTACGAGGCTCTGTTTTTTAGCGACAGCATAGGAGCAAAGGTTTTTTGTTTTATTTTTTATTTACTGCTAGGGCTTAGCAACTAGTTGAAAGTTTTTTCTTTCATTTACTTATAGGCTACTAGAGTTTTGTTTAATTTTTTATGTCATTTCTCTTTTGCTAGGGTTTATTTTCAATTTGCTTGGAAACATGGGACAGCAAGTATATAGCTAGGAGTGATTTTTGCACCTATTGCAAGATGGATATGGGAGGATGCATATGTTAGATTTGTGAACAACACGAGACACAAGATCAAACAACGAACAAAACACCTTCTACTCAAGAGCTCTACAAAACAAAGATTTGCTATTCCTCAAAAAGAAAATACTTACAAAATGAATAATACAAGAGAGAATAAATGATTTATAAGAGCAACCCTACTGATAGAGAGATTAGATCATGACAAGTGTCAACATATCGTGTGATGAGACGGAATGATCTAATATTAGCGTTGTAGTTAACATAAATAAAGCATTGAGTTAACTAATAAAGCAATCCTAAGTTTAGCTTAAGCGTATTAGAATTAGAATAATAATTAATTAAGATTAATTAATTATTCTCTAATACATGATAACTCTTAACACCCCCGCTTAAGTATAACTTAAGGAGTAGCTAAACAACCATCACAATTTGCCAGTTCAGACACTAACAATTAGAACTTCAAAAAGATGAAATAATTAATTTTAAAAAAGCCATTTACAAACACATAGGATGGGTGTGTCCATGGTACTTTCAAAACATGGTGAGAGAAACCTGCACTCGGAAAATTTAGCACTAAAACTAGGTAGCTCAAAACACAAAAACTTCAATCAAAATAAAAATTTGCTAATCTACAAATGCATACTATTGAAAATATGAACAGCGATTACACAGTATTGGACTCTCAAACCTGCAGGGTCTTCTCATTAAATCTGGAATGAAATACAATGCATTAGCTCAGAACTTTAAAAATTAGACAAGTCCACTAAGAATCTAGCCAAGAGAAACTAGATGAGATGCAAAGTAAAGCTCCTGGTTAAGCTTACAACTCACAAAAGTGGTGCTCAGTTTGAATGATCTATCAACCACTCTTAGTAGTCAATCAACCTAGTCTATCAACTAATAATTCCTAATCAAAGCAGTTGAGACCAGGTTCAATCAACAACTCACTAAGTCTCAAATAGTTAATTGGGCACTAATCTCAAAGAAGACAATTGTGTCCTACATAACTAGGCATTATTCCCCTACTTAATTACATCATTTTCATGTTGATCTCTCTCCTGTGTACAGGTCTTGATATGCTGCTGTCACTGTTGTGTCATCACTGCGAGAACACCAGTCAAGCAACTTAAGGTAAACAATCTAGTAGTGTATACATCGAGGAATATCGAGTTTGTAATCTCATTTAAGATTGTAAATCCTGGCAGCCTACAATAACAGAATGCCAGCTTACTTTATGTCACCACGGTTCAAATGTTTAGTGTTCAATGTACCAATGACTTGAGAATTACAAATATTTTCACCCAAAAATTATCTTGAGCTGATTGAAAACACCAACTAGAAAAATTACAGCTTGCACTTTGAAGTTCTTAAGACTATCTGCAACAAGCTTCTAGATGCCCTTATATTGTCTTAAGGCTCAATGGTTTTCTTTAAGGCTGAAAATCATAGAGGAAGCAACCTTTACATTTAGCCTCTCCAACAATTATCATCCATCATGATCTTCACTAGTTAGTCCTGAGACCAGAGTTGGCTCTTAAGAAGGACAGAGAAACTATCTTATGTGCTAAAATAAATACAACCACTGAGGCTAATATCACACAGCAAAAACAAAAGGATGTCAGAAAGTGAATTCATTGAAATGGTTATATAGTCGAGCAGTCGCATGCATTGGACAATTGAGAGGTGATGACTTGAGAGCCTATTAGGCATGAAATATACATCATAAATCAAGTTGGTAAATTACTAAATAGACATTTATGTATGCATGTAAATATAGGGAGCATGATGGTTATAAGTGTATATATTTCACCAGGTGGAACATAAGTAACACTATTTTGCCTCCTCCCATTTCATGATGCCACTCTTTAATTGCTATTCCTGATAAAAGTAAAACTAACATAGTATTTGAGCTGATGCCAATCATGTCAGGCTGTTTAAGGGAAAAGAAGGAGAAGATCACTACAGCATCAGCAGAGCTGAGAGTAAGGCTTGTTGAATGCTAAACAGTGAATAATAAACTAGAGAGAGGTTGAACTTTTTAGAAGAACAGTACCTAACAGAATTTCAGGGAATCTCAACGTGCCATTACTAATTAAAACTCACAGGAGCAGAGTCATGTCAAAGATAATCTGCTTCATTAGATTTGTTTCTTTCATAGCTTTCTGCCTTCATTAAAAGAGATAGTTGTTCTGCATCTAACTCAATTTCACTGACCACTTTGCATCAATCATTATTCTGAAACCATGGTGCACGGAGAGCACACCAGAGATAAATTAAGTAGGTTAAACAGTTTTAAGTATAAAACTGAAGTGGGAAGCTGAGTATAAGAGATAAGTCATTCCTTCAGAGAAACACTGGCCAAAAATGCTAGGCACCATAAAGAATGCATGCAGCAGTTACGATTCAAGAACCATGTCTCTAATCCATTCAACAACCAAACTACAAACATAATGAAATTTTATGAAATCACTTGCCAGATTAGAGATGAAAAGCTATACTTATGATACGTGCTGGGTGCACACACAGTTCAATCTGCACCTTCTATCTAAATATTCAGCAACTTATATTTATTCATTTCTTACATTGATAGTTTGAGGATTTTTTGATTTCTTCCTGGAATTAGTAGTACAAATGCTTGCTTACAACACGAAAGAAGTTAAACTGGCAACTCATTAAGCTATTCAATGACAAAGCTGGTAAATTTAAAAGTTTGGAATTCTCATGTCTCTGAAAAGGTAATATGAAACAAAATCCAGGAATATAAAATTTACAATCAAACAAACACACATACAGTGAAAAATGTGTTACTTAATGAAAACAGATAGGTAGTAAGCTTTTTAAAATGAAATGACTACTTCAATTCTCACCTGCTCACTGTGTCCTTGTGGAAAGTAACACACATAACTACCCACCGGAGGCAGTGAAATAAGTGGTCCAGCACAGGCATGCCAGAGTTCAGAATTTATGCTCTTGTGTTCTCCTGCAAATAGGCCATCAATGCAGGAACACCTCAGACCATGTGGATTATCATCAGTTATCAACACAAGCAATGTATTTCCCTACAAATATGCCATCACTGCTATAAACTTCAACACAGCTGAGTTATCATTAGTTATAAACTTATAAATACAAGCAACATTGCAAAGTCCAGCCTTCTGAGTGCACTGTCATTTCAAAGATCTTCTCTACAACCTTTCTAACATTCATGTCAGGAATATCTCCCTTTCCAACAAACTGTACTCTAATCCTAACTGATTCAGAAAGAGATCTACTACCAAAGAGTTCCAGTATTTGCCTCAAACACACTTGAAAAGGCAATTTACTGGCAACCATTCCTGAATAAGTATGTGAACTAAGTGAAAGTGCAAACAGAGCTTAAAAACAATAGCAACATCCTGAAAATTAGTGGTTACAACAAGGAAAATTTACTAGTCCAAAATGCATTTTGAAGAAAGTAAATTCTGTGTGTGCTTCAACTTGAGAAATGTAAAAGCCAATTATGTTATGAGAAAATAATTTTGAACATATTATGGCCCTATAAGACACAGGTTAATAAGCAAAAATGCCGGCATTCTGAAATATATAAGAGCAATATATATGTAAAAGATCCGTTTACGTTGACGATAAATGGAAGAGGAGTCTCTATCTTTCCAGCTAATTTATCTTTATCTGAACAGGTATATTAGAAGTGTTCAGCTTGGCACTTTTTCACATACTAAAGAAATTTGAAGAATATTATTAATTGCTTCTCCTTCAGTATAACATAAAAGGAAAAGAATACTGCAAGCTTCAAGCAAAGTTTGCAACAAAATACACTAAAACCAAGTTTGACTTTTACAAAAGACACAAATGGGAATCACATTAACCTATTTATGAGAAAGAATGATAGCAGAGAAGCTACATTTGAGTTCTGTGACACTCATGCAATCTCCAGTTATACTATCATTGACGTAAATATCAATAAATAAGAATTTAGAAACAAGAAAAAGACATTATATAATTACCCTCCCAAACTCTATTCATGGGAATGGACCATGAAGAATTTAACACTCAATACATGGATCCAAAAATATCAAACACGGTTAATCCAGACACTTTATTTTTTAAAGAAAAAAAGATAGTTAAATAAGACAAAATGATTTCATTGTTCATATGTCTAGTCCAATAACATCCAAGCATTATGGAATATAATGAAGCCTGTAATTCAGTAATTCAGTTATCAACCCCACTTGTAACCCTTCACGCACAAAACCCCGAAAGCAACAATACATAAGAGCTAAAGAAAATTACCCTCCACAGGTTGCGGAATACAGCTGTTTGAAAGAGGTTTCATTTTCTGAGGCTCAATTGCCATGACCCGCACTTGCTGTGAGAACTGCAAAGCTGATGACTAATAAATGAAGAACTTGCACTCCGCAAAAAAAATCTCTATCAAAAAAATGATAGAATTACATTCTTTCGTCATTTCTTCTGAACTTCAGTTCCTCTTTTAGAATCTGCAAATTCCAATCCAGAGCATTGAATCAATTCTTTCATTTACATTGATAATATATAATAGAAATTTGGGGAAAAAGAATGAAGCGCAAGTATCTTGTCTGCAATATGAGTTTTAGAGTAAGCACAACAGACAGATGTTTCAATTGCACATCATTTAAACTTGCCGAAAATTTTGAAATAGAAACTTGAGTACAAATTTTGTTCCCACAATTCTTGCAATGAACCAAATTTACAGTCACATCACAAAGTTTCAGAAAAGAAAAAAAATCATATTATATAATTAAAAGTCCAAAATGAATGCACTTGAGTTGGAACTTTAGTTGGAAGAGTAATGGGATGGATGACTTCTTGGGAAGTTTCGATGATCCATTCCCTATGAGCATCACCTAGATGCAGTGAATGCTAAGTGGATCATTCATGGTTATGAAAGACGTGTTCGTATGAACCACTACTCATGAAATTGACTCAAAAAATATGCAGTTGAATCTTGATAACACATCATAATTTTTTATTCACAATGAAAAGTACCTCCCTCTTGTCATTGGATGAGCTAAAGGGGCTCTATAATGAATGATTCATAAGCAACAACACGTGCTCAAGGCTTTGCAAATGAGGTGGCAAGCTAAGTGGGCTTGATCAAGGGAAACTCCATGGTTAAGCACGCTTGAGTTGGGGTAGTATTAGGATGGGTGACCTCCCAAGGAAATCAGCAATGAGCGCTAGGTGGACATTCATGCTCACTAGAGATGGGTTCATGTGAACCACAACTCATGAAAATATGGGTCAATGAGATTGCTCAAAAAATACACAATTGAATACTAATAACACATCATAATTTGATACACTATAAAAATACCTCCTCCTTGCTATTGCGAGAGCTAAAATGGCTCTATAATGAATGGTTCATAAGGCACAACACTTGTTGAAGGCTTTGCAAATAAGGTAACAAACTAAATGGGCTTGATCTTGATGGAAACTCAGACCTAAGCATGCTTGAGTCGAAGTAGTACTGAAATGGTGACCTCCTAGGAAGTCCAAATGCTTCACCCTTGTGAGAATCACCTAAATGCAATGAGTGTTAAGAGGACCATTCTTACTCATGAGTCTTGAGAGATGAGCTTGTGTGAACCACTACTCGTGAAAATGGGGCAGAGATTGACATGAAAAAATATGCAGTTGAATTCTAATAACACATCATTATTGATAGACTACTTAAAAAGCCTCCTGCTTCTCATTTGTGCAATCGATTTTTCAGTTGCGACATCTGATTTCTCTCTGGAAACTCAATATAGATTGTCAGGGACTGCAAAATGGACAATATTTCTACAAAGTCCCATATTAGCTGATATTGTATTAGTAATATAATCCTTCTACCGTAGATCATTTCCCCTAAGTGTAAAGCATTTTGCCTACCTCAAAACGAGCCACAGTCCCACCAACATATAACCAAAATTATAAAATAATATTCAAAAATAACTAAATTTTAGCACAAACAGGCTCTCCTGATATTCACAAAGAATTTTCCTATTGCATCATATTTTTTCCATAAAACAACTCAAAATGAAGCAAAACTTCCAGCAAAGCATTTTTTTCTCAAAAGTTTCATTCCCAGTGACTACTGTACTAATAGAGCCTTCAAAAAAAGTTCTGCTGCCTTAACAACAGTGTTTCTCCAAGTTTCCGGTATGGGGGTAACATGGAGATGTGGTGATGCAGTTTCAGGGATAACATAAAATTTCCCAGATGCTGGGGACGGCTGGGGGGCTATTAAACTAACATAAACAAATTAAAAGTAGCTGAGAATTCAAGAAGTGCATACAATGTGATTTGCAATCTCAACCGTCCCCTTTTATCTTTTAGCATTATTTTCCTTAAAAAGTTACCTTTTTATTTTTATGCACCAAATTGGGCAGACTATCCAGTCCAAAAAATAGGGGATGCCCCCTCTAGCTCCCGAACTCCCATTGAGGATGTCACACAGACCCCCAGGGATGCATGCCCATGGAATACTGCTTAACAACAACTGAAAGCTCTGGTCACAGTTCACAGAATTTTCTGCAAATGACATTCGCAAACTATATAAGAATTAGGTCTCACTTTTCTCTCTGTAGTCTCATCAATCAATTTTTGCAGTTACATCATATTAATATTTTCTAGAAATTTGAATACAAACTATACTCGAGAGTCGAGAACAACAATAATTTGATATTACGAAGAAAGGGGTAGCGTGAAAAGAAAATTTATTCAGCACACTAAGAAAATAACTAGTTACAGCATAACAAAGCAAATCTTATACGTATTCTAAAGATTCTATATATCCACAGGTGAACAGTAGTGATATTATAGCGAGCAGGTTGTCTTGGCAGTATAAATTTATAAGGCTATGATTAAAGGCCACAGGTGAAGAGTGATTCAAGATCGAGCCCTAGCTTAGATGAAGTGAAGTCAGCCGGCTTCCTCTTCTTCATCGCAACTGGAATGAACCAAACAGTTTCAATCCAAAAACAATTTGATATTGAAAACAACAATAGCTAGATATCCAGATTAGTCTGTGTCTGCAAGAAGAAAAATATTGCTTGAAAGAAAATTCTATTGAGCACACTAAGGAAAATACACTAATTACTGTGTAACAATGCAAATCTTTAATGCATTTTAAAGATTCCAAACATCCGCAGGCGAACAATAGTGATTTTATAGTGAAAAGGTTGCGTTTGCAGTTTAAATTTATAAGGCCATGGATAAGAGTGAGTCACAGTCAAGCCCTAACTTAACTCTGTTGACATCGGCCAGGTTCCTTTTATTCTTCCCAGCAGGAACGAACCTGCCTGCTTTTAATCTAAATTGATTCAACTGTAAAATACTAGTCTTTTCCAACATTGCAAGCAATGGCTAATGATTAGCGATAATGATTTCAAAATTACCTGTGTATTTTCTGAAGCTACTAGTTAATGGACTAAAATCCTCTGCATATGCATTTTAAAAGCTTTTAGGATTCCACAGGCTAACATTAGTGACATAAAAATTGGAATTAACTGTATTACTCATAACAGGAAAGCATTTAGCCTTAATCAGAAAGCCAAACCTTCAGACCCTCAAAAAAATATGCCTTTGGAAAGAAGAAAAAGGAATTCTACTGTCCGTTGTAATATTAATACACAAAGCTTAAGGAAAGACGTGTGTTGCAAAGAACTAGAATTCCTCAAGCTATTACCATACGACAGAGACATTGAGGAATTCTACATCTGTATAACACAGGGCTCTCTAGAAGTCGTGTGTATTAACTACTGTCGTCGAAACCCACAATAAAAAAAATAAAAAAATGAGCGGTTACTACCAGAAACATCTTCCCGTCATAATAAACAGACAATACGTTCTGGGAAAACAGGAGGCGAAATGTCATGCCGTTTAAAACAATGCAGAGAAACATCTTCCCATTAAAAACAATACGTAACATCTTGACAAGGAAAAGCTTTGCCGTCAACGACAATAAACAGACGTTTTGAGAAGTCAGAGCACGAAATATCTCACGTTGAAAGACATGATAAATCGCACAATCAATGTTACAAATGTAGCATTTCACCAATTCACCTAAACGTATTCGACAAATGCGTTTCCGCCTAATCTCTCATATTATGCTAGCAAAAATATTATTTCCTCATGTTTTCCTTAAATACAGACGATTTTCCCTTATTCGTCCATAAGAGTAAACATTCACGTCTATTTCATTAAAAATGGTTTAAAACAGAACAAAAAGATGCAACAGCTATCGCTTGACTATTGAAAACACAACATAGGCAAATCTCAAAATCTCTATTACAAAAGCAATTCTTGGTCAAACTTCTCATAAACGGAAACCATTTCCCTTTCATTCCCTCGCAATATCAACTGCTCAGCTCTATTTCACTAGAATATCCAAACAAGAAGTTAAAACAGACCCCAAAAAACAAAAACAAAAAACCTCGGTTAAGGCCCTCGCAGCTTACCAGTCGCAGAAGCCACCAACGGCGAACCGAAGCAAGAACCAATACAGCTGAAACAGCTGGAACTTTAGCCAGGTACAAAGGCTCAGAGCTTAAGGGCTTCGAACCCTTGACTCCACAAAAGAAGCCGGACTTAATCTCCAGGCAGATAGCCTGCGATCCGGCGGTAAGGAATGTTCCCACCAGATTTCGGCGCCGTCCGACGAGATAAAACAGCAGACACAATAAGCCCAGCCAGCAGACAAAGCAAACAGAGAGAACACACTTACAGAAGACAAAAACACAAACATAACTTCTACACAAACAGAGCAGGAGAATAATTTAACATAAAAAATGTACACTTTTACCTATGCTTTCTTACTGACTAGCCGGCAACAATGTCAGCTACAGTCGCCACGTCATCTCGGCCCCTCTCCGCGTGTCCCCCTTACCGCCTACACCTACTGAAACCACTCCGGTTTCGGTGCCAAAACCGGACTCTCAAAACCGCCGGTTTTAGGGCGAGGAATGGAATAGAAGAGATTGTTATTCTCCCGTATGATTGCCGATCCGTAAAACGCGGGGCCTGTCACATGCGCTTATGTTAAATTATTGAATTCTCTTTGTATTAAATGTTTAAAATTCGTAAGGAATTAATTTTAGATTTCATTTCCCTGTTCCCTCCTGCAATTGGGGAGTCTTGTGTTGGCTTATATGGAAGGTATGTATGTGGCCAACCTTCCAATCACCCCCACCCACTCACTTTTCTTCTTCTTTTGCCACTCTGAATGATGGAGTTGGTGATTTACTAAAGCTAAAGTGGCTATTGTTTTTTGAGTAGTTGGTAGTTTTGGTTTATTGATAGGGATTTAATGGTGAATGTATGTTTTTTTTAATATTAAGGTTTTATATTATGAAAAGCAGGAATCTTTGATATAAAAAGTATACATTATTGAATTCAAAATCATTTAAGTATGTATTTTTAAAATTGTACGACAAGTATAGTTATAATAGTTTTTTTCAAGTAAAAAATTTGTTATTATAAGTGTATGTCATTGTTTTCTATTGTATTATTTCAAAGAGTTATGTCAATATAAAAAATAGTTTATGTTTTATTTTATCTATACAAATGTTAAATTTGATGGTCATATAATCATATTTTAATATTTTTCTTCTAAAATACAATTGAATTTTGTAAAGCTTATATCACATGAAAAATAAGATTTTGACAAAATGACATTTAAATAAAATTATTCTATATAAAATTAATTTAGTTATATTTTTTAAATAAAATCTCTTAATATTTTAAAAACAACTTTGAATGAATAACCATCACACAAAAAAAATTGCTTAATGGGCAAGGTCACTGTCAAATTTAAGTCATGCTAGGAGAAAAAGTGATCACGTTTGTTTTGCGAGTGACATGTAATGTATGTATATAGGGATGAAGTCAAATGTTAATCAAACTAATTTTGGCTTTACATGTTTTTTTGTTCAAAGGTATGACATCTAAAGGGGATACAATTGGCTCAAATATTGAATTAATTTCACTTTTATTTTATTCAACTTAAATATGTAAAATTTGTAATTGGTGGAGTATAAGTCCACTCATTTTGGCTTTGTATTTTCCTACACCAAGAGTTAGTTTTGCTTCTCTAAAGTTAAATCCTTCCAACTTAAACATTTAAAAGAAACGAGGTTGATTGAAAGATCATACAAGTATTAAAGAAATGACACAAAATGCAACTGCTAAAGTTATTTGTTTGAATCAATTTCTTTCCTATTTAGACTTTTGACATGTGTAAAAGGGATAAGGTTGAGTACAAATTTAAATTTAATTTTAAAATAGCTTTATTCCCAACATAGATATATGAGGTTGACTATAATTCCCAAATTACTTTAAGATTTTCCTTATTTTTCAATTAAAAGATTGTTGTTCCCTTTACTTCATTATATTTTATACTTAAAATAATAATTTAATTATGCTCCATTTCTCACCCATACACACAACTCATAATTAAATTATTTACCTAACATACCAAATAATTTATCTAATCACCTCTTATAATTTTAACTATAACCTATCTCAAATGAAAGTTAGAGAACGTACAATCTATGTCAAACATAAGTCTAAAACAACTTTACATCAATATAGTTCTACAAGTACCATCAAGGTGTAATATTTCCTTCAAACACTATTAAGACAAACAAAAATTAAAGTTTATCGAAAAGTAATATTATGGTGATCTAGAGTACTTACTAATTCAAGTATTTAAGTATAATAATTACCTTCAAATTATTCATGTTAGATTGTGCAACTTAAAATATTTTTCAAAACATAGTATTTAGGTGTATTAAGTAAATATTATCAAAAAATATATTTAAATAGTAAAATTAGATAAATAGTAGAATAATCATTAGGAATTTAAATGTGAATGAAAGATGTAATTAATTTTTGAATTAAGGATGAAACATGAAAGTTGATGGTTTGTAAAATTGATTCACCACAATATGAAAAATTAAAGACTTTGAATTGCAATCTAACCTTGAACTCTATGTAGACAAAGAAATCTCTATGAGATTGTTTTGTAGCCATGAAACAACCTAAATAATATGAAGATGTTCCTTAACTTACAGATCTAACCTAGCCAAATGTGTACTTCTACAACTCGGCTTGTTATAATCTATATTCTCTATTAGTGCTTAAGGACTAGCAATATTTAGAACACCTTAGTATATTATTGAACTGTAAGGGTTCATGTTTTCAATCAACCTCCTCGGCTTACAATTTTAACAAGTGTTGGAAAATAGCAAGCAAGCATACAAGTGATCTCAGATGTGAATTATGATGCAAGTATTGTTCTTTATAGTGTTCCAATTCTTGATGTTCCAAATAAATGCTTCTTGTAGTGTGGGTAATGCTTGTAATTTGTAGATGGTCAATTAACGTCCAAATGAATATCTTTAAACATCAAGACTCAATGAAGCATTACACAAACATGTACTAATTTAGATCTCAATGGCTATGAGGAAAGGGTCAGAGTCAACAATTTTTAATTTAAAATTTTAAAATTTTGGGTTGAATTTGCATTGTGTGAGATCTCTCCTATGCATTGCAAAATGACCCGAGATAGGGATATGATAGATATCAAAATCAAGAAGGCTAAATATATAAAAATGTAAGTGAGAGTGAATAAGAATGCATAAAAGTCGAGGAAGACGACAAACTTAGCATAAAAGTGTGTCACTATCACTATGTAATCATATTAAAACATTCTCTTAAAATGGACCCAAAATTAAATGAAAATTGACATGGTATGCAAAGTCTCTCTCTCTCACACACACGCACACAAAGTATATATACATACACAAACACACATAAAGAGAAAGTATACACACACACTCACACACACAAACAAACACAAATAGAGAGAAGGTTGGGGAGGAGAGAACAATGTTGAAATTATAATTAGAAAAGCAATCACAAATATAGAATAACCATAGTACTAATTTAAGACAATACACATTAAATCCTTGTAAGAATGATAAAGATTAGCATGCACATATATTCACATTTATATATCTTTGTATTTAGAAGAAGACTATACATAATTCATCATAATTGAGTGTTTTTTTGGATTTCACTGTGTGAAATTTATTTTGCTTGTAGAAAAAACACTCTCTTATCTTTATAAACTATGGAAAGCTAATATCTCTAAATAATTCATCATATCATTAATAATACACATAACTCTCTTATATAAAATACACAAACTTAAAATTAACTACTTTGCAACTTAACTTTTCTAAACAAAATTACATCATTACTTATAATTGAAAAACAATAATACAATCTACAAAATATATATAAATAAAACTTTAAATATATATTTCTAGTAAAAAAAAACACTATATTGAACCCTTTTCTCTAACTGTCAATTCCATCCAAAACATGAAAACATTTTGTTTATAATTACTATATATGTACTGGTGGAATAGTGAAGAAAAAAACTAGTACATAGATGACATAGGTACATGGTGTGATAGGAATATATGTTCCCCAAAGAGCAAGGTGCATCCAAAGAACATCACAACTTGTAAAGAGGTTAGTCTCATATTCATCCGACCACATCCTTTCAACTCTGTCCAATTGTCGGTGCAGTGGTTGGTCTTGAGCCTTTTGGACTTTTGGTTCTTCTTCAAGTGGCCTCCCATCCCATCAACTCCCCATCCCATCAATTAATTGAACTTTGGCCAAAAGCTACAGGGGCCCACACTTAGCAACATTTCCATGGTGACCTTTTACCAAATTGCACACACAAAATCTTTCCGGATCATGAGAGTTCCCCACATTGATCTTGCACTTTCATTTGACTTGGACGTAAGGACCACTTTTCCTAGCATTATGCTAATATAAAACATTTTCATTTATTGCATTGGGAGATTAACATTGCACCTCCCAAATTTTCTCCCCACTACACTTTATGACTGCCATAATAGTGCGCTTCCAAGCTCCATGAATCTAACCTTCTTCACAAGAATATTCCATATTTACTCACAAGTGTTCCATTAAGTATATCATGGTTATCATTAATGGTAAGAACAATACCATTTTGGAAGGGTTGTCATGTACTTATGATTCATTAGACTTGAGTGTCTTGCATAAAGTTACAAGAGCACAAGTATTTTTAGGTAAGTTTATGGCTTAGTGGGGCCCTTTTATAATGTTGGGATTAAATATTTGTTTTCGGTGGTTACAAGTTTTATATTCAATTTATATGGTCTTTGTAATTATAAAATATTTGTATTTGGTGGTTACACAGTTTTATATTCAATTTATATATTATCTTTGTAATGATAAGTTATTTAGTTTTTTCATTGAGAGTTAAGAACAGGTATTTATTTTGTCAAATTTTGATTATCTATAATCTTAGTTTCATCTCTTGTATTGGACCTCTGAAAGATTTGAACCTTTGTCAATAATGGAATGAAGAAATGTATGATTATCTTCACCAAGTGTACTTAGTTAATTAAACTACAATTATTTAATAAAACTATTTTTTTAATTTATATACTAATAAACAAAATTATATCATCAAATACAATACTTATTTTATAATTCATTAATATAAAAGAAATTAAACGTATTATGAAGATATGTTGATCTAAAATTATTTTGATTAAACAAATTCACTTAAATATGTATTATCTTTTGTAATTTTATTTTTTTATCAAAATATAAATTTATATATGAAAATAAATATTGGTCTAAACTTTTAAGTCCTCAAATCATTTAGAAAATTTACATTTAGAAAATTTGTGTACTAGTAATAATTATTAACATTTATGATATTATATAATGAGTTAAATCTAGTTTATTGATTGATTTATTGTCGAGTACTATTGTACTTATTTTTAACCTTTGAAACATTAATTATTATCCTAGACTTCTTACCTCTTTGTTTAAACAATAATATCTTATCAATCTCTTCAATAGAATAAATGCTTCCATTATGTTCCTCGATTATTCATATCTATTTTATGAAGAAAAATAATAATATACATACAACCTAATTAATCTATCTAATTAATAGAATTATTATTCCAAGAAAAATAAGTGCACATTAAAAATTAATATAAAAAAACATATATATAAAATTAAAAAAAGAGGCGAGGGACCTAATTCGATTGGCTAAAGCGTCATGTTGTAGGCAAGAGGTTGTGAGATCCCTGTGGTATTGGAGAACGAGTCACGCCATTTATAGGGGGGCTACCTAATTCCTACAGTCTAATATATGTGTGTGTATATGTATATATATGTATATAATGATACAATATTATTATCCATTTTAAATTATATTAAAAAGTTAGATATTAATTTTAATTATATATTTTTAATCATATATATTTTATAAAAAATTTAATTTTACTATTGAAAAAATCATATATATATAAGTTGTACATATAATATTTTTAACTAATCTTTATATTTAAATTTATTTATATTATATTTATTCCTTAAAAACATATTCAAACTTAAATTCTAGAATACACACAATTGATAGAATAAAAATAATATTTAAGAATAAGCAAGAGAACAATTAATTAATGTATTGAATATAATAAAATAGTATTTAATAATAAAAAAGAGAACAATTAATTAATGTATCAAATTTCATGATATTGTTAAGGAAAAAATAATTTTAAAGAATATACAAACATTTTGAAAATAATGAATGAAAGTATTAATGCGATCATAAAAAAATAAATATGTTATTTTTTACTAAGATGGTAGGAATTATATTTAAACATTGTAAGAATTATATAATTTATTAATTTTTATTTTATTAAAATTTAGAACAAATCAATCATTATTATTTTATAGTTAAGTGCTACAATGGGGTGGCCTCTTTGATTAGAACAAGTCAATTATTATACAATTATGTTTTTTATAATATTAATAAAAAAAATATGTAATAAAAGGATAGAAGAGTTTAATTATTAAAATGAATTAGAGACACAAGATTTCTGTAGTTTATTATAAATTATGTATTTTAAATTAATGTTTCAAATCAATATTTTCCATCATGAAAATTATGTGATTAAAATAAAGATTAATTTTATAAAAAATATATGTTTATTATGATTAATTTATGAAAAAAATCTTCAAATCAAAATATTTTAATTTTTATGCAAAGTTATTGTAAAATGTGATGGTTTATATTTGTAATGGTGAAATTTATATACCATGTCATTCATTGTCCATTTTGAGGAGGGTGTCTTAATTTGAATAAATGACACACTCTTGTGTGGATTTAGACTTGTTTGCCTAGCCTTTGTTTATCCCACTCTTACATATCTAGTTCCCACCCCATGCTTATGTGCACATAATATATACATTTGTCTAGACCACATATTTATTACACATGTTTGAATACAATCATTAGATAGTTTATCCACCCAAGATCATTTATACAATCACCTAATTGACCTAGATCTTATCCCTATTTTTTTTAATTTCAAATTCAATTTTTGGTCAATTATTGCTAATTGTTTTTTCACCCTAAACTAACTATGTGCATGTTTACATGATTTGGTGTTATTTGCAAGTATATAAACATCTTTAATTCCATTATTTCCACATCTAATACCCTAGAATTTCATTTGCATTATAAGGAAGAATAATTCAAATTGGTGCAATAAAAGGAATTTAAGCTTGCCCAATCATCCTATGAATATATGCATGACTAGGAGTGTTGTCTTCAATCATTTACACAATTATAAATGTCAATCTACAAGGACGTGTCCCCTTGTAACAAAACAACCACCCTTCCAATGTTTATAAATACCAACACTTTTTAAATATTAGAACATGTAGAGAAAACAAAATTATGCAAATTTCCATATTATTTTTATAAGCACATGACATTTTTACAAGAGCAAACTCAACCCTCCACACTACGAACATAAGTATTTGATCTTAAAACATAACACAAATAAAAACATTCCAATTCAAATCCATACGAATTTTAACACCAACATCAAACCATATTCATCCTTTACCCCCATAACTAAATACATTTGTTTACACATTCACTTTCCATACTTTACTATCTACTGTTTCAAATATATATCAAAAATATTATTCATTTATTATTCTAAATTAATATACTAAATTACTAGCAATCTCACCTTAGTGTGCAATGGGTTCACTGAAGAAGCGTGGAAGGTCAATTAGGATAAATTTTGGTTTTTTTTTTGCATAAATTTACTAATTACTAATTTGGTCAAGAAGGAGGAAGGGACTTGAAGAGAGGGAGAGATATGGATAGAAAGAGGGAGAGATAGAGGGGGAAGAATGAGAGAGATAAAGGGGTAAGGAGATAGAGATAGAGAGGAAGATAGAGATAGAGATGGAGATGGAGATGGAGAGGGATATAGAGAGGAAAGATGGAGATGGAGATGGATATAGAGAGGAAAGAAGGAGAGGGAGAGATGAAGAGAGAAAGGAGAGAGGGATAGATAAATATGAAAGAGATAAATATATAGAGAGGGAGAGAGAGAGATAGAGATAGAGATAGAGATAGAGATAGAGATAGAGATAGAGATAGAGATAGAGATAGAGATAGAGATAGAGATAGAGATAGAGATAGAGATAGAGATAGAGATAGAGATAGGAAGATATATAGAGATGTAAAGATAGAAATTTATATACTTGTTAAATAGAAATATGAAGAGATAGAGATAGAGATAGAGATAGAGATAGAGATAGAGATAGAGATAGAGATAGAGATAGAGATAGAGATAGAGATAGAGATAGAGATAGAGATAGAGATAGAGAGGCAAAGAGCTATAGATATAGAGGTTTAGGAAGAGGGAGGGGGGAGAGACAGAGGGAGAGAGATGGAGACATGTCTAGAGATAAGGGGGAGGAAAACAAAGGTAGAGATGAAGATATAGCAAGAGAAGAAGAGGGAGACAAATAGATAGAGAGATATAGGGAGAGGGAGAGGGAGAGGGAGAGATGTAATAGAGAGAATTAGAGATAGATAAATAGAGAGGGAGAGAGGGAGAGAGTAGGGAGAGATAGAGATATATGGGAAGAGAAAGAGAGAGATAAAGATATGTGGGAAGAAAAAGGGAGAGACGTAGAGATGGAGATATATATAGGGGGATAGAGAGGGAGCGAGGGAGGGAGAGATGGGGAGAGATAGAGAGGGGGGAGATAGAGAGAGGGAGGGAGGGAGAGAAAGGGAGAGAGATAAGTGTTGAATAGGACAACTGAGGGGGGGTGAATCAATCAACACCATAACAATATATGAACATGGAATTATAATGGAATAAATACAATGGAAACCTTAAATTAACCCCTAAACACAAAGAACACCAGATTTACGTGGAAACATGGTGGAGGGATTAACAACACAAGGTTTGCCACCTAAAACAAGGCTCACTCCCTGAAATAAGGACTCACTATCCACAAGGCTACAACCCGGAGGGCTCACTACCATAGAGATACAAAAAAGACAAAGAAGAATTGCTACAAAGAGACTACAATCTCAATGCAACAAAGGATTCCACCATAGTTACTTGATCAACTTGCATGAATGATAGAGTTCACCTTTTGCTCACTGCATTCAGAAACTCAGCATTAAGCTTCACACTGATCTCTCACACACAACTCACACACACTTTCTAAATAGCATCAATTTCACGTCTACTCTTTCACTTATCTTCCTTCTTTTCTTTTGTATGATTTTCATTACTAGCTCATCCTATATATATACTATCTCCAACCTTGAAAAAGATACAAAGTCGGCCATCCAACTTCAAATTTGAATTAGGTCGGTGCCAAGCATCCCATGGTGGAATCAAAATGAGGACGACCCAAGCACATGCTTCACCGAGACCCAAAAATAGATCCAACATGCTTCATTAACTTCGAAGATAGTGCTCAACACACGGTCAGCCAAACCAGTGTAAAACACATAGAACAATTAAGCTTAGAACTTCTAAAAACCAAAAATATCTTCAATGCAATCAAAACATTTTAACTCTAGAACCACAAGTCAAAAGACTTCATCAAAGAGAAATTCGGACTAGCAACCTTTCTCTCGGACTTCAACCAGAACATAGAGAAACATAGTTCACAACTAGTGAACACAACTCGAACTTCACAACGAACCAACAACCAAACATTTGGATATAACAACCTTCAACAATCATGACCGACATATCTGAATCACACGAACACAAGGGCAAATATCGGAGCAACAACTGAATACCTATAATCTTCCTTTAATATAATTTTCTCATATATCCTCAACATATACAACCAACAACGACTAGTAGATAACCGATTGACTAGTTGACATCAATGACAACGCCTTCATTCCTTTCTCTATTCTTGCAACAATAAGTAGATGAGGGGGAGATAGAGAAGAGGGGGAGAGAAGAAGAGAGATAGGTTGAGGATGAAGTGAGAGAAAAGGAGAGAGGGAGAGAGAGAGGTAGAAGAGGGAGAAAAAGAAGAGGGGGGGAGAGGGAGAGAAATACGTAGAGAGGGAGAGAGAAGATGGGGGAGAGGGAGAGATAGCTTAAAGAGATAGAGGGGGAGAGATAGAGATATACAAAGGAAGAGGGAGAGGGAGATATAAAGAGATATAGATGGTGAGATAGAGTGATACAGAGATAGAGATATAAGGAGATATAGAGAGAGGATGAGAGGGACAGAGAGAGACAAACAAAGAGAATGGGAGATAGGTAGAGAGGAGAGATACAAGGGAAGAGAAAGAGATGATAGAGATATATGGGAAGAGAAAGGGAGAAATGAAGGTAGAGAGAGATAGATAGGGATAGGAGGGAGGAAGGAGGGGAGAGATGGAGAGATAGAGAGGAGGGAGATAGAGAGGGAGAGAGAAAGGGAGAGAGATAGGTAGATATGGAGATATAAAGAGGGGTGAGAGGGGAGAGATAGGTTGGAGGAGGAAGAGAGAGAAGAGGGGAGAGGGAAAGAGATAGGTGGAAGAGAAAAGAGGGGGGAGAGAAATGAGGGAGAGATAGAAGATAGAAAGAAAGGAAGAGGGAGAGGGAGAAAGATGGAGAGGGAGAGAATATATTATAATAATGGATAGAAATTATATGGATTTTTTGAACTTTATAAAACTATAGTAATTATTAATTATTAATTATAATCATTTTATATATATTTAATATTTTTATTAAAAAATATAATATAATAAGTATAAGTATAATTATTTTATTTGTAATTTATTTTGTAGTATATAAAATATATATTATATATTAATTTAGCTAATATATATATATGTAACTATGTAGGGTAAAGGATGTTGTAATATTAAAACCTAAATGTGCTCATTATTAGGATATTGGTCGTAATTTTCATTTTTCCCTCTTTTAAAAAATAATAATTTATTTGAATTTAAAATGAAGGTAATGTTTATTATTTTCCTTTTAATATTTCACATGAAAAAATAATAAACATAAGTTTTTTTAATAAAAAATTCCACATGAAAATATTAAAAAGAAGAAGCATATTACTTGGTTTAAAAAAATACTTAATAGTTTATCCTTTAAATTACAACCTTATCCATGTTCAAACAATGTTCTTAACATACAGAAAAACAATGTACAAAGGACTGCAGCGATTGCCAAAACTATAAAGACAGGGTTCGCTGGAGATCAGAGAAGTGAAAGGTCAATACTAGTGAGGAAGAGTTTGAGGAGCAAAAACCAATAACGATGGGAAAGCAGCAAAAAATGGCGAAAAATAGTTGAAGAAATGGCAAAAAAAGGATGTGGGATAACTCGCTCTAACAGTAACATGGCGCTTCCTAAGTACTCTGCCATGATGATAATTAATACGGGTGAGAAAAGACCGGAACGACTACGATCAGTTTGATAGTCGACAAAGCTCTGTGAGGAAGACTATATCGTTGATTAAGAATTTTAGAGATATCAAGTTTCCACAATCCATATCATAAATTTGTATTGCTTCTAGTTTTGATTGTGTCAAATTTTTTAGCACCAAATTTTTTTGACACAATCAAAACCAAAAGCAATACAAATTTAAGAATTTTAGCTCGACCTCTTTCAAATTGGATATGCCTTTGACCTAAATAAATATTTCATTCGATTAATCTAAATTAAACCCAAAAAAGCTTTGTTATTCTTTACAAGATTATAATGTGTATATAATATCAACAATAAAAAGCAATTTAAAGACAATAAACATTATTATATATACAATATTTTTTAAAAATATAGAATTTATATAAAACAATATATTTACCTAGTACAAAAAAAAAAAAAAAAAAAAATCTATTTTGAAATCATTTTATTCACTTATGTGAACACTAGTCTTTCGTAACAAGATCACACGCTTCCTTTTCATCCTTATAAATTACCGTAACTTGTGACCTTGGATAATCGTACGTGTCTTTTATTTCAAATTTTATTCAATTAAAAAATATTAGAAAAAGCATTCGACTTATATTTGGATTGTTTGGAACTCAGCTACGGAGTTAATCAAGCATTGACTAACGACAACGAGGACGGTGGATTCAAAAGCTATTTCTCCTTCGCACAAGACATTATAGATTTATATATTAAATCCTACGCAAAAGATTAAGTCTAAATGTGAAAAGGTGGTTGGCATTGAAATTATGTCTTCCAATCATGACAAGAAGATGTATACAACTACTTCCAGTAAATTTTAGTCGTGTTAATTAGCTAGTTTGTTGTCTTTAATGCTACACCTATGTAAGTAGCCATGTTTTAAGGTTAGGTTTGGGGAATTCAAAAGTCCACTAGACATTAGGGTCATGTTATCATGTATTATTCAACACATAGTTACTCAAATCATATTTTCCTTCATTTCTAGAGTCAACACAATCTTATAAAACCATACACCTAGATCAATAGTCATGTTAATCTAGTTGTGAAGAATGCCATCATCAACACCACAACTCATACTTGCTCAAGCATTCATCACCATAATCAAGACCGATAAATATGCAAATCAAGCTAAGTGGTACAATCTAGAGCAACTCCAAGCCTAGTTTCCTCAACTTAGGTTCAACATGATGAAGACCATTGCTTCTCAAGAAGGGGCAAATGATCCAAGCGTAGTCACATGCCTAGTCTCAAACACAACCCATGAGCATGCCTTTGCTTAACATGTGCTACTCAATATTTGTGTAACTTCACACATCATCAATACTTCACCCTCAACTACAAGCACAATTCTCACACACCTTTGTACAAATCAATTCCCACACATCTTTACTTAGTCTTGGTGACCTCTATTTCATGATCTTGCACATAAGTGAATGTGCATCCACTATGCCATGATCAATTCATAACCATGCATGTTCGACAAGTGGTCACACCTGCACTAAATGATTGTGTCATCCCTTTAGCATGATACAAGTTTAACATCTAGAAAGTGCACTCTACACAAGTGACACCTCTTAAAATATTATTAAGGGCTCAACTAATGACCACCCATATAATTAAGTTGTCATGTATTAAGTATAAGTAGAGACGAACCTAGCCAACTACTCTACTGCACTCAAATCACTATATAGGTGTATTTTCTCTCCAGCATAATTCAAGTATTCCACTCTTTTCAAATATGCCATTTTTATCTAATAAAAAGATTATATTTGCTTATTTCATAATTCTTGTTAAATTTGCATGTTTTATCCTATAATATGCTATGAAAATGTACTATGTAGATTAAATAAAGAAATACAATAAGCAAAAAACACACAAAAATTTACATGGAAAACCCGATAAAATTATAATAGGAAAAACCACGTGCAAAGATCTTTCATATTTTTATTTCTAGAAATTTGTTGATACAATAATCTTCAAAATGTACAAAAAACACGACTTTGCCTAGCATAAGAAATTTGAGTTACAAAGTCTTTTTCAAAGAAAACTTTCAAAAAATGGAAATTGTGACTCATGCAACTACATGTCAAATATTTGTCAAAATTGCCATAAATAGTAAGTCCCAAAAAAATTGACTTCACATTCCATGTTGAACATTTGGCACTCAATGTCGAATATTCGTCACTATTGGAATAACAAGAAAATTGACTTCATATTCCAACACAATCTTCCTAGGTATCAAATCAAGGGCATGAGGTGAAATAAACAAAAATTGGGCATGGACTATATTCTTCTCTTTTTAAGAGTTTTCATTAGGATTTGAAGTCAATAACCAAATATTTAGCTTTAGGAATCAATATAGAGAAGCAAAGGCAAGTGAGCCAATCATGCCCTAAAGACTACTCTTGGACTACTCACCTAGTCAAGTCATAGGGAGTTGGCTTGCCTCCTCAAAATGACACCAATTTTGGTAAAGGATCTTGGTACTCCATCTTTGGGTTTGCATGCCTTGAGAGACATAGATGCCATCATTAGGTATCATGGGTCTTGTTGGATGATCAAATGACATAAGCCAAATATAAGAGATGCAAATAATAGCCTTTCTCTTAAAAGCGTGTTGATCTTTAGAATCCTTCAAATTAGAAATTGATTTATTCTAGAGGTGTGATTTCTAGGAACTTTAGAGTTTTTTCAGGTCTAGATAAACTAAAGGAAAAACATGGGAAGAAAATTGTACATTTTGAGACTAAGGTTAAGAAGTAGGAAGATTCACATGTGGAACATGTTGATGGATCACATGATTGAGAGTAAGAAGAGGGTTCAAATGAAGATGTGTGAGATGAGCCTATAAAATAATAGATAAAATCTCTTAATTATACCTTGAGGAGATCCACGAGACAACAAAAACTAGTTGACAAGTATATCCCACCATATTTCTATTGTGTAATTGATTTATTGAGTACTAATTTTTGACACCTAAATTTTGTTGAAAAATGAGGTGTTTTCTTAGCTTAATACTCTGTAAAACTTTACTATTGCTGATCTAAGTAAGTCTTCTTTGTTACATATATTCTTTGTGGGTGATTATCTTGATTAATTCATTTTACTGTTGTAGAATGTAGAGAGAAGTTGATAGAAGAACTAGACAGGATATTAGAAAGATTACACAAGATGTATTGTGGAGAAACCCTTTCGGGAAAAAACTCCACCAAGAATTATTCTATTATTCAATCTTTGAACTACAATAGCTCCAATTCTTGCTTGAGAATGCTTCTCCTGTCTTTACCAATCTTCTTCACACCTGCAATAACAATTATGAAAACTCTATTCAACTTGAATCAAATATAGAGACAATATGCAACCTTGTAATCTCCAAATGGTGATAATTACAATGCACAAGCTCAAGCCCTTGAAAAGGTACGCCATATTGCTTCAAGTTGAGTTCTACCGTGAAGACCAAAGCTTAGAACATGTGCTTTACCCATTTGGGCGTCCCAAACTAAAGCTACAACTCATCCTTCACTTCGGTGATGATTACAAAGCTCTTCCTCAAAGATGGCGCCCAAAAGAGGGTCCCACTTAACAGAGCCTTTAGAAATATCTTATCATGCATTGGAGTTAATTCCAATAAAGCATCTTGGGTGCCCAAGTTGGCTCCAAGTGATTTATAGTTAACTGAAACATTTACTCAACACCATTCCCAAAGAATGGTCATCCCTTGTTAACTGGAGGTAGTCCCTGCTATATGTCATACAATTCAATGTTATTTAGCCATGCATTACAAGTTAACTGAAGCTAACTACATGCAACTCAAAATAACCAACATGCATGCAACTGAAGATAATTGAACTGAACTAAACTAAACTAAACTGATTCTAAACTGAACTGAACTGAATTGAACTGAGCTGAACTGATCTGAACTTAACTTAACTGAACTTCAAGCATGCAAACATCAAATCCTAACTCCTAGGATCTTTTCATGCATTCAGAAGTGTTAACTGTTACTCTGTATAGTTAGCTGGAAACAAGGTGAGTTTCACCTTACCCTGTGAGTGTCCCATGTGTCCCTATTATTTAGGAACTCGCTATGGACGCCCTCACATGCTTCTTACATTTATAATTAATTACAAATGTCAATAATCATGATTATTTCATCAAATATTAATCTCATCCTAATCTTAGTGTTGTTGAGCACATTCCAAGAATCTAGGAGATACATGAAATAATTAATGTTTAGGATTTAGAATTAAATGGCATCCTATTTCCAACAAATTTATCCATACCTGACCACACTTGACTTTACCCCATTCTAATCATTAATTAAATAAATAATAGTTATTTATTTAATCCCCTGTTAATAAGGCTTAGTGGGTTGATCCTACTATCAACCCAATGTTGGGTGTGGTATGAAAAGTACCAGAGGAGGGATGGGTGAAAATTAACTTTGATGGTGTTGCAAGAGGTAATCATAGGGAGTGTGGAGCGGGATGTGTGATTAGAGATCATAAGGGAACAATACTGGTGGAAAAATCAATATATCTGGGATCAAGAACCAACAATGAATCATATTTTAGAGTGACACTAATAAGTCTTCAATGTACAGTTAAAGAGGAAACAAGGAAGATTCACTTAGAAGGCGACTCCCTCCTGACTATTAATGCAATTCAACAAGGATGGCTGCAAAATTGGAAATTGAGAAAATGAATAGGATCAATACTGCAAATATTAAAGAAGTTTGAGGAATTCAAAGTGTCTCATATTTATAGAGGGGAATGAGGTGGCAAATTATTTGGCAAAAAAGCTACTAAATCCCACATGGCAGTTTAATCAAAACATGATAAAATACGAGTTGTTGAAAATAGATAGTATCTCGGGGTGGGATTGTATGTCATCATTTGGAGGTGATAGAAGTCTAGATGGAGGTGATTGATTAATGATGAGAGGACAAGGTGCTTCCCAAACTTTGAGATAAAAGTGTACGAGGTGGGTTTTCGCTATTAAAGTATAATCTCGGTGATCTTTTTTGCAGTCTACTAAGATTGTGAAGGTGAGATAATGGACACACCAGTAAGGCTCAAAGGCCAATGAAGGCAGATGGCATTCTTAGGGGAGATATCAAAGAAGACATTGGAGTGTTTTTTCAAAACTAGGCATAGCCTCATCTTACACAAGGTTAAAATTGTGTTGGGGAGGGATTTCCTGAAATTAGATCATAGGTATTGGGTGAGTTTTGATATCTAAGTGATGTTCTTAGCATTTGTGTTAAATGTTGAGGAGACAAAAGAGATGGCTATGTTATTGTGGAGGAAATTGATTTGGAATAAGTTCTTGGGAGGTTTAGAAGATGTTCTGATCAATGTGGAGGGGTGTTGATGGGTGTTTTAGCACTTTCTCAACACAGGCAGTGCATAGGTGCACTACCTCTCTTGAAAGGTAATCTCCGACAACAAGTTGTTGAAAATCACCCCAAGGTCTCTCGGGTTTCAAGTCATGACTTGCATGGAATTTCTCAGTTGATTCAATGTGATTTTGCTAGTAATCATAGGGCAGACTTATGGAGTTAAGCTGGAGGGAAGTTGGATCTTAAAATGGAGTTATTGTGATGGGGAAGTTAGTGTGCAATTGCTGCAGGTTCAAAAAGTAGTCTTAAACTCCTTTTTTAGCGTGAGATTTGGCTTTACAATCTACAATTAACCTTAGCATAGGTTAATTCTAAAAATAGGAAAAAAGGGCAAGGAAGAGAGGAAGTTCTTGGACCTGAAACTAACAGTGAATAGTGATCATGGTGGACCCTGTTGCAGACAACCTTCCTAAAACATAATTTCCCTTAACCAAATTACCTCACAGTCTCATGAAATTTGTGCAAGCTTCTAAGGACTGCAGATATTCAACCATTCATTCACCATAAGCATGAATAAAAGATAGAAGTTTAGAGCAACTTTTAGTTCATGTCCAGACTAACTTTACACAACTATTTATCATCAATAAACAACAAAAAGTATGGACAAGGAAAGTTGCCAACACACAATAGAATTCTTCAAAATCAGTGAACAACATCAACTAATGTACTAAGGCAGGTTAAAACATGCAAAAAAACAAAATAAATCTACTCAAATTAACTATGGAAGAAGAACCATGTAACATGCAACTAAAACTCAAGAATTCACCAAAAGTCAATGAACTTCTATTAAAATTTCAGTAGCATGCCTTTACAACAACTCAACTCTCTCTTGAAAATGAGAGGAGACCCCCTATTTATAGTGTCCAAAAAGTAGAATGAATGGCCAAGATTGATTTGCATTGTGTGGCCAAGATTCACTACAAACTAGGGTTTCACCTACCCCCAAATATATTACAATTTAAAATTACATCTTTGTCATTTTCCCTATTTTGTCTTCTTGTGGCAACACTGTAGCTTTTTTGTCTTTGGCTGATTTCCTTTGTTGTAGCTACACTGTAAGAAATTCAACATCAATCACATGAATTCCTTCATTTCTCTTCAAGGTGGCATACTCCACAAATTTATCAATCAATCCCTAGATCTTATCCCACTCCAATATATCTGATTGGATCACCTAGAAGTTGATTTTTTTGGACTTATTGGTGAGGTCATCCTTGTCCCTATCATATTTATGCACATTCTTCATCACTTCTTCAGACTGAGCGAAGGCTTGGGCAACAAAGCCCATGAAATCCAATGTTAGTGCATCCGCAGTGTCGTTCTCCATCTTATTGTGAAAGTAGGGCTTTATCTTTTCTGGATCTAATTCAACAACGGGCACATCAAATTTTATCATCAGCCTTATGTATCCTTCACAAGCAGCCCATACTTCCTTGATCCAATCAATTTCTAGCTCCACCTCATGAAGCACTTGTGCTAACACCTCCTTTCTGTGGTCAAGGCTCAATTTCTACATTTCCACAAGCCAATGATCACCTTTTTCCAAAGCAAACTCCTTTTCCCAGGATCCATCAGGTACCTTGAGGATAGCCTCAAGTTTAGGGTACGTGATCCTGTATAACTTGGGAAAGTTGGTGCATAATTTCCTTATTCCCTCGAGCACTTTCTGCAATTCCAAGAATTTGTTGGTTGTTTTAACTGCATGACTTATGCCCATGTTTCCATTGTAGAGGACTTGTCTGAACCAATCCCCCATGGCTTTTGTCCAATTCTTTCTTTTCTCTAGCTGATCAATGTGGTCCTTGGACAACAATTGTGGTGGTGTCGAGGATGTGGTGGGGATCTCTTCCACTGATGACCACTGTTGAATATAGGTTGTTAGATTAGCCATTTGTGCCTTTAGTTCCTCCTTAGAGATCTTATCTTTGTTCATTTGATGCAGGATGGTGACAACAAACCCCTGGAGATGGTCAATCTTTTTCTCTCATGTGGTTCTCCCCAGATCAAGGGTGGAAATATTATAACTCACCCCCTCTTCCCCCACAACTGAAGTGGTTATTTGTACAGTTCTGGATCTGGATGCATCCATGGTCAATTGAGATCTAATCTTCAGTTTCTTCTCTTTCTTCGTGCTTATTTGGGCTTGAGGTAGGATGGCCTCCAACCTTGCCCTTGGATCCTTTGAAGTTGGGGTTTTCTTTTCCAGTTGTTTCTCTAGCCACTCCAACATCTGAGATTCTCCCCTTGGCAATTCGTGACCACCTTCCTCGCGGGTGTGTTGGATTCCATTACCTTATCACCTGGAGCTTCTTGTTTTCTCCTTCCTTCCTCCTCATTAGAATCCTGAATAAACACAGTTTCCTTCTGTGGGGACTCAGAGGTTGTGTGCTTTATGGGGTCGTTCTCCCCTCCAGTAGTTCTCTTTTCTTCTTCTTCATCATGTCCATGCTCTTCAGGTTGTTCCGTTTCTGGGTTCTTTTGGGCTTCAGACTCTTCTTCAGGTTTATCTTCTTCTTTCTTTTCCTCTTCTTGCTCTTCTGAAAGAGGCATTTCTTCATCCTGTTAGAGGCCTTTGTCATGCTCCCCAGTTGGAGGTTTAGTGTATTCCTCCATTTCCTATTCAGTGTTTCTCTCCTTGTTAGAAGGCTACCTCTCCACTTCTCCAACATCTTTGAGTTGTCGAGCCAATTCCTCCTCGAGGTTAGGATCAAATGTTTCCACAATGTACTTGGCGCTTGACTCCTTAATGTCTTCCTCTAATGATTGTGTTTCTTCTCCCTCGTGCACCACTTTGTCAATTGTCAAATGCTGGTATTTGGGGTGCTCATGGTAATCATTTGCTTCCTCTTTTATCTCTTTCATAGCTTCCCTTTCTTGTCTCTCCAACTCTTCTGATATTTCCATTGTGGCCTTCATCTCTAGCGGTTCAGTTGGATGAGTATGGATAGGAAGACTGGCAGCAATTTGTGCCAAGGCAGCTTGTATGGCTGGGTTCATTAGCACCCCGGATAGTTTCGTAGGAATGTTTTGCATGTGGCGGGAGAAAGCCTCCAAGAGCGAGAGAGTGGGCATTGGCATAGTTGTTGGAGACATGGAGGAAGAGGAGAGTGGAGAGGTGGTGGTAAGGTGAACGAAGATATCCATCACAGGCAGGGAAGTAGCAACCATTACCTGAGAGGTAGGCAGAGAGGCAGCAACAATAGCAATAACATTAGTAGAAGTGGCTAAAGAATAGAAGCAACAGGTGGAGACTTTGGCTACTCGGCCTCTACTTCTTCTCCTTCATGGAGAGGATCCTCCTGGAAGGTGGGAATGCCTGATGTCTTCAGTCTCTTGAAGGACTCACCCTCCACCGCTTTTTCGTGCATACACTTTTGGCTTGGGCTAACTTTCAACCGCTTCTTTTCTCTTCCTCTACCTAGTGGCTAGAGGATATTTTCAGGTTTCTCCAACAGTTGTCCCACTATCAGTTTTGCTTTCTAGCTCATCCTCAAGCTCCTCATAGGTCAAAGTGACCCCTTGTTTCTTCAATTGGGCAATCTACCTATCAATCCATTCCTTGGTTTGAGCCTCAATGGGCTTTGTCAAAATATTGAAGTCATCAACCTCTTGCTCATCCCAATCGATCAATGGCAGTGGGAGATTAGCAACTACATTGTACTAAGGATCAATTACAGTATTCTCATCTTCTACTACCTGGTCTGGCACAGGAAACAAGTTGACCTTCTTGACGAAGTACATGGTCATGCACATGTAGTGCCTCATGCACACTTCATTTTCATCCTTGCAATTAGCCCAAAATTCCTCCACATTATACAAATGGGTGTATTCAGTCGTGACCATCTTCTTAAGTTTACCATAGGGGTCCATTCACAGCCGAGTAGTGTGGAATTTTAGGTGATACTCCACGAGTTCTTTATCTAAATTGTCTACACATTGAGACGTGTGGAGTTCATATAGCCCTTGGCCAAAGGAGAGGGGATAAGAAATCCCTGCCTTATGTTTGATGCTCAGGAGGGGCTGTGCATGTCGTAGCTGCCGAGAGAGTTCTAACAATATTATCCGGTCATTTGGGTACCAGGGAAGCTTGTATGGTTTCTCTGAGAAACCTTCGACACAAATGTATGTAAACTTAGGGAATTGAATGAACAAGAAGGAGAATTATCGAAGGAAAGCCTTCGCATTGTGGGAGACTCTTCTTTCGAAGTCACCTCTGAGCAATCTGATAATATGACCTATGAAAGTGTCATTGACCCTGCAATAATCCCTCTTGAAGTTCTTGAATTCGAGCTAAGGGTGTCTATCATAGACCTTTAACTCTCTGCATGGTTCCTCATCAGGAGCTCAAAACAAGCCTCTATATTGTGTCTTATCGGCTAGTAAGTAGACAATGTAGGAGGTCATGTAGAAGCGTGAGGTCTTCTTGACAGCCACAAATTGCTCATGCAAGCAATTGCTAATTATCCCCGCCCAATAGAACTTGGTCCTACCACGGATGATCTCTTTTTCAAAATACAACATCCACTCCTGGAAGTAAGCCATGATTAGAAGGCCCATGACTCTGCTCAACAAGGTTACCAAGTCATGGTAGTCCTCATAAAAATCATTGTGGAAGAGCTCCTGGGGTACCTTGGCTGCACTGCCCCTCTTTTCTTTTAGCTAATATTGATTGATGAACTTTTTTCATTTGAGATGGTCCTCATCCCACATTTGTTTCCCATATTTTGTGGATGCTTCTTTCATTTCTCCGAAGGTAGGGAAATGAAAAACCTTCCCTATAGATTTGGCGGATAAGTCAGCCAATACATTCCTGTCTCTGTCTACAATGGTTTTGGTCTCTTCTTGGTATGCCTCCCTACAGGCCATTATGAGTTCAGGGGCAACAAGATCATGTGGAAACTCAGCAGCCTTGGCCAACCCACTACCTCTGATTTTTCTTGCATTCTCTGTTGTGAGGTTAATCTAGACCCTTTGTTTAAATTCATCAATGTCTACGTGCCCGATATTTGTATCTGTGACTTCCTTCCAATGTGTGGTGAATTTAGAGTTGAGAGGTTCCCCTTGGAACTTGAACTTCATTTGGTCTTTGTCTTCTTTTCCACGGGGTGCTTTGGTTGTTTTCTTTCCTTTGTCTTTCTCTACGGCCGCCTCCGAAGGTCCTGCACTCTATTCCATATAGCCTACGAGCGAGAGAGAGGTAAGCACATTCAAGCATGAAAATGTGGGAAAGTTAGTCACGATCCTGCAAAACAATGTTAGATTAGATAATTCATCATTTAAAAAACCCTAAAATATCTTCCAGATTGACATTATCCATTCACATAAAGGAGTTGGAGCAATTCGGGTCCAGGGGATTGGACTTCCCTGGGCTTATGGCCATTTTGGAGCAGCTATAGGAGGGGTGACGAACAAGGCACGGAGGCCTAGCTGTCTCGACCCGCCTTGAGATTTGGTCAATGTATGGGGTCCACCAAGAGGGTTACTCTATTTTGGCACAAGGGTCGAAGTCCTTTTGAAGATTAGAGGGCATCAAGATCATCATTTGAGCAATCAAAATCACAAGGAAGTTTGGCTGCTTGAGTTATGTTGTGAAAACAATACTAATAAGATGTCGGCCCACAGGCGGAATTCTGCCAGGCAGGACCCGAAGCTCCCGAGGATGGCAGCATAGCTCATTTGTCATTCACGTCATTGTGGGTCAGAAGGAGCAGATGGCCATAGGTGGTGGACGCTCAAAATGACAAAGATCAAACGACGGTCCAATAGGAGAGATCCATGACATCAGGTTCACTAGGAGGTTTTGGTTTTGTTCATTTATCACTTAAGAGTTCAACAACAAAGGGGAGGTTGAGTTCCGGGCAGTGGGCGAACATGAGCAATCTTTCGTTTGAGAATGGTGAGGCTAGGACAAAATTCTGAGGGCAACTGCCCGGCAGAAGAAACCTGCCTAAGATTCATTAGTTAGCAATTTTCATTTTGCTTGGTGGCAGCCATAGTGAGATCAGGACCTGTAGGGTGAAACGTCGACCATCAGAAGTCATTCGAGACAGCGGGTTCACCACAGTGGCCCACGAACAGAAGTCTGTGAGGAGGGGCCCAAGAATAGGTTAACACTTGGTCGTTTGGGGGCAAATGAAGTTGGCCAACAGAGGCAATTCCGGGATCCGATGGTTGGAAGGCAGGGCGACAAAATCCGTTTAGGAAAGGCAAAGTCAAGGCGAAATCCTGCAGGCGAAAACTTGCAGGATGCAACCTGCAACAGGTCAGGTCCTTAGTTATTTGGCTCAATTGGTGATTGCATGGAAGGGACCTGAAGGGTGGAAGGTCGTGCGTGATTAGCCGTTTGAAACTGTGAAGCCAAAAGGCATTATGTGTGAAGAACTCTACGCCTGGGGACCCAAGAGGTTCGGTGGTTCTTGATTTTTGCTTCGTGAAATTTGCATTGAGTTTGGGGCGGCCAAGGAATGGAATCCTCCCACGAGGGCGGACCCATAATGGGTAATTATCATTTTAGATTTAAACAAGTTTTCATAGATGGTGATGGCGGTGAAGGTGGCTCGTACCCACAGAGCACAAATGCTCTAGTTGATGAACGACAAGGAGGAGTGTGAGTTCTGCAGATAGCTATCAAGGCAATTTTTGAAGTTGGTTAAAATTATATTTTATGGATTTTGTGCACTCGGTCATAATCTAACTGTCTATCAAGTTTTCCCCTTAAAATTTAGCAATTTTGCATCAAAATCAAGGAAAACTCAAAGTGAAGCGTGTGGTGGAAAACCTACCTCAAGAACCCAATGAATGTGGATGAGGAATCAGTTAGTAGATTCTTTAAATCATCATTGGAACTTGTCGGGCGTGAAGGTAATGCTGGAGGATGGCTCTGACTCTTTTCTGCTTGACTAACAGGTGAAAATGACATTTGAGAGTTGGCTATTTATAGAAAATAGTGTATTAAATGTACCCCCATTAATGATCATACGGTGGCCTGAAGTTGGTGAGCAGTCATTTGAAAATAGTTGCGGGGAGCCCGGAATTCGATGGGCGGAAGGTAGCCAACGCTTGGTTGTTGAGTCATTTAGGCATGAAACAACGCCAAAGGCTTCGGGTTTTGCAGGGTGAAAAGCTGTTGGAGAAAGGTCGCGGGGTGAAGGAAACCCATGCGGGGTGGCCCGACAGGGCAGACCCGACTAGCTCCTTGGACGCTAGTTTTGAAAAGCAAAGGCAAACAGCCAAAGGAGTTCCGTGAAGGCCCAAAGCCTTGAAAATTTGAGGGGGGGTAAAACATGGTCAAATCAAGATGACTTCCCTAAAACTCCTTGACCACTTAGAACACCAAAATAGGGTGCACGCAAAACAAGGCAACAACAAAAGTGACCCTATGAGGCAAAAAGAAAGAGAGGTTCCGAACAAGGCGTGTGTGCTGAGGGCACAACAAGGGGGAGAAAGGGGTCCCACTCCAAGGGACTATTATATCATACGAAAGAGGAGTTGAGTACTAGAGTGATACCTACTCATATTTGCAAAAGACCCCCCTAAGCTTCCAAAATTCTGAATGATGATGGGGAAAGAGTATTTTGTTTCTAAAATGTACTATGAATCTAGCTCTCGAAGGTGGTATGGGGTGGCTTCAAGACTATATTAGAGAGGAGAAGTTGATGGATGGGGAGGGCACTGAAAATTGGGATAGAGACATAAATATCTCTAAAATATAATTGGGCGAAGGTGGTACGGGTTTTGATCACGTTGACAGTCCAAAAGGATAATGGTAGATCAGGAAGGTGCAGAGGACCACAAGTATGATAATGGGGCTGGCGGAGTAGTGAACAAGTATAGTAGTTATAGTATTTTGTTACAATAGCCCATTTTTGTATAGGAAGGGCATTAATGTCATTTGGTTATAACTAAGTGCTCCAATTTTGTTTCATTGGAGCTAGGAATAGGTGCTAGGAGATAATGTGGGATGTAATTACATTGTATGAACACCGGTCTATGCTTTGGGGTCTAATTTGTCCAAGTGGGGATAGTAGATAGGTAGGTAGATACAAAATGGTTATTGACAAACAATCTATGTAATGTTTATATTTACTTGAAGTTCAATATATGGGTGCAACCCCCTTAGGCTATTTTGAGTCGATCAAAAAATAATTGTTATTTATTTAATTAATTCATTTTTATCCCACACCCTTAATTAAATAAATTTATATTTATTTAATAAGTCTAGTCTTATTCCCAAATCCTCCAACTAAATCAATTAGCTAATACCTACTTAATTAATTGATTTAGGTTAATTATGCCCACTTAATCCTATCCATTGAATCCTTCTACATGGATCAAGATCTAAACTTTCCATTGCATGAAAAGTGTCCTAACCTACCTACTCTACCCCTTTCCCACACATGTGTGAGAATATCTATCACACATGTGAAGCCACCCTACCTCTTGTACATGTCATAAGATAGCCACCCTACCTCTTACACATGTCATAAGATAGACACCCTACTTGGACCTCACTTGTCCCTTTCATGAACTTCCTCAAGTGTTCTCACACATGTGTGAGCACACCTAGCTCTTACACCCCCAATTCCTCTTGCGACACTTCTCATATAAGGCTAATCCATCAATCTATGTCATCACTCTTATTCAATCCTATACATTCATTAGACATGGCAACTTGAGCCTCCATTTTCACCATCAAGAATCTATAAATGAAGGCCTTTTCTCTCATTTTTATCATCTGATAATAGCATACCCTTATGATGTCTTATCTTCTATCCAATCCACCTTCATCCTACTATCATGTTGCTTCAATAAGCAACCACATTCTCACCATTTGACACTCGTAAAAAAATAGGGAAAATCAAGTGAATTGGATGCTTCACTTCAGCTCTATCAAGAAGATTAAGGGGGTAAAAAATGCAAGGTAATTGTATTTGATTGAGTTTATCTATTGTTTGATGTCTTTTACATATTTACCATCTTCACTAATAATGAACCTAGATATTTTATGAGGCTCTCTCTTTGATGGATAATGAGTCTTGGATGTAGGCCATGCAAGAGGAGACGATTGTAAGAGCTGATAGAGAGCTATAATACCCCAGGATCACCTGCAAAACTAAAGACAACCTTCCATAAGAGAGCATATAAAGAGGATAGATTACTTGATCATGGTGCAATAATGGTACAATGGTCAATA
Source organism: Sequoia sempervirens (assembly GCA_007258455.2). Taxonomy (NCBI): domain Eukaryota; kingdom Viridiplantae; phylum Streptophyta; class Pinopsida; order Cupressales; family Cupressaceae; genus Sequoia; species Sequoia sempervirens. The sequence goes on along the minus strand of VDFB02270651.1, from coordinate 394,486,716 downwards.
ATGGATTAATGATAGTACTTACATAATGTACATGAGGCCTTGATTATATAGGCAAGGTTGAGAAATAATACAATATAAGATTGTGACAAGTTTCTTGATCCTATGTCATGATACTACTAGAGATAAGATAAGATAAGATCACATGTACACTAGAGAATTCTATAAACATTCCTAAAGCCCTAAGTAAAATTAACCTATGAACATGTGATAGAACCTACTAGGTGAGCTAGTTAGGTAATATACCTTGTTCACACCGACAACCCTCTTAAGTGCAACTTAGGGAGAAGTAAAAAAATGCAAGAATGCAAAGATGCATAGATGATGAAAGGATGGTTCCTAATTGTAAGTAAGCTAAGGTAGTGGAACAACTTCCTACACTAATATTGAGAGGAGGGTTATGCAAAATATTTTTAGATCTTTACAATAGTTACAAAAATTAAACATAAATAAACATGAATATCATTCATACCGCAACACAATGATTTATGTGGCGAAGACCCTTTCATGAGAAAAACCCCACACTCCAAAAGTCGTCTAATATAATATTTATAAATTAAGAAGATTACAATATACTTGCAAAGCAAGCTTTCTCAAGAGTATCACCAACAAAAGATCCAAAGGAAAATCAACATCTATGAGACTCTTGTACACAATTCATTCCAATATCCATCCATAATACAATGCCCTCGGGTAAAAGAACAAACTTGTGTCACACTTTATAAAGGAATCGATCAATAGCAAAAAAAAATCTGAACTTCAACCACATAAAAGTGGTTTTTATCTTTTGAATTTCAAAATGATGTAAACTAATGAAATGTAGAACTTTTGATAAAGTTTATTCCTATAATTTTTCAGATTTAAAAAAAATTGTTTTCATTATTTTTTTATCAATTTAATAACAGATTTTGGAATGTTGAATTTTTTTTAAAAAAAAGTGACATTCACTAGACGTCAAGAAACAAATTGGAAAAAACTTTATTTTTCCCTGATTTATTTCTTCCAAATAGGTAACTTCAATATCTAGTGCATAGAAGAAAAAAAATCAAATTTTGATGTATATTTTTCTCATAATAACGTTTTAAAGTCAAACTTGTCAGAATTTGATAGTTTTCATTAGATGTCAATATTGTCTATTTTTCTAATCATTCTCAAAAAACAAATTATACCCTTTTGAAGAGGACTCTCTCCTCTAGTGCACCTTTTTTTTTTTTAATTTCTAATCAACCTCTTTTTTAACTTTAACAACCTACCTAAAATATTTTAAAAATATATATATTAAAACTAATCAAAATATTTAAAAAAATTACATATTTGGATTCACCACTCTGAGCTTTACAAAAGTGTATTTTTCTTTTTTTGTAGAAAAATCATTATGACTAAAGAAATACTCTGTTGAAGTTGAATGTTTCAGAAAACTCTAAAAAAAGGTGAGTTGGCTGCCAAGTAGGATGTCAACTAGATATGCTTGGCCAGACCATTTTCGGCTGAGCAGGTTTCAGTCAAAATCCTCTCGACCGGAACCTACTCGACCGAAACATGATCGACCAATAAGTGGTCGGTAGAATTTGTTTAGGCCAAAAACTGCTCATATAAATATATATATATATATATATAGTTTTTAGATTTTCCAACTCAAGAAAATAAGGTAAAATACAAAGGAAGGCATATTTCAACAAAGGAAGGCTTATTTTGACAAAAAAAAGGCTTATTTCAACAAAAGAAGGTTTATTTCGACAATAGAAGACTTATTTCGACAAAAGAAAACGTATTTGGACAATCAAAGAGCTATTTTTGAAGGTACATTGATCTTCAACATATAATTATTATGTCACTCTTTTCATGAGTGCATTTGAAGTTAGTTTTCACTATTTTTCATTTGAATATGGTTGAGAACTAGGGTTATTAGGTTATGGTGTACACATGTACAAAGACCCACAATTTTGGATCATTCAAGTGCACCTACAAACTTGTACTATGAAATTTGTAAAAATATGTTTAACTTCACCTAGTGTGTTTTAGATAATCATTAAATGTATTATGTGATTCAAAGTTACTTCTCCCTTAAATTTATACATGAAATTGTTACATCTTATGATGATATTCCTCTACATGTCATGATGATTAGATATGTCCATAGAGCCACATGTTCTTTTTATATCCTTCCCTATTTTATACATTATGATGTGTTTCACATGATCACCATTCTCCCATAGCTCATGTGAGACCTATCAATAAATTCATTTAGATATATACCTTTCATGATGCTTGGAATATGTGAATTGATGATATTTTGTTAGCCTAGATCATGTACATGTGCGTTCATGCTTCATCATCTTTTCTTACATTACATGATGATATCAAGCTTACCCATGACATTTAGAGAAACCACCTAATATGAGATATATGAATTAAATTCTTAGATTTCATTATTATTGATCACCAATTCTATATTCTTCCATTCTTTTTAGATTTCATTATTATGTCACTTCTTCTTGTTATCATTTTCACTTTTAACTTTTTTTCTATGTCATGTATATTGTGACCCCCCTCACCCATTCTTCCATATATCTTAATAATATATTTCTTTATATTTTAGAATTTTCTTAATACACCTTGTTTGTTGTGATTTTTCACACTTATTTTATCTAAGTTTATATTTGGTTCCATTCTTATCTTCCCTACTTAGAGTCATTTTAGTTTCCAATTTCTTTTCTTGAAATATTTCCTCCTATTCTCAAGTATACATCCTCCTTATGCCTTGGACTTATATGTATTTTGTGGACACCTTTGCACCTTCTTTAGGTAGAATTTCCTCTATGTTAGTGAACTTTTCTTAGGTTCCAACTTAGTTCTTGTAGCACTTATGTGTTCCATTCTCCTTCCTCATTTTTCTTTGTTGAGGATATTCTTGCAAATTCTCTAAATTATTCCTATGCCCACTCACTCAATTGGATTTTATTGAAAATAATATTGATGCCTTTCTATGGATCCTCTCCTTCAGATGTGACTACCTTGTCCATCTATATTTTAAATCATCAAAAATTGACTAGATCTTTCCAAACCTTATGTGTGTCCAAGTTTTCCCACACTATTGCATTAGGTTGGCACATCTTAGGTTCACTTGAATGGAATATGTACATTATACTTGGAGATCAAGTCCCCTTCTTGAAAATCCATAATTGTGCATTCTTTTCTAACTTCTTCTTGCCCTATAACCAATAAAAATCATCTACTTGTTATCCTTTTATGGTGTGTGTACTATATTCCTCCAAAATTAAGGTCTAATCCAAATTTCCTTTGTTAACCCAAGTTTTATTCATACATAATTTCACATACCGTACATTATAAATTCTTGAACTACTTGTGCAAGTTTAGATTCCGCTTTTCTCAAGTATCCTCTAGAGTTCCTCATTGCTAGATGATCATCATGTGATTCTTCGGACATTAGATCTAGTTTATATTTCTCAAGTGAACACATTATTTTTGATCTCGTGCTATCTAAATCTAATGCTAGAAATAAAGAGCTATCTTCTTTGAATACATTTTAAGGGTTGATGTACACATGATACATGTAACAATACCTCTTCTTTGATTACATAAAGGGTTGTTCAATACACATGTGTAATTTAATTTACCCCTTCTTTGTCTCTAAACTATTTTTGTGGTTTAAGGATCTCCATGACATGCCTTATTAATGATGATCTAATTGGCTTTCCTTATCACATGTGATATTGAAAATTATGAGCTTGAATGTCTTGTCAAATTTATAATATGAGCCAGTGATCTACACATTTAGGTATTTCAAGCATGATGTTTCTCTTTCTATGTTTTATAGTACTCATTTTATTAAAAATATCTACATATTGATGCATTTAGTGGTGATAGTAAGTGATATCATGATCTAGTGTACATCTAGTTACATTCAAGTTCAAACAAATCAAAATTGAGTATGATGATAATATAGTTGTAATCTTCTTGGGGACTTGAGTTCATTCAATATATATCATTAGTTAAGACCTATTTTTTTTGTCTTTTCTTTATTTTTATTTAAATGTTTGTGTTATTTTTTTTATGTCAATACAAAGATACTAGACAATAATCCAGTGTGGCTCATGTTAATTATTTCTTACATGTGTACACATGAATTTTCCCTATATATGAATTTTAGATGATGCTTGTGGTTATAAAGTGCTTATAGTATATATATATATGAGCTCATTATGTTTTAAAAACCAATGTTATAATTTTTTAATTTTTTTTTACTTTGGTTTTAAAACAAATGAACAATATTTAGTGAACTATATTTATGCAATATTAACTACAAATTCATTGAAAGTATGTGTGTACATTTGTATGTAGGTGAATTGAAATTTGAGTGCAATTTGTGATGGGGAGTAAAAGGACTAGGAAGAGGAAGTATGATCGAAAAAGAGAGAAGAAGAGAAGAGTGGATGAAGGAACATCTACTCAAGAACAATCCATAGAAATTATTGATGATCAAAGTGACGTATAGGTACAAGAAAAAATTGACCCTAGTAATAGAAAATTTCTCTATGGTATGGAAAATCTGATGGAGATGTATGGGGATTCTCTTTTCAATAATATTTCATCTAAAGATATGTTATCTGAAAGCACAGTAAAATTACACTCTAAGAGAATATGGGATGAATTTTTTGAAGAAAAATCTCTAATTGGAAGAGCACAGTTATTTGCAAAGTTATTTAGGTGAAAAGAAATGGCCTCTATTTTGGAGTTGTTAGGGGTTGATAATAGGAAAGAGTCATCAAGTTCATTAAAACAAGCAACTGTTGAAAACTTGCAAGAAGCATTGAATTGTATTGAAAACAAGAGTTGAGCTAGTGATCCAAGTGTTGCACATAAAGCATTGATGACTATAATTGTAGACATCAAAAAATTGTCCTCTTAGAATACCTGTCTCGGCATTACATCATTTAGGCATCTTGTAGCATGCTTTGCCCTAGGTACCCATGTCATCATCTATTTAATTAAATAAATTTTATTTATTTAATTAAATTCATATTCATAATCCATCCATTTCTCTAATGTTAATTAAATAATTTATATTATTTAATTAATTAATTCATAATCTATCCATTCCTCTTAATGTTAATTAAATAATTTATATTATTTAATTAATGAAATCATAAAGTCAACGTTAATTAAATAAATTCAAAATTTATTTAATTAATAAAATCCTAAAAAGATCTCGCTTTCTTTCCAAAACTGAACTCATGTGTATCTAATTAATTTATTTAATTAGATAATTCATCAATTATCCTTCTCGTCTTTTTCAAGATTTATTTCAATTAAAACAAGAAATGAAATATTTCTATCTTTTTTGACATCTTATCTCATCTCGTTGTATTTCCTCTTTTGTCAAAAATCAAATCCTTATTGAATCTTGTCAAATTTTATCTTCGTCAACATCACAGCTCTATAAATACGGCCTCTCACAATACATTTAAGGGGGGATTTCTCTAGCATCCAGACTCTGTCAAAATCATTCTTCCATCTCTACCCATCATTCTCTTCATTGTTCATTTTCGTCATCAAGTCATTATGCTGCAAGAATGAGCATCCAACACTCCTCTATTGTCAACCCTTCAAAATCTTGCATTCTCATGTAGGTGGAGAAGAGCAATGGAGATAAATCGAGTTAGCACAGAGATCGGTTTGCATTTGTGCTTCTTATTGTGATTTTCGTGTTGTTTCATACTCTATTGTGCTTGATAGGGTTTAATTAATTTATTGTTTTCAACTCTAAATCTGATTGATTTTTCCCTATATACAGTAATTTCTAGAAAGAAATTATCACATAGAAGACAAGTTCAAGAAATTTTTGAATTACTAAATGGTTCTAGGAGAACTATTCAAAGGTATATTGGAAAGAGAAATGAAATAGACGAACATATTGAGAAAAAATGGGTAAATATTTGTAGGGTTCCCTGAAAAGATAGAATTTCAGAAGATGTACAAAAATAGGTGGTTGAATATTGGACCAACCACTCTCGTGTTTCTTCCAATAGAAGGGATACTATAAAAATAATAGGTGAAGATGGTACAAAAATTTCTCATTGAAAACATTTTATAAATACAACACAAAGTGAACTTTTTGAAGCATTGAAGCTAGAATTTTCAAATGTGAAGATTTGTCAAAGGATGTTTGAGACACTATGGCCATCATTTGTAGGTATAAATAAAGTACGTGAAACTTGTTGTTGAAATCATGTTGAATTTGATCTACACCTACAATCATATAAAAAAGCTATGGCAGTAATTGATCAAAATATAGCCATCCCTAGAAGCACAAAATAATTTGTGAAGTCTCTTAAATGCAAAAATTTAGAAGATTCAAATGAATTCAATGTTCAGTGTATAAAAAATATATGTAATGATTGTGAAAATTTGAAGAATCTTTTACAAGTTGACAATATTAAAATACAAGTTATTTGGAAGAGATTTGAATATGAGAAATACTCAACGAAGTCAGGAGTTGAGGCCAAACAAAATGTTATCAAAGAGAGTGGATTTCCTTACAATGAATTTATGAATAAATTGAATGCAATATCATATATCCACATATTCAACATTGTCATGGTGCAAGATGGAAAGCTAAGCAATTTTGTGATTCAAAGAATTGCTTTCCACCATGTTGTATTCTCTCGATTGTAGATTTTTGTGAGAACTATACATTTAGTCCTTAAATTGAGATTCAAAGTCAATATTATCATTCAGACCAAGTTGCAATCTTTGTGCAAGTTTTCTATAGGCATGCCAAGTTTCATGTAGATGGTATACAAAGTAGAAACAATGATGAAATTATCATCAAAGAGGTTCACTTCTATATTAGTGATGATACGAGTCATGATAGAAACTATGTAGCTCATTGTTTCATAATGTTTTTTGAAGACCTGAGATGACATGGCATAAATGTTGAACAACACTGGATATGGTCTGATGGATGTACTGGTAAGTGTCAAGTTTTCTAAAAAAAATCAATTTATTTTAACTTTGAGACTTAAATTGTTCAATTAATTATATATAATATGTTGTGTACACATTTATACATGTGTATATATATGTGTACACATGTATATCTAGTTTTTTGAAACTAATTTGTTTTGAATTTGATTATTTGTAACTTCATTATAGGATAATTTAAGTCTGCAAAAGCTTTTGTTTGCTTAAGCCATCAACATGCTAGACATGGCACCAAATTTTTATGGAATTTTTATGAGAGTGGACATGGAAAAGGAGAGCACGATGGAGCAAGAGCATGTGTGAAGTGTGCACTTTGTCAACATGAACTTGCATGTAACACCATATATATTATTGCATATTGTGTAATAATATAAAACACAATATTCAATAATGTAATACATAATGCTTGAAATAGGTGTATTGTATAATAGTAAGGAGTATAAGATATTATTATATGATACATAATGCCTAAAATATGTGTATTATATTAAAAAATATAATATTTAAGATTATGTAATATATAATGCCTAAAGTAGGTGTATTATATATTTAAGATTATGTAATATATAGTTCCTAGATTAGGTGTATCGTATAGCAATAAAGAAAACAAGATTTAAGATTATACAATACATAATGTCTAGAATGGGTGCATTATATAATAGTACAATGAATATAATACTAATTGGGTGATACATTTAATAATGCATGCATATGACACTGGACATGGGACATTGCAAGAGCATTGATTATGGAGACCAAGGGTCCAATTGTTCTAGCTTGGTCATTAAGAATCGAGTAAATTCCACTCCTATGTCACATACTAGCCTTGTATTCCTTACTTGTTTGGACTTGTAAATTCCAACTTGTGAATGAATAACCTTTATATGACATGTTTTAACTTGTGACCAACTTACAAGTGTTAGGCATTAGTTTGATTGATAACCATCTCTTAGTATAGATGGATTGGCCTTAGGGTTTAACATGGTTGAGTGGAATTGATCACCATTGGGATTGTTAGTGGATCATGAAGATGCATCATGAAGTTCACAAGGATCTTGTAGCTCTTCATGGATTTTTACTATTGTATCATGTTATAATTGAGATTTTTTTAATCTTGAAATATTTTTTAATTATACATTTAAATCACCATTATACTGGACTATGTTCCATGCATTATTAAGACATGAATACCACCTTGTAATATTGTAATAATTATTATTTGATGTGAAATTGTACATTGATTTATAATAAAAATATCATTATTTATGAGTCTTTATCATGTGATGTATATAGGTCTAATATGTATGCTCATGTTGGAAAGTGGTTTATAAATGTTGTTTATACTTTATTAGGATGTTATATTAATTTAAATTCATGAATGGTTTGTTTTTATAAATGGTTATTGTATTAGTAGAGTTAAGCTTGGTCGAATGTTCCCTTGTCACATTGGAGTTATGATTTATATGCATGTGAACTAAGGAAATTTTCCTAATTTAAAAATATCATCTTTTGTGACAATTATAGCCTTTTATGATGCTTATATATATTAAAATATGTTGGTCTAAATTCTTTATTAACAATTCAAAAAAATGAGAGAATTGAGGCATATTTTGTGTTAGCCATTTTGATGTTGCATTGGCTTAGCCATACACTTGTTTTGGGTTTTGAGTTCTTCTTCATGTTTCTTAGTGTTAAAGCATAGTCATGTTACTTATTTTTTCTCCTAGCTCAAATAGGTAAATCTGATTATGTTTTTTACAAAGTGAAAATAAAAGGTACATTCATTCCTTGATATTTCATATTCATATGCATAAAGGAAAATATCTGAAGACTACATCATCACATTATACATATGCATGCAATAGAGAAGAGAAAGAATCATTTTCTTTAAAAAATAGTATTTATTGATAATAGGAAGGTATGGTGTTCCACAAAAGTCATGGAACTGACTATTAAAATGCATATAATGGAAAAAGCTATACATTTATAAATGACAGTGAAAAAGTGCATATATAGAGAAAGGGGACCCATCATTTCCTAAATGACGAATCCCAGTTGCTAGCTTTGGCTTTGCATATGTTGTTGCCCCTCTTGCTTGTCCCGTCTTCAATTGATGCTTTCCTTGTTGCTACCAATTTTCCTACATATGAGAGAGAATAGTGTTGTTAGAGTAATGAAGGATCACCAATCAATACATGTGCAGTTATCCATAAACATATAATTTGATCCTCATGTGCATTTAAATAGTTAGCATACCATAGATATCTAGGAAAACCTAAAGTTATCAAACACATATATCATATGCTCTCTATATCTAACATGTTTGCTTCTTGTGTAGATATAGGTCAAATCCTTGTTACTATTTTGATTCAACATTTTAGTATGTGGGATAAAATGTGGCTCCCACAAGGGTTGAGCCCAGCATAGTGCATCATCTCATTTACAAGAGAGGAATAGAGGTACTACAGTCTTCACATGTCAATGAATGAAAGAAGTATGAAATTATAGCATATAGTTACCATTGTAGAGCAAGTGTTCATCTAAATTATAAAAGTGAATCAACAATAAGGATTCATAATAATAGGTTGTCTTGTATTAATGAACAAGACAAATAGTTGCTCTTGTACTGGTAATTGTAGGTTACCAAGGGCATACTCTTAGTATTCCAATGACAGGAGAAGAGGTTCACATGGAAATCACATATTTAGGGAGGTCATAAACAGTCATAATGTAATGCATTATCACCTTGTTTCATCTTTTTTACTGTTGTTTTATATCATTTTGTTGTTGTTTGTATGTTTGAAATATATGTATTAAAATTTTACAATGTTCAAGAGTAAAGGAACTATAAAGGAACTATGATAAATAGTGGTGCTCGCACATAGAATAGCAAGGAGTGAATTGTCTTAAGTGTGATAGTGAACAAGCATACATAACAAGGTGCCTTTCAAGAATGCAACATCATAAGAAGAACAAACATTCATTTGATACACATAGAACAATTCAGTGAGAACCAAGGAGAAGAGAGGACAAGGTTTTAAGAACAAGAACAAAGGCATTGATGACAATAGGCTAAATAATGGGAAAGCATTTTCAAAGAGACATTGTCTGAGGTGTTGAAGGGTTGTATCCTTTGATTCTAGATAGATTGAAATAGGAACAAAATTATCTGAAGATTTTCATAAGTATGGGAATAAAAACCCCAGTTAAAATGGTGGGATTTTAGCAAAAGCTACATACAATTATGGCATGGCCCATGCTCATATGGAGAAGGGAACAAAGATAACCATTGGGCATATGAAGAAGAACAAATCCCATAGCCTGCAAGAAGAGATGAAAACCTCAATATTCAAGACCTAGAACACTCTCTTACACCAAGAAATACAAAAGGGATATAGTTGTGGCTAGGGATGGAAGCATAAACATATTCAAGAAATAAATGAAGAATGCTCGAATTTTACAAAGAGTATACCCGTGGCCTATGCAAGGTAATAGATTTCTTCACCATTTTCTATAAAAGCTTAAGTATAGTGAAAAGTATGAAATACCCATCTCAAGGCGAGAATTTCAGGAAAAGCATTAAAGCATTCAAGATGAAGAAATACCCAAATAGAAAAATGTATAGTCAAAGGTATTGAATGAAGAAGCATATGTAACAAAAGTTTTAGAATCATTTTACAACTCTCTTGGGCTTGAAACGAGCTAGTTTCAATAGAAAATAGGAAGAGAGTTAAAGATTTGTGCTTACCAAAGTTTGCAAATGAAAAAATTGCTCTCAAAACCCGCCTACAGTGCTCTCACAAAATGACCACGGCGGCCTCAGGTAGAGATGCACCCAAAATGTAAAGACACAACAGACAAAGGATAAAGAGAAGAAAAGACATCATAAAATCAATGTAGGCCGCAGCTGTAAAAGCCTAAAAGTACTTTCAAAATGAAGAATAATCTCTAGATTTGTGCCTGAAGAAAGCTTACCATACAATTTCCTAAAGGAATCTTCAAAGAGTTCGACAGAAGCAACAAAAAAGTGATGAGATTTGAGCTTCAAACTTAGCTCATGGTGGCGGCCAACAACAGAGCTTCTTTCCAAAAAAAATGAAATGATGCAAAGTAAGGCCGACTTCTGTTTTAGGGTTTCATAATGCCCTAACTTGGCCGAATGGAAGTGATTTTATCACTTTTATTTAAACATTTTGTTATGTTTATGTATTAAGTGCTAACTATTAGGAGCATGTTTATCTCTTTTTTCCCATATTTTCAAACAAATCAAACGACCAAGTAAATTAAATGTCCCTTTTGATTGACTTACAAAACATAGTTGAGTCAAATGCTTTATTTATGTATTTAATTTGAAAATTGTAAAACTTTATTAAAGTGATAAATATAAATCACTTTGATAAATGTTATTTATTGATGCAAGATAAAGATGCTACGTTTTTTTTCAACGATATAGTCAAAGGAGGGGTTATTTGATGCCTTTGCATGCATCTAGGAGGTAGTTGAGGAGATTTACAAACATATGGAGGAAAATAGGGAAATTTAGTGACTTCATCAATAGTTGGACATCAATTTGAAGACCCACATGGGTTATGCATGAATCAAGGGGACTTTTGAGATAGTTAACTACATGTTTATAGCAATTCCAACCCTATTTTTGGGGGATTTTTAGTTATGCACGACCCTTGTTGATAATTTCAAATTTACAACTCCTTATGTCTATTTTTGAGGAGTTTTGTTTCAATCAAGTGCCTAATTTGAAGGAGAGTTGTTAGACAACTCATCAAGCCAGTTGGAGCCAAAATTCAAAATTTGAATTATTGGAGCCTTTTGTATAAGTCTTCTTCTTCTCTCATTTTTTCACTAGTTCTAAGTTTGGTCACTATAGTAGCAAGATATTCATACTTTGTAACTCATTTTATTATGAGATTTATTGTCATTTTGTAAAGCATTTTACCTTGGAATGCAAGAAAATCCTGATTTTCATTAAAAGAAGCTTGTTTCCTCCTCAAATATTGTTTTGGGTTTTAGTATTGTTAGTGAATGATATGATAAAAATATAGTGTTTTCCTTTACTTTAATAAAAAATCCTTCAATATTGAATGCAAAGAGTGGCATGTTATAGTGCAGGTCTGTGATTGTGTTTATTGTTCTGTTGTGTCAAAATTGTGAAAACATCATTGTTTTCCTTTTTACAAACATTAGAAAGCTAAAACCTTTCATAAGAATCATTTTTGCAGGCATGTGTAGCTGAGTTGTGATATAGTATAGCTTCATTAGTTGAGTGATTTTGTGAGTTTTAACAACATTCTCAAATTTTATCTTTGGTGTATCACCTATTAATGATAGGTTTAAAATTAAAAGCACATCCTTCTTACCCTTTTCCCTGTCAAGTGTTAGTATTTTTAAGTTATTTAAAGGGGAGCCAACCCATAATCTGGAGGTATACTCCCACCATAGGATACCCATAGCCTGAGAGTAGTCCCATGTTGCATGGGATTGCTGAGTTTTCAGCTTGGCATCGAGTGCAAATCTTTGTGACAACAGCTTTTGGCACACCCGGTGGGACATTGAGCTGATTTCCAATTCAAAAAGAGCTTCTTTTTGTTGTTGTTTTGGTGTGAGCAACAGTATTTCAACCTTCAAGAAGGAAATTTTTCACACTTGGCGACTCTAAAGCTTCGTTTTCAATAGTTTCAATGGTTAAGCTTATGAAAAAATATCAAACCAGACAAAGTGTAGATCCTGTTGAGCATTATGAGCTACCACCAAGAAGTACTAAGGTAATTAAGAATGCAGCAAATTCAGTTTCAACTTATAGCAATCCTCTGCTTTCAAGTTTTGTAGTTCAAATACTAGCAAGTTTCATTGTTCCTAGTAGCTCCAATCCTTCAAGAGTCACTATGGCTCATAATCCACCACCTAGGAATCAACCATTTGTTTCTTTTGATCAAGGAAGTCCCTTGAATTTTGCCCAACATAATGATATACCAACAAAAACCCTTAAGAGTTTGTTTGTTTTAATTGGAGAGGATCATACAACTGCCATAGAACACATTAGAGATGTGGCCTCATTGTGTGGATTGCATCATATTATTGAGAAAAATATTGCAGTGAGGCTCTTGGCAGCTTCTCTCAAGGGTAAAGCTCTTCAATGGTTCAGAGGCCTTGTTGTTAATTCAATTGCAACATGGGACTAGCTAGGAGAGTAGCTGAATAGGCAATTCAAGGACAAGTCTGATCATCTCTCATTGGTGGAGCAGCTCACTACCATCAAAAGAGATCCACATGAACATATTGTGGACTTCAACTACCGCTTCAAGAAGACCTAGAATAGGATTCCAGCCTTGGTAAAACCTTTAAACGATTGTGCATTTTTGTTTTATCTGAAAGCTTTGAATAGTGATATTTTGGTTATGATACAGTCTATGGCTGGTAATTAATTACCAATAGCATTTGATGTTGCTATAAGGGCTAAGAATAGTTTAATTCAAGCTGGAAAGATAGCACCTAGGTCTCCAATGCCATTTTTTGTTGAGGTGCAGCCAATCGTCCCTGTAATACTAGACCCACTATAGTTGTTGTCCCTTCATTTCTAGCATTTAATAATCAAGTTGCGGCTCAAGAGAATGCTTTCCCAAGTCAATTCCAAGAGCTAATAAGTATTAAGGAGAAAAATGATAATATACAAAAAACTTTGTAAACTTTTGGTAATGAATTAATCAATATCAAAAAGCAGCATTACCGGCCACCTTACCAAGCTCCGTACCAAGCTAATCCTCAAGTTCAAAGGAGGGATTTTAATCAAAGGCCTTTTTAGCCCTATAAACCCAATGCACCTAGCTCTTCTAGAGAGGTGGTACCAGTTCAAAACAACATGGCAGTTGATTATGAGTGGTGTTTTCCTTGTAATCAACCACATGACCAGTCCACTTGTTCCAATGGCATGTTGAATCAAGCTTTAATGGCGCAAAACAATGCTACTGTTCCAAGAGATTCATCATAAGAGGTTCATGAACAATGATCTAATCATATGGAACAAGGCAATCCAGATGTCACCTTGATGAATTGGCAAGGTGAGGAGTTTTATGGGGTCAATAATACACAAAATGAGTCAAATACTCATGTGGCAGCCAATACAAGGTCCAAGAAAAGGGTTGTTGACTTGGGGCCGCAGGCTGATAAGGACAAAAATTAGTCATTTACAAGTTCACAAGGCCAAGCAGGGCCTTCTTCTTCATAGAACAATCAAATTCTACCAAGAGTACAACCTGTGGTTGTCAAAGATTAACCTAAAGCACCAATTCAACCATCACAAGTACAACGAGATGTTGTTCCTAAAGGATAACAGAAGGTTAGTACTGGTAATTACAATATTTTAGATCATATGAAGAAAACACATGTTAGTGTTTCTATGTGGGATTCTTTAGCTCTTCTCGGGAAAAAAGATTTGCTACATGAGGCATTGTCAAAGTTTTCTTTTTCAAATGAGGTGTCTAACCAACAATCCTCTAAGGCTGTACTTGGTAATGATTCACAAGAGAATGTCATAATGTCTTGAAGGAGCAACATACTAATGTAGCCAATCCACCCCCATTTTATGTAACTCTAATCATTGGCCAACATTTGGTGCATAATTGTATGATCAACTCGGGTGCTAGTAGTTCGGTAATGCCCAAACAAATTGTTGATAAGCTAGGAATAGAGTACGAACCACTAGAAAAGGGGCTAGTCCAACTAGATGGTACTGTGTTAAGACTGTAGGAGTTATCAAGATTCTGAGTCTGACCTTGCCCACATGTCCAAACTTCTCTATACCTCAAGACATCTATGTCATAGAGTTGCCCCCATATTTTTCCATATGTCTGTCATGAGATTTCACTGCTAAAATTGGAGGATACTTGTCTTCCGATTGGTCTCATATGCTCTTTAAGACTAGGTATGGCACCAAGGTCACTATCAAATTAGAACCTATTGCTAAAGACCACATTGAACCCTATAATCCAAGTGTTACCAATGCATCAACTCATGTTAATTATTGTGAAGGGGTTCTTGCACCCAATGAGACAAATAAACAGATTGAGGATATCCCTGATGTTCTTCTAGATGAGTGGGCAGCTAAGAATGTCCATAATCTTTTGAATGAACAACATGGGGAGGTAAATTTGGGAAATTATTTGATGCACGAACCTAATTATTTCATGCCTAATCTAGTAAAAAGTGTTGAACAACAGTCTAATTAGCAAACAAATGAAGTATGGAAGATGTTTTTTGATGGTTCAAGGAGTAAAAATGGTGTTGGAGGAGGTTGCATGCTCATTTCTCCTAGTGGTGACAAGTATTATTCAACATATAGGTACACATTTAGCTGCACAAATAATACAAGTAAGTATGAGGCTTTGATTTATGGTCTCCAATGGGGGAAAAACAGAGGTATTTGTTGTTTACAAGTTTTTGGCGATACAAAATTGATTGTTAATCAAGTAAGAGGTCTCCATACTACCAAAAATGATCTTTTGAAGTCTTATAAGCATAGAGTATGGGATCTTATTGAATATTTTCAAGCTTTTAATTTGTTTTCCATTCCTAAAAGTGAAAATAAACATGTTGATGATTAGCTGCCATAGGAGCTCAATATGATATTCCTAGTGACATCCCCAACACTAAGGAACAACAATAAGTTAAAGTGATTGTTAGATCTTCTATTCCTAACAATAATGAGCATTGGCAAGTTTTTGATAGTGATCAACAAATCATAAACTTCTTGAGAGAAGAGGCGGAATTTTCAAATGATAATCAATAGAAACTCAAACAACAGTATGAAAATCAAATCCTACAACTAAAAAAAACAAATTACCCAAAGGCTTGGTGACATTGGAGTTAATCTTCAATGCTAATGACCAAGTAAGAAAGGAAAAATCCAGCTTTCATATCAAAGAAGATCATTATCAAGATGTTCAAATTTTTAAGGATAAGCTTTTGAAGCTTGGCAAGGTATGCACATTAGAAGAAAGATATGCATTTGTTTTACTTTGTCAAGATTTTAGTGATATTTTTGCATGAGAATATTCAAATTTGAAGGGTTTTGATCCTACCATTTCCCAACATACCATTGAGCTTGAGCCTAATGCCAAACCTGTAAGACAAAAACAAAGGCCACTTAACCCCAAGCTTGAGCCACTCATGACCAAAGAGTTGAATAAAATCATTGAGAGTATCATTTTTTTTCAAGTAAACATACCTCTTGGTTATCCAATCTTGTTCCAGTGAGAAAGATAAATGGTGAAATTAGACTTTGTGTTGATTTCAAAGATCTCAATAGGGCCTCTTTGAAAGATAGTTACCCATTACCTTCCATGGAACAAATCCTTCAAGTTGTTTCAGGTTCTAAGAGATTTTCTTTATTTGATGGCTTCTCGGGATATAATCAGATTTTAGTTAAGGAAGAAGATCAATTTAAAATAACATTTACAACTAAATGGGGCACCGTGGCTTACAAGAAAATTCCATTCGTCTTGTTTAATGTTGGGGCTACTTTTCAGAAAGCTATGGACATGGCTTTCAAAGGTTTGATGTATAAAATTGTGTTGGTTTATTTGGATGACATGAATGTTTTTTCAAAAAATTCAAATGAACACTTGACTCACTTCAAGACAATCTTTGAAAGGTGTAGAGAGTTTGGTACATCTCTCAACCCAAGGAAGTGTGTGTTTGTTGTCCATGAAGGTAAGTTGTTGGGATATATTGTATCAAAACACAACACCACCATTGATCCAGAAAGAGTAAGTGTCATCCTTTCTCTTCCTTTACCGACACACAAGAAGGGGCTGCAAAGTTTTTTGGGTAGAATCAATTTTGTTAGAAGGTTTATACTGAATGTTGTTGAGTTATTAATGCCTCTCACTTCAATGCTAAGGAAAAATGTTTCTTTCAGCTGGACCAAAGATGGAAAAGGGAGTTTTGAGCTTATTAAGGAAGCACTTGCAGTTGCTCCTACTTTGTTAAACCCAAAATTTTCAAAGGTTTTTATATTGTATGCATATGGGAACATTGATAGTATAACAACTATGTTAGTTCAGGAGAATGATCATGGTTTAAAGCAACCTTTAGCCTTTTTTCAGTCAAGGTCTCAAAGATTATGAGCTTAAGTATTCTTTTATTGAAAAGCATGTACTTGCTATTATTAGAAGTTTAAAAAAAATTAGACACATGCTTTCTAACAACAAGATTGAGTTGTCGGTTGCTCACCCTTCAGTTAAGGAATTTCTTCTAAGTAAGGACTTGAATAGTAAAAGAGTTGGTTGGGTGACTAAAGTGATGGAATATGAGGTTGAGATCAAAGTTACCAAGCTGATTAGAGGTAAGGTTTTGTGTGAGCAACTTGCTAGTAACAGTAACAACAATACAAAAAAAGAAGAGGGTGTTGTCCTAGCTCTTCAAGATCAAGAAAAAACAACTATACATGTTTCTTCTAAAAGTTGGGTACAAGAAATGACTCATTTCCTGTCAACTGGTGAGTGTCCTCATGGTTTGGATAAATAAAAAAGAAGGTACCTATAGGCTGCAATCTATACCTTATGCACTCTTAAATGGTTTGCTTTTTAGAAAGGATTTCCATGGTGTTCTATTAAGATGCATAGAGGTTGATCAAGTTGATAGAGTTTTACATGAGTTTCATGAAGGATCAGCTGGAGGAAATTTCTCACCAAGAGCTACAACTCTTAAAATTATGAAAGGAGGCTACTATTGGCCTAGTTTGTTCAAGGATGCACATTTGTGGGTAAGAAAATGTAAAGAGTGTGTCATATTTGTAGGAAAGGAAAAGTTGGCAACCCTCCCATTGTAGCCAATTCAGGTAGAACAACCCTTCATGAAGTGGGGTTTGGACTTCATTGGAGTCATAAATCCGCCTTCAAGTGTTGGCCATAAGTGGGTGCTCACATCCACTGATTAATTCACAAAATGGACTAAGGTTGTGGCACTGAAGGAAGCTAATGAGACAACTATTCTAAACTTTTATGAAGAGCTAATAACAAGGTTTGGAGTTCCTGAATCAATAGTTTCAGATAATGCACTTGCTTTCATAGGAACAGGGATATCTGATTGGGCAGTTAGAAATGGTGTTTATCTGAATACTTCTTCTAACTACTATCCTCAAGGCAATAGACAAGTTGAGTCCACAAAAGAACCTCCCGAGGATCATTAAAAGAAATATGGAAGGAAATCAGAGAGCTTGGAATAACAAGTTGAAATCAGCCTTGTGGGCTGATAGAATTACTCCAAATAGGTCAATAGGACTATCATCATACATGCTTCTATCTAGAAAAGAGGCAAGGTTTCCTATATCCCTTGAGCTTCTAGCCCTTGATCTAGTTAATCAGCTTGACATGATTGAAGATGAGCCTATGACAACAAGATTAGCTCAGTTGGTTGAGCTAGAGGAGACTAGGGGAGAAGCAATGAGGAAAATAGAACAACACCAAGCTCAAATGAAAAGGTCATTTGATAAGAAGGCATCCCCAAGAATATTCTATGAAGGTGATATAGTGTTGAAGTGGGATGAACTTAAAAGCAAACCTAGAAAACATTCCAAGTTTGATGCATTTTGGAGTGGGCCTTACATTATTTCTAAGTGTAAACAACATAATTCTTTCCAACTGTCTAAGTTGGATGGTGACGTGGAGCCAATCCCAGATAATGGGATTCACCTCAAGCATTGCTTCTGAGGTATGATCTGAATCTGTACATAGAGTAGGTTGTAGGTGTCAAAATAAGTGTTGTTGCACATAGTTTAAATGCATTTTTATTTCCCTAAGTGTTGTTTTGTATAGTTGGTTAGTTTGATTTGAGTTTAGTGGCATGGGTTTGGAAAGTGCTCTATGTTGGAGTGCATAAAACACTGAGAGGGGGGAGGGGGTGAATCAGTGTTGTAGATAAACTATTAAATTTTTTTGCACCTTTTAACTTGCAAGACAGAGAAAGATAGTGACTTCAAAGATCTATCAAACACATATATACAAGTATGATGATGCATAGTATGAATTGAAACCTTAAGAACAAAGCATTAGGGCACACATACAAAGATAGAAAATATGATTCATAACACATATTTTTGATGAGTGGAAAACCCTCATGGGGAATAAAAACCACTAAAAAATGCCTCACTGGCTTAACAAGCCTCACTGACTACAAATGCCTCACTAGAAACTCAAGCCTCATTGGCTACAAATGCCTCACTGACAACACAAGCCTCACTAGCAATACAAGCCTCATTGGCTACAAATGCCTCACTGACAACTTTCAATGGTTTTACTAACCAGTCTCGAATGACAAAAGAAATACAACTTCAGGGGGTTACCCTGTTACAATATACAACATTAGCAACCTTCCCAATGCTCATACAAGCCCTTATCTCTCCTTGTGTACAAATTTGACAATCTCTTCTACAAACAAACACTACCACATATCTTATGTCTCCCTTGTCAAGATGACCATCCACTTCAACATAAAATAACATTACAATGTAGATAATACATGAAATTTTGATGACAATGATATCATGGAACAATAATTCCTAAATTCAACATCTTCTCCTTTGGAAGACAAGAAATTATGTGTTCTAGTAGCATTACAATACTAGATTCAAAGATTGAGTTAATTCAAACAAAAAAAAACAAGTTGATGAAGTCTTTACCAATGGTGTATTCTGCTACAACCATCTCATTTTGTCATCTTTACCACCACCTTCACGACTTTCTGTTAGACCTCAAATGCTTCATTTTTCATTTAAACATGCACATAACATACCAAGCAAGCATCTTTCTCAATCAAGCTGATTCTATATCTTGTCTTCATCATTCAACAAACTTTTCTCTATCAAGAATGATACATCAATTTAAACTTTTTGTCCTTTTTTTATACTATTACAGAGGTTACAAGGAATATTAATTTCAATATCTTTCATAGTATTGTTTTTAGGAAGTCTTTACATTTCTGTGTCCCTCAACAAAACTCAAAACTTCTCTAAAAAAAATGAACTCCAACACTAGGATTTCTAATATATATCAAAATAGGCAAACTATTTTTTTTAACTTCTCTTTACCAGAATATACGGCCAAGTAACTGTCAAAACTAAACCTCAGGAAGTAGTCGTTAGGTTTTGAATCTATTTTAAATGATGAACATTTATCTCTTTTTTCGTACCCTTGCAGTCTTTTAAATTTAGCCGTAGATCTCTTTTATGGCACTCAAACAAACTTTAGTAACTGAAGGAGTTGGTAAAATCAGGTTAGGGCCTATCATAATCATGTCTCAACACCCCTTCAACAAGTTACTTTAAGTTATATTGACTGGTGACTCTAAGTCATTTTCAAAATATAAGAAAAAGCAAAACATAAAGACTCCACTTCTTTGACGGTCTCTATAAACCCTAGTTTTCTTAGGGTTTAGTATTGGAATTAACTTAAAGCCCTAGGATAGAGATTTCAGGATTCAAGATTTATCACTAGGATACTTCACCTCCTACAAGATTTTGAGGTAGACAACCTATAACAAAACTCCCCTTTCCATTTTGCCTCATGAATATAATCAAATGTGCTAATCAACACAACTATACACTCTTACAACAAGATTGTGTGAACAAGCCTTTTGAATGCATCAAGCACTCATACCATCAACACCGAATACATTGAAGTGTCATCAACACCAACACTACCTTTGAACAACTTGGACATCAATGTGTAGATGGATGAACAACAAGTATCAATGCCTCTCAGATCCATGCACCTTTTAGATGTATCAAGAATATGAACATATCATTTGTCGCATGCATCTAAACATGACTTGAAGTAGTAGGACCTTGAACCAATTATGTGCCTTAACTAACATGAAAGCACCTAAACATGACTTGAAGCAACAGGAACTTGAAGCAATTTTTTGCCTTAACTAACATGAAACACCTTTCACATCAATGACAAAACAATGCCACTACCAAAAAACTCCCCATTTGGTATTGATGTCAACATCCAAAAACTTTGCTTCATCCATTCAAAATTGTGTTCTCCCCCTTTAACAACAATGACAAAGGGCTCTTGGTTGAAAATAAGTAATCCCCCTGTGAAAAATATATTGTCATCTTGAAGAATAAATACATCTATAGGAATATAGTCAAGAAGCATGAGCAAAATATGTGCAAGAGTCATGAACATGAGCAACATAAGCAACATCACTTTCACACTTTTTGTATACACTCAAATTTGGTCTGGATGATTAATTAAATACAAGTTATTTAATTAATGATCTTTAATTCTTCTACTTATAAATAAATTGAAAAATTTACATATATAGTTCACTTTCTCTAATTCTTCTTATCCTAAATCATTTTCTTCATGTCTTAATTAAATGAACAAATTTAATTAGTTTGTTTTATTTAATTAACCTCCTCTCATTAAATTTGAATTTTTAAGTTCGAATTTAGGCACATTTCTATTAACTTCTTCTACCTTCCACCTAATCATGTGTCTCAAGAAATTAAATATTTCTAATATTTAATTTGGCATTTATCCTCAACAAATTCTAACCAATTTGGGACACTTGGCCTTCATCTCCATTTGATTCCAGATCAAATCCAGACCGTTGATTTCTATCACCAAGGCTCATGCCTTGGAAAATCTATAAATAGACCCTCATTTACAACAAAAGGATATAGAGAGCTGAACATAATTACACTCTGCAGAATTTTCATTAGCATTATCATCTTAGCATTGTCATTCTAGTATTTGTATTTCAGTATTAAGTAGTTTAATCATGGCATTACCATTAGCAACATCTTAATTACTATAGTTTGATCATATCATTTCCATTAGAAACATCTTAGTAGCATCATTATCTTTGCATATCATCTTCAACTAGTTTAGAAATCATGTAATGTAGGAAACATCTCTTGCATTTCCAACATCTCTCATTCTTCATGTTGTCATTTGGAAAGTCATGTGCACAAACAATTTGAGAGCAAAATGAATTAAAGAATCCTTGGAGATAGAGGACAATGAGATGCCATTGAGGAATTGTTTATTTCAGTTTGATTGCTATTTTGAATTCCTTGATATAATGTTTCATTGGTGTGTTGTATAGATTTTACTTGTTTATGCATGGTTCATTATTCATACACACATAAATTGGCGCCCACCGTGGGGCCTAGCCCCATTTTTAACATTTTCTAGCAAGTTTTCGTGAACAGGTTCATTCATGGATTTCGATGTAGCGCATCTGTGGTTTGTTTCAGCACATCGATGGTGACTTTCAACACATCCAAGCTCTGTTGTAGCACATCTACCTGCTCTTTCAGCACATCTACCTGTTCTTTTGGCACATATACAGGATTTTGGTTTACTTTTCTACTTTCCATAATAGAGCATTGATTGTGTTTAATAGTGCATATACTGAATCTTTTCACACGTATTCTCTTTGTTTTAGCGCATACACCTTTATTTGCAAAAATTTAAAATTTTGGGGACTGATCTATATCTTTCTGGTTTGTAGGTGCTTTCTACATTGTCAAAGACATATATCTGAGACTACTAATGGTGTTTGCAAGCGTTGGAGTTATTTTCTTTTGATTAAATTAGGCATCTAGTTTAATTACAAGGTTAATGAACACCATGTATGTTGTGTTTGTAAAGTGATAGGCCTATGCTCTCCCCTTTACTGGGTGACCAGAATGCCAGACTCACTCTTTCATTTTATTGCAATAGCACCTTTAGAAGGCCTGTCATAGTGGGAAAAAGTACTCACCCTACGGGAATGACCTAAGTGAGAACAACTAAAGCCAAGTATTCCAACCCACTACAATTAAACGTGAATTGAGATGAAAATCATATTCAACGGTAGTGTGCATTGATAACCATCCCCAAAGCCTTTGTTCTAAAGGTTGGGAGGTCTCCTAAGGGAGTCTATCATTTTGCTGCACCGAACATAAACCCTTACTAAGAAATTTAAGTGTAGTAGCTAGCTGAGTTAGTTCCTGAACATTATAATATTCACAGTGCAAGGGGAGGGAAGAATCAGCCCCCAAGATACTCACCATATAACTACCAAGGATTTCTGGCCAAAAGTGAAAGAATTGACTTTTGGTTAAGACCCGAAAAAGGAAAAAACACGGGCCCCCTCTAGGGGGTGACAAGGATGTGTGAGCTGATATAGTTCTAAGATGTGGGCTACAATGTTATTAATGACCCTTGACATTAGAAGAGTCTATCATATCTGTTTGCTATTGTTCAATACTAGTGGAAATCAAAGGGATCAGACCAGATTCTAGAACATACACTTGATGTTTAGATCATAAGATGAAACAACTATTTTACCACCTTCTTTTGTGTTTGGCATCACTTGTTCAGAAGATCATCCACCAAAAACACTCAATTCACTGATTCAAAAACAAAAAAATAGACAAACTTTCAAAAATGGTGACATTTCCAGTTTAGCACATAAGTTTTCTATTCCAGTGCATTCACCACATCTTTCAACACATAAGCCTTTTGTTCCAGTGCATTTACCCTATCTTTCAGTGCATAACCTTTCAGTTTTGGTGCATTTACCCCATCTTTCAGTGCATCAGCTTCTTGTTCTAGTGCATTTAAGTGACATTCTAGCACATCCAAGCTCTGTTTTAGTGCATTTACCCCATCTTTCAACACATCTGCAACTTGCTTTAGCGCATTCACCTGATACTCAAACATAGAGCTAAATTGAACTTCTGTCAAAATACCTTGAATCACATTTAGGGACTCTTTCCAAAGCAAAGATCATTCCTCATTACAACATCAATTTAAACTTGAAGAAACTGGCTTTTGCAAGTGAAATCCATTTATCTAAACTTGGATCAAACAACTTAAAGTGCCCAATCATCAATCTCATCTTTGATTGTTAGTTGAGTTTCACTATCAAGATTTGTCATCCTTCATCACAAAACAAACGTTGCACATCATATTTAACCATAGTCTCATCAATAGGATCCATCATCCTATTTGACTTAGGTACTTCATTGACATTCCTAAAACAAAGATCAAAGTATAGCAAACCTTTATCATTTGCATGCATGTTTTAACAAGAACCCAAAAACAAAAACTCAAAGAGAAGGAAATAGAAACTCAAACCAGCATAGCAAAAGGAGAAGAAAATCCTTTTCAAAAATTTCACCAACCTGAAACAAATGAGATAACTAATGAGGAAATTCAACAAGCTCAACAAGACCCTAAATTTCACAAGTTCATGGAAAAGATTCTAGAAAAGGATGTAGAGATATATTTTCTGATGCTAGCAAATCAAGGTGTGAAACTACCCAATGATTTTGATGTAAACCAATTGAAGGGAGCTCCCAGGAAAATAGAAGCCGAATCATGAACCATAGATCCAATGAATGCTTTAACTCAAAAAATGCAAAATATTCAACAACAAATCCAAGACATGCAAAGAGGAACAACCAAAAGATATTTGTTGCAAGGCATCCATCCTTATCCATTTGATAGAAATCTGAACATGATACCTTTTCCACCAAATTGTGATCTTCCAAAATATGACAAATACAATGGCAAAAATAATCCTCAAGATCATGTAAGAGAATTCTACATTATGAGTTTGGAATTTGCACATGAAGAAACCTATTTGATGAGTTTATATCCAAGAAGTTTGGGTGGTCAATGCATGGAATGGTTTTCAAAACTCCCACCAGGTATTAGATCATTTGAGGAGTTGGTAAACAAATTTATCACCCAATATTTATACAACATTCAACATGAAATAACCATGAAGGATCTTTGTAACACAAAACAAAAAAAATGGTGAATCATTTCTTACATTCTTACAAAGATGGAAATGATTATTTGCTAGATATGCCTGTCCTATACCTGAGAAAGAAAAAATGGAAATCTTTATTGACAATCTCAACAGTGAGATGAGTTATAGTCTCCAATTACAATGTCCACCCAACTTTGAAAAGATGATTGAAAACGGACTTAGTATTGAGGAAGCCTTGGTTAAAAGAGGAGTATTGAAAATCTATAACGAAGGACCAAACTCAACACACTCTTCTAATCATCATAACAACAATGAAAAATCTAGATTTTGGAAAAGAAATAAAAATGTTGGTAATGATGGCGCAGTTGATACAAAGAATGTAAATCTAGTCTTCAATTTATTAGGTACTATACCCAAAACCAATCAAAACAACACTAAATCTAAACCAGCTCTATCACCACAACGTAGAAAATTTATGCCTTTAAGGCAGTCACTTGAATCAACATTAAAAGAAATTCTTGCGCACAAACTCATAACATTACCAGAGCTAAGATATTTTGAACCAAGAGTCAAACCATCATGGTGGAACGATGCATATTTATGTGATTTTCATAGAAACAAAGGTGATAAAACAAATGATTGTATGCAATTAAAACATTTTGTGCAAGACTTAATAGATAGACGTGAAATATTGATAGAAGGACCTCAAACAAATGTTGATCATGGAGCATTTAAAAACCCTCTACTCAACTATGAAAAAGGAGGATCTTCTTCGACAAACAAAGGGAAGAATGTGAATTATGTCTATGATACTACAATTCTTCACATTGTTGTAGCTGATAATCAAATTAATGGCATCAAAATCGAGGATAAACAAGATATTGTTGTAGTTGACAATAAAGTTAATGACATCAAAATTGAGCATAAACAAGACATTGTTGTAGCTGATAATCAATTCAATGCCATCAAAATCATTGAGAAATAAGACAACTTACCAGTAAATATGACCACAAGGGGGTAGTCCAAATTTGTATTGAAGGGAAGTACATCTAAAACATCTGCTGCCTCCTCAAATCGATATAATATCATAGACCAACTGTAAAAGATTCCAGTGCAAATATCCTTACTAGAACTTAAAATTTCACCAGCCCATAAGGATATTTTGGAAAAATCTCTCGTAGACACCACAATACCAACTAATTTGGAAGTTTGTCAATTCCAAGCCATGGTGGGACATTTGACTGCACTCCATTGTTTATCATTCTTAGAAAACAATGATGCATCCCTCACTCATCCACACAACTCCATATTGAGGTTATAATCCATAAACATTGGGTCAAACACATTTTAATAGATGGAGGAGCTTGTCTAAATATATGCACCTTAAAGCTTATCCATGCATTGGGATTTTTAGAAAATGCAATAGATTCTAGAAGAAAGATCACCATAAAAGCTTATGATGATGAAGAAAAATCCTCTCAAGGACTGATAATATTGCCAATTCAAGTGGGACTTGTTCAAAAGGATATAATTTTCCAAGTTTTAGACAAGGATTTGACATAAAACATACTCTTGGGTCGACCTTGGATCCATGAAATGCAAGTAGTGCCATCAACATATCATCAATGCTTGAAGTTCCCTTACAATGGACAAGAGATTACAATTTCAACAGATTCTAATAATCCTCAATACTGCAATACTCTCAAGATAGTCCAAGATGTTTTTGTACCACACAACAGAGAAGCTCTTACTCCCATTTCCTCAAGTAATGAAAGACAAATTAATTCTTTGTCAAAACAGTTTGAGAAAAAGATCCAATTGAAAGATAAAGGCATGGGTGAGTATTCTTTTGAGTAGTCCTTATGTCTCTCATAGCTGCTATCTTTTAAATCATATGGATAACCGTCAACATCTAGACAACAATATTCACAACCCATCACAATCTTTGATGGTAAATTTGTAAAAGCAAGCACTCTAGTTGATGAATCTAAAGACAAAGACATTCTAAACTGGCTTTACAAAGATGAAGAATTCCAAGCAACAACTTCTAGCATACCAACAGAGCAATATGGTAAAGGGTTCACAATCTTAGAAAGTTTGGGATATGAAGGAAATGTCCTATTGGAAAATGAAAAGAAGGTATTGTGGAACCAATTCAGCCTATCACAATCAATGCAAAAGATAAGACAGGGTTGGGATACAAAGAAGAGACAAACCAAGAAGCCACTCAGCAAATTTATGAACGAATCCTCTAATTGCAAGCTAGTTCTGAAACAAACTCAAATGAATATGAGTGGGATTCACTATCTTAAGAATCTTGTGAAGATAAAGAAATTGATGTGATAAAGAGGTATGCACCCATATGTATGGAGGGACAAAGTTAAGAGTCTAGACCACTTGAATTTGGATCATTACATATCGATGACTCTAGTGAGGACAAACAAACATTGAGTGAGATAGATCATTCAAAGGAGAGTAACATTATAGACCTTGACATTACTATCGAACACCTCGAAAATGTTTCCATCATGACCCTAACCACTTTTGATCTTGACCAATCTGATGATTCCTTACCTTTGATACATCCTGAACTCATTGACTGGGAACAAACCGAGCTGCTTGATATCCCTATCTTTTCAGATGATGATGCCATTGTCAATTTCCTTTGTTTTGAAAATCCTGAAACAAGTTCCACCAATGAATTTCATAACGAAGCTTCAAACCAGGGGAGTGCCAAATCTCTTAGCGATAAAATAAAGAATACAAAAAATCAATCTAATGGTGAAAACCATGCAATGGCAGTATTAGATCATGAAAAAGTAAAGAGAAAGAGTGTATCCAATGGTGAAAACCTCTCTGAGGAACTGAAGGATGAGATATTTGACACTCTTCTTGAGTATTATCAAGAAAAATATTTAGTATTGGTTGATCCTATGCAATCCATAAACATTGGTACTGCAGAAACAATAAAGACCTTACACCTAGTGACATCAATGACAGAGCAAGAAAAGACAAATTTCACCAAATTAGTTAAAGAAAGACAAATCAATTTTGCTTGGTCCTATGTTGACATGCCAAGAATAGATCCAAATCTAATAATACATCATTTATCCATAGCACCTAGATTAAAGCTAGTAAAGCAAAAATTGAAAAAAAATGCATCCACACATCGCCCTACTAGTGAAAGCAAAATTAAAGAAATTATTAGATGCAAGGTTCATCCGACCAATTGACTATGCAAAATTGATTTCGAACATTGTTTCATCTCCAAACCAAACAACAACATCATAATATGCATAGATTTTAGGGATCTTAACAAGGCTTGTCCAAAGGATGACTTTCCTTTGCCCAATATAGACATCATTGTGGATTTAAAAACAAGACATGTTATGCTATCACTCATGGATGATTTTTCAGGCTATACTCAAATCAAAATTGCACTAGAGGATCAAGACAAAACAAATTTCACATGCCCATGGGGTAGATTTTGTTGGAATATCATGCCTTTTGGATTAAAGAATGCAGGAGCCACCTATCAGCGTGCAATGACAACAATCTTTCATGACATGATGCACACATTCATGGAGGACTATGTGGATGACCTGTTAGCAAAATCATTCACTGTAATGAGCCTAGCTCAAACTGACCAGAATTTGCCCTAATTTGTTGATTGTAATTTCGTCAAACAGTTTGAATGCAACCTTACAGCTTGATGATATAGTGTTTCAGTCTGAAGTTGCTTAATACAAAGGATGCTAAGATTGATTTAAATACCCCTATAATGCCCACAAATATGATCTACACACTAATATGCAATTCTTTTGGATTTTAAATGCAAATATATGAGACACTAGGTATGCAGATTTAAGCTACAGCAAATAGACATTTTTACAAACATTTCCCATGCATCATTTGATTAACAAATCTATTTGCAAGAGTATCTTTTTAACAATCAACTACTTATATCTCCATTACTATGAATACTTCAATACAATGTTAATGTCAAACAGCCAAGACTCTTGGCTAATACATATAAATCAATGCTTGAAGCAGACTGTTACCTACAGCCAACACTAGAGACTCATCGATTTAACCACAGACCTGGAAAATAATCATGAAATGGCATTTAAATAGGAATAAGAACCTGGTTTAACAACACCATGTTTGAGAACTCGTCACAACAGAAGCAACTCAGATGCAAGGACCTAGAAATCTCCACAATTCACCTCCAGGAGCTCAAACATCTTCATATGATAACTAGGAATGACTCCAGCAATGCATGTCCAACCTTTCTACCAGGAATTAACCCTCATGTGAACAAAAATTCCCTTCCAGAATGTCATATACAGAATAGTTAAGCAACACGTCTGTCTGTCTGATCTTCAAGTTCAGCCTCCCAACGTCAAGAAACCCTTGATGATAAGCGACCAACAGCTAGAAGAGGATTTCAATTAGCAACACCCAGCACCCTAAATCAAAGCCTTTCTCTCCCTTATCTGGTATGGATCTCGACACAGCCACAAGAGCAGAAACATTTCATTTGCACAGGTCATTTTGGAGATGAGCCAAGAAACCAGATTCAGGCCTAAATTGAAAATGCCCAGAAAATCCTTAAAGTACCACCAAATGGAGTATTTTTCTTTACCAAGATTTAACTATCCAGACTAGCAATTTCTCTTCAAAATAAAATTAGAACCTTCAATCCAAAGTCTAAAAATTGTAACCTGAAAGCCCAGCACAAGCCAATAAAGAAACCCTAATACTGTAGCACGTCACTGTAGTGCGACACTGTAGCGACGTCACTGTAGCTTGCTAAATTAAATCATAAAATCAACCAAAAAATCCTCTTCAAAATATATCAAAAATCTTCAACTAAAATCCCTAAAAATCTGCAAATGGATATGCATCAAACCCTTGTATTCTTTGTATTTCTTCTCCAATCTAGCACAGATAGAAAGGCTGAGATACCTTCCTCCAATAATGCAACCCTTCAAGAGATATTTCACTCCCTCAGTTATGCAATCAATGGGAGTTTTCGTTCCCAAAGATCAATTTGATTATCTGCAGACCACTTGGCTCCACAAATACTCAAGAAGAAATCATCAATCATCAACATCAAATCTGCCTGCCTGAGAATGAAGCCCAAGACGTCTATTTATTCTTTTTCTCCACTTCCTCCAGAAACTTCTAGAACATTATTTTATTTTATTTATTAAGTGACTTTATAAAATATTTTATAATTCAAGTCACTTTATTAAATTAATTAAATATAAAGTTACCTTTTAATATTTATTTATTTGATAACTTTATAAATAATTAACTTAATACCACTTATTTATTTAATTAAAATAATTAATTAGTCATCCTCATAAAATATTCATTATTTTGGACAACTTAATTAATTAAATTAATTAAATTGAATTACCTCCAAAACGGGGACATTATAGTTCCCCCCTCCTGAAATTGCTTGTCCTCAAGCAATTCACCACCTGGATCCCACAAGAAGAACTACATAATGTCCCTGTCATCACCAAAAAATTTATGCAACATTTGCTCAAACTGAAACTGTCGTACCAACTCAATACCATCACCAAGTGCCGCAGAATTATAGGCCTCAAGTGGAAGCAAGCCAAGAGACTGAACATCCTTGCCTCCAAACTTCGCGCAAGATAAACTATCATCCAAACTATC
Source organism: Sequoia sempervirens (assembly GCA_007258455.2). NCBI lineage: Eukaryota > Viridiplantae > Streptophyta > Pinopsida > Cupressales > Cupressaceae > Sequoia > Sequoia sempervirens. The sequence goes on along the minus strand of VDFB02270651.1, from coordinate 394,456,233 downwards.
CATCATATGTGCATCTGAATTGTGCATCCTAAATAGGTCATGTACATGAGAATCAAAAATGAAACTGTAAGCACTCCTCACTATGTACACCTCTGAAATCTCCTCTGTGAGTCCTGTTTGCAATCCTGATGCACTAGTAGGATCACAAATACTATCAACAATGCTCATCTCAAGATTGGAATCAAGAGAGCTATCCTCATCATAGAGTGGATTTTCATATGACCAAGCGGCTTCCACTTCGAACAATGGATTGAGAATCATCTCATGTTTCTCCTGAATCAACTTCTTCTTTCTCTTACTGTTCAGTCCTCTGATAGAATGCAAGCCTCCATCTGTAATACCCCTCAATACGTGCCTCCTACCATCAACCTCAAAAGACATCTCCATCTTAGGTACATCGAGGGTAAATACTCCCAAGTCCTGGAGCCACTTCATTCCTAAAACTATATCCATCTCTCCCATGTTGACCACATAAAAATCTGAATGTAACTCATAGTTGTTCATTTTCAAGGTGAGATTAGCAACCTTCCTGGTGCATGCGAGAGTATACCCATCCGCTTTGCGAACTCTGAATCCATCAAAATCCTCAACCTTAAGTCTACACCGAGCTACAAAATCTCCATTAATAAAGTTATGTGTCGCACCCGTATCAAGCATAGCGATGCAACGTTGTCCATCAACTGTCCCTCTGAACCTGAATGTGGTCTCATCCTGAACATTGGCAATATATGCTATGGGAGCAGAAGTCTTCTCCTCCTGATCAAGTTCTGAAGCAACGTGTTGATCCACCTCATCAGAATTAGAGTCCTCAAAGTATGCCCACATGAAACGGTTTTCCTTGCCCTTAGGCCTCAAAGGGCAATCATGATCCTTGTTGTAAGGCTCCTTACACCAATAGCATAATTTTCTCTTCCTCAATTCTTCTCGTGTCTCCTCATCCATCATAGGTGCTGATTTCTTTTTCTTGTCTGATTGTTGAGGAGTCTCATTACTTGTTGAAGGGACATCCTTATGAGAGCTCTTTCCTTTTGGTGCCACGAACTCCATACTCCTAGCCTTCTTCATTGCCTCCTGAAGAGTAGGAGGATCAAAGGCTTTTATCCATCCTCTCATAGGCTCCAATAAGCCCTCCATAAATAACACCACCAGTCGTCTCTTTGAGATGTTGGGAACCATTATTGACAATCTCTGAAAGTCCCCAATGTAGTTCTCCAAACTCCCAACTTGCTTGAGTTGAGCCAAATCTCTGAAGTATGATTTTGGGTCTTTCTTGTCAAAGCGTTCCACCAATCTATCCACAAACTCCTAATAAGATGTGATCTGATTATGCTGCAATGTGACTAACCCATGATACCACCATTCATGCGCTGCACCCTCCAAATGCAAAGTGGCATACTTGATGGCTTCCTCTTCTGTCATGGGTCGAAGAGCCAAGAAAGTATCCAACTTATGAATCCATGACTGTGCTGTAGATTTGCCACTTCCATCGAACATAGGTAATGTAAGCTTATTAGTAGCCTGCTTGAGATCCTTATTTTGATTCCTAGGTCTCCTCTCCTATCGAGACTTGTAGTAGTCCATCCTTGTTTGCACAAAATGATCAAAGTGCATGAGCTCTCGGGCTTTTGGTGTCAATAGTTGCCATTCATCATGAGCAGCCATATATGCATCAGCAAAGGTAGGCTCCTCAACAACTTCCACATTCTCTTCTGTAGCACGCTCTTCCCTTAAGAAGGTAGGTCATGATGGCCTATCAGCAGTGCGAGAAGATGCTCTTTGTACTCTCCTTGATCCTGCTACACTCCTGTCATCATCTTGATCCCTGTTGTTCCTTGTTCTATTTTCCAAAATAACTCTGTTTTGTTGAATTTGCTGCTACAAGGAAGCTGAAAATCCTTCAAATGCTTGGGCCATTCTTTCCAACAATTCTTCTCCTCTATCTCTATTCCTCCTTTCATTTCTAGGGGGATCATCCTCTCTTCTTTCTTCCATGGTGTCACCAATCTCTTGGTGTCTTGCTGCAACAGCTGCTGATGAAGTGTCTTGCATTTGCTTTCTTTCTTCTCTAGTTGTATACCTCTTAGTCCTGTCACTTTGTTCCATAAATGAATACAATTTCTGACCCAAAGGATGGTAGGAAACCGCTCTGATACCACTATAATGAGCCTAGCTCAAACTGACCAGAATTTGCCCTAATTTGTTGATTGTAATTTCGTCAAATAGTTTGAATGCAACCTTACAGCTTGCTGATATAGTGTTTCAGTTTGAAGTTGCTTAATACAAAGGATGCTAAGATTGATTTAAATACCCCTATAATGTCCACAAATCTGATCTACACACTAATATGCAATTCTTTTGGATTTTAAATGCAAATATATGAGACACTAGGTATGCAGATTTTAGCTACAACAAATAGACATTTTTACACATATTTGCCATGCATCATTTGATTAACAAATCTATTTGCAAGAGTATCTTTTGAACAATCAGCTACTTATATTTCCATTACTATGAATACTTCAATACAATGTTAATGTCAAACAGCCAAGACTCTTGGCTAATACATATAAATCAATGCTTGAAGCAGACTGTTACCTATAGCCAACACTAGAGACTCATCGATTTAACCACAGACCTGGAAAACAATCATGAAATGGCATTTAAATAGGAATAAGAACCTGGTTTAACAACACCATGTTTGAGAACTCGTCACAGCAGCAGCAACTCAGATGCAAGGACCTAGAAATCTCCACGATTCACCTCTAGGAGCTCAGACATCTTCAGATGATAGCTAGGAATGACTCCAACAATGCATGTCCAACCTTTCTACCAGGAATTAACCCTCATGTGACCAAAAATGCCCTTCCAGAATGTCATATACAGAATAGTTAAGCAACACGTCTGTCTGTCTGATCTTCAAGTTCAGCCTCCCAACGTCAAGAAACCCTTGATGATAGGCGACCAGCAGCTAGAAGAGGATTTCAATTAGCAACACCCAGCACCCTAAATCAAAGCCTTTCTCTCCCTTATCTGGTATGGATCTCGACACAGCCACAAGAGCAGAAACATTTCATTTGCACAGTTCATTTTGGAGATGAGCCAAGAAACCAGATTCAGGCCTAAACTGAAAATTCCCAGAAAATCCTTAAAGTACCACCAAATGGAGTCTTTTTCTTTACCAAGATTTAACTATCTAGACCAGTAATTTCTCTTCAAAATAAAATCAGAACCTTCAATCCAAAGTCTAAAAATTGTAACGTGAAAGCCCAGCACAAGCCAATAAAGAAACCCTAATACTATAGCACGTCACTGTAGCAGCGTCACTGTAGCTTGCTAAATTAAATCATAAAATCAACCAAAAAATCCTCTTCAAAATATATTAAAAATCTTCAACTAAAATCCTTGAAAATCTGCAAATGGATATGCATCAAACCCTTGTATTCTTTGTATTTCTTTTCCAATCTAGCACAGATAGAAAGGCTGAGATACCTTCCTCCAATAATGCAACCCTTCAAGAGATATTTCACTCCCTCAGTTATGCAATCAATGGGAGTTTTCATTCCCAAAGATCAATTTGATTATCTACAGACCACTTGGCTCCACAAATACTCAAGAAGAAATCATCAATCATCAACATCAAATCTGCCTGCCTGAAAATGAAGCCCAAGACGTCTATTTATTCTTTTTCTCCACTTCCTCCAGAAACTTCTAGAACATTATTTTATTTTATTTATTAAGTGACTTTATAAAATATTTTATAATTCAAGTCACTTTATTAAATTAATTAAATATAAAGTTACCTTTTAACATTTATTTATTTGATAACTTTATAAATAATTAACTTAATACCACTTATTTATTTAATTAAAATAATTAATTAGTCATCCTCATAAAATATTCATTATTTTGGACAACTTAATTAATTAAATTAATTAAATTGAATTACCTCCAAAATGGGGACATTACATTCACCAAGGAAGGACATCTAGAAATCTTGGATAAGATATTTACTTGATTGGAAAATTTTAATGTGCACTTAAACCCAAAGAAGTGTGTATTCGGAGTAACATCAACAAAACTCTTAGGATGTACATAGTTTCAACTAAAGGCATTGAAGTAGATCCAACAAAAGTTAAAGCAATCATGGAAATTCCACCTCCTAAGAATAGTAGCCAACTAAGATCTCTACAAGAAAGATTCCAATCCATCAAAATTTTGTGGACAAAAGTCATCCTTTTACTCATTTGTTATACAAAAATGTTTCTTTTAGATTGGATGAAAGATGTGAAGTTTCCTTTAATAAATTGAAACAATATTTGATGAATCCACCTATATTGGTACCACCAATAGAGGGGAACCCACTTCTACTCTACATAGCAACTACTGAGGTATCTTTGGGAGATTTGCTAGCACAAGAAGACTCTACAGGAAAAGAAAGGGCCATCTACTACATCAGCAGAATACTAAATGGCTATGAAATTAACTATACATTCATTGAAAAAGCTTGTTTGGAAATGGTGTTTGCTACTCAACAATTGCGACACTATATGTTAATTCATATTGTCAAACTAATAGCAAAGATAGATCCATTAAAATATCTACTCAGCAAAGCCACTCTAACAGGAAGATTAGCAAAGTGGGTGATGATATTGAGTAAATTTGACATTCAATATGTGGATAGAAGAGCAATCAAGGGCCAAGTAATAGAAGATCAGTTAGCTAAAGCACCATTGCAAGATGATCAACCTATGCACATTGAATTCCCAGATGCAGATGTCCTCACAATGACAACGCAACATTGGATATTATACTTCGATGGGTCTTACGCTCAACATGGATCAGGTGTTAGAATCTTATTTGTTACTCCTCAAGGATAAACTATCCCAAAATATTATAGGTTGATGTTCCCTTGCACAAATAAAATGGTTGAATATGAATCACTAATCATCAGTATCAAGGTAGCAATGGAATGGAAAATCACAAAATTACAGGTTTATGGAGACTCTCAATTAGTCATAAATTAGGTTAATGATGACTATCAAACAAAAGATGACAAGTTGATGCCATACAAGAGAATGATAGATGAATTCAAGAAATACTTTGTTGAGATAAGTTTGAACAAATTCCAAGAGTAGACAACAAAGCTGCAGATGCCATGGAAACCATTGCTTCTCTTTTACAAATACTAGAAAAATGAAGTCGCTATAAATTCATGGTGGAACAATTGTTTAATCCCGCCTTGACAATCCTGAATCCCAAGTCTTGTGTCGTCTCATTGATGTTGATTCTTCAATTTATGGGAATATTTTGTTGGAAGAATGAAATCGCTAAGAGGGGGGGTGAATAAGTGATTTATGAAAATCACAATACTTTTTCAAAAACAAGATTGTAAGTTTGTTTAGACTCAAGAAGACATATGGCAGTATGTATTGCAAACTTGACATTTAAGTCAAGACATCAAAGGACAATTCAAAGAACATATTTTACATGTGCATAAACAATAGTGTATTTGCATGATCCAAGAATTTAAACATGAAACTTTAACAAAAGGGAAATTTAGCACTTTCACATGTATCAGAGCTCATTTTGAATCAGAGGTTTTTATGCATAAAATCTGACATATATATATATATTGGCAGGTGTGAATTTAATATATTTGGTGACACATTTAAAAATAGACAGATAAGAAAACTCACACACATATAAACATCACATAACACCAAAATTTGTCCTGAGTGGAAAAACCCTCTCAGGGAATAAAAAACCACTCAAAAAATCTTTCCTTTATTCACTTAGAGCACCAACTCTTTCACATTCAGGAGCACCAACTCCACAAGTTTAGGAGCACCAACTCCACAAAAATCATAAGCACCAACTTCATGAGATACAGGAGCGCCAACTCCTTTACAAAGCAACAAATTAAAGAATTCTATCATAACCCTAGAAGTGCAATTTTTTGCAACCCTAGAATTACAATAGAAGACTATGAATATCCTCGTTAAACACATTAAAGAAAGTTGTGTGACAAAATTTTCAAGAAATTTAATAATCTAAGAATCACAACAAAGATTTTCAATGTAATATCTTATGTATCAAATGTTTGAAAACATCATATTCCTCTTTTTAGATCACCCAAAAAAATGCCTGAAAGCCATCTTTTAAAGATCCCTGCAAAAAATAATCTCTATATGCAGTTTGAATAACTGAAAATCAACTCGGGTTAGGGTTCGAATGAAAAACCCTAAATAATCCTCCTTCAACGTAAACTCTTTCAACAAATATCACCACATTGAAACAATTTAGTTACAATCTAACTAAAAAAAATCAACTCAAATTTGTGAAACCCTAATAGATTTCTATCTTCAACAAATACAATATTTTCTGCTAGAATCTCAAAAGACTTGAATTGAAAATTGCTTATGCCTTAAGCACCAAATTGAATATTCTAGAAGAATATTTTAAAAATAAAAACCACAAGATCATTTTACCTGATCACAAAGGATGAAGGCAAAGAAACCACCACAACCTGTCAAGTAAACTCATAACGACCCAGCTGGAAGAAACTCCTCTAACTTCCACAGTCAAAAACAAAAATCCACTCATACAAAAACTGCCATCAAGCTTCCTATTTTGGGCTTGCATTATTTCTCATTGTTCTTTTAGAATGTCAGATGAGCTTTTGCATACTTCACATATGGCAGTGGCTAGGGTTCAAGAAATTAACACATTGAGACAAAAAACAATATTTCCCTAATCTTCTTTCTTTCAAGTTTGTTGAAAACTTTAATCAAACATAATGATGTTTTGGAGATCGATACTTTGTAACAAAACATCATAATGACTTGGAATCCATTGCTAAAGATTAATAACCATTTGAAATCCGCACTGTTATCTATTACCAAATAATGACTTTGACAAAGACGATGTTGCCAAAGTTATTCCTTAGAAATGCTGACAACAATAATGACCTTGAATAACAAATGTCAGTAAAAAAAAAGTTTAGTCACATGTATAATGTGACTTGTCATTTAAGCTCAATACCATCGATACATATTGCAATGTGACTTGTCAAAGTCAACTTCCAATTTAGTGCCATGTGACCGACTCAAATATCATGTGCTCAATGAAACCCAATACCATAAATTATTGATGTCACTACCATGTGACTTTAACAAAGATAACTCCAATGTGAAATGAAATAACCACCAGATATGCCAAGGTAAACAACAATACAATGTGCCAAAAGAAACCAATTAAGATTTATATTATATGCCACATTAAATAATCATTCAAGATGCTTATGAACACTTCAATGTTGATTATCATAGCAAGGCCCGTATAGAGATGTCACCTTATAGTGCCCATGTAGAGAAATAAAAGAACCATTGACACAATGAAATTGTCAAGTCAAAATGCCATGAGTTATGCAATAGAAATGTGCATAATAAAACACATTAAAATGTAACAAGGAAGACCAAATAACCTTAGTCACTTGAGAAATGATTGTTCTGTCAAACTGAACTTGTAAATGATCAATCATAATATGATCAAATAACCTGTGACATGCAACCTCAAATGGAGCCTTCAAATGATCCTGAAAATGATCAACTTGAATAACCTATATAGTTCCTTATCAACACTGTTAGTCCAACATAATCATAAACACTAAAATAATATCATGTAGAGTAGATCCAAAACTGAACATCATGTAGGTCATCAAATATCCTCAATTTTGACATCAAGGACAAATCAAAGACAACTGAAAACCAACAAACTCCCCCTTTGTCCTTGATGGAAAAAAATATATCATCTCTCCCCCTTTTTGCCTCAATGACAAATAATGAAAGAGGATAATGTGAGATGCCATGAAAAATAAACAACTGAAACCAACCAACACAGTAACCAGCTGCATAAACAATGTTCACCAAGTAGCCTTGCTCCCCCTAAATCACAACACTGAAAAGTCACTGAGCCATGCACATAACCTGCCCAATAATATCAACAACATCAATAGGGGTAAGATTAAGCATGAAAAGCTCTGAGAGAGATTCATAATATGCATCGTCATTGATAGACCAAAAAAAATCTTCCATTGTACTACCACTATCCAAGCAACCTTTCAAAGATCCATATCCAAAACTCAAACCAAGGCTAACTTTCCCTATGTATCAATATTAGAAAACAAAGCGCTGTTAACCAATATCAATGTTTCATCTTGCCCTTTGTCATAGAGATATTACTTGCTCCCCCTGAAAGTAACATTTGGTCAAAGCCACAATAGTGTTCAAGTAACCTTCCACATATCAGACCATATCTAACAATTGAACCCTTCTCATCTTTTGATAATAATGTCAAAGAAGTTACAAGAAAGGACCATTATCACCAGGTAGTAGGATATTCATTGACTACAAGTAACATTGAAAGTTCTGCAAGACTCTACTATTTTTATATACCAAGCGGTTGTGATACATTATCATCAAATAAAGTTCCAAGGACCACCCTAGAGCAAGGTTCCAAAAACCATTTTACTGTGTATGGCAAAAACAACACCACTACAAAGCCACTTCTCATGTCACAAGACAAACAAAACATGCTTGATATACTCTAACAATAATAGGAAATTTGAATGGTCAAGCACATCATTGTAATGCTTAAGATTCATTGTTTCAAAAACCATAACTTATTGCAAGTGATAAACATGACACTGTCCATTTTTTTTATGCAAGATAACTATATACTTCAACATAACACTTCACTGAATCTAGATCAGATACAACATTATTGACCCCAAGGAAGCAGCTAGTAACAATAAATTACACTATTAAACAGAATAATTATATCTTGTTATCATGAACCCGAATACAGTGTAAACTAGCCCCAATGCAAGGTGTCTGCTCTTCAATACTTGTGTGCCTCACACACACATCTCCATTTCCATGCTTATGTAGTTTCATAACATCAAACATTGAAACCATTGGATAATATACCAACAACATGTTATCAAAACAGATTACTTAACAGAGTATATAGAGAATGCAGTGATAAGTAGATGCTTGTGATATAAACTTTCTGTTCCAATATCATTACTTACCATGAATGGAAAAATCTTGACATCTCATGTTCATAAACCATCCACTGAATACCAAGATTTATACATTGTCATTTGAACAAAAATGTTGTTAATAACCAACACACCACTGTCCTAAGAGTGCAATGTTTTGTCACCAAACACATTATCACGTCTGCAACCTCTTGCAACTTTTATAATGATCACATGACTCCAAACAAGTACAGATGACCTGTATCACAAACTTTTGAAGATCATCACCACTACTATTAAGTAGAGGCTCTGTCAAAGAAGAGTCACTATCAATCAACAATCTATTAAACAAATGATTGCACAAACAAACTTCCAAAATCTACAACATTTAGAGATGTATCATGGTTTGTTCAAACAATGGTACTTGTCCAACACTTATGTAATACCATGTATCACCACTAGATCATATGACTAACATATATCATCCAATCATCAACTTGGCTTGTGAACCATAAAGAAAAACCATGAATACTGCCAAATAAAATATACTTGTGACTTGATACCATTGAAATTCATCAAGCACATTATCATTTTACTAAGCAAATAAAATTTCTTTACTATTGCATCAATATCTATAAAAATTAAAATTACACCTGCTTATGATATGCATCATACAATCTATGTTCCTTTACTACAACCTTCAATTATCATGCATTAAACCTTGAAACCACCATCAAAGCTTTACAACCAAGTTTTCCAAAACCCTCACACTTGGTCCTATTATGATCCTATTACTATAGAATGCATTCCAAGAAATGAAACATCCACACTATTAAATGAAATGAAACTTACTGCCCAATTTTGAATACAGTGTACAATAACTTATCAAAGTGAAATGAATACATATCCAGTAAGAATCATAAAACTACTGTTATGCACAAGTAAAATATGTTCTTTGAATTGTCCTTTGATGTCTTGACTTAAATGTAAAGTTTTCAATACATACTGTCATTTGTATTCTTGACTCTAAACAAACTTACAATCTTGTTTTTTGAAAAAGTATTGTGACTTTCATAAATCACTGAAAGACCAAATGAACCTTAGTCACTTGAGAAATGATTGTTTTGTCAAACTGACCCTACAAATGATCAATTAGAATATGATCAAATAACCTATGATATGCAACCTCAAATGGAGCCTTCAAATGATCTTGAAAATGATCAACCTGAATAACTTGTACAATGCCTTATCACCATTGTCAGTCCAACATAATCATAAACACTGAAAGAATATCATGTAGAGTAGATCCAAAATTGAACATCATGTAGCTCATCAAATATCCTCAATTTTGACATCAAGGACAAATCAAAGACAACTAAAATCCAACAGATTTATACCTATCTGAGAGACAATACCCTTCCACTTGATCTATCCTGGAACCAAAAATGCAACTTTATTCGTCAAGCAACCCAACACACCCTAATAGCTGATACACTTTACCGACGAGGTCTCGATGGTACTCTCCTCCAATGTCTTGAATGTGATGAATCTGAAACCGCCTTACAAGAAGTTCATGAAGGTATTTGTGGTACTCATTCAAGTGGTCTTACTCTAGCTAAGAAACTCCTATGCTTGGGATATTATTGGCTGAACATGGAGAAAGAATTTTTTCAATTTTTTAAGAAGTGCAAGAAGTGTCAAGTCCATGGAAATCTCATACATGCACCAGTGCAAGAGCTACAACCATTCACATCAACCTGGTCTTTCTGTCAATGGGGACTTGATCTTGTGGGTGAGATTCATCCATCTTCCTCTAATGGACATAAATTCATAATCATAGACACTGAGTATTTCACAAAGTGGATTAAAGTTGTCCTATTAAAAATGATCACTGGTAAACAAATTGCCTCCTTCATCCTAAACTATATTGTCTGTCGATATGGCATCCCTAGCTCCATTGTCACTGACAATGGTAGACCCTTCAAAAACTAAGATGTACAAGAACTTTGTGAAAAATTTCATATCCAACACTGATTTTCTACACCCTATTACCCTTAATGGAATGGCCAAGCATAAGCCTCAAATAAGACCATTTTGAAAATCTTCAAGAAAACTGTCAATGAGGCAGGACGTGACTGGCATGTTCAACTAAACCTTGCCTTGTGGGCATAGCATACTAGCATCTGCACCCCTACAGGACCCACACCATATGCCCTTGTGTATGGATCAGAAGACATCTTACCTATTGAGGTTGAGTTATTGTCACTCTGGGTATCATTGAAAGGAATCATTTCAGAGGAAGACTATCGAGTATCCAGACTACATGAGTTGGAATTGTTAGATAAACATTGTCAACATGCTATTGATCATCTAAAATCCTATCCACAAAGAATGTCAAGGAGTTATAATCACAAGGTAAGACCAAGAACATTTTAGGTTGGCAACATGGTACTAAAAGAGAATCCTTGCAATCAACAAGATCAGGAAAAGAAGGGAAAATTTGAACCTAATTGGCTAGGTCCTTTTGTCATTGTATTAGTATATGGATCTGGAGCATATCAGTTATCTACACCCGAAGGGGACCTGTTTGAAGAACCTATCAACAAAATTCATCTCAAGAAGTTTTATACATGACTCATCCATTGCATAGTTTAAAAAGTGGAAAAATCCAAAAAAAAAGTGAAAAAGTGAAAAATCGAAAAAAAAAAAAGCAAAAAAGCAAAAAAGGAAAAGTCCAAAAAAGAAAAAAAAATCAAAAATCAAAAAAAAATCCCAAAAAAGTGAAAAAGGGAAAAATACAAAAAAAGTGAAAAATCAAAAAAATCATAAAATCAGAAAAAGTGCAATAAAAACAAGTAGTGAAAATCTAGCAACAGGCACTATTTGTGATAGATTGGATTTTCCATCTATTGGAATGTGTGTTGGTCGTCCGCCTTTCGCCATCATTATGCATGTCCATCTTATGAACCTCATGTACATATTCAAGCATCGCGGTCGTGTTTCATCTTGGCTTGGCGATCATTGTGCATATTCATAATAAATGGTTGGTTCTCACTGAGGGTAATCTACTTTGAGCTTAATACACAATATAAAAACAACAGTAAGACAACACAACAAACATAATGATCACACAAAAACTCAACATTGAACATCAATCACAATATTTTGAAAAACCAATCATCCAAATCAACAAGATCAGTCAAAAAAAATCTAATTGGATGATGTTCTTTTGAATCATGGTTTAATCACTTTAGCATGAATTTTCAACTGTTTATCTTGATTTTTGTTATCATTTCTCTGAAGCAACTCAAGGATGTCATGGACTAGAGAAGCTATGATGGAGTATGGTATTTTTATTTGTCTGTTTTCTGTAAGTTGATCATTACTACTATGTAAAATTTTCGTGGGACGTGCTCTTCAAAGTATCATTAATGACATTTTGGATTTGCATAGGAAAAGGATTAACTCTTGTCTGTTTTACACAAGCAATACTCAGGTCATCTTGGTTCAATTGTGCCTAAATGCTTGTATTACCTTGCAATATCAAAAATCAATGGAAGTTGTACTCGGGTCATCATGGTTTAATCATACCAGATCGATGTTTGTACTAACTTTCAACATATTTAAAAGCTTAATGATCATAACAAGCACAACAATTCAGGTGACATAATGACAATAGTGCATATCTAGATTTTCATGGTTAAGATAGATTGCATCCATATTAGTTTTTGCATATGCATTTTAGGTTTTCCAAGGCTAGAAATTTTCAAAATGATTTTATCTCTCTCATTAAAGGATTTAGTACATTTGACATTAACAAAAAAATATCATTCACATGTAGTTGCATAATCATTATCATATCATGCATACATTATAAAGTATTATCATCAATCATCCATCCATGCATTAGATCATATATTTGCATTAGAAAAATACAAAAAAATAAAGTACATCACATCTTATTTGCATGATCCAATCCATCTCATTTATCATAAAGCATCATCCATAAAGCATATAGATTCATAATTCATGCATCATCATTTCATTATTGCATCCATACACAACCATGGCATAATCATATAAACATGACATATCATATAGAGCATAAATCAAATGCATTCATCATAGGCATTCATCATAAAAAGAATGTAGACAATATATAGATCAATAGTATATGTTGCGTCTCATATAATCTCAAAATAATCAATGTCAAGTATACAATGATATCACAAAATGTGGAGAGATATATCAAAAAAATGGTAGAAAATCGTAAAGTCCTTGATTGAATCAGTAAATACATCAAGTCTCGGTATATCAAATGTGAACACAGAAGTACGTGTTGCTCCCCCCAGACAATGTAGGCCTTGTTGTGCCTGTTGCTGCAAACCCAAATGGACCTACACCTGGATCTCTGGGAGGTGGCCCAGTCACACCCCTACTCATTGTTCGTGACTGACTCCAACTTGACCTAGCACTGACAGACTGTGCATAACTAGGGGCACGCCACTCTATTGGAACCACTTGATAATACTGCAATCTATTTTACTCTGCCTCTTAAGCTAAATGTCGAACCTCTCTAAGCATATCCCTTGTAGTAGTACCCTCATACACTCTCTGTAATCTCTCGGCTAAAGCCTCTACATGCTTAAATCTCTATCTAGCCTCATCTCTCTCTACTATCAAAGTGGCAATCTATGCCTGTGCCTGTGCTAACTGTCCCTGTAAACTCTCCACCTATAATTGTAGAGCATCAATTTGTGCCTGCTGCTAATGGGAAGGCACACAAATCTGAACATGGGATGGTCTTGCCTGCTGCTCTCCCGAGGGAACCATAGATCTCCTCTGAGGTACTCTAAAATCTAGTATCTCTCTGCCACCTGCATCTCCACCATCTCGTCCATCCCCACCATCATCTCCTTCGTCCCTTGCATCTCCCCCCTCTTCATCACTATCTCCCCCATCCCTCCTCTATCTCGGTGCATGTTGTGGTGCTCTCTCATCATCATCAAAGGCTGGTATTGGCTCATCAGGACTTGATATCCTTGGTACAATGTGTGTGTAGAAATACTGAGCATAATCATTTGTCATCACACCAGCCGAGATCTTTGGACAATAATCCCATACCTATTCCTGTAATCCAAAATAATCCTCACAAGCGATATCATAGGATATGGTAAGCCCTCATTTTGGAATATCTTGTTGTCTCCGAGCACATAATGCAACTCCCTGGGGCATCCCCTGAACTCGGCCATACTGACGAAGCACCCTCATGAGCATAAATCTCTCAATCACAAATCAAGTTCGTCCAATCAAATATCTCGACATGCAAACATATGGCATCTCCATATCATCTTGGGCCACTGCTCACAATCTAAATACTTTCGCCATGTAACTGTCTCCAAATCATCGAGAAATCGCCACCAATACTCCAATTTTCCCAGCTTGTGTTGGATAATACCACTTGAATACTCGAAGACATATGGCCTGCCAATTGGATGATCTCTCTCCGCTATAGGATGAGTAACAACTATATGCTCCCAAGTCAAAATCTGCAGCAGTGTCACTCTAGCTGATAAACTCGCAACTCCAAGATACACCACCTGATGCAGATCATGATACAAATGTGCTAACATATAGGAACCCCATGCATATCGGATCCCCTCGGTGATCATACTCTCTAGTATCCTGCCCCAACCAACAGACAGTCCCTTCGACCTACGGTTGGGATATAAGAAACCTCCAAAAAATATAGTTAGCACAAATGGTAATGGTTCATATGAATCAACCATATCCTACCATGGGATCTCATACCCGCTAATCCCATCATCAGTAAGGATCCTCCTCAATGCATCGGTATCTCCCTACTATGTGTGATCATATATGAATACCTCTCCAACAACGGGAATCCCCAATAGCTGGTACACATCCTCTGGAATAACTATCCTCTGGAATAACTATCATCTCACTGGTAGCCAAATGGAACGTGTTGTGGTCGCTATGCGATCTCTTAGCTAATGTGGTCAATAACCCCTTGTTTATCCTATATTGGGGCATATCAAGCAAGGCAGACAAACAACATCGTCCAATAAAATCCAAATTTTATTTCACCAGATGTGGAATCATATCCCAAGTCTTTGGGTAGCGCTCTCGAGACTGAGGAACTCGTAAGTCCTCCTATCATCATGACATATCACAAATCAACATTTTATCAATCAACCTATCAATCAATCTAATCAACTCAAATGATATTTCCATCAAATCTCATAGAGTGTCTATCATTGACTCTCATTTATCATGAGGTCAATCATTATCTATCCTATCATTGAACCTCACCTATCATGAGGTCAATCATCATCTATCCTATCAAACATCATCAAAATAATGGCTGACGCGATCATCAAACATTGAACAAGGAGAAAAATCAACATTTCATTAATCCTGGTGTCAATGCACAAAAACAACACATCTATGCGTTAAAAAAATGGATGAGTTACAAAATCCCATCAATGCACTGAAACAAAGCATAAAAGTGCTAAAACCCTAAATATGCTATAACATTCTATCTATACGCTAAATTAGGACATAAATGCGCTAAAAGTCTCTATGCGCTACAACATTCTATCTATGCGCTGAAACAAAACATACATGCGCTAAATCAACAAATGCGCTAAAAAATTTACTCTATGTGCTAAATCGGGTCTCAAATGTGCTAAAACGTACTATTCTAGAATTTAAAAACATGAAAATGTGTCAAAAACACAATTCAAATTTCAAAATGAGGTTTCTCGGGGTATGTATCAAAGGTCCATATGTGGCAGGGTGATTGTGTCATCGAACTCACTCGAATCGGTGGGTGTGGTATGGGATCACCATTTTGCTCAAATCACTCAATCAACTCAATCTCCAATTTCAAATGAATTCAAATGAGCTCCCTTTTCACCTTTTTACCATTTAAAGGAGGTAAATGGAGGGTATTTAAGAGGGATTGTTTTTATTTTCAAAAGGGGCATCCATTAATCACTTGGCAAGATCAATATTCTTTATTGGGAGATAAATCATCTCAACATCATATAATTTAAAAATCATCAGATAATTAAATTTTTTTCTTAAAAAAATCCATATTTATCTCCCAAGGGGGCATACACACATCATCACTTGAAAATTAGCATTTGGGTCATATCAAAAAATTTATCAGCACTATCAGAAATTTTTTGTTTGAAGCAATGTGTCGCAAACACATCACTTCAAAGAGGGGAAAAATGTATACACTCAAATTTGGTCTAGTTAATTAATCATCTTTAATTCTTTTACTTATAAATAAATTGAAATTTTTTATTTATATAGTTCACTTTCTCTAATTCTTCATATCCTAAATAATTTTCTTCATGTCTTAATTAAATGAAAAAATTTAATTGGTTTGTTTTATTTAATTAACCTCCTCTCATTAAATTTGAATTTTCAAATTCGAATTTAGGCACATTTCTACCAACTTCTTTCTACCTTCCACCTAATCATGTGTCTCAAGAAATTAAATATTTCTAATATTTAATTTGGCATTTATCCTCAACAAATTCTAACCAATTTGGGACACTTGGCCTTCATCTCCATTTGATTCCTCTTCATACTTGGTAGTTTGTTCTTCTAAAGGAAACACACTCCCCTTTTCTCTCTAACCTCTTCACTTTGAACCGTCCATTCTCTAGATCAAATCTAGACCGTCGATTTTTGCCACCTAGGCTCATGCCTTGGAAAATCAATAAATAGACCCTCATTTACAACAAAAGGATATAGAGAGCTGAACATAATTACACTCTATAGAATTTTCATTAGCGTTGTCATTCTAGCATATGAATTTTAGTATTAAGTAGTTTAATAATGGCATTACCATTAGCAACATCTTGATTATGGTAGTTTCATCATATCATTTCCATTAACAACATCATAGCAACATCATTATCTTTGCATATCATCTTCAGCTAGTTTAGCAATCATGTAATGTAGGAACATCTCTTGCATTTCCAACATCTCTCATTCTTCAGGTTGTCATTTGGAAAGTCATGTGCACAAATAATCTAAGAGCAAAATGACTTAAAGAATCCTTGGAGATAGAGGACACTGAGACGCCATTGAGGAATTGTTTATTTCAATTTGATTGTTATTTTGAATTCTTTGATATAATGTTTCATTGGTGTGTTGTATAGCTTTTACTTGCTTATGCACGGTTCATTATTCATACACACACTTTCAAAGCACTATCACTACTAGAGACCAATCAAACTAGCATGAAGTAACCATCACCTATCTTTGCCTTGTCAAGGCCTACATCAATGCATTCCAAAGGCAACAAGATGTCTTCAAAAGAATAAGATCATCCCCTCAAACTTCATTAGCACCAAACCAACTAGAATCACTATTAAATGAAAGCCAATATCAAAGCTACGATTATTGTTAAAGAACAAAGATACAACCAATTGTTCCACTGTCATTAAGAATCATCAAGAACAAGAAGCCATCAATAACAAAAATGCACAATATTATCTCTATGACTAAACAATGTTAGATGTATTTTCATCACACAAGAGATCATCACATGCATAATACCAACAAGATGATCAATATTTTTCAGTATACAACACTGACACGATATCACTTCCAATAATCAAGAACTACTAAAACATTCAACACGAGGCACTATAACCTGCAACTAAACATAGAAGCATTGTTAGCATTGACTGAACTAAAGCCATAAGCAACAACTACTATATGTTGGAAGAATGACATCCAAGTGTTGCAAAACCACTAGCAAATGTATATTTTCAAAGACCAGTGATACCCAAACCATTGAACATTAACACATTATGCACTTTCATTAAGAAGATATTCACCATTATCCAAGCAAGTGAATGGTCTCCACATTCAACTTTATGTAACTGATAACTCACTATCGGCAAACAAGTAATCAAAGAAGAACGAACATCACTACCACTACATTGTTTGAACACAAAATACTATTCGAAAACCCTGAATCAACACCATAAATAACAAAGATACTTGCAACTTGCAAATTTACCCTAGACTAGACTATGAAGCTAATCATTGAGATCATCATAGAAGCAACTACAAATAGACTTATACAAAGTGCTCCACCCCACATATATCACTACAAAGCTAATATCCTGAATATAACTACAATAAAATGCTTACAAGGCTAACCTTGTGCAACATTGGCACTATAAGATCAAAACACTACCATTATCAAACACCCACATTGTCACAATACTTGAAGGATCCTTGGCTTGGCCTCACAAATACAGATAGCTTATTGCTACCCTTTTTACAATAAGAACAAGGATTTATTACTCCCACTGTCAACGTTGTTTTATACCATTGTCAAGAACCATATATTTGTGAAGGTCAAGTACCAATATACTGTCAAAACAAAGTGTTGTCACTATCCAATCAAGAATATTCACTATCAACATTATTCTTTTATTAGAATGGTAATCATTTGAAATGCTTGACACATACTGTCAGCTATCAAAAATCAAAACCACTATGTATATACACTATCTTGTACTAACAGAATAGACTATCAAATCTAGAATAGTACCAAAAACCTTATTCATGCATAACACTACACCCTAATAATTCTACAAATTTGTTGTCTTTAAGAAGAATTTCTCATTTGAATCAAATAGAGTGCATTATCACTATCAAAGCACCATCAACATACAAGATTAATAATAAAGGTATTGTCTCAAGCAAAACAAGAGTACTGTCATTAGATTCTCAAATCAAATTCACAAACTCAAGCCACTGTTGAAGCACCATTAGACTGCCCATGTGAAAGTTAATGTGGATTTGAATGAAAACCATGTCACTGCTCAATCAAGCTCTACCAGCATTGCAACACTGTAATGCACCATATGGTCTATCATATCATGAAAGTTTTCCACAAAAAAAATGAAAGTTTGCATGCTCACAACAACATGAAACCATGCTTAAAAGAGGTCTAAATAGATTTATTTCCACAGCATCAGTGAACTCGCTTCAATAAGATGTCAACTTTGCAACGAACTTATCATTTACAACAGAGAGGATCGTTGTATTTTCACTAACCCATGCATTTGAAACAAAGAGACAAGACATCAATTTACCATAGAACCTTTCCACCTGAAGCCACTTGTTACCATGCCAACCAAGAAACACAGAAATCTTGCAAGATCATACTCTTGCAAATGATAAAGCTAACATAAATGTTTATCAAAGAGAATGACATGAATCTTATTTGCTTTCACCTTGTACCTTCCTTATATCTTGTACATTGTACCTTGGATTATCTACACTTTGTAATGATATAGATGATCATAAAACTGCACCTCTAGAATCATGACATAAAGGCATCATGATAATTCAAGTTTTTGATGTACACATTCAAAGAAACACAACTACTCAAGTAGTTCCTGATGAAGTCCATATTAAAAAACACCACACTAAGCATAAATTTTTGAATACCATGAAGGATGTGAACATTGACAACTGAATCTCATAAGATGACAAACATCAAACTTTTTTTGTATAGCAACAGACCTCCGATGGGGATAAAAGATAAAACATTTGACAACTCCCCCTAACTTCATACTTCTCCTTAAGTACTCAGGGATGTTTCTTGTGCAACATGCACAAGATTAGGTCCTTTTTCTTCTTTTCCTTGCTTTCTTCTCCAAACCTTCAAAGGCTCTTTCCTTTATTTAAATAGGTTATCTATCTTCTTGTTGTTTCCAGAGGATTTCTTCCACTTACTTCTACAAAACTTGTCTCTATGTCCAATACCATTTAGAACTTGTCTTTCACAATCTCTTGCAATGTGACCAAGATGGTTACATCTAAAGCATGTGACATTATTCTTTCTATATTCCAACTTATTAAAACTCTTTTTCCAATCATTTTTCTTTGCATACATCCAACATTCTAATGCTTTATGATCATATGAAAAATATAAGTAGTATTAACCAGAAAAGAACAATTATACCTTGTTGAGTAGAATTGTCTGATAGGTGGAGGTCTTGAGTTTGTTCTTCTTCTTCCAACATCAGCAAATTTATCTTTTTCTTTCTTCTTGCCTTCCTCAAGAGCAACATAATGATAATTCAGGTCTATCTTCTACCTAGGAGTCTGCCTAACCATGAAACTCTTCCCATCTAATGTTCCAAACACTATTTCCCTTTTAAGTTCATCTTTGACACCAAAGCTTTCTCATTTTTCATATCCTAAACCAAAATGATCCTTGTAATTTTTTTGACTACTCAATATGCCATCCAAGCAATCAATACTCTTTTCAAATTGAAAACTCTTGCGCAATTTAAAGGATGCTTTTTCTAGCTCCTTTCTTAAAGAGACTATTTCTAACTCTAGTTTTAGGCATTCACTAGTCTTGACTTCAAGATCAGATTTTGTAAAATCAACAACCCTTTTAGCTTCTTCAATTTCAGTTTTTAGAAAAATAATTAGTTTATTAGATTCATCAACCTATTTCTTGCTTCTTCAAACTCTAAAGACACTTTTGCAAAATCTAACATACCTTGTCTTTGAAATCTTATTCTTGTTGAAGTTCGTCTTTTAATTTTTATTTTCTTTTCTGAGTTGCTTGATTATATCTAGAGCACACAATAGTTCACCTTCTAAATCAACTTCACACTCCTTTTCATCATCTTCATCCATGAAGAAATCTATTTCTTCATCATCAATCTCAACAATAAAATCATCTTTTCTTTCATCAAGTTTTTGTTCATCTATACTTACAATAAAGTCCTTTTTTTCAAAACTCTCAACTGCAAGACCATTCTTTTTGTCACACTTTATATCAAAATTTAGGGATGACTCGTGCAACAACTCATCACATGACTTGACTAGGGTTTTATGTACAACTGCTTACTTGGCATCTTTATTTTCTCTATTTCTTCTACACTTTCCCATGGTACTCCACTATCATAACCTACCCAAGCCAATTAGACTTCAATAAGGAACCTATTATATGATACCACTTGTTGGAGTACATACAACACTAAGAGGGGGGTGAATAAGTGTTGTAGATAAACAATGAATTTTTTTTGCACATTTTCACTTGCAAGATAGAGAAATATAGTGACTTCAAAGATCTATCAAACACATATATACAAGTATGATGATGCATTGTCTAAATTAGGACCTTAAGAACAAAGCATTAGGGAACACATACAAAGATAGAAAATATGAGTCATAGCACATATTTTTGATGAGTGGAAAACCCTCATGGTGAATAAAAACCACTAAAAAATGCCTCACTGGCTTAATAAAAAATGCCTCACTGGAAACTTTCAATGGTCTTACTAACTAGTCTCCAATGACAAAAGAAATACAACTTCAGGGGGTTACCCTGTTACAATATACAACAACATTAGCAACCTTCCCAATGCTCATACAAACCCTTATCTCTCCTTGTGTACAAATTTGGAAATCTCTTCTACAAACAAACACTGTCACATATCTTACGTCTCCCTTGTCAAGATGGCCATCCACTTCAACATAAAAGAACATTACAATGCAAATAATACATGAAATTTTGATGACAATGATATCATGGAACAATAATTCCTAAATTCAACATCTTCTCCTTTGCAAGACAAGCAAGTATGTGTTCTAGTAGCATTACAATTGTAGATTCAAAGATTGAGTTAATTTAGACAAAAAAAACAAGTTGATGAAGTCTTTACCAATAGTGTATTCTACTGCAACCATCTCATTTTTCCATCTTTACTACCGCCTTCATGACTTTCTGTCAAACCTCCAATGCTTCATTCTTCATTTAAACATGCACACAACATACCAAGTAAGCCTCTTTCTCAATCAAGCTGATTCCATATCTTGTCTTCATCATTCAAAAAAATTTTCTCTGTAAAGAATGATACATTAGTTCAAACTTTTTGTCCTATGTTTATACTATTACAGAGGTTACAAGGAACAATAATTTCAATATCCTTCATAGTAGTGTTTTCAGGAAGTCTTTACATTTTTGTGTCCCTCGACAAAACTCAACACTTCTCTAAAAAAAATTGAACTCCAACACTAGGATTTCTAATATATATCAAAATGAAGCAAATTATTATTTTTTTATCTTCTCTTTACTAGAATATACGACCAAGTAATTGTCAAAGCTAAACCTTAGGAAGTAGTTGTTAGGTTTTGAATCTATTTTAAACAACGATCATTGATCTATTTTCCATACCCTTGCAGTCTTTTAAATTCAGCCTTTGATCTCTTTTATGGCGCTCAAACAAACATTAGTAACTGAAGGAGTTGGTAAACTCAGGTTAGGGTTGGTCATAATAATGTCTCAACACCCCTTCAACAAGTTACTTTAAGTTATATTGACCGGTAACTCTAAGTAATTTTCAAAATATAAGAAAAAGAAAAATATAAAGACTCCACTTATTTGACGGCCTCTATAAACCCTAGGTTTCTTAGGGTTTAGTATTGGAATTAACTTAAAGCCCTAGGATAGATATTTTAAGATTCAAAATTTATCACCAGGATACTTCACCACCTACAAGATTTTGAAGTAGACAACTTGTAACAAAGTTCCCCTTTCCATTTTGCTTCATGAATATAATCAAATGTGCTAATCAACACAGCTATACACTCTTACAACAAGATTGTGTGAACAAGCCTTTTGAATGCATCAAGCACTAATACCATCAACACCGAATACCTTGAAGTATCATTGTGCCATAGAAAATGGCCCTTTGAAATTTTCATGGTATTTTCGGTCTTTCTTCACAATGCTTGGTCCATTTTTCTTTGATTTAATGTTGTAATGTGGTTTATACATTCACATTAGGTCCTTATAATTCAAATTGTGATGTCTTTTGAAGGTGTTGTGAAGTGTTATAAAACATTTCTACACTTTTCTAGACTTTTCTTATTACAATTCACCTAAAAATCACCTTCTCATCACTTATTAAGTCCTATTTTGAGGTGTTGTAAAGTCTTGTAACAAGATTCCACACTTTTCTAGGCTTAATTTCACTATTTACACCTTTCTTATGCTTTATTTGACCCCTTTATGCACTCATAAGGATTAATTAAGTGTATTTTTGAATGTAAACCCGACAAACAACATTAAATGCAAGATAATTCCGAACACCCACTTTCAAGTCCAAGGTGGGACCCATTCGCCATGGGTGGCAAATGAGTCCCTCTTGGCTCAAAATTCAAGATATTTAAAAAAAAAATCAAGTTTTTATTCAAAATCACCTTATGTCGGCCTGTGATGAGGTATCATCAGGTTACTAAGGCACAAGTGTGTATAAATAAGTGTTTTTATCCTCATTTTACATCTCCTAATTCATTCAAGCAATCTCTTCATTCACTAAGCATTCAAATCACATTTGGGCACTTTGCATCACCCAATCAAGCATCAATCAAGTACATCTTGGAGCAACCATTAACATATCTTTAGATTTCTTCAACAAGGTTGTGGTGAGTTTAGGACATTTACATGTTTATTCATCTTTCCTTGTTCATTTCATTTCATTTATTCATTAAGGGTTTGATTACCAAAGTGGGATTTGACCAAGGCAAATCCGTACAACCTAACCCATAACCATTTTTCCCCTTTTGCATGTGTGTTTGCAGACTTGTGTATGTAGATTTATCAAGAAATTAGGTGTTGAAAAGTGTACAAGAAGTCAACAAAGTGTTTCAATTCAAATCAAACCTATTTCAAGCTTGGAAACAACCTACAGTCCGTTTTTTGCAAATTTGACTCCGTCAACTCAACAAGAAGACAAGCTCAAATTTGGTGTTACAGAATTGGTCCCTGATTTCACATAATTTTGGGAGAGGAATGATTCACCATCAGTGGTGAATGAGTCCCACCTTAAGGCTAGAAAGTTAGATTTTGTCAGATTCCAGATCCTGATAGTCAGAAATTAGTTTTTAGGACTTTTTGTCAGAAGCAAGACTAATTTGCCATCAGTGGCGAATGAGTCCCACTGGTGATTTTCACTAATTTTTACCAGCATTCAGATCACTCCAGAGTCATCATTCTCTACCCAAATGCACTCTGATTCAACCTTCTTCATTTATGTTTTGTATTTGTTCATCTTTTAGTTCATGCTTGCATATCACATTGTGTTTTCAAACATTCCAAAAATCTTAGGTTTTGTATTCATAATCAGTTAATTTCATAGCTTAGTTGCATTTGGACCATCTCATTTAGTCATAATTACATCATACATACATTATATTGAGTGCACCACCTTGATTTTGAGTGAGGTTTATCTCTCTCCTTTTAGGTGAAACATCCTAAGAGCGCAAGAGTAGCCTATAAACCTCATTCCCTAAAATCTATGGTTCAATCATCAATACCACCATTGCCTTTGAACAACTTGGACATCAATGTGTAAATGAATGAACAACAAGTATCAATACCTCTTAGATCCATGCACCTTTTAGATGTATCAAGAATATGAACATATCATTTGTTACATGCACCTAAACATGACTTGAAGTAGTAGGACCTTGAAGCAATTATATGCCTTAACTAACATGAAAGCACCTAAACATGACTTGAAGCAATAGGACCTTGAAGCAATTTTGTGCCTTAACTAACATGAAACACCTTCAACATCAATGAAAAAATAATGCCACTGCCAACACTCTGATGTTACTCATTATAATTCAATCAAATAGATATTCATCATTCATATCACAAAATTGAAGGTTCAATGTGACAAATAAAAAATATCTATTTGATAGAACCATAATGAGTTATAGCAATGTTTTGATGAGTTACAATAGTGTGAAAGGATTGTTTACTAATTTTTTCCAAGGTTTATTTGACTCTGTGCCTAATGGATAAGCCTAGGCAACTGGTCATGATGTTTAGCAAGCAAACATATAGCAAATATCACCAAAAATATTACCTATTTTTGCTTCTAGCTCAAATAGGTAAAGTTGATTATGTTCTTTACAAATTGAAAACAAAAGGTACATTCATTCCCTGCTATGTCATATTCATATGCACAAAGGAAAATATCTGAAGACTACATCATCACATTATACATATGCATACAATAGAGAAGAGAAAGAATCATTTTCTTCGAAAAATAGTCTTTATTGATAATATGAAGGCATGGTGTTCCACGTAAATCGTGGAACTAACTATTAAAATGCATATAATGGAAAAATCTATACATTTATAGATGACAATGAAAAAGTGCACATATAGAGAAAGGGGACCCGTCATTGCCTGAATGATGAATCCTAGTTGCTAGATTTGGCTTTGAATCTACTACTGCCCCTCTTGCTTGTCTCATCTTTAGTTGATGCTTTCCTTGCTACACCCAATTTTCCTGCATGTGAGAGAGAATAGTGTTGTTAGAGCAATGAAGGATCATCAATCAATACATGTGTAGTTATCCATAAATATATAATTTGATCCTCGTGTGCATTTGAATAGCTAGCATACCACAGATGTCTAGGAAAACCAGAAAGTTATAAAACACATCTATCATATGCTTTGTTTTATCTAACATGTTTGCTTCTTGTGCAGATATAGGTCAAATCTTTGTTACTATTTTGATTCAACATTTTAATATGTGGGATAAAATGTGGCTCCCACAAGGGTTGAGCCCAACATAGTGCATCCTCTCATTTACAAGAGAGGAATAGAGGTACTATAGTCTTCACATGTTAATGAATGAAAGAAGTATGCAATGATAGCATACAGTTACCAGTGCAGAGCAAGTGTCCATCTAAATTATAAAAGTGAATCAACAATGAGGATTCATAATAATAGGTTGTCTTGTATCAATGAACAAGACAAATAGTTGCTCTTGTACTGGTAAATGTATGTTACCAAGGGCATACTCTTAGTATGCCAATGACATGAGAAGAGGTTCACATGGAAATCACATATTCAGGGAGGTCATAAACAGTCAAAATTTAATGCATTATCACCTTGTTTCATCTTTTTTAGTGGTGATTTACATCATTTTGTTGTTGTTTGTATGTTTGAAATATGTGTATTAAAAGAACAGTGTTCAAGAGTAAAGGAACAATGATAAATAGTGGTGCTCGCATATAGAACAACAAGGAGTGCATTATCTTAAGTGTGATAGTGAACAAGCATATATAACAAGGTGCCTTTCAAGAATGCAACATCATAAGAAGAACAAACATTTGTCTGATACACATAGAACAATTCAGTGAGAACCAATGAGAAGAGAGGACAAGGTTTTAAGAACAAGAACAAAGGCATTGATGACAATAGGCTAAATAATGGGAAAGCATTTTCAAAGAGACATTGTCTGAGATGTTGAAGAGTTGTATCCTCTGATTCTAGACAAATTGAAATAGGAATAAAATTATCTGAAGATTGTTATAAGTATGGGAATAAAAATCCCAGTTACAATGGTGGGATTTTAGCAAAAGCTACATACAGTTATGGCGTGGCCCGTGCTCATATGGAGAAGGGAACAATGATAACCATCGGGCATGCGAAGAAGAATAAAGCCTGTAGCCTACAAGAAAGATGAAAACCTCAACAGTCAAGACCCAAAACACTCTCTTACACCAAGAAATGCAAAAGCAATATAGCCACGACCTGGAATGGAAGCATAAACATATTCAAGAAATAAATGAAGAATGCCCAGATTTTACAAAGAGTGTACCTGCGACATGTGCAAGGTAATAGATTTCTTTACCATTTTTTGTAAAATCTTAAGTACAGTGAAAAGAATCAAATACCCATCTGAAGGTGAGAGTTTCAAGAAAATCATTAAAGCATTCAAGATGAAGAAATACCTACATAGAGAAATGTATAGTCAAAGGTATTGAATGAAGAAGCATATGTAACAAAAAATTTAAATCATTTTACAACTCTCTTGGGCTTGAAATGAGCTAGTTTCAATAGAAAATAGGAAGAGAGTTAGAGATTCATGCTTACCAAAGTTTGCAAATGAAAAAATTGCTCTCAAAACCTGCGTATACTGCTCTCACAAAGTGACCATGGTGGCCTTAGGCAAAGATGCACCCAAAATGCAAAGACACAACACACAGAGGATAAAGAGAAGAAAAGACATCAGAAAATCAATGTAGGCTGTGACTGTAAAAGCCTGAAAGTACTTTCAAAATGAAGAATAATCTCTAGATTTGTGCCTGAAGAAAGCTTACCATACAATTTCTTGAAGGAATTTTCAAAGAGTTCGACAGAAGCAACAAAAAAGTGATGAGATTTGAGCTTCAAAACTTAGCTCATGGTGGTGGCCAACAACAGAGCTTCATTCCAAAAAAAATGAAATGATGCAAAGGCTGACTTCTATTTTAGGTTTTCATAATGCCCTAACTTGGCCGAATGGAAGTGATTTTATCACTTTTATTTAAACATTTTGTTATGTTTATGTATTAATTACTAACTGTTAGGAGCACGTTTATCTCTTTTTTCCCATATTTTCAAACAAATAAAATGACCAAGTAAATTAAATGTCCCTTTTGATTGACTTACAAAACATAGCTCAGTCAAATGCTTTATTTTTGCATCTAATTTAAAAATTGTAAAACTTTATTAAAGTGATAAATATAAATCACTTTGATAAATGTTATTTATTGATGCAAGATAAAGATGCTACGTTTGTTTTCAAAGATATAGTCAAAGGAGGGGTTAGTTAAGCTTTAATGCCTTTGCATGCATCTAGGAGGTAGTTGAGGAGACTTGCAAACATATGGAGGAAAATAGGGAAATTTGGTGACTTCAGATCAGTAGTGGGTTATACATGAATCAAGGGGACTTTTGAGACAGTTAACTACATGTTTCTAGCAATTCCAACCCTATTTTTGGGGATTTTCAGTTATGCACGACCCTTGTTGATAATTTCAAATTCACAACTCCTTATGTCTATTTTTGAGGAGATTTGTTTCAGTCAAGTGCCTAATTTGAAGGAGAGGTGTTAGACAACTCATCAAGCCAATTGGAGCCAAAATTCAAAATTTGAATTCTTGGAGCCTTTTGTATAAGTCTTCTTCTCTCATTTTTTCACTAGTTCTGAGTTTGGTCATTGCAGTAGCAGGATATTCATACTTTGTAACTCATTTTCTTATGATATTTATTGTCATTTTGTAAAGCATTTTACCTTGGAATGCAAGAAAATCTAGATTTTCATTAAAAGAAGTTTGTTTCCTCAATTTTTTTTTTGGTTTTAGTATTGTTAGTGAATGATATGATAAAAATATTGTGTTTTCCTTTACTTTTATCAAAATCCCTTCAATATTGAATGCAAAGAGTGGCATGTTATAGTGCAGGTATGTGATTGTGTTTATTGTTCTTTTGTGTCAAAATTGTGAAAACATCATTGTTTTCCTTTTTACAAACATCACAAAGCTAAAACCTTTCATAAGAATCACTTTTGTAGGCATGTGTAGCTGAGTTGTGAGATAGTATAGCTTCATTAGTTGAGTGATTTTGTGATTTTCAAAAGCATTCTCAAGTTTTATCTTTGGTGTATCACCTATTAATGATAGGTTTAAAATTAAAAGCACATCCTCTTACCCTTTCCTCTGTCAAGTGTTAGAATTTTAAAGTTATCTAAAGGGGAGCCAACCCATAATCCAGAGGTCTACTCCCACAATAGGATACCCACAGCCTGAGAGTAGTCCCATGTTGCACGGGATTGTTGATTATATTTGATGTCAATTTATCTTGTGCAATTATGCAGTTGGTATCTTGTTCAAGTGCTTTGGTCATGGTGTTGTTTAGTTTCAATAATATCATATGTGTGAGTGTAAGATTGTGACATGTATATGTTATAATTGTAACATGAAAAATGTTGGATCAATTTTTTTTAGTTATGTCTTGATATAAACTCGAGGAATTAAAACATGCAAGGGAAGTTTGTGGCATGAGAGACACTTATGTTGAGTTGATGGGAAAGAGCATAAGTTGCATGGAATTGCATATAGATCACTCAAATAGCCTTGATCACAACTTTTCTTTCAAGCAAGATAAGAGACCACATCTTATTGACCCTTTTCTCCTATGCTTCCTGTTGACGCCAAAAATTGACGGGATAACAGTGCCTTTATGGGAAACTCAGTTCAAGGGGGACCCCTTTGCGCCAAACTGAGTGACCTCCGGATTTTAAAGAAGCCGGCTTCTTCTATATAATGGTTTTTGGAAAGGGAAAAGGAAGCAGATATAATGAAACAAATATTAATCTAAGGCGATGCGCCAAAGCTTTTTGATAGGCACGATAAATCATAGACTCAAGGGCCTGAATGTTATTGATATGTTCCAAAACACCGGAAGCTTAAAGCAATAGCATAAACAGTTCATTCAATTGACATAAAACAGTATCGCATACATTCTTACTGCTAAGAAGAGTCATTAAGACATGATTTAGACCAGCAAGTTTGTGTTCAATATATAGAAGTCTCCTCAAATGAAATGCTTAAGACAATAAAAAGCACAGTTCACAGTTTAATCAAGACATAAAAAGCAGAAAGGCCGAACAATAGGCACAGTCTGAAAGTATCTTGCAAATAAACATGCAAAAGAGGCCTGGCGTCTCTTGCTAAAACCAGTATTCTTCCTGTCAAATCTTGGACCATTTTCCCTCAACAGAGGGAGTATATATAGCCGGAGAGCAAAATCCCACCGCCTGGAGAGTTGTAACAGAATGATTCCACAATCCCTCGTAATGATGCCCGGATAAGAATATTCCCAATGCCGTTATGAGAGCAGCCAATCAGGGCACAGCATCCAGTTGGTTAGTTACAGGCGTGCCCTTTTGGAATGATGGCAGTGGTCCCAACCAGGCTTCGAAGCGACGAGTGTCGTCCACCGCCTTAGAGAACCATGGCGAGCAGCAGTCAATGACACCATCCCGCTCGGCCATCTCACAGCTTGCTTTGATAATCGATGTAAGGCACGTGGCAGCAAACCGCGGCCCGAATGAAAACTCCTTCTCCATTGACCGGGAGCTTGCGGAGAAGTGACACGTGGGGGACGGAGGCTACTTTGAAAACGGGGAAAGGCCGCATGAAAAGGGGGCGACGCGCGTGGCAGCGTTGCTGCTGTTGTTTTAAAAGCCGCGAACCGCTGACACGTGAGCGAGGGTGGGCCCCGCCAGGAAATAAAGAAGGCCAATAGAAATCCTTCGCAGCCCGCCGCAGCATACTCTACTCCTGCTAGGGAAAGATTGCGCTACACCGCCACGTATAGAGATGTGGGCCCTGCTTCGCATCCCGTGGTAAACATAAAGCAACAGAAAATGAAAAACCCCGCAGGCGTGACACGTGGGCGCTCAGCGCAGCATCGCAAGAGCCAAAAGGGGAGCCGCTTGCCAAAGTTGCGAAGCGAGGAATGCACACCATGAACATGCAAAAAAAAGGGGACCCGAAGGGAGCTGAGTGGAATATTATTTCAACAGCTTTTGGCGACTAACAGGGGCGTTTCGAATAAGGAACGGAGAACCCAAAAACTCTCTGGTTCTGCAGACCAGAGCCTTCCTCTCTAGGGCAAATGGAGTTAGAGCTTTGAAAGTGCAGCCTGCAAAGGCACCCATTCAATTTCGGATGGCTTTGCCATGCTGCGCAAATTCTCTTGTGCTCCGCGGAGATCAATAGCTTCCTTATGAGGCAGCACCTCTGGCAGGCCAGCGCCTGCTTCTATGTGGAACAGTAGCTGAGAGAGTGGATGAATGATTGCCTCGATATCTGCTGCTGTTGGGGGGCTGCCGAGCTCCTTGAATGCCTCCGGATCGTTCTCCTTCTGCTCAATGATTTCGGTAATCTGCGCAGCCGTGGCAATAGTGCCATCCTCAAGAAATGGGGACGGTAATCCCAACCTGCCTAACTCAGAGAAACTCCCTCGAATGCCATCCAGCGCTTTGTTTAGAAAAGCCGCTGCTGCCTTAGTACGCTGGAAAGCAGAGTGGCAATGAATGAACCTATTTGCCGTTTGAGCTGCATTATCCCTATCTTCAATACCTGCCCCGGCGAGGATCTCGTCTGAGACCGAGTATAGCTTATTTAACAAGTCCCTCGCCTCAGGAACCTTTTCCAGGATGAAATGCGGGAACTGTTCCATTGTGTCATGGGCCTCTTGATTGAGTTTTAACGCCCTGTCGATGAACCGGAGGGTAGGCTGCAGATTTAGGCAGAAGGCTTTGATTTTCTCCCAGTGAGAAATGTACAATTGCCTGACCATTGGGATGATATCCGGTTGGGCAGAGGCTGGTAGCAGGGAGGCCTTAAGCGAAGAAATCTCTGCGTCTCGTGAAATGAGAGCTTCGGCAAATTCTGCCTTCTTCTTCTTCTCAGATGTCCACAACGCTTCATAGTTGTTCATTTGTTTCTGCCAATTTTGTTCAGCTCTAGAGTGGTTAGCCGATTGCTCTTCTAATGAAGATTTCGCTTCTCGGAGCTCATCCTCTAGCTTGGCCTTCGTTTCTCGGAGCTCCTCCTCCAGTCTATTCTTCAAATCTTTAAATTCGGCCTCTTTTTCCTGTATCTTCTGCTGATGCTGATCTTGTAGGCGTTCCATCTCTTCGCCTTTTTCTGCCAGCTTCTGTCTGAACTCAAGGCGGAAGCGTTCAAGCTCTTCTTCCATCGATTGTAGGCTCTGTTGCGCCGCTTGGTTTTGATTCTGCAAGTCCTTTAATACGGCTGGGTCGGCTACTCGGGCCTTTGCAATTTCGCCTTGGAGCCTGTTCCTTTCATTCTCTGCTGTTAGCGCCCTTTCTGTCATTCGGGCGATATCCGCCTCTAAGGATTTCTCCTTTGCCTCTAGAAAATTCACCCTGTCCTTGGCTGCCTTGAGCTGTTCATCCTTCTTTTTCAACTGGCGACCAGTCTTTAGGAAATCGGAAGTGACCACCCGTTGTGTCTCCTCCATGATTTCGACTTTATCTTGTGGCCGGCCATCTTCATGTCCAGTCCGACAGCATAAATATCATAGTCCTCTGGTTGCATTTCTCCCTGAGGCTTGTTTGTCCTTGGGTACATAGTTGCAAACTTCAATTCTTGGCGGGCCTCGTCATACGAAGCCTGTACTCTCGGTTCGGTGGGGGCATTGTCATCCTTTGCCCTTCGTCGCCTCATTCTATTTGCGCGAGCCTCCTTCCCACAATCTATCTGTGCAATGAACTCAGCTGGTGATGAAACCAGCCCACCTGCGAAGGGAACACCGGAAGGTAGGGCGTAGGGATAGGTAACTTTCATAGGCGCCGACATTTGCTTCTTCTAGAGGGTGACAGTTTGCGGGGAAAAGTGTGGCACGTTCCATAGCTTAGCCTGGGGGGTGTCAGCCTGGCTGGATAATTGCAACGGCTGAACCGGAGATTCAGTCGTAAGGCCTGTTGGCCGAGGAAAAAGAGTCGTTGCCTGGGGCTCGGTTTGCTATGGTGGGAAGGGATCTGTAAGCATCTTGGAAAAAGAGTGGGGGCCGATGGGAGGAATATCTTCGGATAGCGAGGTGAGGAAAGCCTGGGCGGCAGCAGTAGGCGTTAGCATGCCTAGAGGGGTGATTATAAATGGTTGGGCTTGCGAATATTGGGCAAACCCCCTGGAATAAGATGGGCCAGAAACAGAGGGTGGAGGGCTCAGAAGAATGGCAGGAGTTGCCAATTGAGCAGGAGCGGACGTGAAAAAATGAGATGCAAGAGAGGAAGGAGCGAAATGTACCTGTTGACTGGTCGGCGGTAGCATTTGGATCGTTTGGGACTCGACCGCAACCTCGGGCATTTGACTAACAGCGGGTGTTTCCCTTTCGGCCGGTTCATGTGAAACTGTCCCGATAACACTTTCCGTGCGTTGTTTTTTCGCGGGGGGACACTCACTAACCTCGGCAGTCGGATCTTTCTGCTGGGGCACTAGCCTGACCGGTTTAGCGGCCCATGTGCACGTAAGTGAACTCCTTGATATATTAAAGCGCACGTTAGTGCCGACATAGGCGGGATGCTCGGGAGCATCACCTTCCTGCGAAGATATCGCCCTCTCTTCCTCCTGTTCATCGGAACCCTCTGCTTCGCTCTTGTTAGCGCTGGAGGTCGGGCTGGGATGGCCTTCATCCCAGTGTCTTTCGAATTCCTGGTCGTCCTTCAATTTATTGTAAGGAGCCCTCATCTGCCCTGTTTCTTGGCGGTATCTCCAGAAAGCTTTTATTTTTTCATCGTTCCATTCCTCGTCCACTTTCAACTTGTTGAGCATGCTGCGCTCTATCGGAATGTTGTCCCTGGCCACGGCCACTGGAAAGTAGAACTTGTGCCATGGGCCTCTGGTATCCGGCGTAGGGATTTGTGCCAATTCAACCAGATCTTCATCTTTATCAGTCCGGTTATTACGCCGCTTCTCCCAGTATGGTCGGGAAACATGCGTAACTCTCATATGCGGCTCAGGTAGGTCATTGAAAGGGTTGTAATCCCACTTATCGTTTACTAATACTAGCCCTAAGTGTGCCAGCTTGTCCCCTAGCAGTTGATGAGATCGCTTTTTGACAAGCGTTATTGACTTGAAGCTCTTCGGGCAACTGAAGAATCCCTTCTTTTTGACCCTTTTGCTGCTACAAAACATGAAATCAATGACGCATACCTGCCGGTAAACCTCCAGCGCGAGCACTCTATCGGTGATGCAAGCCGGGAGCAGGAAAGGCCTGTCAATAAAGCCCCTCATTCGAAGGATCGTGAAATCCTTGCCCAGGAACCAGTCGCAAGCGGGGATGTAGCTTTGCAGAAATCCAGTCTGCTCAGTGTTAAGCCGGACGATATCACCCTCTCCGATCAAATCATTCAGGACCGGGGCTATGAAATAGTCCGCGAAGGCATAGTAGTCATATGTTGCGGAAAGGTAGGGTGTCCATGTAGATACCGGCTTTCTTTTATTCTGCTCATCAAAAATTGATAGTGGGAAAAATCGGGCGAAGAAATCCGGATTCTGATGCAGGAACATGTGGACCAGGTAGGAAAGAAATCTGAATTTCGTCTCCGCCTGATAATTCTCTATTTGCTGTATCATTTCCTCGACCATGAACTCGGCAAAATCATACCAGAAAGATTCATGTTGCCTGCGAAACTGTATTGCAGGGCCCAGCTGAAAAGCCTCGATCTTTTCATCAGAATCACGGCCGCAAACAAACGCCAGCATGGATATGGGGTCCTGAAGGTCGTCGCGGAATGAACCGCGCAACAATGGGATGCTTGGTGACTTAGCGGACACAATACCCTTCTTTTTAGTCTCCTCTAATAGGAAATCGGAGCCGGTTTTCATCCTTTTCCATATCTTTTCCCCCTTGCTTGGGCGGAAATATTCGATTTTCTCCTTTCTTGTCCTGGGGTCAGGAATGCATAACATATGCCAGATGGCTTCCTGATTGATATGAACCCTTAAATTGCGACCCTCAATGCAGTGGGTTTGTGGATTATAGCATTGAACAGCTGCGTCAACCACCTCCGGGCAATAGTGCACGAATGGGACCATGTATTGTGGCAAACCGCTATACCAGACTCTACCTGCCGTTGCCTTCTCCGCCGCTGGTGCTGATAATCTTGCACAAGCCGCCTCTCTAAGAGACTTAGGGTTCCTAGCAAGCTTTGGATCATAGATATTTGCCCACTTTTCTCCAACCTTTTTAGGGTTATTCCACTCTTTGGGCTTCTCTAGCTCCTCTGTGTTGGGTCTCCTCACCTTCTGGGGTATACCAGGAGTGGCATATGCTACATCATCGTACACGTAGACCTCGGCAGAAGAACAAATAGCCGAATACAGTTCCTGGCTAATCCCTTCCTCTGCTGGTTGAGCTGAAGATTCTGCCATCTTTCTTCGCGGCAGAACTTGAAGGTTCGTTGGCCTTTGAATACGCTTGCACTGGAAATACAGACAGAAAACACTTCACGCACTCCTTAGCTTTTTGGGAAAAGACTTAGGAACAATAAGCGTTATCATGCAATAATAGCAACTTCCCTCAAGGTGGTAGGCGAGCGTGAGCCCTTGCATTTAATTCGGCATGTACCGTTAACTCCACGACTCGTGCAAGATGAGCTGATTGCTTTTTCCGAGGTGGCCGGATTTCATCATTGCTTTTAGGATATCGTGTGATACGCCCTGATTTTTCTTGGAAATTGAGCTTGCAACTGGCCTCCTCGCGTTGTGTTAGCATGTACCGGTAATTAATATCCCAGGCCGGAATGATTACGCCAAGCAAACGATCACCGCCTGAAAGAGATACGAATATCGCCTCGGGCTCTGGGATGTGCTTGAGATTTGACACCATAGCATACGGCCATACGTCCCTTCATCAGCAAGTGCCACCCTTTTAAAGCTCAATTAATTAACTTGATTTAATTAAGCATGCCTTGAGTCGTGCTACCATGCGTGTGCCAGCTCAAAACATGAACAAATGCAGACTCGGCCCTCGAGATTGTAGCCAATATACATCACATTGCTTACGGCGGACTGGCGTATGTCTTGTCAATTTTCTATAAATAGGCCAGTAGATAGCAAACATATACACTTTGCGTCGAGAAGTGATAGGCAAGTAGAATACTGCTAAGCGAGTCTTTTCATAGGTTAGGTAATAAGCAGCTTTCGGCATACTTAGCAGATTTTAGGAAAAGTCCTAGGAGAGATGGATACTCCCATTCGCCTGACCTCCTTCAAATCACAAACAGCATTTGTAGGTGAAATCTCCACCAGGAGGCTTAAGAGAATGACGAAGAACAAGCACTCGCTGGTTTTAGTAGCCATTAAGTGGGTTCTCGGCAAAGACTGTGTGGAGTACGAAGATAAGCATCGGGTGAACACCGATGTGTGCTCACACTTTGTGGCGTCTATGCTAGACATTTGTGTCCCTCGGCCTCTTGTATTGAAGCTAGTCAAAGAAATCTTCCCGAAGAAGTACCTGAACGGGCTTGGAGAGGTTGTCACGCACGCTGCATATGGAATTGGCCTGCCATCAGCCAGCGACTTACGTCGCTATATTGAAGAAGAAGCTGTCGTGGCTTGGCTACCATTCCTTAGCGGATTCCGCCTGCAGACCCGTGGTCAGCATCAGCAAAGGGTTACCCAGGCTCTTCACTTCCTGTTCAGAAGCTACAACGTGATACCATTCTACGACGTAGAGTGGTATACTGACTTCAGGGACCTGGTGTACCCACCACCGACGACAGCCGCGCTTCATGATGCTGCCAGTGCCGCCGAGGAACCTGTTGCTGAGGAAGAAGCGGACGCTGTCTTGAATGCGTCGGTTGCTGCTAGCCACTCCTGCGGATAGATGGTCCTCTTGCCCTGGTGTTTGTTGATGTTACCCCCTTGCTCCGTATCAGCCTGATAAAAGGCCAACGTATATATATATGCTCTTATACTTTGTATATTTTGAAAATCGGCCTTCATGCCATTTTGTAACTCAGAAACATGTATATAAAAATATACGCCTCCTTTTGTTGTGAAATCTTATACTCCTGTTTGCTTCTGCGTGCAATTTTTTTGGGTTTGTCAATTTTGTATGTTTTATCTCTGTTTATGAGCATACTTTTGTGTTTTAAGAACACCGGTGCTTCACCTACCAACGATGATAAGCGAATACATAACAAGTCAATTGGTTTAGCAAAACGATAGGCCAAAAACAGGAAGGGAAAAAGAAAAAGCGTTATTTACAACTGTACAAGGTAGGGCCTGACGCTTAATGGAACAATTTAAGGTGAATCCCATTAACCGGGATTCCTAGGGGCTCCTGTTCCATATTTTCCAGCTCGAAGGCATTGTGTTGCATGCACCGAATGATTTTGAAGGGTCCTTCCCATAGGCTATCAAACTTACCATGCTGACCTGGCTTCGCAGCCCTGCTGTCGTATTTTAGCACCAAATCTCCACTTTTTAGGCCTTGGTCGGAAGCCCTTTTGTCAAACCACCGTTTGACCACCTGTTGACGGCCAGTCATGGCCTTTAGGGAATTCTCCCTTTTTTCTTGTACTTCTAATAGTTCGGCAAGCCGAACTTCCATGGCGTCATTTTGTTCTATCTCAAGAGATTTCAACAACTGTATCGCCGGAATTTCCATAGAGATAGGTAGCAGCGCTTCTTTCCCATATACTAGCTCATAGGGCGAAGTCTTGAGGACTTGTTTAGGTGTTATGCGGTTGGCCCAGAGTGCTTTTCGGAGATTTTTGTGCCATTCCCTTTGGTGTTCTGAGCCCACTTTTTTGAGAAGTCGGACTAAACTTTTGTTTGTTGACTCAGCTAGGCCATTTCCCTGTGGATAGTAGTTTGAAGATGTTTTCAGGAATATGCCATTTTTCAATGCAAAGTGACATACCTTTGTGCCTACAAATGCTCTAGCATTGTCCGAAATGATCGTCTTCGGAGGGCCGAACCTCGTCACCAGAGCCTCGAGGAAATCCACAATCTCTACCTCCGTTGCCTCTTTAAGGGGAACAGCTTCAGCCCACCTTGTGAAGTAGTCTGTAGCTGTTAAAATCCATTTATGTCCCGAACTGGAAACCGGGTTGATCATTCCGATAAAGTCCAAACCCCATTGAGCAAATGGTTCATCCGCCACGATAGGTTTCAGGGGCATCGCTGAATTCTTCCTTCGGTCGGAGAATAACTGACATTTTTTGCAAGCCTTTACCAGCGAGTAGGAATCATTGAAAAGTGTGGGCCAGTAATATCCAGCCCGCAGGACCTTGATGGCTGTGGTTTTAGCGGAGAAATGTCCACCTTCGTCGCTATTGTGAAATGCGTCGAGGATCTTCTGCGCCTCCCCTGAAGTAACACACCGTAGGAGCACACCATTAAAATTTCTCTTGAAAAGGACTCCTTCTATCAGCGTGTATCCGCAATTCTGGAGCCGGTAATACCTTCTTTTCTGGGATGAGAGGCCTGGCGGGTACCTTCCGGTTCGCATGAAATTAATTCTATCTTTCAGCCAATCATCCTCCGATCCCGATCCGTTTATCAGGACAAGTTCTGACTGTTCCTCTTTAGCAGGCATCACCACTTCTTGTGTCATATACTCACACAGACCTCTGCCTTTAATAGTCCTGGTGGGCCTGACCTCAATGTCATATTCCAGGATCTTAGTGATCCAATTAGCCCTTTTTTCTGTGATTTCTCCCTCCATGATGTATTCCCGCACACTAGAATGTGCGACATATACCAGGACTTTGCTACAGGAAATTAGATGGCGGAACTTTTTAAGCCCCTTCACTATTGCAAAAGCCTGTCTTTCAACGAAGTTATAATTCACTTCATATTCCTTTAAGGTTCGGGAATAGAAAGCAACTGGATGCTCCCCTTTTCCTTCTCTATCCTTTTGAGTCAGAACAGTAGCGATACTTGACTTGCTACTGAAAACATACATTATAAAATCTTTATGTTGATCTGGATTGATCAACACTGGGGCTGATGAGATAGCTTCTTTGACCTTCTCAAATGCCTCCCTCGCCTCCGTTGTCCATTTGAAAATTTGATCCTTTTTCAGCATTAGGGTGATCGGCCTAATCATTCCCGCAAAATCGGAAATAAATTTACTGACGAAATTTACTTTGCCCAGAAAAGACTGGACACCTTTCTTATTCACCGGGAGAGGAAGCTCCTTTATAGCCTTTACTCGTTCTGGGTCAATTGAAATACCTTCCTTCGACACAACATGTCCTAACAGCTTACCCTGAGGTACTCCGAACACACATTTCCTCGGGTTTAAGGAAATCCCGAACTCTTGGCACTTTTGAAACACCAACTCCAGATGATCGAAATGATCATCTTTAGATTTGGAGAACACAGTAAGATCATCCAAATAGATTAGGATAATCTTATTGATCAGCTCGCTAAATGCGACGTCCATAGCTCTCTGGAAGGTTGCCCCTGCATTAGATAAACCAAAAGGCATTTTAGCATATGCAAACGTCCCCCACTTGGTGGTGAACGTAGTCTTGTGCTGATCTTCCTCTCTTACTCGAATCTGGTTATAGCCAGAGAAGCCATCCAGTAGAGAGAACATTTCCGATCCCGCGACGTTTGGAGGATCGACTCCATAGAAGGCAAGGGATAGTGGTCCTTCAGAGATGCTTTATTTAGGTCTCGGAAATCTACGCATAAGCGTATATCACCATTCTTCTTTCGGACTGGTACCAGATTTGATACCCAAGTACTATGTTTAATTGGGAAAACAATACGCGACTCAATGAGCTTGGTTAGCTCTTGTGCCATCAAGGCTTCAACTTTAGGGTTGACCGGCCGCTGTTTCTGTCGGATTGGCTTCGCACCTTCTGTTAGCTCAATAGTATGTTGAATGATACCAGGATCATAACCTTCCAGATCATCGTAGGACCAGGCT
Source organism: Sequoia sempervirens (assembly GCA_007258455.2). Classification (NCBI taxonomy): domain Eukaryota; kingdom Viridiplantae; phylum Streptophyta; class Pinopsida; order Cupressales; family Cupressaceae; genus Sequoia; species Sequoia sempervirens. The sequence goes on along the minus strand of VDFB02270651.1, from coordinate 394,416,826 downwards.
ACTACTCCATATTTCTCACAGAAATTCATAAGCCTTTCTCTATCTTGCTGTGAGACATCTTTTCCGACCCGAAGGTTCCTGTCATCGGAGACCCGAAGATTCTCATAATCACCTTTTTCCGCCACGAACTTCCTCTTATCATTTCGGGCGTCACTACAATCGAAAAAAATTTTGAGAGTAACCAATCCTTTCGGAAGCTTATTTGATTTCAGCTGCATAATTTGTCCCTCGTAGGCCTCAGCGATCTTTGGTTGGAGTTGATCGGCAAATTCCCCTGAGTTTTGAATAAACGAGGCGATGTGTTCATCGCTCTCAAAGACTTGCCAACTTTGGTCATTATCGGGTATTGCTGGTCTAACCAGCACTCGTACTGAATGTTTGTTCCGAAGCAAGTCGGAGACAGGATCAAACTGAGCTCCGATTACTGCCATGCGGTCTGCATCGCCATTCTGAGCTCGGGGAATGGTCAGGATGTTGAAAGCTTCAAAACTTTCTATAAGGTCCCAGATTCGATGCCGATAGGATCTCATGCGGATATTCTTTGCTGCTGAGACTCCTCGGACCTGATTAACTACCAGTTCTGAATCTCCGAATACAATCAATTGTTTGATACCCATTCGTTCCGCTAGGCTTAGACCTTGGACTAGACCCTCATATTCAGCCTCATTATTTGAACAAGCAAATTGGAATCGGAAGGCCCTCAGCAACTTTTCATTCTGTGGGGATATTAGACATATCCCTGCTCCAGCTCCAACTTTGCTCCTTGCACCGTCAAAATATAATGTCCACAGCTCACTTACTTGGTCATCGTCGGGCTCTTTGACGACCTTCGGAAGAACTTGGTCTTCGTCATAGATCACATATGTGCCTAAACCGGTAGCATGATAATTTCCGAAGGGATCATTATTTATATGTTCACTCAACAGAGCGTCTTCGCTATCACTTCGGTCTCCGTTGACCTTCTCCTCCTCCAGCAGTTCAACATTGTACATGTCTTGCTTGGTGATGGAGGTATGTGCCGCTTCAAAGTTAATCAGGGCCTCGTTCGCCACATGTTCGGAATGCAGAGCCTCCGATTCTATCTTCATCTTTGCGCCATGTTTGGTCCTAAGTATTAGATGTGACCAATCTAAAGACAAATAGCCGCCCACCTTTGAAGTAAACTCTCGAGAAAGGCAAAGACCAAACATTGGCGGAACATCTATGATCACTGTATCTTGCGGGACCGTGATACTCGGGCAGGCAAATAGAGTCAACGGAAGTGCTTTGATGACACCCACAGTATCAACCTTATTTCCATCTAGCTGCATCACCCCTTTCTTCATAGGTTCGTAGCTGAGTCCCAAGGCTTCGGCTATTAGTTTTGGCATAACCGTGGTACTAGCGCCAGAATCAATCATAGCGTTGTGTAATAGTTTCTCCCCTATAATGAGAGTTAAGAAGAAGGGTTGAGGTTTTGGCCTACCTCCGCCTTCCGCAGGGGATTCCATCGCTTTGTTTGCGACAACCTTAGTTGGTGGCATTTGATAAACCGCCTCGGTACTGGCCAAAGGCTCGGTTAGTGTTGGGTCCATCTGTTGCTGAAGCGCTTTTTGGAGTATGGTCTTCTGCTCCGGGATAGCTAGAATGTCCCATAAAGACATATTAGCAGGTGATTTCTTCAACTGCTCCACCACATTAAGAGATGAGGAGCTCGGAGATTTCTGCTCCTTGGCTTTTGTTATAATAATTTCCTTCCGCCGTTGAGGAGACAAGGATTCGGTCGGGCCACCAGGAATTTGATCCGAAACGTCCTTGCACTGCGGATTGTCCGAAAGTGAAACCACGGCCTCACCGGTGAATCTTCTCTTGGAGCGTGTATTATAGTCAGACTTTACCCGCGGCGTTTCGGCAGTGGACGTGTCATTCGCAAACACCGTTTCCTCGTCTTCCATCCATGAGAAGAGCGCATGATCAGGAACAATGTCGGACTCTTGCTCCAGGGACATTCCTTGTATTTGCGCGGTAAGGACCGCGTTCTCCATTGCCGGGGCATATCCGTATTCTTCGCTCTCTGTCGCAATCCCTTGACTACGTTGCTCTGCTATCCTTTGTTGTAAGTTGCCACGCGGACAATTTCGGGGCATATGCGCATCGTTGCAAGGGAAGCACCATGGATTAATGTCATCAATAAGATTATTTTGTCCCGCGGTTAATTCTCTGCTAGAGCTTGGCGACGCTCCTGCCAGTGGCGTAGGCACCGGAACTATTTGGTTGGCAGCCGCCGTTGGTGAGTTAGTGCGATGCGCATTCTGATATTGATTCTGCTGATAGGTAGGCCGCCCACCTTGGTAGTTCTGATACGCAGGCCGCGGAGGCATTGCTTGATTCCACTTGAGTGTTGTTATATCATTCGCCATAGTCCGTAGCATCTCCTTGAGGTCACCCATTTCATTCTTCGGAGAACTTGATGTAGAGGCCAAGTTTTCAGGAGCGGATGTATATGAGTACGCTGACTGGGGAGTCGCTGGCGCACTGGTCGACGCCACCTCTTGTGCCACATTTGATATCTCAGGAAATATCGGCATAACAGGTCGAGGAGGCAATTTTTCGCAGTCTATCAAGTGATTTTCTGCTTTGATAGCGGTGGCATATGCATCTGGTAGAGTAGCTCCTCCCAGAGACTTGATCATCATAGAAATGTCGGGATTGATGGACTTCAGATAGAACATGAACGCCAAATCTGGGGTAGGGCGGATGGTCACGGGAATCCTCCGCCAACTCGAGTGAAATCAGGCATTGAAGTCCGTCAGAGCCTCCTGGGGTGCTCGTTTGATGACGGATAACTGATAATATAGCGAAGAACGATCTCCGTCATTTGAAAATCTTTCATAGAATGGATCTCCGAGGTCATCCCAAGTGCGAATGGTATTAGGAGTCAGTGTTCGGTACCACTCCAGGGCCTTGCCTTTGAAGGACGCAGCAAGGAGCCTCAGGGCTACATTCTGCGCCGTGATACCATGTACTAGGCATACATCCGCTACATCCTGCAAATGCTCTGCTGGCGTTTTTGTGTTATCTCCGGCGAATTTGGGAAGAGCTTTCAGGGCCGAAACCGGTATGGCACCCCAAACAGCAGGTGCTACCGGAGCTACAAGGGGACTCCCAGCATCCCATGCTACATAATTTCTGTTCGCGGCCGGCAACATGGTGAGAGGAAAGGGTGGTGGGAATGGAACGGTTACTAACTGATTTGCGGCCTGGACTGTCCTGGATGGAGGCACTAGTAAACCTGGGTTACTTGCAGTTTGGGATCTAGTTACAGGCCGATGGCTCATACACCCTTTTAGAAGACGATTTCATTAGTCAAGGTCCCACCGGGCGTGCCAGAAAAAAGGACAAACTGTTGACGCCAAAAATTGACGGGATAACAGTGCCTTTATGGGAAACTCAGTTCAAGGGGGACCCCTTTGCGCCAAACTGAGTGACCTCCGGATTTTAAAGAAGCCGGCTTCTTCTATATAATGGTTTTTGGAAAGGGAAAAGGAAGCAGATATAATGAAACAAATGTTAATCTAAGGCGATGCGCCAAAGCTTTTTGATAGGCACGATAAATCATAGACTCAAGGGCCTGAATGTTACTGATATGTTCCAAAACACCGGAAGCTTAAAGCAATAGCATAAACAGTTCATTCAATTGACATAAAACAGTATCGCATACATTCTTACTGCTAAGAAGAGTCATTAAGACATGATTTAGACCAGCAAGTTTGTGTTCAATATATAGAAGTCTCCTCAAATGAAATGCTTAAGACAATAAAAAGCACAGTTCACAGTTTAATCAAGACATAAAAAGCAGAAAGGCCGAACAATAGGCACAGTCTGAAAGTATCTTGCAAATAAACATGCAAAAGAGGCCTGGCGTCTCTTGCTAAAACCAGTATTCTTCCTGTCAAATCTTGGACCATTTTCCCTCAACAGAGGGAGTATATATAGCCGGAGAGCAAAATCCCACCGCCTGGAGAGTTGTAACAGAATGATTCCACAATCCCCCGTAATGATGCCCGGATAAGAATATTCCCAATGCCGTTATGAGAGCAGCCAATCAGGGCACAGCATCCAGTTGGTTAGTTACAGGCGTGCCCTTTTGGAATGATGGCAGTGGTCCCAACCAGGCTTCGAAGCGACGAGTGTCGTCCACCGCCTTAGAGAACCATGGCGAGCAGCAGTCAATGACACCATCCCGCTCGGCCATCTCACAGCTTGCTTTGATAATCGATGTAAGGCACGTGGCAGCAAACCGCGGCCCGAATGAAAACTCCTTCTCCAGTGACCGGGAGCTTGCGGAGAAGTGACACGTGTTCAGGGGACGGAGGCTACTTTGAAAACGGGAAAGGCCGCATGAAAAGGGGGCGAAAGACGCGTGGCCGCGTTTCGCAGCCCGTGGTGCTCTCGTCCCTGCTGTTGTTTTAAAAGCCGCGAACCGCTGACACGTGAGCGAGGGTGGGCCCCGCCAGGAAATAAAGAAGGCCAATAGAAATCCTTCGCAGCCCGCCGCAGCATACTCTACTCCTGCTAGGGAAAGATTGCGCTACACCGCCACGTATAGAGATGTGGGCCCTGCTTTGCATCCCGTGGTAAACATAAAGCAACAGAAAATGAAAAACCCCGCAGGTGTGACACGTGGGCGCTCAGCGCAGCATCGCAAGAGCCAAAAGGGGAGCCGCTTGCCAAAGTTGCGAAGCGAGGAATGCACACCATGAACATGCAAAAAAAAGGGGACCCGAAGGGAGCTGAGTGGAATATTATTTCAACACTTCCTATTGTCAACCACACCTTGTGCTCCCAAAACAATATTGATCACCTAAAAAATTCACAAGAAAAAGAAATTGGAAGCCAATTATAAGCGATGATTAGATATCAAGGGCCCTCCTTTTTACCCCTTTCCAAGATTTCTTTTCTCTAACATAACTAAAAAATAAACACCAAACATAAAGAACCTACATGTAATAATCACCAACATACATCTAAACATACACTTTTACCAAATGTCATGAGAACAACTACATCAACTAAATAACTTGACACACCCATAAACCTCTTATAAATAATTTAAAAGGTATGGAAAATAACTCCAACATAAGTCTAAAAGTGAACACTACAATTTTTAGAAGCCCTCAAAATAAAAGTGAAGCTAACATTAATTAAAAATCTCCCCACACAAGCTAAAAGTGATGATATATCGACAAGAAAACATTTTCCCACTCATGAAACACCAACCTTTTGTCCTCTTTAATTATATTCTCAATATTCTCCCAACTTGCCATGTAATTAGAAAATATATTAGTGAGATGGACTACCACTCTACTACCTTCTCAATTAAGAACACAAATAAAAGAAATATTATTAAATTCTTCCAAAGTTGAATTTGCTCCACTAGTAGAATCATTTTTTTGTATTGATTCAAGCAAAAGAATGAGTACAATATAAGGAAACCGAACAGCTGCCAAAACAAAAGTTGAATACACACACACAACTTTCACAAATCAATCAAGTTCATAGCAATAACAAGAGCAGCTCCAAGGAGCACAAAACAAAATGGATTTAAACTCTGAATTTTAGCATTTATTGTAGCTGTTGGGAGCAAACATCATTTTTATGTAGTTGTAACAACTAAAATTTAATCCTATCTAAATTCCTACTGATTTGAACGTGTTCTTGGGACCTCCTACAACTAAGAGCACAAAAAAACAATTTGAAAAATGATATTAGAGTAAAATCTTAACATTTATGTTGCCCCGTGCACATTATTGACTAAAAAATAGCCAAACATCTACATTTCCATATGTTAAAAACAATAATCTGCCTCAAGGAATCAACCACAATATTATTTTGAAGGCCTACGCCCAAAACAACTTCTTTCCAACATTAAGTATGACCAAAATAGCAGGGAGATAATTGAAAACAACTTTTCATTTTTTCTTCATCCACACAATCCCAAAAAATATATTTTAAACTTTCATTGTGTTGACAAAAAGTGCATTTCACTGGTTGAACCATCAATCATTTTAATCTATCACCTATGGGCAGCTTGTAATGTAAAACCTTCCAAGCTAGAATCTAAGCATTGACCTCAACCTTAGATCACCAAATTTGAGCACTCAACCTTTTCCAAGTCTTTTCACGAAATCAACATTTCCACTTTTGATTCAATCTAGGATTTAGAGGAAATGTAGGAAAGAGCCTCAAATAAACCTTTTTTAATGTAAGGAAGCCAAACTGATGATTAGACAACCACCACCATCCTTGGAAAACTTACATTATAAAGGAGTACAAAGTTTCAAAACCAAATCTGGAGGAATAAGATATTTGACAAAAATGATAAACCCCTTAGTCATGTTGTCCAATTCAAATATTTTTTTAATATCGTGCCACATAATCCAAGGTAAATTAAAATCCCACAGATCTCCAAATTTTCAAACTACTTTATTAAGTAAATAATAATTTTGTCTTTGAAAGGAAACAACGAGAGGTTGGCCTTGATATTGAACCAACTTGTTCCACTAAATAGAAGAGGATCCAAAACTAAACCCATGTTGTAGAGAGTAATTTTTCGAGTTCAAGAAGTTGCATATTAGCTACCAAGCCTTCCATATAGACTGTAAAGGAAATGATTCTTTAATATGAAAAAAGGGCACCAATAATATTTTATCAACCCATTTGACTGGTTGCCATTTCTTTTTTATGGAATCTTGAGTAATACAATGATGAACCAAGTTTTTCCATGGTTCCTCTCCCTTAGTGTCCCTGATGATCCATTTTGCAACCAAACACACTCCTTGGGTTTTAAGGTCCAACAATCCCAACCCACCTTCAGACTTAGGTTGGATGCAACGTAACCAAGAAGAGTACTTAAAACCACCTTACCACTCTAGCTAGACCACAAAAAGTGTTGAACCATTTTAATAAGGTCATCATAATCTTTTTTAGAAGGCATCCAACAAGAGTAGTAGTACACATGGGAAGCTAAAAATGTCCGATTCATAACTTAAATCTTACTAGCTAAGGATAAGCATTTATTTTCCAAAGTACATAGTTTAGCTTTTACTTTATTAAGATACCACTTCCACATATCAGAAAGTGAAACACCCAACCGAAAGGGAATGCCTAGGTAGCGAGAAATTTTCCCATGTTTGATTTGTTTCCAATCTTTAGGAATCCATGGAGGGATTGGGTCATCTAGTATCATGAGAAATTTAGTTTTGTGATGCGCTAACTTATAACCAAACACAAAATAGTAAAGATCAAGTACTTCCATAACATTATAAATCTCATCCTCAGAGTTTTTAAGAAAGAGCATGTTGTCATTAACAAAATGAGAATTAATCACAATCGTATTATTGGAGATGGAAATACCCATAATATTTATGCATTTAATTATACTTTTATAACAAGTAACCATGAGCGTCATCAGCAAGAACATAAAGAAAAAGAGCTAGAGGACAACCTTGTCTAATAGAGGATTGTAAATAGAAAATGTCTGACATCTCTTTATTTATTATCAACTGAGCATTGGTGTCCTTAAAGAGAATTTGGACATTTTTCCATAAATTGGGACCAAAGCCCAAACATTGCAATATTTTGAGAATAAAACTCCATCTCATTCTATCATAGGCTTTATCAAAATCTAGCTTGATAAGAAGAGCATTTTGTCCTAATTGTTGAGCCCATTCTATAGTTTCCCAAGCAAGGATAAGATTATCAAGAATAAATCTCTTGCCAAGAAACCCTATTTGTTTTGGTCTAACTATACTTTTTACAACAGATTTGATCTTCGCAGCTATTGCTTTATCAATAATTTTGTAAGAAGTATTCAACAATGTAATAGGATGCCAACCAGATATGGTGTCTTCATTTTTTCCTTTAAGAATGAGCTTGATAAGACCTTTATTAATATTCAGCCCTAATGAGCCAAGTTCTAAGGCCTCCAAATATAATAGATAAAAATCATTTTTAATATATTGCCACATGGTTTGGTAAAATTCCATTGAAAGACCATCAATCCTCGAGCTTTTGTTAGCAACCATAGAAAAGATAGCATGTTCTAAATCCTCAATAGAAATATTAGGGTCCAAATACAGACTATAATTAACATCTAATCTTATAGGGATGCGATCTTTAATTATATATTCCAAAATAGATTGGACATCTTGCTAATGGGAATCTTCTTTGAAGAGCTTATCATAATACTTGTGAAATAAAATTTTTACCTCTTCCAATTTTGTATGAACATTACCATTTTCATCTTGAATAGCTCCAATGAACTCCTTCTTATGTTATAGTTTAGAAAATTGAAGAAGTACATAGAACCTTTATTGCCTTCTGTAGAATGCTTTGCCTAGACCTACTCAAACATGGACAAGTAAACAAACATTAGTCCTTAAACAAGTGTAAACAAGCATTCCCTATGAAATTCATTCAAACACAAGAACATGAAATCAAAACAAAATATCAAGTAATCTACCAATGAAATCCCATTCTAATGCTCAAACCAGCATCCCATAGGGGAATTGGTGCTTATTTGATGTGGAAAAAAGCCCTTTCCCAATTCCTTGATAAGCTTAATGGTAGATGTGTGATTCTTGATGCTGAATGCCAATAACCTAGCTATGGATGATGAAATTCTATGCTAACTTGGATGAAAGTGTGGATGAAATTATGGATAATAAACTTGCATAAACTTTTTTCCTCCAAATCAATAGAGAAGGCCTCTATTTAGAAGGAAGAAGATTGAAGATTGAAGAATGGGATGAATGTGGGATTAAAAATGGGCCAATGGCATTGTGCCACTTGTAAACATGCTAATGAAGGAGAGTGGAGCACATTTTGAACAATGTGCATGTTTAATGCATGTAGGTGAAATTTGAATTTCAAGAGGTGGCTTGTGTAAGAGGAGGTGTAAGAGGAATTAATGCCAAGGTGGCTCATGTAAGAGCCTTCAATGCAAAGGTGGAGGACACAAGTCCTTTGGGAGGGAAAAGTCAAGTGGATGGAATATTCCAATGAATATGCCATATTTGAATGAAAATGGGGTAATTTAAATCAAATAAATTGATTTACATGTGTAGCTTGACCATGTTTGACTTACCCAAGGGTGGAGCCAAAAGCTAGAGGAATGGGGGATTAGTGTTAGAAGTTAATTAATCTAGGATTATTTAACTTAGATGAAATTAGTTTGATTATGACATTTAATTTAAATATTTAAGTTTATTTAAATCAAATGAGAGGATATTTAGATATTAGTAATTTAATTAAATATATTGATTTATTTAATTAAAGGAGATGACATTAGAATTTAATTCATCAGGATTTAATTAAATAAAGTTGATTTATTTAATTAAATGAAGAACATTAGGATTTAATTAAATAAGGTTGATTTATTTAATTAAATGAAGAATATGATGAAATAATCTGATAAAGTGTATTATTTTATTTTAGGAGGAATTAAATTAATTAAATAAAGATTATTCAATTAATTGGTTAGTGTAGAAATGATTAAGAAAGAATCAGTGTTAGTGAATCAAGTGCATGATGTCCATCAGGATATTTTGTGTGTACATTTTTCCCCTCTTTGAAGCAATGTACCTATTGCGTTGGTTCAAAGAATAACCTTGTTGAGATCAAAGTTCAAAAAAGTTCTATTTTTTTGGATGCCCTAGTGGAAAGAAGCATACTGGTACACTACCCCCTCGAGAGATTGAGTGAAAAGTTTGATTTGAGGGTCAATCTCACGACAAAGAGGTTCAAGATGGATGTATGGATGGTTATGATGATGATGCAAATGAGATGGTTTTAAGATGCTTAGAATAATTGATCTATATTATCTTAAACAACTGAAATGATGATGTAATGCATGCGAGATGGATGAGATGGATGATGTTATGATATGCTCTTTTTCTTTTTTTAGCATCATTTCTATGTGTAATATGATGATGCCATATGCACGTATGTATGGATGATGTGATGATGCCTATATGATTATGTAATGGATGTTTTATGCAAATGTATGGTTTATGAGATGCTTAGAATAATCAATCTATATTATGGTGTAATGATGGAAATGCAATGCATGTGAAATGATTGGTGTTTCCTATTATATGTGATATGCAATATGCTAACGGTTTGTGGATGTAGGATGGATGCATTAGTGATGTTTGGTTGATTGTCATGGTACTATGTTAGCGCAGAGAGAAAAGAGAAGAAATGAGATGATAAAAAGAAGATTCAACAAGTCCATGATCTGTTGATACTTTATTAGAAATAATGATGAGAGATTGATGATGTTTCACTTATTAGAGATTGGGGATATAAAGAGCTTACTCCCTTATGTTTGATAACACACATAGATACGATGCATCAAGGTATCAACAACTAGGATGGCATGGTATCTAGTACGATGGACTTTGACTCAACAAATAGATAGGAGTATCCATGTTCACACCTGACATATAAAACCTTGTTAGAGTGTACTTCAGATATTTCAAACATCTTAGACCAAAAAATAGAAAGGAAAAACCTATCAATGAAATAGTCAACAAGCTATCCAAAACACTTTCCATACACCCCTAACAAAGCAAGTATTCACCAAGGTTATATTACAAAAATATCCAACAACCACAACAAGAAAAAGATAGCAATTACTGCCCCATTCCTTTCTCTCTAAATCATTTTGATAGACATCATCGAGAGGTCATTGGAATGAGCGCAATAAGATAAATCAACAAGACAAAGATCAAGTAAACAAACAAGGCAATGTTCTTCATACCTCTAGCCAAGACTAAACTACAATGATGTCTGATGTTGAGGTCCATTGTAGGAAGGATGCATCTTAGGACATGATGTTATCGAATGATTTTGGGACTAACTGGATAATGGGCTATTAGTACCAAGGGGTCACCAACTTGTTTACCTACTAACCTAGACTTGAGTCCCTTGACATTTGAGTTTTCACTCTTAATCTGCTAGACTTGTTTCCAATTTTTGTGCCAAAGGTTGAGGATGACAATGATTTATTATGAGCAGATGTTTATTGCAGGTGAATGCAAAATGGGATGGATGGATTTTTTTGGTATTTTTGAAATGTTTTGAGGCTGTTTTTGGTATTTTCAAGATTTTTTACAAATGTTTTGATTTTTAATTTTCCAATGTTTTGGTGTTTTCAGATATTTTGACCAAGGACCTAACCTAAAGACCTATCTTAGGGGCCTCAGGGGCTGATCAAAGATTAGCCTTGCCTACATTATACACACAAAGACCATGTAGTTCGTGTTAGAACTGTAAAATTTTGAAATTTTTACAGTCTATTGCATTCAAGAATTCCAGCATTGAGTCCTCATCATAAGCGTGAAAGTCCCTCTTTGTATTGTCTTACTTATTTTCTGTCATAAAATCCATTGGATTCATTAAATCCTTCATTTTTCATTAAAAAATCCAAATCGGCAAGACATAGTAGAAGTCTCCCCGACCTGATTTTTCACTAATATATGTTTGTTGCAGACTATCGGCAGGACGATTTTCTTGTTTTAGCGATAAAAGGAGTTATTTCGGCAAAGGGAATCATTGTTGGAGTGAATTCATGGCAAGTACATTATGTTTCGCCTACCGCTGCATGTGGAAGTATATCGGTCAAGCTAAAGGCGTTCGGGATAATGTTTCAGCGAATTATTTTTCTTGCCGACAGGCATCTATAAAAAATGTATCGGCATATGTTGGGGCATTGGTGTAATGTCAGGGTGAATTTCATATGTCATACCGACTAATGCACAAAAAGGGTTTGTTTCGGCCAGACCGATTGGTATCGGCATGAACTCATAACGAAATCATTTTGTCTTACCGATTGACTTGCAAACAGATGTCTCGGTAAGACTTGTGTGTATCGGGGAAGGTCTTAGCGAAGTGGTTTTTTTGGGCCAAACCAATTTCAAGGGTATTCAAAAGCTCTCGGTGAGAGGCTATAGAGTCTTGTCGATTCAAATCTTATGCCGATGAAGATATGCATAGCCGAGGGAAGAACTTTTCAGCATAAGTTTCACCGAAGTATGAATATTATACCGACAGATAGTTCAGGGTGAGTTTTGCTTAATAGGAGTAATATGGAGGAGTGATTTCGGTAAGACATTTGGTGCCAGTATGTGTATTCCCGAGGGTTCATTGTCTTGCGGAGAATATTGTTTCATTGCTTGGGTTTATTTCTTCGGTGAGAGAACTTGGTGGACATGCCAAAATGAGAATTCATCGGTGAAAGGGTGATTTTGTCTTAGCGAATGAAAATACATTGAAAAGTACATATTGGTAAGATGCAAAGATATTTGCATAACATCTCCCCGACTTTGAAAGTCACAGCAAAGTAGGTGAAATGAAGATTGCATCGGCAAGAGTACAAATTTGTCTTGGCGACCCAATGCAAATAAAGAACTTTTGATGAAGCATGATGAAATCTACAGGAGGTCTCCCCGATGTCAGAACATTATGGTGAAACACAGAGAACTGGGGGCAACTGACAATGATATTATTGCCTTTGGCATACTTACAGGGTGTCTCGACAAATGACTCAAAGATGATTAATTGGGCCCGAATGCAACTATTGGCCGACATTGGATTTGCCCGAATACTATTGTTTGCCGACAATGGAATATGAAATGATGTGTCTGTTTAGATGCATATGTATAAATATTCATTCCTGATTGTGAATGGAAATCATAAGATCAGATTAGATTACAATAGGTAGAATAGGATAGAGAATAGAGAATACGGTGGAACACCATGTTTCACAGGGTTGAGACTATGTTGTATGTTTTGCAACCATGGAGATATCAATGAAAATCATCTGATTTGCTGGCGTATTCTGGTGTCAATTGTTGTGTTGTGCTTATTGAAAGAATTATCTAAGTTGTCTCTAAGATTGATGTTACCTGGTTGTTTAAATCAACATAACAAGTTTATGTCTGGTTTATCAGTACGTATTTGTCGTATCTGTGTGATTGGTTGATAGGTTCTTTCAAGGAAGGATTAAATCCTTTTAACTAATCACAGTAATCAGGGAATTTCATCTAGATCAGTAAGAAGAACTTAATAATCATAATCTTGCATGTTTATACTGGTTATAAACAAAATATGCCAAACAATTTGAATGAATCCAGAAAGATGTCAGTTGTTTAAGATTTTCTTTGACTTCGTATATTATATAAGGCACTGGTCTCATTGTTTTCATCATTTAGTTTCATTCATACTTTTTTACATTTGTTAACTGAGCATATTAGGGTTTAATTTTGAATGATGGTATACAATAGATACCAAATTTGTTTTGTTTTGTCCATTTCAATGTGCCATCATGGACAAATCATGGTATGAAGGGAAGATCAATAGTCAAGTTTGCTTCATTTGTTATAGGTATACCCACCTAGGTCTAGCAGCACCTGGAGAGTAGAAGGTTTAATTGTTTCAAACCTTGTTCTGTTACCCTAAAACGTTGTGAAAGCTTGGCAACCTTTCATGGTTCAAACCTGCATTTTTGAGAGCTAACAAATTGGCGACTCTATTGGGGATAACAAAGAATCTGCGCCTTAATCATAGAGTCAGAAGTCCTATATATAGACTCTGTTGGGAATACCAAGTAACAATCTTTTTCTCACTTTCAAGAAAGTGAGTGGCGACTCTGATTAAACATTGCAATAGGAATGGAAGAAGATCTCAATTTAGGGGAGGTCATTCTGGAGCTCCTCCTAGTAATAGTAAGTGGACACATAAAAATGATAAGGTTGACAAGGGTAAAGGGAAAAGTGAGGACATGTGCTTAACAAACAAAGATAAATCATCGATACCTTTTGGTGAGAATTGTTTTGACACATGGAAAGATAATTCATTTGAAGAGCCCTGTACCACGGAAGATCAGAAAAATCCTTTTTACAACCCTAAAAAAAAATGTTGAATTTGAAGCTAGAAAGCAGACTGAGTTTGAGGCTGGACTCGAAGCTGAAAGACTCAGAATTCAATATGAATATGACCAAAAAAGGAAGGTAACCAGAGTGGACCTGCTAATCAGGATGTTCATCAAGAAGATTTTGAATTGTTAAGTTATGAGGAAGTTAGGGCACGGTATGAATCTCAGAGAAAGGAGAGGAAAGAGCAGGAAAAGGCTCAAATGATTCAAGCAATGAGAGAATTCAAACTACAGAAGGCTTAGAATATTCCTCACACATCTGGTTTTCCCCCAAAATATGTACCACCCCATAAACAGGGTAATCATGGTGTTGGGCATTCTGAACCACCAAGGATTCCTCACCATCAAATTGCGAATCAATATAGACAGCCAAATCATCCACCTTATGTTCCCACACAACATCCAAATAATTATCCACCTCCTGGTCAGTGTCATGTGCCACAACAAAATATGCAGTACAATAATCCTATGTACCAATATCAGCACCCACCTAATCCTCCTCCTTATCAATATACAACCATGATTAGACAATTTGATCTAGCAGGGTTTCAATTATACCCTTATCCCATGGACAACAGTTGGAGAGGTTTAGTACCCAAGTTTACAAGAAGTAATGCAATCACTGCTGAGGATCACTTAAGGAATTTCAATGCTTTCATTCAGGATTTGGATGTACCTTATGAATATTTGCATATGAGATTATTCATGATGTCTCTTATTGAGGAAGCTAGGGATTGGTTCAATAGCCTAGCAATAGCTTCTATTTATTCTTTTCAGATATTTCAGGATCAATTCCTTGAACAATTTGGGAATCTGAGTGCACCAGACGCTACTCTCCATGAACTAATGTGAATTCAGAAAGGTCAGAATGATTCAATCTTTGATTTTAATAGAAGATTCAATAAACTGCAAAATAGAATACCTCCTGGATCAAAGTTACCAGACTCTGTGGTATTAAGTGTTTACCTGAATGCATTTGACCCTAAAACATGGTATGAGCTAAGAAACAGGTTCCCAAGGGACTTAGTTGAAGCATAAAAGATAACATTAACAATTGAGAATAACAGAAAAGCTGCTGGGATAATGAATAAGAGAGATAACTTTAGAGTTCCTCAACAAAACAATAATTATCAATATAAGCAGGAGAACACATATAGAAATGAAAGGCCAAGGCCGAGGTTGCATGACATGCCCTATAACACAAATTGGAAGGATGGAAAACCTGTTATAGATAGGCCTGGAAGCAAAGAAACTCCTGATCCATTGAAGAAGAAGGGAACATATATGGTGAATAATAATTATTTTTGTGAGGCTTGTGATAAGCCACATTCCCCTAAATATTGTGTTGTAGCCCAGAGAATGCAAGAAGAAGGATTGCTAATTGGAGATGATGGAGAAGATCATACGATCTACTTGACTTCAAATGTTTCTCACCATGTTGAGGAGAGTACTCATCTTTAGAGGAGGGAGGTTATGAGTATGATGTTGCAAAACGAAGGTACAATGTACATATGGTTGAGCAACATGTTTTTTCTGACTCTAAGGATGATTATGTAGAACCACAATCTGTTGAGGTGCCTGCTCACAATAATGTGAGGAGACTTACTGAAGAAGAGATAGAAAAATTGACTATTGTTGCAATAGAAGAAGCTAAGAATAAATACTGGTTGAGGAACAAGACAGTAAATGAGAAGGAAGGTGTCCCTAGGGGTATCTTTATGAAAGATCAGAAAGTTGTACAAGGAGTTTCAAAGAAAATTGAAAACAAACAATGTGAGGAAAACAAACAGAATCCTGTCCAAAAGGATGCAGTCAAAGAGCTACATAGAGAAATTCAAAAAACCGATTAGTCAAGAAGAGGAGAAAAAGAAGTAAGCAAAGGAGAAACATCAGATCAAAAGAAAGTAATTAAGGCAAAAGGTTCTTCTTTTGATTTTACTCAAGCCTTGTCTCAAGTAAATATGTCTATCCCACTTCTAGAAATGATGAAAATTAAGGATTACAGGGACAGTGCAGTGCAATTGATAACAAATGAAAGTGAAAAACATGTAAGTACTGAAAATAATATGGTTGCAAAAAATAAGCAAGATAAAGTAAACATCCCAAAAATCTGCTTGAGTAATGTATTGACAAGTCCGCCACAGGTTGATCCTTTCTTTATCACATTACTCATAAATAATAAATTATTGAGGAATTGTATGATAGATTCTGGTGCTGCCATGAATATTATGCCAGTAGGAGTGATGAAACAACTAGGCATGTGGGTGGATACATATGAAGGAAAGTGTTACACAATGGATAACCGACATGTTCCTGTGGTTGGTATAATGAAAGATGTGGAAGTCAAGTTAGCTACCTACCCTCAAGTAGCTTACAATATTGATATAACAGTTATAGACACCCCTCCTTAATTCGGTATGCTTTTATCAAGGCAATGGACGATGGCTATTGGTGGAAATGTCTAGTTCGATATGTCTTATGCAACCATTCCTGTAAATGGCCAAGAAGTGAAATTGTATAGGGAGCCAAGGATGAATCAGCTTATTGATTGTGTGCCACAAGACCAAATTAATTTTTTTTGAGATGTTGATCTTGGGAGTTTCAAAATAGAACCAGCACAGCTAAAATTGACTAATAGTGATCCTATTGAGAAGCATGTTGCAAGGAACCAAAATGGTGTGTGGAAGATGTATTTCGATGGAGCCTATAGCCAAGAAGGCAATGGAGCTGGGATAGTATTTGTTTCGCTTGAAGGTAATACATTTAAGTATTCATTCTTGTTAACTTTTGAATGCACAAATAATGTGGCAGAGTACGAAGCTTTGTTAACTGGATTGAATATAGCGATGAAGCATAAAATAAAGCTACTGGCTATTCTAGGAGATTCAGAGTTAGTTGCCTTGAAAATTAAGGCGAAGTATATAGCAAAAAACAAAAGACTAAAGCAATATAGAAATTTTGTATGGGATACAATAGAGTTGTTTGATGCTTTCTCGATTGAGTGGGTAGATAGATCAAATAATATAATGGCGGATTTTCTAGCTAATATAGTGTTGAAGAGAGATGATGTTACATTGGCTGGAGTGTCCCAAATTGAATTTAAGACAAATCCTGTTGTGCCTGATAATGTGTATAGCTGGAAAGTCTTTAATGATGACACTGATCTTTTAAAATTCCTTCATTGTATAGACCAGTATGAGGCTCAAGAGATCGACTTCAATGCTTTTGTTGAAGAAGTTGATGGAAAAGAGACAGTATTTGGAAAAGAGATCTTTCAGCTTAAAACAAATAAGATTCCTAAAGGCTTGGTGGCATTAGAGAGGGTATATGATGGAAGTGATCAGTCTTTAATGAAGCAAACACCAGTTGGGAGGGATGACATTGAAGAAATTAATTTGGGAACTAAGATGGCACCAAAAAAGGTGTACATAGGTAGAAAGATCAGTCCTGTGATTAGAAAAATGCTGATTGAATTGTTGAGAAAGTATAAACATGTATTTGCTTGGTCTTATGAAGATCTGAAAGCATATAGAGAAGACATGTTTCAGCATGAAATACCATTGAAGCTAGATGCTAAACCATTCAGACAAAAGCAAAGCCCGATAAATCCAACTCTAGAACCTAAAATGCAGGAGGACTTGGCAAAGCTCAAAGATGGTGGAATCATTAAGCCAATCAAACATTCAACCTGGGTGTCAAATCTGGTCCCTGTCAGAAAGAAAAATGGAGATATCAGATTATGTGTAGATTTCAGAAATCTAAACATAGCGTCCCTTAAAGATAATTATCCTTTGCCTAATATGGAGGCCATATTGCACAAGGTAACAAGTTGCGAATTGTTGTCCATGATGGATGAATTTTCAGGGTATAATCAGGTTAAAGTTAAGGAGTCTGAACAATACAAAACTGCATTCACAACCCCTTGGGGAACATATGTTTATCTGAGGATGCCATTTGGTCTCACTAATGCACGGGCGACTTTTCAAAGAGCCATGGATGTGGATTTTGCTGATTTGATCAATGTTCTCATGGTGGTGTATCAGGACGATCTCACTACTTACTCTAAGAGGGTTGAAGATCATGTTCATCATTTGGAAAAGGTATTTATAAAAGCCCTTGAATATGGTATTAGCTTAAATCCCAAGAAATGTAATTTTGTTGTCACGAAGGGTAAGCTTTTGGGGCATATTGTTTTAAAGGAAGGGATTAGGATAGACCCCTAAAAGAATTGGAGGCTATTGATAAGATCCCTGTTCCTAAGACTGTTAAGGCCATACAGTCATTTTTTGGACAGATTAACTTTGTTAGAAGGTTTGTTTCTAACTTTGCTGAGATTGTCAAACCAATATCAAAAATGTTAAAGAAAGGACAAAAGATAGAATGGACTATAGAAGCTTTGGAAGCTTTTGTGTCTATAAAACGAGCCATCAAGGAGGCTCATGTTCTTAAGTCACCTAACTTTTCAAAACCTTTCAAGATCTTTTCATTTGCCTCAATGCATACTGTTGTAGCTGTCATGCTACAGAAGAATGAAGACGGTCATGAGCAGCTGATATCTTTTTTCAGTAAGTCATTACAGGGTTCTGAACTAAAGTATGATATAATGGAAAAGCAACCATTTGCATTGGTGAAAGCTGTAAAAGCTTTCAGGCCATATCTTGTTGGAGCAAAGGTAGTTGCATATGTTCCTCATGCAGCTGTTAAGGATATCCTAGCACAATCTAAAGTAACAGGTAAAAGATGCAAGTGGATCAACAAAATTCAAGAATTTGACTTGGAGATTCAAATTACTAAACTAGTCAGAGGTCAGGGTTTGGCTAAACTAATGGCAGAGGTAAATATTGAAGCAAATCAGATTTGCAATATAGAAGAAGAAGATGTAATTGCAAGCATTGAGCATACTCAATGGTATACATATATCATGTATTATCTTAAATACATGAAGTGTCCAAAGGGAATGAGTGACACCCAGAGAAGAACGTTGAAGTTGCAAGCGTCTAAATATGTTTTTATGGATGGAGATTTATTTTGGAAAAATAGGGATGGTGTATTATTTTTGTGTCTGGATGAATTTCAATCTAAACATGTTTTGAGTGAAATGCAGGAAGGAGTTTGTGGAGGGCATTACTCAGCAAAAACAAGTACTCATAAAATTCTCAGGGCATGCTATTATTGGCCTAAGATTTTTAATGACTCTTTTGCATATGTGAGAAAATGTGAAGCTTTCCAGAAGTTCTCTGGAAAATTGAAGTATTAGGGAGCTCTGCCATTACGACCTTTACAGGATGATGCCCCTTTTCATCAATGGGGAATTGATTTCATCGGAGAGATACAAGAAAAATCAAGTGGTGGACATAAGTGGATATTGGTGGCCACTGATTATTTCACCAAGTGGGTAGAGGCTATCCCAACTAAACAAGCTACAAGTAAGGTGGTGACACAATTCTTGATGGATAATATCATTACCAGATTTGGTACGCCATTGAGGTTGATTACTAACAATGGGATGTGTTTTAGATCAAATGAATTCAGAGGCTTTTGTAGCACATATGGTATTAGCATTTCATATGCAATCCCTTATCATCCATAGGCTAATGGACAAGTAGAATCTAGTAATAAGAGTCTTCTAAAGATTATAAGAAGGATGTTAGGTCAAAATAAGAAGGCTTGGGATTCGAAATTAAGATTGGTTGTATGGGCTAATAGAATTATGGTGAAGAAGGCAATTGGGAAGTCCCCATTTGAGTTAGTGTATGGAACACAGGCTAGGATGCCCTTGTAGAACTTGTTACCAGTTTACAAGTTTGTTCTTCAGGAAGATTTGGATATTCCTGAACCCATGGAGGAGAGAATGGAGTAGCTAGCTGAATTGGATGAAATAAGGAGAGTGGCCCAAAATCAAAATATAAAGTTGCAGACATAGATGAAATATTTATTTGACAAAAAAGCAAAGGATAGGAAATTTGGAGAAAGTGATTTGCTACTGATGTGGAATGCAAGGTGCTAGGAAAAGGGAAAACATGGGAAGTTTGAAGCCTTATGGCTGGGGCCTTTTGTGGTGGTTGGAAAGAAGGGTGAAGACTTGTACTATTTGCAGAATATGGCTGGTGAGGATCAGGAATTGCCTGTACATGGGCAATTTCTGAAACATTTTTTCTCCTGAAGTAACATAGAGGATTAAGGGTTGCCAGTGCATGGACAATTCTTGATGATCCTCTTTGAAATTCTTTTCCATGCACAATAGTTTAGGAAATAAAAGGAACATGAATTGCATGTACATGGACAATCCTAATTTTTCTTCTTTTGAAATAAATTCTTCTATGTACAGTAGTGTAGGGTCTCATTCATTGTTATTGTTGTGTGTTCCAGCCTACTCACATGTTCCAACACTTTGAGTTTGGTCTGCTCACCCAGAAATCTGAATCCTTGTAATGATCTCACTATCATTCATCCCCAGATGGAGCCACTATTAGAACTGTAAAATTTTAAATTTTTTATAGTTTATTGCATTCAAGAATTCCAACATTGAGTCCTCATCATAAGCGTGAAATTCCCTCTTTGTATTGTCTTGCTTATTTTCTTTCATAAAATCCATTGGATCCATTAAGTCCTTCATTTTTCATTAAAAAATCCAAATCGACAAGACATAGTAGAAGTCTCCCTAACCTGATTTTTCACTAATATATGTTTGTTGCAGACTATCGGTAGGATGATTTTCTTGTTTCAGCGACAAAAGGAGTTATTTTGGCAAAGGGAATCATTATCAGAGTGAAGTCATGGCGAGTACATTGTGTTTCATCAACCGCTGCATGTGGAAGTATATCAGTCAAGCTAAAGGCATTCAGGATAATGTTTCGGCGAATTATTTTTTCTTGCCGATAGGCATCTATAAAAAATATATCGACATATGTTGGGGCATCAGTGTAATGTCAGGGCGAATGTCATACGTCATACCAACTAATGCACAAAAAGGGTTTGTTTCAGCTAGATCGATTGGTATCGGCATGAACTCATAACGAAATCATTTTGTCTTACCGATTGACTTGCAAATAGATGTCTCGGTAAGACTTGTGTGTATCGGGGAAGGTCTTAGCGAAGTGGTTGTTTTTTGGCCAAACCAATTTTAAGGGTATTCAAAAGCTCTCGGTGAGATGCTATAGAGTCTTACCGATTCAAATCTTATGCCGATGAAGATATGCATAGCCGGGAGAAGAACTTTTCGACATAAGTTTCACTGAAGTATGAATATTATACCGACAGATAGTTTGGGGTGAGTTTTGCCGAATAAGAGTAATATGGAGGAGTGATTTTGGTAAGACATTTGGTGTCGGTATGTGTATTCCCGAGGGTTCATTATCTTGCTGAGAGTATTGTTTCATTTCTTGGGTTTATTTCTTCGGTGAGAGAACTTGGTGGACATGCCGAAATGAGAATTCATCGGTGAAAGGGTGATTTTTTCTTAGCGAATGAAAATACATTAAAAAGTACATATTGGTAAGATGCAAAGATATTTGTAGAACATCTCCCCGACTTTGAAAGTCACAGCGAAGCGGGTGAAATGAAGATTGCATCGGCAAGAGTACAAATTTGTCTTGGCAACCCAATGTAAATAAAGAACTTTTGATGAAGCATGATGAAATCTACAAGAGCTCTCCCCAATATCAGAACATTACGGTGAAACACAGAGAACTGGGGGCGAATGACAGTGATATTATTGCCTTCGGCATACTTATAGGGTGTCTCGGCGAATGACTCAAAGATGATTAATTGGGCCCGAATGCAACTATTAGCCGACATTGGATTTGCCCGAATACTATTGTTTGCTGACAATGGAATATGAAACAATGTGTCTGTTCAAATGCATATGTATAAATATTCATTCGCAATTGTGAATGGAAATCATAAGATCATATTACATTACAATAGGTAGAATAGGATAGAGAATAGAGAATACGGTGGAACACCATGTTTCACAGGGTTTAGACTATGATGTATGTTTTGAAGCCATGGAGATATCAATGAAAATCATCTGATTTGCTGGCGTATTCTGGTGTCAATTGTTGTGTTGTGCTTATTGAAAGAATTATCTAAGTTATCTCTAAGATTGATGTTACCTGGTTGTTTAAATCAACATAACAAGTTTATGTCTGGTTTATCAGTACGTATTTTCCGTATCTATGTGATTGGTTGATAGGTTCTTTCAAGGAAGGATTAAATCCTTTTAACTAATCACAGTAATCAGGGAATTTCATCTAGATCAGTAAGAAGAACTTAATAATCATAATCTTGCATGTTTATACTGGTTATAAACAAAATATGCCAAACAATTTGAATGAATCTAGAAAGAAGTTAGTTGTTTAAGATTTTCTTTGACTCCGTATATTATATAAGGCACTGGTCTCATTGTTTTCATCATTTAGTTTCATTCATACTTTCTTACATCTGTTAACTGAGCATATTAGGGTTTAATTTTGAATGATGGTATACAATATATACCAAATTTATTTTGTTTTGTCCATTTCAATGTGCCATCGTGGACAAATCATGGTATGAAGGGAAGATCAATAGTCAAGTCTGCTTCATTTGTTATAGGTATAGCCGCCTAGGTCTAGCAGCACCTGGAGAGTAGAAGGTTTAATTGTTTCAAACCTTGTTCTGTTACCCTAAAACATTGTGAAAGCTTGGCAACCTTTCATGGTTCAAACCTGTGTTTTTGAGAGCTAACAGTTCGATTGACATAGACTCATTTATTGATGAGATATGAATAAATGGATTGCTAGTTTATTATGACAAACTCCTAAATAACTAACCTAATGTGTCTCAGGGGCACATTGATGATGGCCTTGCCTACGTTCAGAGCTCAGAGACCCATAGTTCGACAAGACGACTCTATTTTTTACTTTTTCTAACTTTTTGACCTATTTTTGGATTTCAATATGTTTTGAATGTTTTTGGGTTTCTAATTTTATGAATGTTTTTGCATTTTTTTATTTTAAGGAAGACTTCAAGAATATACATGAATTTGATCCAATGTAGGTATAAGAACATTCCCCCAACGTGGTGTGATAGACTACTCTGATATAGGCAGGACAAACTGACCTTAGGAATGTGCCGAGTAGTACTAGGAGGGATCATGATACAAACATAGGATCAAGCTATGATGCAGACGCAGATGGGTGATGGATGGAGATATGGAAGTGTGATGGATGAATGATGTAGAACAAGCCATAGAGATCATGGTGGATGAAAAGTGCTTATTTACACGAGGTGCCTGTTTGCCAAGTTTTCACCAAGGTACTTGCCCAAAGCGCCACCGAAGTGGTTTTCACTAGAGGAAAAAAAATTCTTTACTGTTTTCAATCCTTTTTTATTTTTTTATTTTTTGATTTTTTTGTATTTTTTTGGATTTATACCTTACAAGCTTAGGCATAAAACTTTTTAAGATGGGAGCTATTGATAGGCTCCTACAGAGGCTCTCCTTCGAGTGTATATAACTAATATGCTCCTAATTTATAACTAGCCATGACGATGAAGGGTCCCAACCAATTGGGTTCAAACTTTCCCTTGCTATCTGGATTTGGTACATTTTTCCAATTCTCCTTCAATACGAACTCTCCAACTTGAAAGGTCCGACTCCTAATCTTCTTGTTGTAGCTTCGCTTGAGACGGTTTTGGTAGACTTGCAAATGATTTAGAGCATCTATGCGCCACTCATCCAGTAGTTCTAGCTCATTCAACTGTGACACTTGATATTCTTCATTAGTAACCAAATTCTGTAATGATATTTTAAGGATGGGAGCTCGATCTCAATAGGAAGGATGGCTTCTGATCCATAGACCAGGGAGAAAGGGGTTTCACCTGTAGGCATGCAGATACTCGTTCAGTAGGCCCATAAGGCAGGATTTAGTTGTAAGTGTCAGTCACGACCAACTTCATTGACTATTTTCTTTAGGATTTTCAAGATGCTTTTATTGATAGCCTCAGCTTGGTCATTACCTTAGGGGTAATATAGGGTAGAAAAGTGATGTTGGATACTGAACTTTTGGCATAGGTATTGGACATCCTGGTTTTTGAAAGGTGTCCCATTATCTGAGATAATGGCTTAAGGGACACTATAGCAAAAAATTAGGTAGTTTAGGATGAACTTGGAAATCTACTTTCCTATAATATAGGTCATGGGAATGGCCTCTACCCACTTTGTGAAGTACTTGGTGGCGGTGATAATGAACTTGTGTCCATTGGATGAGGTGGGTGTGATTTTTCTGATGAGATCGAGCCCCCATTGTGAAAAGGGCCAAGGTGTTATGATCGGTTGGAGCTCCTGACCTAGTGCATCGATGAGATTCCCATGCTATTGACATTGCAAGCACATTCAGACATAGTCGTGAGCTTATTTTTCCATTGTAGGCCAATAGTACCCAATCCTCAGCAGTTTATTAGCCAAGGTCATACCACTTGAATGTGACCCACAAATGGCATTATGTACCTCAGTTAAAGCAGTCAAAGCTTCCTCAGAATTAAGGCATCATAACAGGGTTCCCTCAATATTCCTACGGTATAGGGTGTCTCCTAAGATGACAAAACATGATGACTTCTTAACAAATGTTCTTTTAAGGTTCAAGGTGATATCATCGGGGAGGACTCCTATTCTCAAGTAGGTGTATATGTCATGATACCAAGGGTCACCAGGACCAACAATTTCACACACGAATTCATACTTTGGTACCTCGAAAGCTGGTACACAAAGCTACTCTACAAGGAATTCTTGCTTAGGGACGTTGCATGGGATATCCAGTAGCAATATGATTATTTCCATAGCATCTATTGCTCTATTGTTTTCCCTTGGTATTTTCTCAAACATGATGTCAATGAAGAATTATTTGAGGCTTTCCACCAGTTTCTTGTATGGGGTCAATTTGTCATCCTTTATTTGGTATTGATCATTGACTTGGTTGATGATTAGCTACGAGTCTCCATAGACCTTGAGTGCCATGATCTATCATTGTACTGCTATTCTGAGTCTTATGAAAAGAGTCCCATACTCTGCAATATTTTTTTGTGCAAGGAAAAGACAACTTATATGACTTGGGTATGCAATCTCCTTGTGGTGTAATCAAGAAGACTACAACTCCTGACCCATGCTATGTAAGATCCATCAAAATATACTTTCCAATGATCTGCTATGCTTATGTTAAAGATGGACTCATCGGGGAACTCTGATACAAGTGAATTCTCTGAATATATCAGTGCCTTTGCTAGTTGGTCTGCAATTACTCATCCTTTAATGGCCTTTCGCTTTACGTACTCAATGTCGTATTTTTTTAGGATCATGACCCATTTAGCTGTGCACCCTGTGAGTGTTGCTTTGGAAAGTAGATACTTGAGAGGGTCTATCTTGGCAGTGAATTTTATTTGGTGTGCCAACATATAGTGTTTTAACTTCTGTACTACAAACACCACTTCTAAGCAAGCCTTTTTAATGAATGTGTAATTTAGTTCATGTCCCACCATGGTTCTATTGATATATAAATAGCTCTCTCCTTCCCATTTTCATCATGTTGAGCTAAGAGAGTGCCAAAGGTTGCTGTTGTTGCCAATATATATAGGATCAATGGCTTGTTTAGAATTGGTGGCATAAGGACTGGTAGTGTTAGTAAGTACTCCTTGATTTTGTTAAACACCCGGTCACATTTCTCATCCCATTTGTATGCTACCCACTTGTGGAGTAGATGAGAATATGGGATAGCCTTATCTGCTAACTATGCTATAAACCGATGAATGGATTGGAGCCTTCCTTGTTAACCCCTTGACTGCTTCAATGTTCTTGGTGCCTCCATCTCGAGAATTGCTTTGACTTTGGCAGGGTCTATCTTGATTCCCCCATAGATACAATGTACCCTAGGAGCTTGATTGATTGTACATTGAAGATGCACTTTTTTGGATTGAGCGTAACCTTGTATTCTTCTAGACTGTCAAAGATGGAGCTTAGTGTCGTGATGTGATCTTGACGTTTCTTTGATTTGGCCAATATGTCATCCACATAATCTTCCATAGTTTTGTGAATCATGTTATGGAAGATTAGCATCATAGCTCTCTAGTAGGTAGCTCCTATGTTTTTCAACCCAAATAGCATCATGTTCCAACAATATGTCCCCCATGGACAAGTGAAAGTTGTATTGTGTTGGTCATCCTTAACTATCATGATCTGATTGTACCCTGCGAATCCATCCATTAGTGATAGCATTTCATGCCCTATCGTCATATCCACAATCATGTTTATGTTTGGGAGAGGGAAATCATCCTTGAGACATGCTTTGTTAAGGTCTCTGAAGTTTGTGCAGATGTGGATGCTCCTAGTGGGTTTAGAGATAAGTACAAGATTTGAAACCCACTCAGGATAATCAATTGGCCATATGAAGCCAGCATCAAGGAGCTTATGTAATTCCAATTTGACTAGTAATTCTATTTGTGGATGCATTTTTCTCAGTTTTTGTCTTACAGGCTTTGCTTATGGATAGACAACTAGATGGTGAACCACAATTTTTGGATCAAGACCAAGCATGTCAGCATAGGTCCATGCAAAGTTACCTTTCTTTCCCTTAGAAAAGCAACTAGGAGTTCTTGTTCTTCTGTCAATACTGATTCTACATAGAATGTGATATGTGGTGTTTCCTCGGTCCCTATATTGACCGGATTGCACTTTTTTGCCAAGACTACTAACTTCTCCTGATGATTAGCACTAAGGGGAAGATTGAATCACTCATCCTTTGGTGCCTCAGAGAGGTTTTCACCATTGGATACGTCCTTTTTTTTACTATTTTTAGGTCAAAGAGTGCCACAGTGTGGTTTTCACTCAAAGACCTAGATATTACTCTTAAATTTTCACTTTTACGACTGAGGGATTCAATTGTTTCCCCATAGTAGGCATGTGTGTCTAGCTCAATGTCAAACCCAACTTTATGATGTCCACCCGGTATCGTATCCCGTAGTCCCATGAATTCTAAGAGAGCTTCATCATTTTTGAGTGGGTCTAAAATCAGTGGTCCTCATTGGTCGTAATCGATGAGTTGGGGATAGACAAGTTTTAGCTCATTGGCCTAGCTACTTGGTTCAAAAGATAGGGTACTAATCATGAAAAGGGAGGAATCCTCAAATAGCATGGGTATGTTAGTTATGGGGTCCTCATTGCATACATCGGTTATGTCAAAGGTAAAGTTATCTAAGGGTAAACCTGTGGATATCGGTAACTGAGGAGGAGCTTTGAATTTTCTAACTGGGGCACCTTTGCCAAGTATGGTTGCTTTCAGATGGGTACATCCAAGGCTAAGATTTCTTATACGCTTCTTAGGAATGTTAGGTTCTAGAAGACCATTGTCATTTTTCCTGAGTTTCTTATTCTTATTGTAGCCCATGACAAGCATTATATGTAGTCCTTTGCTATTATCATCCATGGGAAGATCAGGCATGAGCCTTTCATCTTGGTATAGCAGACTTGATATGTCCTTTTCATCTACCACTTCTCGGCTTAGGTCCCCCCAACATCGAGCCTAGAGGGATCTGCTTTGAAGGTTTGAGATGAGGTGTTATTTAGATGTGGTTTGCCATGAGATCTAGGAGATTGAGGTAACTCTCCTATTACAAAGGAACTCTTTTTCATTTTGTAATCTCCACACCAATTGTCTTGGATAATGAATTTGAGATCAGAGATGTCAGGAATGGTGGGTGTCTTTGTCTCGGGATCACCATGGATTGTGACCTCTTGATTTTGATATGTAAACTTGACACATTGATGGAAGGTAGATGCGACAACTTGCATTCCATGGATCCATGGGCGCCCCATGAGCATATTGTAAGGTAGTTCTAGATCAAGGACTTGGCATGTAGTTTCCATGATGGTTGGCCCTACTTGAATAGGGAGTTGAATAGTGCCTTGAGACACTCTTTCTTGATTATCATATGCCCTGATTGTAATATCTTTACCTTTTTCAATGACATCCTTAGAGAATCCCAGATTTTTTATTAGCTTGAGGTTATAAATATTCAGACCTGCACCCCCATCCACCAGGAATATTTTGAATTTATTTGTATGGACCAAGAACTCGAGATGGAGTGCACAGTTATGAGATGGTTGAGTTGGGAGATCATGTTCAGAGAATGTCAGGAGATGTGGTGTGGTGATGTGTCCAACCATAGCTTGGAATTGGTCTGCATCAAGATCCAAGGGGATAGAGGATGTCGCTAATGATTCTTCTAGGATCTTCCTATGTGTAGGTGATATTTTTAACAACTCTGTGATGGAGATCTGGGTGGGGGTTCTTTTTAGTTGGTCCAAGACATTATAACCATAGGGAATAGATTTTGGATTAGAGGTCAGTGCCTTGGGTGGTTGTGATGATCTAGGAATAGTAACTCTGCCACCACGTGTGGTGACTCCATAGTCGGCTCTAGCTCCCTTGAAATTAAAAATAGTGACCCATTCATCTAAGGATGCAACAACATGATCATAAACATGGTTTACATTTTTATAGTTTGTCTTTCCATTGTTGTTGCCTTTATTGTGATCTGGCATCAGATTTGTGTATATCTTAAGGGCTTGATTTCATGTAGGTTGTTCAATGTTTATGGTTCTTTCATCGATAAGGTCTTAGATCAAAATTTTCAGTCTCATGCAATTGGCCATCATGTGCCCCTTGATTTTATAAAAATCGCAAAGGTGGGTTTCATTATACCATGGTGGTTTCACTTGGGGCTCTTGATAATTCTCATAAATGGGGATTTTCATGAGATTCTCTTGTACCAATTTTTTCATGACAGATTCGATTGATTCCCCAAGGGATGTGTATTTTCGTTTGGGGGGATACTTGTTCCATGGGGGTGGTCCCCCTTGATTATTCAGATTATTGACCGCTTGACTATTGGGTTGTTACAATACTGTGTTGGCTTGTGTGTTGTTTCAATTATTGACTTGCGGTTATTGATATGATTGTGTGTTTTTCCTTGGGGCACTGATTACAACTTTTAGCATCAACGACACCATCGTTAGTGATATTCTTGTTCTTTGCCCACGTGCGAGGTTTTTCATTATAACTGGTTGATGGGCAGTTGTCTTGATAAGTAGGTGTCCCCCCTTGTGCAATAAGGGCTCTTTTGATGTTGAGCACCTTAGGGATCAACTGGTCATATGTGGTGATGCATTGCATTTTCAAATGGAAGGACAAGGTTCCTTCAAGATTAGCGATGATAGTACAAATTTGTTGTTCTTCTAGCATAGTCCACTTGCTCCTATTGGCCTTGGATCGCCATCGTTCTAGAAAGGATGCAAATGTTTCCCCCTTAGCTTGTTTCAGAGAAGATAGTTCTTCTAGACTCATGTCCATGCCTATGTTGAATGCATAGTTCTGTATGAATGCATCCACAATTTCTTGGAACTTTTTGAGTCTGAGAGGAAGGCGAGAGAACCATTCCATTGCTGGTCCAACCAAACTCCAAGGGAATAGTTGCATTAGATACGTGTCGTCGTATGCAACTTCCATACAGTGGACATGAACTTCTCTAATGTGATCTTTAGGGTTATCAGTTCCATGATATCTGTCAAATTTAGGTATCTCGAACCCTTTTGGTAATGAAATCATCGCAATGCTTTTGTCGAATAGATATGGGAACAAATTCCCTTGAGTTTTTGTTATTTTTCTAGATTGTAGTTCTAGCACTTGTTATGAGAGAAATTTGATTTTTGCAGACACATCGTTTTGCAGATTGGGTGGTGCAATGAATGGGTTTTGAGGGGGTTTGATTGTTTGAGTGGTAGGTGGGGTGTTTTGCATGTTTGTGGGAGGTTGTTGCATATTTTGTTGTGCCACCAATTCTTGTTGGTATGCCTACAATTGTTGTTGTGCCAACAACGCTTGTTATTGGTCTTGTTGTTGTTGTGCCAACAATGCTTGGTGTTGGGCTAGTTGTTGAACTGCTTCTTGTTGCGCTTGGTATTGTTGCAAAGCTTGTTAATACGATTTTTGTTGAACTACTTCTTGTTGTGCTTGGTATTGTGCTTGCAATCGAGCTTTTTGGGCTTGATACTGAGCTTGTGCCTAAGCTTGAGCTTGTTGGGAAGCCTGGGCGGTTTGTGCCACTTGTGTTGCTTGCACAACTTGGGCAACTTGGGTGGATTGTTGTTGTTGCAATAAAGCTTGGGCTTGCACTTAAGTATTTTGTTGTGCTTGTTGTGCGGCTTGTTGTGCCTATGCTTATTGAGCAACTTGTTGTGTAGCTTGTGTGGTTTGTTGAGCTTGAAATTGTTGGAATGCTTTTTGATAGGCTTGATAACCACCTTAACATACTATTGTATTTTTTCTTTTTTATTATCTCTTGGGATATCAAATTGTGCTCCAATTGCTGCAAGTCTATCAACATGCTTATTCTAATTTCGTGGAATAGAAATTAGATTGAAGGCATTAAATTCTTCAATTATATTCCATACTATGTTTCTGTAAGACTTCAAAGCATCATTCTTGGCAACATTAAGCCCCCTAACCTGATTAACTATCAATTCCTCTTTTCCTTGCCCACTCAAGACCTTGAATGAGTCCTTCATACTCAACACTGTTGTTAGAACATGCAAAAGCAAAATGAAAGGCTGAAAAATACTTATCACCCTATGGAGAAACCAGCATTGCACCTCCACTTGCTCCATTCTTGCTTCTGGAACCATCAAAAAATATTTCCTAGAGTTCACTTTGTTGTTGCAACAATTGATCTATACCCTTTTCAAGGTTTGGAACCTCTGCGTCAGGTTCGAGCATCACATAATTTCTCATACTGACATCTTGAAGAAGGTCTTCAAGACTGTCCAACACATTTTTAGCTACCCATTCATGTAACAACACATCAAGAACAACTTCTGCTTGAAGTTCTTGAGCGACAGCCAGCTCATTGTCAATAAAAATGACACAATTTATGTCTGCAGCAATAGGAACAACATTGATAGGACTTGGGTTATATGGCTCAATGTGATCTTTAGCCAAATTTTCAAATTTAATGGTAACTTTGGTTCCATATCTAGTTCTAAACAACATATTTGACTAGTCAACTGACACATAACCTCCTATTTTAGCTGTAAAGTCTTTTGAGAGACACAAAGCAAAGAAAGGTGGGAGGTCTACAATGCATATGTACTGAGGAACTAAAAAGTTTGAACAAGAATGAAGGGTAAGACTCAAGCCTTTAATAACACACAATGTATTAACAAAGGTACCATCCAATTGAATCACTCATTTCTCTAAAGGCTAATACTTTAGTCCAAGTTTATCAGCAATTTGCTTTGGCATTACAGAGCTACTAGCTCCACTATCTACCATACAGTTATGAACTAACTTATCACCTATGATTACAGACACGTAAAATGGAGGTGGTTTGACTTATCTTCCTACCTCTTTGTTGGGCGGTTTATCATTTTCTTAAGGATTATTTTTCAACACAATTCTAACTTGGCCCATTGGAGACTCAGATTCATCAGACATTTTCAAACTTGACAAGGCTAACTATAACATATCTTTTTAACCTGGGATAGCTAATGAATCCCACATAGACATCGTAACGTTCATCTTTTTCATACTATCAAGAATATTATAGGGTACAACTGGGTTCACTTTATGATGTACCTTTATGCCAACATGATCAGCTTGCAAGTGTGGCTGCTCCTTAACTATGAGTTGCTAATTTCTTTGCAAACCACAAGTCACTTGAGATGTAGATGGTTCTGCAGCTATTTCTTTTCCTTTATCAGCTGCTTGATCAAGCTCAAAAGTTCTTTTCTTCGCCCTTGTGTTAGCTGCAACTGGAGAATTATCTACATTCAATCCACATAACTCTTCACCTTGCCAGTTAAGTAGGGTAGTATCATTGGTAAGTTGATCTTAGTGTTGTGGAGATGCATTTTGCTATGAACTTGAGGCATTTTGTACTATAAGTGCTTGATTAATAAGTCCGTTTGAGCAAGTGATCTGATTGTGATGTTGGTTACAAGGGTAGCACCACTCATAATCTACTGCTAAGTTGTTTTGAATAGGGACAAGATCCTTAATGCACTAACAGGTGCTGGAGCATAAGCCTGAAAAGGTCTAGTATTTACACTCTGTCTTGGGCCCTGGTAGTTGCCTTGATAAGCCTGTCTATTACCTTGATATTGCTGTTGCTGACCCGAATTCTGCTGTTGATAAGGCCTGTTATATGATTGTTGTTTTTCCAAGCTCACAAGCTTATTACCAAAAGTCTGTAATAAACTTTTGATCTCCTGTAACTCATTTGAAGATCTTGAAACAACACTTTCTTGTGTTACAGTAGCTGGAACATTGGCTAATGTTGCTGGAACAGGTGGCAAAGGTGCAAAAGGTGGTATCTGCAAAGGAATATTCAAATGAATATCTAGAAATATAGGCATTGGTGGCCTAGGAGCAAGTTTACCAGCTTGTATTAGGTTGTTTTCAGCTCTAATTCCTACTTCAAATGCATTTGGTAGGGAAACACCCCCCATTGATTATATCATAATGGCTTTATCGTTGTTAAGGGCCTTGAAAAAGTACAAAAATGCATATTTTGGAGGTGGTCTCACTATTGCAGGGATTCTATCCTAGGTTCTTTGAAATCTAAAATTGAAATCATTCATTTGCTCTTGAGGAGTGCTCTTAATCATAGTTAATTGCTCTAATAAAGATAAATTATCAGACCTGTCCTAAATCTGCCTGTGTAATTTGTCACCCAACTCATCCCAAGTGGCAATTGAACCTACTCCAAGACTCTTGAACCACTGTAATGCTCTTCCTTTGAATGATGTTGCAAGTAGTCTTACAGCTACATCTTCTTGTGTAATATGGTGCACACCACATAAGGAAGCAACATCTTGTATATGTTCAATCGGGGTAGTTTGATCTTCCCCCGTGAAAATTGGCAAGCTTTTCAAAGCTACCATTGGAATTTCATTGTGTTGTGCCAAATTTAATAGACTACATCCATTAAATGGCACAAAAGGCTGATTTCTAGGAGCAACCATTAGAGGTGGCTGAAGTGGGTTTACTTGCACTCTAGGTGAAACAAAAAATGGGACAGCAATATGAGATCTCACAGATGGAGGAGTAGATTTAGTTCTTCTAGAATAGATAAATGTTGTCCCTGTCCTTTCTGTTACCCTGCCTTTTCTCCTTGGTGGGGAAAGTTGTAAATATTCAAAAGGAACTAAGTTGTTCCTTGTCTGAACTCTTCTCATAAGCTGTAAAAGCATTGATTCTGAAGTTCTTTCTCCCCAGTGGAGTCGCCAAGTATGCAAAAATGACTTCGGTAAAGTTTGAAACTTGCTGGTTGCATACCAAACCAACAATATAATGTGGAACTGGTCCCACCGGGCGTGCCAAAAAGCTGTTGTCTACTGAAATTGCACCCTTATCAAGTTGCAGAAATTGATACTTCAGAGAAACATGGGGACTTTTCCAGGTTGTGGGTCACCTAAAAAATGGAAAAGAACCTCTGGAGAAGGTCGACTTCCTTTGGTATCACCTAAACTACTGATCTTTGTAAGGAAAAGGAAGGAGTGCATAAAAATGAAAATTAAATCCTATGGTGATACACCTAAATGTAATAAGAGCTATGAGCATTCAGACTAACATACACTTGAATATTGATGATGGATATGGGATTGCACAACAAGTTTATGTAGATTATGCCTAAGTATTTCACAAACAGGTTTGACATGCACACACTTTTAAGAAGGAAAAGCAATTTTTCACAAATTAAAAGCTCATGTGCAATTCAGTAAACACAATTTGTAATCTACATAATACTACTTTTGCAAAGAGAGGTATGCTAACATGAGACAAAGCTATAAGGAAATAGAAAAAATTCACAAAGTAGCTTGATCAATCACCTAAAAAATGCGCAATATTTTACAAGAACTAGAAGGAAAATTGAACCATCAATGGTAACCAAGGTAAATTCTATATATCATGCTCCAAATTCCAAATGAGTTACAAAGCATACATCAGTTGAGAAAGGATTTAAGGAAAATCACTAACTCTCCAAAATACATAATCATAACCTGCTTACAAAGAGGCGAAAAAGCCATATATACTAAAAGTGTTGGCCCCTTCCCTAGGGCTTACAAAAATGAATCGGTTGTTGAACACGTCAACCCTCAGATCTTTTGGAATACAGTTAATGTTGCATTCAATGTGCATCCCTTTGTCCATGTCAGTGAAAAGATCCCCTTCAGGAGTGGCCTTCAGATCTTTTACAATAATTGCATTAAATTTTGGCCCCCGTGTCCACCCTCGAACCTCGTTAGAGCTACTTTGAATGTTCTTGAGCGGCATCATAAATGTCGATCTACCTTTGTTGGTAGACACCACAACTGTCACTGAGACTCACAGTTTCTTTCCTTTCAATTTTCCTCTTGCTCTAGATCCTTCTACAAGTTGACCCCCTGAGAGATAGCATCCGACTTTCATGTTAGATCCGAACACTATTGTTTACTGAGTCGTTCCATCGCATTTGATATTAGAGTAGATCCATGTCATATACAGTCTATTGATCTTCTTCCCACCGGTCAAACTACTATGGTTCACCTTTAGCCTCCTCTGATTGGTTGAACAGACACCACGTAGGATCCTCAGGCGGTCAAAGGTTATTCCTGCAGAATCGCATGTTAGTGAGATACTAGTCGTGTCTCCTCGACACCATAATGCTCCACAGCAATTATCGGCATAACTTACCACTATCAGCGAGACCTCATAGCGAGCTGGAAGAGTCATATCGATATCCCTTTTGTCATCGCCCAGACTATTGGCAAGATATATCACTTTTAGCAAGAGGTCTTGCCAAAAGCATCTGACAGTAGATAGCATTCCAACCAAACCATCGGCAAGAGTCTCGGCGATGCTCAGGACTAACACACCCATCGGCAAGACAAACAAGTCAAGACAAGGTCTCAGCAAGCTCCTACCGGTTACACTAAAGAGTTAAAACCATCGGCAAGACATCATAGCAAACATCCAAGAGTTATACCACTATGCTCTTCCATCGGTGAGACATTTGCATTCGACAGGACATTACAAGGAGCTCAAAAAACTATGCCGAAGGCACAATCCTTCGGCGAGACTTCATCAGGTCAGCAAGACATCATGACAACGCTGACCCTTTCCCCGAGACCATTCTGTTTTGGCGAGACTCCCCCCAATCGGTGAGACATCATACCGAAGCCATAAACCTTCGGTGAGACATCCCCGAGTCGGCAAGACATTATGCTGAAGCCACAGCCTTTCGGCAAGACTTCACCTCATCGGCGAGACATCTCCCCGAGCTCAAAACATTACGTCGAGAGTTCCATTTATCAGCCAAAGGTCAGAGCGAAGGTAAACCACTCTCCCCGACGCTAACCTTGTGAACAACTGTCGGTGAGACTTCCTTGGTCGGGGAGAGATAGAAAACTGACGATGACCAAAAATGTCTCAACGACCTGAGGATTTTGAATGAATATAGCACAATAGCTAGTCGGCAAGACAATTGGAGGGTCTCACTGAATTTCTTTCTTAAGGATTTTTATGCCAGATCCGACTAAGGCATACCTTCCAATAGACCTTCTTGTGAAAAAGCATCAGATGTTTGATTTAACCCTTGATGCAAATGTTTCCTCCATTTGGCCTTCATGAACACCTAAAACATAGGTTGCCCTACCTGATTGAGCCCGTAGGTGAAAATCAGGTAACACTTAGGTTGGTCAAAAATTTAGGTGCAAAAAAGAAAGTCTAAGATGTTAAGGATCGAAGGGTGGTGGTGAGATAAATGAAAGATGGATGATATGAATTATTGAACTCTTAAGAAACCTTGAAGGAGATACTAGACTTTAGGAATTTTTGGATTTTTTATTTTTGATTTGGTTTGATTTGATTTGGATTTGATTTTGATTAGATTTTGATTTGGATTTTGGATAATGAACCTATAAAACCCAAGATGTTGGATGCTATCTTGGGATAAACTTGTCCACAAGGTCATAATTTAACTAAGTGTATGAAGAAGGATGCATCCACACACACTTAGTCAAATAGGATGATTTTGATTTTGATTATAAGGATTTTCCAAAAGCCTAGCATGAAGGATTTTTTCCAATATTTCTAAGAGTTTTTTGTGAGATGGGTTTTGATTGATGTTTGAAATGGATGAAAGTGTTGATTTTGATCCTAAGTGAACCTAGAGAGACTTTTTCTTACAAGAACTAGGTATTGAAGAACATGCTATACTTCCAAGGATCTTTCAACCCTCAAAGTGAGATAATCAAAACGTTGGAAAAGACTTGGATTTTGACAATAATAGAATGAATACAAATTGGAATTGTCTTTTGAAGCACATTTGTAAAAGTTATAGACCAATCTTTCCCTAGCTTTGTAAAGCATAGATTGACATTTCTTGAGATTTCTTGGACTAAGACGTTTGTGATGATTGGTGGAATTTGGTTTTGGAACTTTGATCTTGTGAGAAATCAATTGAGAAAACTCATGTGTGGGGTTCAATTTTCTTTTATCTTTGCTTAATGAGTTCTTTTTACCACAAACACTTTCTTGCTTGGCTTTTGAACTAAATGCCCATGTCTCAATTTTTTTCATCCCACAAGGTCCATTATATGGAAATCAAGAGAATCAAGGAAATAGTCCCCTAATGTTGACTTTAGAGAGAGCAAATTGAGATATAAATCCAAATACTTAGAAGCCTCTAAGGATAAATCCCTAGGGACAAGCAGTAATACTTAGATTTTTCAAAGGTATTTGCCTCTTCTAAAGGGTTTGAAATTTGATGACCTTGTTAAATGTTTGTTTTCAAGATTTTGGATCCAAGCAATGTGTTTAACTGACTCAAAAATTGCACAACCCTAGGATGGAAAAATAAAATATTTGTTGAATTCCCACTTGGATAAATCCAACTGCGCTTATTCAGAGCAAATGATTAGAAGCTTGACCACATTAGCTCCCCTCCATGACACTCACTTCTATAGGTCAGCCAAGCTTCAATTCTCATGAATCTCCCATGACAAACTTTTCATCTCTACAAAGAATCACAAATATGTGGGACAGCTCCGAAGGTCCAACCTATTGACGCCAACAAATATTAGGATTTTTTACTTCTAAACAAAGGTTCATAATAAGGGCATCTAGTTCAAAGGACACAATGATAAAATCCCTCAATAGGTCTCCCAACCCTTAGAACAAGGACTTTACGCATCATAAAGATATTGGGGGGAGCTATCATGTATCACTTTGTTGATTGTAAACTTTCCTTGCAAACCACAATTTTTTATAGTGGTTCGGAAGAGCCTAGCTTATGCTCGTTACCACTTGGATCATTCCCTTGGGGTGAGTACTTTTTCCCACCAAGGCAGGACCTCTAAAGGTGAACAATAGCGAGTAATTACATCTGTAGTTTGATCAATCTTTGTTTAGTGAACAAAGAGAACACACATGATGCCTTTTCCCACACTAGCAAGCTTTGTTCAATTTTAAAAACCTAATTTTGAAATGTGGAGGCAATCTTTTAGACAACCTAATATCACTAAAATGCTTTTGATTCTCAAGATCGTCGTGAAGCGTGAGAGAAGTGCATACGCATTTGAACGATATTATTTTGTAAAGAAGATTACAAAACAAGACAAGCACAAATTTGTTTTTAGTCCTCAAAGCAATGATGGATTCTTTTTATAGCACCAAAACCAAGTGTTTGAAGTTGTTTGTTCAATTTTTAAGACCCAAAATCAAATCTAGTGAGTTTCTAAGGTTCTCTTTAACCCTTTGTGTGTTCTTTTTAAAGCCCAAACGAAATGTAGTTAAGTTCTAAAGTTGAAGATAACAAGATCCTAAAGATTGGGTTATAGGTGTCCCCAAAGTGTTTAAAAAAACTTGTTACAATTGCAAAATAGTGCCATAAGATACCTTCTCCTTGTTTCCTCCTTTTCTTTCTTGGTCACCTCAACCTACAAAAGTTGGTTGACCAGTCTACAGAAAACAAATCCACAAAATGGGTCAATGGTCAAAGGAGATCAAAACAAAAAAGAACATGTTAAAATAAATTTGAAAGTGACCTTAGCCAACATGCGTCCGCCGAAAGGCGTTGTTGAACCTAAATAAACATCATTGGGCATGAGGGAATATATTTCCGTTGATATTTTTCCTCCAGCGTCACATACGGATTGAATAGTCGGCCCTCAAGATAATCACGTCACCATTGGTGCTGGATGTGATTATTTGACGTTCAGGCGATAATTGGTGTTGTTCACTCCTCAACATCTTATTACCAAAACAAAAGAGAAAACCGTGGAATTGGCAAAAAAAGTCATTGATTTGGACTCCATGGCCTCTCGCCATGGTCAAATGTAAAATTAACAAGACACCCTCAAAACGGACAATCTGAAACGAAAACATTGATTAAAATAGGTCGTAAAACAACATTCCCTATAAAGATTCAGACTAAAACTTTACAAGAACGCTTAGAATCAAAACTGAATAACCAAGTATTTAATGAAATCCCTACTTCTGGTAACTCCGAAAGCCAACGTCCATGGGGAAGTCGGTGCTTCGCGAATAATGGAAAGAACGTCCGCACCAAATTTCATGATAAAGCTTAACATGGTGAATGTGCGTTCTTGATAAAGTCGCCAATATATACGGTGATGAAATTCTATGCTAACTTATTTGAAAATTAATGGATGAAATTATGGACCAACAACACATAAACTTGCCTCAAATCAATAGAGAAGGCCTCTATTTATAACGAAGGAGGTTTTAAGAATGAAGAATAGGATGAATGTGGGATTAAAGAGGGACGAATGGCATTATGCCACTTGTCAACATGCTAATGAAGGAGAGTGGAGCACATTTTGAACAATGTGCATGTTTAATTCATGTAGGTGAAATTTGAATTTCAAGAGGTGGCTTGTGTAGAGAATACTTGTAAGGTAGGCTATGTAAGAGCCTTGATACGAATTGGAGGGACAAAAGTTCTTTGGGAGGAAAAGAGTCAGAGTGGATTAGGAATATTTCAGTAATTCACCATATTTGAATGAAAATAGGGTATTTAAGTGAAATAGGAGGTGGTTATGTACAGCGGCCGCTAGTTGGCTGAGGTGGGCAAAGCTAGAGAATGAAGGCGATTAGTGTTGAGAGCTATTAATCTACAGATTGAGTAACTAGATAGAAATTGGTTTGATTTGTGACATTTAAATTTAAATATTTGGTTTTAAAATCAAATGAGAGGAATGTTAGACACTAGTAATTTAATTAAATATGTCGATTTATTTAATTAAAGGAGATGTTAAATTTAATTAAAATGAAATTTGTTTATTTCATTAGGTATTTCATGGAATTTCATTAAATAGAGTTAATTTTATTTAATTAAAGGAAGAATATGATGAAATAATTTGATAAAGTGTATTATTTGATTTTAGGAGGAATTAAATTAATTAAATAAAGATTATTCAATTAATTGGTTAGTGTAGAAATGATTAAGGAAGAATCGGTGTTAGTGAATCAAGTGCATGATGTCAATTAGGATATTTTGAGTATCTACACCTTCTTTTTCCCAATGAAGTCTAGCTCAGATTTTAGCTCCTTGTCCCTTATAATTCTCCATCTTTCAAATTTGAGCTTCTAGGGAAGTTATAGTAGCTTGAAGGTTAGTATCATTTGGCTTAACACTCAATAACTTTTTGTTATTTTCAATTTTTCCTCTGAGAGATTGTTCCTTATGTTTTTGCTACCAATCCATTCTTCTTCCATAGGCACAAAAATTTAGCACATTGTGAGATAGCATAGTGCCACCAATCCCTGTAGGATCCCCCTTTGTCTGGCTTGGGAATAGACATCCAAAGGCCCACTAAGGTACATCCACACAAGTGGTATTTTTTAAATGTGAAGTATTAAGCTTGTATGGCAATTTAGAGTCTTCTTTAATTTTATCAACCCTTGTGACAGAACAAATGGCAGGGTAATGGTATGAAAGAGTAGAAAAGAAATCTACTGTAACATAATGGGCAATGACATCTTGAATAACCGACAAATTTGGGGAGATATAAAATATGTCTAATATGCTAAGTTTTATATCCTCTGCAAGCCTGCAAATGGACCAAGTGAACCAATTATTTTCATGGCTAACATCTTTGTTGTGAATAGGATCAACAACACCAATAGAGTTATCAGAATTAGGCAGATTTTTAGTTATCCAATCCCATAACTCACTTCTATCCTTGGAACAATTTGGAGCATACACAACAAAAACCAATAGGTTTCCCATTGGTAAAGGGAAGGGCCCACACACAACTATGGGAGGGGTCCTCTCCTTTATCAATGATAAACTTATACACCCAAGGAGAAAACCCAATAACAACTCCACCCCTACCTTTGACATGCGATGTGTAAAAAAATGAAGCATCTCTCAAAATGTTGGATAGCGAAGAAAAAAGATGGGGCCCATTGAGTTTAACTTCTTGAAGGAAAAAAATATTGGGTTTCAACTTAGTTATGACATCCTTGAATCCATATTTTCCATGAGGGAGGGATATCCCTTTGATATTCCAATATAGTATTTTATAATTCATGGAAAAGTTGAAGAGGGGAGGTCTTCCTCTTATGACAAGGATTTAGATAGATTAACTAGATCAATAGCAAGGTTACTAGTTTCCATAACTTTTGTTGATGGAGATGGAGATCTCAATCATTGTCTTGTAGATGGTGGAGGAGATGAAGAAGCATGGCCCCAAAATTAAAATTTTCAAGCGACAATGAATATTGAGAACTTTGGGATAGCTTCTAGAGCCACTTTCATTCTCAATAGATTTTGAAGGTTCTTTTCTTTTTCTAATGACTTTGTAGCCTTCTATCATCAAAGAATCATTATTTGGTGGTTCAGGGATAAC
This sequence comes from Sequoia sempervirens, assembly GCA_007258455.2. Lineage (NCBI taxonomy): Eukaryota > Viridiplantae > Streptophyta > Pinopsida > Cupressales > Cupressaceae > Sequoia > Sequoia sempervirens. The sequence goes on along the minus strand of VDFB02270651.1, from coordinate 394,375,910 downwards.
AGGAAATTTATTGCTATTCATGGTGTCTGATGGGGTAGTAACCACTTTTTGTTGGTGAATATTATCTTTATGGCTTATAGCAATTGGTATTGATTCTTCCTCTTATGTTGGTTGGAGAGGATGAAATGTTGAGGTTGTACATTTCTAAGTTTTCTAACCAAACAACCTCTTATTAAATGCCCTTCTTGTCTGCAATAAAAATAGACATTTGGCATGTTTAAATATACTAAAGGCTGATAAAACTCAAAACTAGGACCCATAAGTTTGATGTTTTCAAGTAACTAATTGTTTAAATCCATTTCTACACAACTCTTGGGTGCAATCTCAGGCTAGAAAACTTGTTTACAATGTTCTTACACCAAATAACTCTCCCTAACTGTGAAACTATTACTTGAAGAAATGGTCTAAAGGAAAGATTTAGAAATGGGAATTCCACCCGCATTGGGTAGCATGACCTTGAGGGGCCTTTAGGATGAAAGTCAAGAGTTTGGGCTTGTAAATAACAAATTTGACCACAAATAACCTAGGTTCCATACTGTAGAACAACTTGAGCATGTTCAACATGTTTAAATTTACAAGATACATAGCCTTTGCCCAAACCCCTCAAGGCTTCAATTTCCCACCCCCTGTTTTCCTAGTTAGCTTTTGCCCATTTGTAGAAATCAATTTCAAAAGGTATTCCTCTAAAAAAATAAAAATGATAGAATTTATGTTGGAATTCATTTATATAACCTACAACATTATTAGGCAACAAAAATTCCAAGATTTTACCTAGTTCTCCATCATTGTCATCCATTGTTAAGATTGTCTTCTCACCAACACTCTCATTTTGTTCACACCCATCGTCAACAACAATTTTTGTTTGGTTTTTGGCTTCATGGGTTTTACTATCGCCCACTAGTATTTCACTATTCTTTGGACCCCCTCCACCGTGCCTAGCTTCTGCTTTTATCCTCATACTATTTTGACCATGCAACCCCCCTAGAAACATATTTTTGTAAGATAATGCCTCTCGCTGATTCATATGAGATAATAACTGCTCTGTCGTTACATCCACAAGTTGCATCCGTCGTTCGATGGTCTCACAGGCTAGGGTTGAAACAAAAAGATCGCTCCAAATCTCTACTAATATTTACATATCAATGATGCCCCATACATTTATTGAAGAATATTAAATCAACTCTAATATAAAAAAGTAAGAAGCACATTTCCAACATGTAGGCTACACCTACAAAGAGATCTCCATCTATTGTAATGTCCCCTAATTGGGAATGCCCTAAATTTTCCCTAAATCCTTAAATTTTAAATGAACAATTAGGTTAGAGGATGTCTTTCACCCAATTTAAGCCCTAATTGAAGTCTTGCACATAGATTAACAACATTTACCATAATCAAATCAATTAGTAGAATCACCTATCACAACAATAATAGTTAGTAGTTTTCCATAACTAGCTATTAACAAACTATTGACCCATCATTAATTCAATCACAAAACTTTATAACTTAAAACCACATGAATAAGAAATTAAAGCAAACAACTAGGTAGCTCAACCAAGCATACAAGTAGCTCAACAAGTAGCTCAAGGAAGCAAGCAACCCATTGCAACACACATGCAAGTAGCTTAAGCATGCATGCAAGTAGCTCAAGCACACAGGCAAGTAGCTCCACCATAATGAGGAGGACATGGTGAGGTGCCCTAAGTATCCCCCCTTATGATTAAATATCCTCTTCTTTTCCTTCAACAATTGATTCACTTGGGGATAGTTGGGAGGTTGCATTATAGGGTGCCCTTCTAGCAGTTCTCCCTATCACAAGGTGCCCTTTTAATAGTTCTCCCTTAATAAGGTGCCCTCTTATTAGTTCTCCCTAGTAGGGAGCCCTCTTAGCAGTTCTCCCTAGTAGGGTGCCTCTTAGTAGTTCTCCTTGTTCCAACCCTGCCTCATCCCTTCATGGCCCATTAGGGTTGCTTGGTCCTCCATTATAAAACATATTGGTTCTCCATTATAAGACACTCAATCCTCCATTATATAACACATTGGCTCTCCATTATAGAGGTGATATTAGGAGAGTGACTCATTGTTATTCCCTTTGCAATCCTCCTCCCACCATGGTGAGAATATAAGCATGATAACATAATCAAACAAATATATTAGAAGTGTATAAATATTTTTGAGTATGTTACCAATAGGTATAAATTATTAGTGTCCTTTGACCACACTTGTATTCCTAGATATTACTAGCATTATTTTAATTCATAATTCCTAAATGTTACCCTCATTATTTTAACTTGTAATCCCTAAATATTATAGATTGAGCTTTAATGTCATACTAATTGATATGCCTCTATCTCTCCCTTAGATCTACATCCTCTTCCTATTTATATTTCATTCATGTATGTTCCTATGTCTCTTTTGAATTCGCCCCTAAATCTTTAAGTCTACGCTTATGTACCTCCTCTCTCTCATATATTTACAACTTTAAAATCTGCATGTCCCTATCTCCCCCAATTCTTATTTTACCCTCATATTTTATATCCTTAGTCCCTCATAAAAAGTGGCTTCTCTTTGATTTTGAGGAGTCACCACCCTTTATAAGGGGATCGCTTAATTCATAATCCCCTTTATGACACCCCATCATTGACTTTAAATAGTCCTAATTTTTTTTTGAAGTCTTGTCGGCTAACTTTTTAATATTCTCAGTAATCACCTTTAGCAGATTGCCCTCTTATTATGAGTACTTATTAGTAGGCAATACTATTGCAATGAAGTTTTGTTTTCTTAGTTAATTAGTTATTAATAAGTTAGTTTTCAACCAATCAAAAACACTATTTTTTTTGAAAAAAAATTAAATTAAATTTTGTAAAGTGAACTTGCAAAATATTTAATTTTATAAATTATAAAAAATATTTTTCATCAATATGATTGGCTAAGAAGTTTTGTATGTTATTAGAGAATTTTTAGAAAAAGTGAAAATGAACTGTTATTTTGCCTAGTTTTGAGAACAAAGAACTATTATTTTGGCTACATTTGAGAACTAAGAACTACTATTTTGCCTAGTTTTAGAACTAAGAACTATTATTTTGGCTACATTCAACCATTGTTTATATAACTTTCGTCATTATTACACAAAACTATTATATAAATTTTATGTTTAAATAATAATTATTTAATTCTTTCATATACTTATAATATATAATCATTTCATTTTATTTAATATAAAATAATTTTAAAAATAATTTTTTAAATTTATATTATATAATCAATAAATATTATTTAATATAATATAATAAATTTATAGTGTAACATAATTATTAGATAAATTTTATATTTATATAATTATCATTTTTTCTTTTAATTATATTATATGGTATCATTTGAATTTTTATATATTTATAATATATTTATAATGCCTTTATTCTATTATGTAAACATGCATTGTCATGCAATTTGCATTTATAATGTTGGTGTCATATGATTTTAATAAAATTAACATTAATGTGACTTGTTTTAAACAATATATTAATACCATAATTAACAAAATTAACATTTTAGTTTTATACTTTAACAAAACTTGCATTTATTTTTGTTAAAATTTTAAAAGATACTATTAAGACAGAGTGCCACTTTCGTGTACTTATTCTTAATCACTGCCAACATGGATCGTGGCTTTTTAGGTAATTTTTGTCTTTGTTATGTTTGTATGATTAATATATTGTATATTTAGTTTTATTATATTATAATAATAATATCATATATTTCTATTTATATTTATTTATTATTGATCATAATCATGATAATATCTAAATTGCTAGCATTTATATTCTAATATTTATAATGTGACATTCATAATTATAATATTATCTTGATAATTATAATTATGATAATATTAGATGTCTAATAGGTATTTTATTTATTTACTTGCTTTTTGATGCTTATATCCTAGTGTTATAGTTTTGGGGACATGACATCTACCTTTACAATAGATTGTTTTCTAAAACCATGGCATCTAATGCACTGCTGGAAATAGGTGATCACCACTAGTAGAATCTTGACTTGCTAGCTAATACAACTCCGACGATTCAAACCCATGATAACAACTTTAGCCTCATCATTCATTCTAACACCTAGAAAAAAAAGAAGATACAAAACTACCATCCTCATCTCTAAAGACCACCACATATCCTTTCCTTTTGTTACCCTTTCATACCCAATCAAATTTTATCTTAAAAAAAGCTATTTGGGAGAGGTTTCTCTTTCAAAATTTTCATTCTCTCCTATTTTTCTTTTACCATGTTAACAAGTGGTAGTGAGACTAATTTAATAGATGAATTTTCATAAAAAGTTAAAAGGAAATAATAATTTATTATTTTTTAAAATTTTAGATGAATTTTTAATGAGAAATTTAGAAGGAAATAATAATAATTATTATGTTGAGAGACGTTTTACAATGGCATTCTGGAGTGTTCATAAAAATTCTATCTTAAATCAAGGAGAGATCTTGAAATCATCACCCTTAATTTTGAAATAATGCATAATTAATATCTAGGATAAGCTTCTTCATTCAGAATTAGGAGGTTAGTTTTTATGCATGAAGTGGAGTTCCTTGTATATTTTTGAGATAATCTTCTCTTCATTCAAACAATGAAAAAATAGGTCACCTTCTATCAGCAAAACACCCCACCTGTCCTATGGTCTCTCGTCCAATCCCCGCTCATGGACAATGGTTTCATGATAGTTTGTTGTATATTTTTGATGTTTGATTGAAGGTCGCACAATCCCCACTCTATGCTTTCAAATCTTTCACCGTGCTAGAAGGGAATGGATGCAAGTTCAAAATGCCCATTTCCTTCGCTTCAAAGAGATCGTTTTCTATATCACCGCTTCCTTTGAGTAACAGAGTAGCCCACTTTAAACCCATTGCAGCAGCAACACCTGTTAATGGCCTACAAGCGTTGAAGACAACAGTGGATTGATTTGTAAAAGAATTAATGTGCAAAGTTATAGCTCAAATTGTACAATTTTATTTACTAGTAAATTCAATTTGAAAGTGGAATATGAATTTGGGCTTTTATTAGCCAAAGAGAAAATGTGTGCTTGAGGCTAAGTAGTGTGGTTTTGCTAAGCTGCCAAATAGAAAATTTCTGATCCTTTACAATTAATGTGTATTCATATTTGTACAACTAAAGTAATAGGAATTTAAAGCATTATGGGGGTATAACTCTGGATATAGTTATCTTGGTTGTTTGTCATCCAAATGCAGTTTAGATTTAAAGTTCTAATAAATTATCGGTGTATGTACTTTTCATCTGTAGTTCTTTTTGACGCCTTTTGCCATTATATAGATTTTTCTTGGATCCTAACATATTGCAATGTTTCTATTGAGCTTGAGATGTTTAGGTTTTTTGAAGTAAAGCTTCCCATTTGTTTAATGGCGTTATTTATTCTCTTTCAGAGATGGAAAAGTTAAGAGGCAGAAAAAATGCATGAGGAGGAGAAGTCTTTATCATCAAAGAAAACGATGAAAATAAAGAAAAAGAAAAGTGTACTTGCTAAAGCACCATTACAGTAGCATCCTTTGTAAATACCCAATATTTTCTCTGAACAAGTTACACCTGTTAGTTCCTTATACTTGCTAAAAACCCATTACAGTAGCATCTTTGTAAATACTCAATAGTTTCACATCAGTTTACATATCACTAAACCACAATCTTCTGATTTTAGTTTTAATAATAGAAAATACCTATGCAATTTTTTTATATGTACTAACTAAAAAGAATGTATAAAGATCTATAAATGTAGGTGTTATTTATTGTTTATTTTAAAGAAGATTTATTGACCCTATGTGGCCAAACCAGTTATTATGTCATGTAGCTTAAAATTTCGTAATGTAGATTGGGTTGGGCCTCACCACAACCAATTTGAATTGGCTAAAAGTTTTAGTTTATAGAGGTTGTCAGTTTTTGAAACTGGATTGCTCATCTATCAATTCGTTATTGTAGTTTGGAGACATCTTTTTGTCTTATATTTGTATGGATGCTCATAAATAATTAAAAATATATATTTTTATCAAGAACAAAGCTGCTCAAATGTATTCCACTGCATATACTTACTAGACTATTAAAAGAATCCTCGCAAACAATATTTCCTGCTCCTCTTGGGAAATGCAATGATATATATATTTTTTTGGATACATGATTGCTTCAAAAAATTCAGCCTTCCCTACCATAATAGCACAAATCAGTATTAATCATAATGATACAAAGTTTACAATTAAAGAGCATAATGATAAATCTATTCTAACGCACCAAACACTTCGCTTTTTTATCTTCATTCAATGTTCAAAGTCGAAGGCAGACTACTGCCACTAGTCCACAAAGCAGTTTACATTAGATTTTAATCCGAATTACAAGATGTAATAGAAAATATGATAATAAGGTTAATATCTTACAAAACCTTCTTTTACCTTCTTTGTATTACCAATACAAACCAATACTAGTCATTACAACACAAATCATTCAAAATAGAGAAAATGATAAAACATGTAGTATAGAAAGCTTTTAAGGCACATTGTCACCACTCACAAAAATCAGTTTGCATGAGATTTGTATCTTGATTACAAAGATGTGATGAAAATCTTGAAAGCAAAGCTCTCATCCTAGAAATTTAGAGAAGACTTATCTTATGAGAGAGCTTGTCACATAAACTAACATAAGAACTAAATGGAAACAATATCTTTTCTGTCATGCAAAAATATATGTTTTGATTTATATTAGTTCAAGAATCAAAATTAAAAGACAAAATATCGCTACTCACACAAAGCAATTTATGTGACATTTTAATGTAAATAAACAAAACATAATGTAAGTTTTGAAATGTAGGTGATCCCTGATTTTCCCTAAGGTTTCCTGGCAGATGCTTTATTAAGTGAAGGGCTCATATGAGAAAGCAACATATAAAAGACACAATTATACAAAAGTTACAATGGGAAAAGCTTTGACTTGTTTGTTTTTTCCCAAAATTTATAGTTAGATGTTGCCACTTAACAAAGTTTACACAATATTATTTTATAAGAATCAAGATGCAATATAAATGTGAAAATAAAGTTTTTATCTTAGAGTTTTGGAAAAGATACTTTTGAAAGCAACATCAACCTCCTTTGTCATAATAATATAAAGTAACGCTGGTAATGATTGTATAACTCCTACAAAACAAGGATTTTATAAAACTGTTAGCATTTGTTTATACTTTATGGGTTAGTAGCTCATAGGAATATTGGTAGAAAAGAAAAATGGAAATCCCCATAAACAAACAATAAATATACAGTTTAGAACAGATTTGAAAGAATAATAATGGCTATTTGTACAAAACAATTTTCAAGTGTTTCAAAGGTTTTATTGCATCAACAAATGGCATGAGAGTACTTTTATGTGTATTTAAGTCCAAATAATTATTTATGGGGTAAGACTTTAAAGTTCAAACAAAATTACAAAATTAATAATCTTTAGTCACAAAAGACCTTGGCTACATGGAAATCAGAATTTAACAAACTAAAGATGTTGACTCTGAGATCTAGAATAAAAAGTGAATGAATATTATGAAATATATTTATATTTAATAATGTATAGTATATATAAATACTAAATATATAATATCTAAATATTATAGTATTTTGTTGAAAATAGTTACATTTTAAATATATATAATAATTATTTGAACAATGAGGGTGAAAATTATTATATATATAATAATAAGTATTATAGAAATTTTATTAAATTTCTATTATTTGAAGTTTAGGTAATATTATAATATTATTTAATGTAATATGATTTTAAAAATAATACAAATACAATATAAATATGTTAAACAAAGTAATAAAAATTTAACTCTTGAAAATGATATGTCTCAGCGTTGTCATTTAATAAGATAGATATAGTCAACCACATTTAAAAACTAAAAATGGAAGTGTTAATGCAACTAAAGGATATACAAACTATGAATCTGATATTGAAATATTGTTAAGCAAAAATGCAAAAGTTATGTTAACATCAAACTTGTGGATAGAAGCAGGCCTTGTTAATGGAGCTTTGGGTACTGTCCAAGAAATTGTATATCCCCCAAGAACAACCCCCCCAGAACCACCAACTTATGTATTGGTGCAATTTGATAGCTACATAGGAAATCCATTTGATAAACAACATCCTTCTATTGTTTCAATCACACCAATTCAAAGGAAAAACTCCCTTCAAATACCATTGTGATTGGCTTGGGCTCTAACCATACAAATCACAAGGCTTGACTCTCCAAAACGCCACAGTTGATATTGGCTCAAAAGAAAGACCAGTGTTAACATTCATAAACAACTTATGTATAAGGCCCCCATTCGCATAAGATAGATGTGAAAAATTAAGGATAGGAAAGCAAATATCAAACAAAAAAGAAGAAGAACAAAGGCTTCATGCTTTGGAATATAACACATGTCCATAGCAACTTCAAATGGAGACCATTAGGGAGAAGACTGGTTCAATGGCGGGCTTGAGTGATTTGAATTTGAATTCAATCCCTAGAAATCATGACGATTTTTAGTTTGGCCAGTCTATGAATCTGGGGCTTGTTGATGATGTTGATGGGAAGGATAGTTCATGCAGTGTGGATGTGTTGTTGCTCTCTGGTGGCATGGCTGGGAAGGACGGGTCTTACGGTGAGGATGTGGTCAAAGATGTGTTCTTTGATGGAAAGTGTGCTTTTGAGGCCTTCAAGAAGTCTTGTGATGGTTGTCCACCGAAGGAGGCACTTCCAAAGGGCCATGGGGATCATGTGGTCGTTCGTAATGATGAGTGGGTCCCATCTAGAGAATCATTAGCACCTATTTTGAGTATTCCCCGGATTGAGCTCATTCTGGTGGGAGGTAATCGGCCAGCAGGGCAGTCATCTTTGTTGGGGCAGAGATGAGTTGACCTTTTTTCCTCCAAACTTAAAGGCAAAGGCGTAACATCTAAATTAGTGTCTTCTTCTAACGTTGAAGGTGGCTTTGTCTTGGCTGTTCTAGACTCTCTTGTTGACAAAAATATTGCCAAAATGGATTACTCTCTGGTTGGCAAGTTCTTAGGTCCTCGACCTAATATTGAGGAGGTTTACACTTAGGTTCATAAGAAGTGGGCATTAAAAGGCCAGGTTGAAGTTGCGGTTATGGCTAAAGGTTTCTTCTCCTTTTCCTTTTCCTGTGATGAAGACTTGAGAGCAGTGTTTGCTAAAGGTCTATGGTCCTTTGGGCGTCTTACCCTAGTGTTATGCCCTTGGGAACTTGGGATGGGCCCGTTTAAATATCTTTTTCATTAAGCTCATGTGTGGGTTAAGTTGCCAAACTTTCCCTTGGAGTATTGGGATGAAATGTTTAAGGTGGTGGCTAACTCTTTTGGGCAGATTGTTTCTATTGATGAGGCCACCCTCTCTAGAAAAAGGCTAGTTGTAGCTAGATTTTGTGTCATGATTGACCAAGATGTTGTGATGCTTGAGTTATTTCACCTTAGCTCAAAGGTGGGAACCTAGAATCAACATATTGTATTTGAAAATCTTCCTTTTGCTTGCTTCAAGTGTAAAAAAGTGGGTCACTAGGCTAAGGATTGCCCTACTAAGGTGGCCCCGCCTAAGGTTGTTCAGTAGACTAAGGTTTAGAAGGTCAAGGAGGCCAAGGGGACTTTGGTTCCTCTAAATTAAGGTGAATTTGTTGTTGGTAATGGCGTGGAGGGTGAAGGTAATACTGAAAATCACTTTGTCCTTCATCCAGAGGCTGATAAGGAGTCTGAGAAAACTGTGGATGAGGTTGTTGGCCAGTTTTTGAGTCGGGATGTGGACCATGTTTCAAATACTTTGTGCTCCCCTAAACATACCATTCTAGAGAATTCTATTGCCTCGTCACCACCTCTGGACCATGCATCCATGCTAGTGGTTGGTGATGGCACTTTGGTAGTTGGTGATTTTTGGTGAGAGGCAGAAAGAAGAATTCCTTTGCTTATCCTCCTCCTCAACCCCACAAAGGTGTTACCACGAGAAGGCAGAAAGCAGACTATGGCTCTGAACTGAGGGGCCAAGGGAGACCCTCTCTGTAAAAACGCAGGGAGAGGGATTGTAAGCAGGATATTATTGAAGGGGTTTAGAAAAACCTTTTTGAAATGTGCTCAAAGAGCACCCCCTCATCCTACAAATGAAGATTATTTCCTAGAATATTAGTGGGTTGAATAATATGCACAAACAAGACCTCCTAAAGCACTTGGTCTGAGACCATAAGCTAAACATTTTGCTGATTCAAGAAACAAAAATGTAAATTGATAAGTTGGAAGCTTCGAAGAATTTTTTTTTAAGGACTATGGTTTTCATGGGGTTAGCTCCGAGGGAGCTTCAAGTGGCATTGCAACTTTTTGGAATGCTAGTCAAATTAAAGGTTTCCTAGTAGCAGAAGGATTTAATCATGTGGAGACAAAGTTTGTTTGGATTAGGGATTCTTATTCTTGGATTATTTCTAATGTGTATGCTCCAAATCTGAAGAGATCCAGGAAGAAATTATGGGATGATCTTGGATGTCTCAGGCTCAACTTCTTGGAAAGCCCCTAGCTTGTGATGGGAGATTTCAATACTCCTATGTGTGATAATGAGGTGGGTGGTTTGCGGGCCAATTCAGAGAGCCGTTTGGATTTAATATTGTTTATCGATGATAATGCTCTTATTGATGTTAAGATGATGGAGGCAAATTTACTTGGTCCAATAGGCACATTGGTGTGGAAAATATCCAAGTTACACTAGACAGAGCTTTAACATCTGTGTCCTAGTATGTGGATTTTGCTTGCTCCCTTTCATCTATCATGAGATGTGGGTTTGACTACTTTCCTATCTTATTTGTTTTTGATAAGCTTGGGGGTAAGAAACGTTTTCCTTTTTGGTTTGAAGCTATGTGGTTAAGGGATCCGAGGTTTATGGACTGTATTAAGAATTGGTGGCTTGTGAACATTGACAGTTTTGCGATGTTCAGAGCTGCCAAAAAGTTGAATCTTGTTGAAAGAAATCTCAAGAAAAAGAATAGAGAATTGTTTGGCCATATTTTTGAATCCAAGAGCTCTGTCATTCAAAAGCTTGATGGTATTCAGGATGCAATTTAGACAAAGGGCTTATCAGAGGAACTCTAGTTGCAGGAGGATGGCCTTCTTACTCAACTACATGATATTGTTTCTAAGGATGAATAGTTCTAGAGGCAAAGATCTCGTGCAATTTGGTTGAAGTCTAAGGATTGTAATTCCAAGTTCTTTCATCTAACTACCCTCAGGCATAAATTGTCTAATAGAATCTCCTCGGTTATGGCTAATGGCTTGCTATTGGAGGATGAGGAGGCTATTAGGAGAGCAACTACTAGATTCTTTGAGCACCTCCTTAAGGATGATTTGGTCTGGGACCAAAATAGTGTGGAGGCTTCGTTGGATGTCATTCCTAAATTTTTTTTGAAGTAACTAAATAAGGATCTCACTGCTATCCCTTCAGCCTTGGAAGTAAAGGATGCGATTTTTTCTTTTGAGGGAAATAAAGCCCCTGGGCCTGATGGTTTTCCTTTTCTATTCTTTCAGTCATGCTGGGAGATTGTTTCAAAAGATATGATTAATGCCACTAAGGAGTTCTTTGGCTCCATAAGATTAATCAATGAGCTGAATTCAACCTTCATTGTCCTAATACTCAAATCTGTTGATGCTAACAACTTTGGTGAGTATCGTCTAATTAAACTCTGCAATTCTATTTATAAATTTTTTTTGAAGGTACTTGCCACTAGACTACAAAAATTCCTTTTGGATCTAATCTCTAAACAACAAAGTGGATTTTTCAAGGGCCATTAGGTTCTGGACTCTATTATAACCGTGCCTGAACTTGCTCATTCTATTAATGCTTCTAAGAAGTTGGGCTTTTTTCCTAAAACTTGACCTCCTTAAAGCTTATGATAGGGTTAGATGGAGATTTATGTTGGAGGTCTTGGATTGCTTTGGCTTCTATTGGAAGTTTCTTTAGCTTGTTAACCAACTCATCTCTACTCCATCTTTTGCTATTTTGGTGAATGGTTCTCCTTCTCCTTTTTTCTAGAGTTCACGTGAGCTAAGATAGGGAGATCCTATCTCTCTATTGTCCTTCATTTTGATTGTAGAGGCTCTTGGCATAAATATTTAGAAGGCTTTATCTATCGATCATTGAAGGGCCTCTCTCCTTCTAGATGTGATCCTGTTACCTATCAATAATTTGTTGATGTCGCTATTATGATGGGAGAATCTTTTGTTCGTGAAGTCAAATCTATTAAGGGGATGATTGAGGTATACGAGAAGGCATTTGGTCAAAGGATTAATCTTCCTAAGAGTCATTTTTTTTCCTTGACACCCTTGAAGCTTTGCAGCTAAAGCTTGCCAGGATTCTTTCATGCAATAGGGGCGATCTCTCGTCCATTTATTTGGGGATTCCTTTGTGTGTTTCTAAGATACCAGAGTCCTTCTGGTTGGGCCTGTTGGATAAATTCAATAGAAATTTGGCGGGTTGGAAAGGAGCACTCCTCAGCCAAGCAGGCAAGATTTAGCTCATTTCTTCCACTCTTCAAAATCTGCCACTATATGCTATGAGTCTCTTTAGAATTCTTGTTAAGTTTGAAGAGAAAATGGAACAAATTATGAGAAGATTTCTATGGTCAGGTGTTGAAACCAAAGCCAAAATTCCTCTTGTGGTCTGGGATTTGGCGTGTAGACCAAAGAAGTGGGGTGGTCTTGGCATAAAAAATTTAAAAGCTTTCAATAAGGCCCTCATGTAGAAGAATGTTTGGAGGCTCCTAAATGGGGAAGTGGGGTAGACCTCTCTGGCCAAAAACAAGTATCTGCATGGCACCGGAAGACCCTAGAGTTTGCTGACCTCTGATGATGTTCCCTCGGGTTCTTGCTTTTGGAGGAATATTGTTCCTTGTAGGGACCTAATTGTTAATGGTGTTAAATGGCTGGTGGGTGATGGTACTAGAATTCTCTTTTGAGAGGACACTTGGTGTGAGTTGAAACATTTAATCAATTTTCCTTAGGCTCCCCCCATTGCTCCTATGTGCAAACGCTTCTTTGGAACTAGGGTGGCAGATTACTTTCAAAATGGGGAGTGAATAAGCTTTCAGGATTGGGACCTGTCATTGAAGATTCTAAAGGACTTCTTGTGTAATGTTTATATCCCCATTTTCCCAAGGTCGGATAGGGTTGTTTGGGACCCCTGTGCTAATGGTAATTTCTTGGTGGCTTCTACCCTCATTAATTCGCTGGATAAGCCTAATTCTCTTCCCTTTTGGGGGACGTTATGGAACAAGAAGTTGATTCCCAAAGTGAATGTCTTCTTCTGGCTGCTTATGCAAGGTAAAGTCTTAATGCAAGACAACCTCTGTAAAAGGGGATTTGCCATTCCTAATAGATTTTATCTTTGTGAAGCTGATGGTGAGAGTGCTTATCACATCTTTCTTGGGTGTGACTTTTCTTCTACTCTTTGGAGTATATTTCTTGGTCTTTGGAATTTGGATTGGGTCTTCCCAAACTCCCTTGCTAAATTTGTTAAGTAGTGGAAGTGCCATTCCACCTCCCCTACTCTCTGTTGGCTATGGGATCTTATGGCCCTGCATATTGCGTGAGGGATATGGAAAGAACGAAATAACATAATTTTTCATGATTCTAAGTTGAAAGTTGGCAATCTTTTTATCAAGATTAGACATGCGGTTCTAGAGAATTTCGCTCTTATTGATTTTGATTCATCTCGGTGTTCCCCTACTACTTGTCTAGCTGGTTATGACCTCCTAGTGATTGCCAACTGGAAGGTAACATCTATTCTTGTTATTCCTAAATCTAGTTTAAATGCTAGATTGAGCACTAAGTGGTAGCCACCTTATTCGGGGTGGGTTAAAGTTAATTTTGATGGGGCACCAAAGGGTAACCCTGGGTTTGCAGGTTGTGGGGGTGTTGAGGAATGATGAGGGAAAACTCCTAGGTGTGGTGGCACTCCCGTTGGGAAATCAGACAAATCATTGTGTTGAGACGGAGGCTGCATTTATAAGCATTAAATATGGGTGGACAAAGGCTACTCCAAAATATGGGTTGAAGGTGATTCCTTAAACATCATCAATTATTCATGTGGCACTCATCAACCTAGCTAGAATGTGGATCATATTATCAAAGATACTATAACCATGTTACAATCTTGTGAAGAGATCTGCGTCTCTCACATTTACCGAGAAGGAAACTTGTTGGAAGATTTTTTTGCCTATGAGGCTATCAGTTTAAATGAGTTTCGTGCATGGGTGAAGGGCTCGATCCTTCCCAAGAAAGCTATGATTTTATTGATAAATGATGGCGTGGGATGAATTTATGCAGTGGTGGCTTTTAATTTCTAGTACCATCCCCTAACTCGCATGCTTTGTGGGTTTCATTTGGATTTTTGGCATTCAGTTGAGTAATTTTAGTAAGGGTTTTCTTCTTCTGGTTTTGGAAGAAATGGGTGGTGACAAAATTAGAATCAAGCCCCACTCTTGTGTGGGTCTCAGGAAAAAAGAGAAGCTTTCGAATATCCTTCATCATGGGAATTTTCCTTTTTTAGAACTTAGGTTGCACTGATCCTAATGCTTCAACAAAAATTGTGTCATGCTGGCATAATTGTGATGAGGTAAAAATAACCTCATCAACATATGGGCCTCAATATATAAATATAAACCTTCCAGCCCAAATTACCTTTAGGAAAAATCATTGCTTTCTTTTCTATAATTAATCATATAAACTTATTTCTTGAAGTTGATTAAATTAAGCTAACTTATGTTGATTTAGTGGGTTAAGTCTTGAGTATTTCACAGGTCAATTCCACTGCCATCCACCATTGCAGTCAGAAGGGAAAATGAAAGCGGGTCTCATACTTTTGAAAACCAACGAGCGAGCGTCATAATGCCAAGAGCACATGTTCTGGCCGAGCTTTTATAATTCTATTATTTTTCAGTTTTAAAGACTTTATGGGTCATGCAGAGCCTCTTTAATATTGTAAATCATGGGCTCTTAAGTACCTTTTACTATGGGAAATCTATTGAAAGACTTGATTAACTGAAAAATAGGATTATTGTTAGCCATTTTTCATATAAATATGTAACTGTTACAAATAATGAAAGGAGAGATATCACTATACTGTCAATCTGTCTTTTGAGTACAAACTACCATGCGAATATCAATTTTCCTGCTTTTCTTTGATTTACTGTGTAATATGGATGCATCTATGGAATGAAGGGATTTTTCCAATGCATGTGATCTGAAGTAGCAATAGATACACCTGCAAGCTGGCCACTTGAGGGTTAGAAGTAGATAGATAAGTATTTGTTTCCTATTCTGTATTTTCCTTTGATAAAATAGAAGTTGCATTTGCATTTTATTTTCATTGGTACATGTCATACTATTAATGTCAAACCTGCAGGTTGTAATTGAGTTTGTAGCTTCTGAGCTTAGCATTTGAATGTCCAGAGCACCTTTCTTTAGTTGATTTTGATTAATGGTTTTATGATTAGCAGTTAGCTTGTGATTCTCTAAATTAGATAAATGTTTCCTAATTTCTTTACATGCTTTACCTCTTCAACAATTTATGCATTCTTTGAGTTAATTGTTTCTATGCTTTCTAGTTTAATAGTGATGTTTTTAGATTCTTAGTTTTCTATCTTTCGATTTGAGTTATTTTCCTGCTTTCTAGATAGATGGTTTGTTTCTTTCTAGATTAAAGGCCCTTTAGATTAGAATTTTTTTTTAGTAGATTAGTCCTTAAGAGAGAAGTTGAGATGTCCTTTATTGCATACAGTCGTTGGACACTTCCCAGTCGATATATTGATGTGTTTATTCACTAAAGTGTTAGGACCTAATGACAACCTATCACTTTTTGGCGCCGTTGTCGAGGACCCTTTTTCTAGTGTTAGTAGGAGATATCTTTAATATGTCTCTTAGGGATAGGAATAGTTTTCCAGCCTCTTTTCTGCATGGTCAGGAAATGAGGCCCTCACAGAAGATTCATACCAAAGACTCCCCCAATCGACATACCAAAAACAAGTAGGGATGAAGGAAACTCAGACCAAGAACTTACTGCAGAATTGACTGAATAGGGTCAACCTGAGACCTTCCCACATACTCTGGAAAGAGAAAAAATAGTGGTTGAGGAGTATATTCTTTCACAAACCTTTGAACCTCATGCTACTGAGCAAATTTTGGAAGAGGATCACATTCCCTCCAACACCATGGCTGACCAAAAAAATGTTGCCAACAACCACAACAATGATAACCCTCCACCATGCACATTCACCTAGCCTATTACTATTGATGTAGAAGACGACATGACAATGAAAAATATCTCACCGACCTTCTTTCCAACCTTTCAAGGTTTGTCTATTGAGGATCTTGATCAGTTCCTATTTGAATTCAAAGTCCTGTGTCAAACTTATGACTACAAGAATGATAATCAGAAACTGAAGCTTTTCCCTTCTACTCTGAAAGACTTAGCTATGTGTTGGTTTATGGGGCCACCTTCTCAATGAATAACCTCCTGGGATGACATGGAGACCACCTTCTTGGAGAAATATGATATTTATTGTAGGGTGAGTGATAAGAAAGAACTGTTCAAAATAAGGCAGAATGAGGATGAAACTTTAGAAGACTACCTAGATAGGTTTATCTTCTTGTCCAAACGTTGTGGTGGGGAAGTTATAAGCATCAATATTCTAGAGACCTTATTCCTCAAAGGTCTCGATGATGAAGCTCAGAGGAGCTTAGAATTAATGGGAAAAGGAGACATGTCCCAATTGAGACTGGAAGAAATAATGAAATTGTGTCAGAACTTCTCTCGTACTCGTGGAGGGATTAGGAAGTTCACCCCCTTACATGGTTCTAATGACATAAATAAACTTCGTGAGGAATTGGCCAACTTCAAGACTGACATTCTTGTCCAACTAAACACCACCTTAGATAAAATCCAAGCCAAAAACAAGAATATTGAGACTCTGTCTATTTATTTCCCTAGGTGTCAAAACAAACATCTGCTAAGAGAGTGTCCCTTGGACAAAGCTGACAAGATTGACATTTGCTAGGTATGTGACAAAAATCACCCCACCGATCAATGTGGACTATTAAATTCCATCAAAAATTCCAAGAAAAGAACAACTCCAGTTGAGGAAGAAGTGAACATTGTTAACCAGAGAATGGGAGGTAATTTCTCCTATGGCCAGAATTCCAATCCTAACTGGCGACCCCAACCAAATTGGAACAATAATCAATGGGCAACACCCTAGCCTCAAGAACCATCACCAGTACCCTATCCTTGGGGACCACCAGACTGGACAAACCAATCATGGGGTAACCCTCAGTGGCCCAACTAGTCCCAACAATAGCGGCACCCTCAAAATTCCATTCCTTAATGGAATCAACCCCAACATCAGTTATATTTTGGTCCCAAGAGGATGCCTAACCAACAGACTCTCTTACCACCTCCCCAGAATACTCAATAGATTGAACAAGTTAACCAACTGCCACTTCCAGCGCAACTAGTCCCTAATCCAAAGAATAATCGTCCGAACACTCTGGTGTATTCTGCCGAATAGGACAATGTCACCAGACTCAACACAATACACTGTGGAAACCTACAATTGATGTCTGGTAAAACACTTTCGCAGCCGACTATCGAAGAAATCATAAATAAACCTATCTAGAAGTCTGTTGAGGAAACAATAATAACACCTGTGCCTGTAAAACAAACCCTAGAAACTATGCAACATGAAACCAACCTGCCATCTTCAGCAGGAGCTGTTGACCTACCTCAAAAGGGGGAGGGTCAATCTATAACAGAACCCTTGAAAAATCTCACGACTAAAGACACAACCAAAGCCCCTTTTTTTCGGAGTGATTGAGAACAATCCTTGTGAAAGATGCTCCGAAAATAGCATCACCTACGAAAACTGCACTGATATAGGAAATTAAACGATTGCATATTGAAGTCCCCTTGTTACAAGAGATTAAAGAAATCCCTGAGTTAAATTAGTTGATTAAACAATTGTGCATCAAAACTCCAGGGAGGAAGCCAAAATGAATCAACACTGTTCATATCAATGGGTACCTAGCTAATTTGTTAGCTGGAACAGTTATTGCTCTAAAATATGATGACCCAAGAAGTCCACTTATAACAGTAATAGTTAATGGGGTAGCAATACCCAATGCTTTAGTGGACCTTGGAGCAACCATTATCGTAATGACTGTTGATGTGATGGAAAAATTGGGATTCACTGATCTGCGCCCCACAACTACAGTCCTACAAATGGCAAACCAATCCATTGCTATTCCCAAGGGTATTATTAAAAACATCCTTGTTAGAGTGGATGGATGGGAATATCTAGTGGATTTCTAGATAATTTAATCCCTTACACCTAAAGATAGTTATCCAATAATTTTGGGGTGACCATGGCTGGCTATGGTTGCAGCCAAAATTGACTACAGGGAAGGAGGAATGACAATTTCCCATGGAACCAATAGGAAATAGTTATTCTTGTATCCTCCCGCCAAGCCTGTTGAGCATAGCAAAGTATGCGTTGATGAGCCAGAAAGTCCTACTAGACAAGAAAACTTGGCTTCACTGGCCATGGTAGTCATTAAACAACACGGTGAAGAATTAGAGAATGACATAGGAATTATTGCAATAGACTCCAACAGTAAAGAGATGTCAAACATAGAATAAATCCTTGGACACCCAATTAACACAAATCAAACAAAATTTGATGATGCTAAGTTTATTGGATTGCCTTATCCTTTGATGAACTTAGTTCCAAAAACTCACCATTTCTTTGCAGATGTTGCTAGGATTCATGAAACTATCTCGCACAACTATCCACTTAACACATTGACAAGGCCCATTCACACTGTCACATCCAATTATCCTAGAGTCAAAACCATTATGTTGCTACCAGGCAGAACCTTGAACATCAATAGTTGGTTGACTGAGATGGAAGAACAAAGATTGTTTGATACCCTAGTGAATAGATCTAAAGCGTTCACTTGGGATTATAAAGATATGAGAGGAACACATCCTAGTGTGTGCACACACCATATCTATACTGAGGATGTTCACCCTGTTCGTCAACCACAACGGAGACTCAATCCTGCTCTTTAAGATATCATTAAAACTAAGATTGAGAAACTCTTGCAGGTAGGATTCATCTACCCAATTTCTGATAGAAAGTGGGTGTCACCCTTGGTGGTAGTTCCAAAGAAGAATGGGAAGTGAAGAGTGTGTGTAGATTATAGGGAGCTTAACAAAGTAACACACAGAGATTATTTTCCCCTGCCATTTGTGGTCCAAGTGCTTGATAACTTGGCTAGGAGAAAATATTTTTCATTCTTGGACGGATTTAGTGGTTGCAACCAAATACAGGTAGTAGTGGAAGACTAGGATAATATGACCTTTACTTTCCCTTGGGGAACATTTGCATATAGGGTTCTTCCCTTTGGGCTATGTAATGCTCCTGCCACCTTTCAGAGGGCCATTTTGGCCATAGTTATTGAGTTGGTAAATGAGTGCATGGAAGTCTATATGGATGATTTCATTGTATACGATTCAAATTTTGATGAAGCTCTCACAAATCTAGACAAGGTGTTAAAGCGGTGTGAGGATCACTGGTTGTCCCTCAGTCACGAGAAATGCTTAATCATGGTAGAACAAGGAATAGTGCTAAGACATCATATTTCAACCAAAGGGATTAAGGTTGATCCCAAGAAAATTGAAGTCATACAACAACTTGAGATTCCAAAGACCCAAACTGATGTCAAAAATTTCTTAGGGCATGCTAGATATTATTGAAGATTCATAGAAAACTTTAGAAAAATCGCAGCCCCAATGTTTTCTCTCCTTCATAAAAATGTCAACTTCATTTGGACACCTGAGTGTCAGTCCTCATTTGAAATTATTAAAGAGAAACTCACCTCTTCCCCTATCCTTCGAGGACCTAACTGGAAGCTCTCATTTCACATTTATGCCGATGCATCCAATGACGCTATTGGAGTAGTTCTTGGGCAAGAAGATGAGAATGGAGGGAAATATGCTATATATTTTATCAGCAAAAATTTGATGCCAACAAAGAAGAATTACACCACAACAGAGAAGGAGTTCTTGGTTGTAGTGCACGCCATCAAGAAATTTAGACATTATGTCATTGGGTACAAAGTTACAGTGCACACAAACCATGCAACCATCAAATATCTCATGAAAAAACTAGTGGTAAATTTAAGAATAATTAGGTGGTTACTCCTTCTTCAGGAGTTTAATGTGACAATTGTTGACAAACCAGGGAAGTCCAACGTAGTTGTAGATTTCTTATCTCGGATTAAACATGATGGCGATTGTGCTTTGGTATAGGATGAATTCCCAGATGAAAATCTATTCGCCATCTCCACTAAAACTCCTTGGTTTGATGATATTGCAAACTAATAGCCACCTTAGAAATACCACCTCACTTCTCGAAAAAACAAAAGAAACGCCTCGTCAGGGAGAGTGCCCCTTTTAAATGGATTAATGGAATCTTGTTTCGGTGTGGACCCGACATGGTTTTATGACGGTGTGTTAGGGAAGATGAGACTTATAATATCCTTAGGGTCTGTCATGATGACCCTTCTGGAGGGCATTATTCTGCTAAAAGGACAACTCATAAGATCCTGGGAGCAGGATACTATTGGCCTTCAATGCATAAGGACATCAAGAAGTACGTTCATAGGTGTGATGAATGCCAAAGGATGGGAAGACCAACCACATCCAATGAAATGCCCCTACAGCCTTAGGCAGTCCTTGAACCATTTGAGAAACGGGGATTGGATTTTATCGGCCTTATAGATCCCCCTTTGCAAGGAAAAGAGTATATTCTAGTCTGCATTGACTACATGACTAAGTGGGCAGAAGTATAAGCCCTATACATTGCTAGGGAAGAGCAGGTAGCTGACTTTCTTTATAATAGAATCTTTCTTAGATTCGGGGCCCCAAGAACAATTGTTACAGACCAAGGCCCCAATTTTATGTCTAAAGTCTTACTGACATTCACAAATCACTTCCAAGTAAGTCACGAGAAGTCCTCACCCTACCACCCACAGGAAAACAAACAAGTCAAGGTGACAAATAGGGAATTGGAAAGTATTTTGACAAAAATGGTTTCCTCGGGAAGGAAAGATTAGGCTAGGAAACTACTGGAAGTTGTCTGGGCCTACAACATGACTTGGAAGTCAACCACTGGACATAACCCCTATGAGTTAGTCTTCGAGAAGAATCCCCTCTTTCCCATTGAATTCGAGCTCCAAACCCTTAGGACGACCATGGAATTGGGCATGAATCTTAAACGGGCTCAAATCGAGAGAGTTTTACAACTTAGTGAACTAGACGAGCTCCATCTAGATGTCATCCATCAAATTGAATTGATCCAGCAACAACTTAAGGTCTTGCATGACAAACACATCAAAGAGAAAGAATTCCATACTGAGGATTGGGCATTGTTGTTCGATTTCAAATACAAGAACCATCAAGGGAAACTTAGGACACACCAACTTGGACCATATGAGATTTTTGACGTGTTTGCTAACGGTTCAGTCCAGTTAAAACCAATTGATGGCGACACTCGAACTCTTTCGGTTAACGAGCACCGACTACACATCTACCATAAACCCGTTAACAATGAAGAGTTTACAAAAATGGTAGAAATGCAGGAAGAAATCCACTGCATTGACTCTGTCAAGGCAAGGGCAATATAGTGTTAAGTAAATAATAATAATAAAATTAAAAATAATAATAATAATAATAATAATAATAATAATAATAATAAAGAAGAAGAATAAATCTATATATTTCTTCAATTTTCTCATCAACTTCACCATTTGGACTTGGCTAAGGTTTTGCTTACATTTTGCAAGACTTCATTTTGTGGCGAGCCAATTTTGGCACACCCTACTATGATGCTCTGAAATTACTATTGCGATGCTCTGGACTTGTTACTACGATGCTCCATAATCTACAAATCAGATTGACTCCACGACCGTCCTGATCCTGCATTCTCATGCATCATCCAATGGTGCTCTGGGAAGTCAAGGCCAAAGTGTCACAATCTTCTTCTTTCGAGCTGCATCTTTTCAGCGATGCTCTTGAATTTTTTTGTTTCTCTTTCGGCTACATCTTTTCAGTGATGCTCCAAAATTTTGTTGTTTCTCTTCCGGTTGCATCTTTTTAGCGATGCTCTGGAATTTTTTTGTTTCTCTTCTAGCTACATCTTTTTAACGATGCTCCTGAATGATACTCAGATGCTCCAGAATTATGCTTGGATGCTCCATAAATTTTGGTTGCTACTCTAGCTGCATCTTTCGATGATGCTCTGAAAATTTTGGTTGTTGCTCCAGTTGCATCTTTTAGCGATGCTCTGGAATCCTCAATTAGGTTACTTTGTTCTAATGACATCTTTCTAAATAATTCTAGAACTCTCTTCTTCTCTATTTCAGTCACATTACTCGATAATGTTCTGATTTTTGTATAAAATTTTACTTTTCAAAGCTCTCTTATTCTTCCTAAGTTTTGCACATGCCCATCCTTTAATGCTGCTTCAAGATCCACCCCTTCTGATTACTCCACCATATCAAATCAAATCTTTCCATAATAAATAAGATTATTATGACACCCTTTTGTCATAATAATTCCCATCATTACTTCAACCATCCCATCCACGCCATTAATATTCTCCGCCACCTTCACCAACCATATAACTTTCCAATTACGTCAGCACAGGTAAGTGACGTTTGATCTAACGAAAAGACCTAAGGTATGTGCAAATTAATTTATTAGAAGGGCTAGTATTTATTTTGAATAAAGGTTAATTAATTGGCATGATTTGTTCCCCTTGTAATTTTGAAACTTGTGCCCCTTTTGCACAATTGGTGAAAGTATGACAGTTGTTGTAATTCCCTATGAAGAGCCATCATAATGATATAGTAAGGTGACAAGAAAGCTGGCAATTAATTATTTTCCCATCGAGTATATCGACACATAACTCTCTCTCCGTCTATAATTCAGAGAAGCAAGCATTTCAGGGTTCTAAAACAAAGGAGATGGGAGGCAATAAGAAGAAGTTTGAGCCAAATTCTACAGTGCCATTGCTAGAATTAAGCAATATAGCAGCTTTATTTCAAAGGGTTGGATGGTTGGATTTCATGAAACAATTCAAGGGGTACACAGAGCAACTGGTAAAGGAATTCGTTGAGAATTTTGCAGATGGGAAGACTGTGGTGCGCGAAAAGTCATTCTGGGTGAGTATGAAAGTCTTCGCTCATCTTTCTGGTCTTGAAAATGAAGGGATTCATTTGAATGAAAATACCCACGTCCCTTATCAAAAGTTAATAGATTTATTCCACAGGGAAGGAGAACCCCAACCTGTACTGACCATAAGCACTAGGGGACAAAATAAGGGAATTCATAGAATGTCTATTCTAGAATCCCAAAGATCTGTTGCAGCCTGGATTATAAAATATTTCACTTGTGAGGGACAAATGACTACAATAGTGGGACCCCCTTTCCGCCTGCTGACTCATTTATGCCACAACATTGAGGACCCTACCCTTAGGGTAAATTTACTAGCCTTTCTCTGCCATTCAGTCACCTCTATGATAGAAAAGTATAAAATTGGGATGGGGCCCCTTAAACATCATGGATTGATACAAATAATATGTAAATATCATTTCTACAATAAGCCAAAGAAGAAGTGGCAAAGGTTCCTATAAAAATTTGAAAATGAAGAACCAGGGAGGTCATTTGAGGAAGGGGAATCCTCTAAACAAAAGGAGAAATATATAGAAGAACCCTCTTCAAAGGCATTAGGCGCGCCTGAGTCCCAATGTACCTCCATGGCTCCTAGTTGTGATGTGTTGGAATCCTTGCTAGATGAATTACAAACCCCAAGACAGGAAGAGGAGGTGGGAATTCTACATTCTGGAGAAGATGAAGAGCCCCCTCAAAAGAAAAAGAAACAAAGTAAAGTTGTTTTTCAAATAACCCCTCCTCTTCGGAGGAGTAAACAGTTATCTTTAGGGGTCATTGAAATTGAACCCCAAGATATAGGCAGTACTTCAAAATAGAAAAAGTCCAGGACTCCAGTAAAGGTGGTAGAAATTGACAATCTACCTGATAATGAGGAAATTGAAGAGACGGGAAAGCAAGAGGAGAAACTTCCCCAAGAAGAGGACAAAGAAAACCTACCACTTGAAGAGCAAGAAGGGGAGAAAGCACAATCACCACACTCATAACAAAATGAAGATGAACCTGCGGGAGGGTTCTCGTCCTTCCTTAATAAATTGGGCAACATACTTGAATTTGTAGAAAGAGTGCCTCAGGCAAATCCTCATACATCTTTCTCTATGGATATCGATGAAGAAGAAGACATACCTCATATGGATGAGGAAATTCCTTGCTCCTCCTTACCTAAAGAAACTGAAGAAGGAAGTTTTCCTAATATTGAGAATGCAAAAGAAGAAGAAGGAGTGCTTCTTGGGGGCACTAAAACAGAAAATGTGCCCCATATTGATGAAAAAGTGGAAGAGGTGCCTCATTCATCTCTTCTTGATGACAAAAAAGAGGAAAATGTGCCAAATCCTGATGGATAAATCCCTCATGTATCCTCCTTTGTGGACCCAAGGGACGAAGAATCGAGTTGGAGGAATGAGGAATTAGAAAAACTAAAGGAAAAAATTGAAGGGTTAAGGGCCAGGTCGCAGGATGGTGAAAAACAAATTAATCAACAGAAAGAAGAAATGGAGGTGCACGTTGCCATCATCCATAAAAGGAATCAAGAAATTGCAAAGTTAACTGCATAAATGGAAGAAAAAGACAAGCTTATTGAGCAGCTGCAATTCCAAATCCAGTAATGGAATCGATAGGGTAAGCAGAATCAGGATGCTCTATGTGAAAAAGAAAAATGTATTTAGGATTTGAAAAATAATTTTATGCAATTATTCAGTGCCTTTAAAGAAGAAAAGAATTGAAAAGAAACTAAGTTGAATGCCTATGTGAGTAGAATTGTGGAGCTAGAACAAAGTTTACAAGAGAGTGATACTCAACCAATTATGGAAACAAAAGGAACACAAACTGAACCTATTGTTATAGATTGGTTCCAGGTACGTATCCCCCCAATGCTTATGAAATGGATAGAGCATTGTTACCTTTTGAAATATGTAGAATTTGAAATAATAGGTTAAAGAGGGAGTTAGTCATGTTAAAAGAATCTTTCCATCAGGCATATAGGGGTAAGTAGGATGCCTGTGAAATTGGTGAATTGCTACTAGCCTATAGAAGATCATCTAGGTTGTACTCCATGTTTCTTAACGAGTAACTTTTGAGATGGAAATTGCAAAGAATTCGCCAAAACCAGCCTCATGACCCTGATGTCAAGGAGTTTGTAAAAATATTTGTTGAGTCACTCCCTGAACAACATAATTTGTTGTGTGAATTCTTTGTTCACAATTTTCTCCTAGAAAAGTATATAGATTTTTTTATTAACCTATTTGTAGGAGAAGCATAATTAAGATCATTTATGTCCACTATGCGAAACTAAATTCACTAGCAAGACAGATCAAGAGAGTATGCTCATGCAAAAAAGATTGTAGGGTTGCAAATAAGATACCCTCATAGGAAGCCTCTCTCTTTTATGAAACAATTTTTGGGTGTCAAAAGTAAACAGGAAGCACGGGTCAAATATGATAACAACCTCAAAGTGGTCCATGATTACTTTCAAGAACAGGGGCCACATCTAATAGGACCAGCATGGCATGCATGTGAATAAAGGTACACCCCTCTCCCAATGCATCTCAAGAAGAGGGAAATAATTTCACCTCTCAATATCAGATGGTCCTATGGAAGAGCAACAACTTTGATCAAAATTCTAGAGGACTTTAAGACCAACTGGATTGGTATGAGGTACAGACCTCCCTTGCTTCTTTCTCCACCACCTTTGGTGCACACCAACCTAGACCAAAGTGAAGACAACTTTTCCAGATGGAAACAAAGGATCACTTTTCATCAAAGATTCTTAATCCAGAGACATTAGATACATAGGCAAATGATGTATATGATCTTAGTGCTAAATATGAGGAAATGAATAGGAGAAATTATGGACAGGGGGCATATCAGAGAGCAGTAGGATCTGCTCAAAACTAGGAAGGGGAGGAAATGATGAGGTAAAAATAACCTCATCAACATAAGGGCCTCAATATAAAAATATAAACTTTCTAGCCCAAATTACTCTACCAATTGATTACCTTTAGGAAAAATAATTGCTTTCTTTTCTATAATTAATCGTACAAACTTATTTCTTGAAGTTGATTAAATTAAGTTAACTTATGCTGATTTAGTGGGTTAAGTATTGAGTATTTTGTAGGTCAACTCCACTGCCATCCACCATTGTAGTCAGAAGGGAAAATGAATGCGGGTCTCATACTTTTGAAAACTAGTGAGCGGGCGCCAAAATGCCAGGAGCACACGTTCTACACGAGCTTTTATAATTCTATTATTTTTTCAGTTTTAAAGACTTTATGGCTCATGTGAATCCTCTTTAATATTGTAAATCATGGGCTCTTAAGTCCCTTTTACTATGGGCAATCTGTTGAAAGACTTAATCGATTGAAAAATAGGATTCTTGTTAGTTGTTTTTCATATAAATATGTAACTGTTACAAATAATGAAAGGAGAGATTATTGTTATGTTGTCAATTTGTCTTTTGAGTACAAAATACCATGCAAATATGAATTTTCCCGCCTTTCTTTGAATTACTATGCTATATGGATGTATCTATGGAATGAAGGGATTTTTCCAGTGCATGTGATCTGAAGTAGCAGTAGATACACCTGCGAGCTGGCCACTCAGGGGTTAGAAGTAGATAGATAAGTATTTGTTTCTTGTTCTGTATTTTCCTTTGATAGAATAAGGTTGTAATTGAGTTCATAGCTTCTAAGCTTAGCATTTGAATGTCCGGAGCACCTTTCTTCTGTTGATTTTGATTAATGGTTTAATGATAGAAGTTAGCTTGTGATTCTCTACAGTAGATAAATGTTTCCTAATTTCTTTACATGCTTTACCTCTTCAGCAATTTATGCATTCTTTAAGTTAATCATTTCCATGCTTTCTAGTTTAATAGCGATGCTTTTCAGATTCTTAGTTTTTGTCTTTTGAATTGAGTTATTTTCCCACTTTCTAGATAGATGGTTTATTGCTTTCTAGATTAAAGGCCCTTTAGATTAGAATTTTTATTCAATAGATTAGTGCTTAAGAGAGAAGTTGAGATGTCCTCTATTGCATACAGTTGTTGGACACTGCCCAGTCGATATATTGATGTGTTTATTCACTAAAGTGTTAGGACCTAACGACAGCTTGTCAAATCGCAAGCTCAAGATTAAGGGTTATGAAGTGGAGGTGAATGAGGAGTTGGTTACTACTGTAACAAGGATGTCGATGGTTGGTCATAATTTTTACAAGGATAAGAAAAGCAATGAGGAAGTGATGGCCCAATTCTTCAAAGATGACAATCGAAAGAAATTGGTTAAAATGGAAAGTTGGGGTTATGAGCGTAAATCCCTTAAGAAGATTTGGGTGAATGTTGTTGAGGTGTTAATGCACTATGTGACCTTGGAAGGCAGGTTTATTGCTATCCTTGGTCACCACTTCATGCTTCTTAACCATTTTAGGCATGGTTTGTTCATCTCTTTTTCATTTTTCCTATTATCATCCATGGAGGTTTTTGTTTACGCTCATTTAAAGAATAGGAGGGTCCTCGTCCTCGATGAAGGTTTTATTCTTTTAATCATGGAGCATGTTAAGGCTCTTCTCCCAACCCCTACTATTAAGGAAAAGGAGAAGATTGTGAGTGATGTTTATGGGTTGTCTGGCTTAGCTACCAGTAATGTAGATGAAGAGGAATGGAATGAAGAGGAAGAATATGTTTCCCTGTCCCCTATGACTACTTCCTCAAAAAAGAGGAAGAAGGGTAGTGTTAAAAGAAACCAGGCAGCCAAGCATCTTGTTCTTTTTGACAGCGAGGACACAGAGGTGGGCTTGGATGAGCCCCCTCCCAAGAATGTGGATTTGGCTATAAGCCAAGGTGAAGTCATTGTTGGAGGTAATGAGGAGGCTTTGCAGGATAATGCCCTAGGTATGGAGGTCAAGGATAGGCCGTGGAGGTTGTCTAAATGCACTTCCAAGTTGAAAGACCAGGCCTTGAAAGGTCTAGCAAAGGGTCCCAAAATGTTATGTGAGGGGAAGGATTTGGCGAAAAAATGGTGGAAATTGATGACTCCCTGACTCAGGACATGCCCAATGTGGAGCTGGGAGAAGAGAACAACAAACAAGATGAGGAGGGTACTGAGAAGAAGAGTGCTAAGTGAGAGCCTCTAAAGGTAAATCCCCTTTTTGAGGACCTTTCTTATCTAGATGATGATTCTACCTCAATGTTTGAGTTGTTGGAAATGGCTAGGGTTGGGGCCATTGGTACTTTTAAGTTAGCTAAATGGACTCTTTAGGATTTTAATAAGGTTAACATTAAAATAAGGGGTTTGAAGGAGAACTTGAAGAATGTTTCGAAGGGCTCGGTGTCGGACATTATGATCGATAGAATTGTGGACCTTGAGGGTTCTTTCAATGATTTCAAATGTCTGTGTGAAGAACAATTGGCGGGTTTAGAAGCCAAGGTATTAGGAATGAATGCAGACATAAAGAAGCTTATTCATGCATGTCACATTTTAGTGAAGAATAGTGCAAACTCTTTGCAAGTCCTGTTTAGAAAGATAAGTGAGCTTAGGGAGGATCAAGTGTATTTTTCTGAGCTATTAGAGAAAGAGCAATCAACCAAAGGTAAAGGTAAAAAAGGTGCAAAAGATGATGGAAAAATCCCTCTTGTTAGAGGGTCTGCTGAGTGGAAAAAGTCCTTTGAGGCTGAGAAGAAGAAGTTGTTGGACATGATTGAAACGCACAAAAGCCAAGAGCTTGAGGTGTCCAACACCTTGAGCAGTATGAGTTAGTGTTTGATGCTTGTTTTGTTTGTTGTCTATTTCCTGCTGGGTCTCAGTTTATTTCCTGTTGTTTTGTTGTTGATGGGTGTTGTTGTTAGCTTCCTATTTTATCTTTCGTACAACGCCCTTTTTTTTCTTATTTTTTGGATCTTGGTTTGTTGCTGGTACCTTGTTGGAGTAGTCTTTTAGTAGCATTTTATATCTCAAGTTGTAAAGGGTTTTGGGTCCCTTCAAAACCTGATTTTCCCGTATAATCAAAACACATGTACATAATCCCACAAAATGCATTCCTAAATCACTTATACATTATTCTAAATGCCAAAGACACTACTTTGGGCCCACTGCAAAAAATCATATCTTAGCAAGAAAATGCTTGACAAGCCTACCATTGAGCCATGCAAAAGAGAAAAAAATTGTATTATACTCTAGAAGATGATTTATATCTACTGTAATACTTCAAAATGATCATATTGCAAAATTCAAGATGAATGATGTAAATATGTTCTCCCAAGTCATAGATTAAGCTATGAACTTGCACAATTTGATCTATTTCCTACCATTTGTGATTTGGAAAGTTTAAAACCCAATTTATGTAAACCTTTTTGCATAATATAGTGAATGATGATGACACTCTTATTGTATATGATAATATAATCCAATGGAAATACTCTTATTGTATATGATGCAACTAAAGAAAATATTATAACAAAAAGATAAATATAAATATCATTGTCATTTTGGATTCTTACAATTGATATCTCTCGACTTTTCTATAAAGACTATGTAATAGAATAAATATGCTAGCTTTTTAAAATTTTGAAATTTATTTTATTAAAACAACTTTATCAACCGATAGGGGAGAGGGGCCCAAAGTAGGGCGAGAGCCTATACTGGGGACAAAAGTAGTCCCACGTGGGCCCCACACTAGAGCAAATAAATATGCAATTGTAAAACAATTTTCACCCACAAAGTCAACAAGGGTACTTGTATCACAGTACCGTCAAAATTGTATTATAATCGGTGAATATTTGTCCCACACACAAA
Source organism: Sequoia sempervirens (assembly GCA_007258455.2). NCBI lineage: Eukaryota > Viridiplantae > Streptophyta > Pinopsida > Cupressales > Cupressaceae > Sequoia > Sequoia sempervirens. Next base: position 394,345,764 of record VDFB02270651.1, on the reverse strand, counting down.
TAGATATTCATAGTCTTATATATCAAAGAGTATTCAAAGCACATATGACAGGACCATCCTACGTGTTGTGTTGATTTTATATGGCCCGTAGCATTAAAACATGCAACCAAAATTAAAAATTAGTATAACCCACACTCCCCTTTAATATCACCACTTGCATTACATCACAACCAATATATTCATACATGTGATGCCACAAGAACAACTAGGAGCTGAGACTATCCCATCAACAAATCCAATCTAACCAAGCCCCCATCCCACTTTCCCACCAACACAACACTTAGGCGAAAATCAATCATTCATATATGTGTCCCGTCGATCAAATAGATGCTCACTACTACTGGTGCCTTCTCCTTTTTTTGTCACCTACAACCACCAAAACAATGGTGTTAAGCCCACCAAAATCTCCTTTCAAGCAAACAAGGATTGCACACCATTAATACATACAAACTTTGCAATTGAAGGCATCAAATCAAGATTTCAAATTTGAAAAAAAAAGGACAAGAATTAAAGACTCCATACCAAACCAACATTGAACATATAAGGAGATTTTCAAATTAAAAAATACATTACTCAATCTCTTCCAATTTCCATTTACCATGTTCCAATTTCATTTTCAGTAGTACAATTTCCTAGAGAAAGATGAATAAAGTCCAGAGGCAGCAACAACAAAACCCTAAGAAGCTATAGGTATTCTACTACTACTAATTCTTTATGCGTACATATGCCAATATGTTGTATGCTATGAATATGTTGTCCAAAAATCTGTAAATATTTGGGGTTTCACACTGATGTTGTTTACATTGGGTTTTGCATTTATGTTTTCTATGCCTCTGAATACAAATATGTTGTATGCGATGTCAATGTTTGTCACAATTACTTGTAACTCAATATCTAGGGTTTGAACTTACACTTTTTATGAATGTCAAGTCATTTCAGTTCAATTTCAGGGTTTCTTTTTATGTTCTATAAGGGGTTAAATGGTTTTCCATTACTATTAGACTTTTTTGACGAGATATGGAAAGGGTTTGACTGGTTTTTTTCCATGCACTTCTATTCCTATGTTCGTCATTGCACAAACTTTAACTTCACAATTTTATTTTTACATTTGACTGTTACTACAAAATATTCATAGGGTTTTAATGTTTATCATTTTGAGGGTTTCTGCCATGCACTTGCATTTGTGTGTTCCTCATTTCACAAACTTTGACTCTATAATTTGCTTATAATATTCTCATGTTATTCTGAAATATGAAAATGGTATCACTGCTTTTCATTTCAAAGATATTCTGGCATGTATTTGTATTATTTTGTTTCTTCCATGCACAATAGTTTTGTCTGTGAAATGCTTTTTTTATTTGATTTTTATTACCAAACATGGAAAGGGTTTCACTGGTTCACAATTAGAGGGTTTTCTGTCATGCACTTGTATTCCTATATTCGACAATGCACAAAATTTAACTTTGCAATTTGCCTTTAATATTTTTTTGTTATTCCCAAATATGAAAATAGTTTCACTTGTTTTCATTTCGAAGATATTATGCCATGCAATTATATCATATATATATATATATATTATACACACACACACACACACATATATATGTGATTGTTACTACAAAAATGGAAAGGGTTAGACTAGTGAAATTTACGAAATATGGAAAGGGTAGCTGGTGACAAACATTTACAGTGAATAAAACTGATAGTGTCACCAACTATTTGGGGTTTCAACTTATTCAGTTCAATTTGTGGGTTTTTTTTTTAAATTTCTATATGTGGGTTTCAATATAGATAATGATGTATGCATTGTAAATGTTTTTCACCCACTACTCTTTAACTCCATCTCTAGGGTTTCAACTTATACTGTCTGTGGATGTCAATGCATTTATGTTTGGATCTCCATTATTCATTGTTCGGCTCTGCACTTAAGAAAGCTCCCTTTGTCTTTTAATTGAGGTTTAATACCTCACTACGCCTATACCATTGTCTTTAGTTTCGACAATGGTTAACCAAAGTTCGTTCATGTCTCACTAACCTAGTTATGCAATATATATGTACAAATACACACACACAGATATATAATATATATATACATATATATATACACATATATATATATATACATATACACACACACACACACATATATATATATATGTATATATGTATATATATATGTAAATATGGACATATGTATATATATGTGTGTGTATATATATACATATATGTAGTGTATATAAAATGCAATTGTTAAACCTGAACTACTCTAAGTCATTTCAATTCAAATAATAAATCAAACAAATTGTTCATGCACATTAAAGACAATTGCATTACAAATTGTTCATGTATAACAATCATTGCATTATAAACTGTCAAGATGCATATTAAAGAAAAGCAAACTGTTCATGCATCACTGTGACTTCAACGTTGTTCAATTATTATTTTTTTAACTGCTCCAAACATATTTTTTAATATCTACAGGTGCAATCTAAAGGTAATATGAGGTCCAATCCAAAAAACATGACTACAAAGACAAAGTCACATACATAGAAAGAGACAGTAATAGTCCCCAATGTGCATGAATCGGTTGTAGAAGCAAACAACAATCTTGAACCTATTGAGGCAGTCCAGGATATTGTTGCACCTATAATTAGGCAGGAAAGAGCATCAAAGGAAAGGGAATGGTCATCACAGGACATGGAAAGGGCCCTGGAGGATGTTGAAACAAATGGGATATTGACAAGAGTTGCTACGAAGAAATGGAAAATCCTAGCTACTACGCTTAGCAATTGGTTAGGTGGCTTGAAAATTACTTCAAAGAAGGGTCCACAATAGTCCTGACAATAGAGGAGGAGGGTCTAATTGTAAAATGATGCACATATATGGCAGATGTTGGCCATGAGCTTGAGATTATCAATCTCAAGCAAGAAGTTGCTCAAATATGCCAGACTAGACCCAACCCTTTCACAGAGGGGTTTCCTGGAAAATCATGGTGGACTAGATTCAAGAGGCACAATCTAGAATTGACCTTGGGAACAATTGAAGGTCTTGACAAAGACATGGCGGTAAACCTAAAACCCATAATAGTAGTTGAATTTTTGAAAACGTTGATAGCAGTATATGAAAGTACCCCATGCGGTCCTGATAGAATATGAAACTGGCATGAAACGAACATTCAAGCTGAAAAAAATGGAACAATGAGGGTGTTGGCACGACGAGGCAACAAGAATGTCTCGTACATAATTCCAAAAAGCAGAGAATGGATAACAATTCTTTGCTATGTTAATGCAACTAGCCAAAGCATACCTAGTTTCTATCTGTTCAAGGGCAATACAAAGATAGATAATTACATTGTGAACTGTGAACCACTAGCAAGTATGGAAACCCAAGCACACGCTTGGATGACAAAGGAGCTTTTCTTTGATTGGATGAAACATTTATGTCTGTTGGTTCCAGGGGGTGTCACCAAGTAATAGACACCTTCTAATTTTTGATGACCATGGAAGTCACATTGCACTTTTAACTATCCAGGAGGAAATGAAGTTAGGCATTGACCTCCTTACATTGCCTACTCATACTTCTCATGTGCTATAGCCTTTGGATGTTAGCGTGTTTGCACCATTCAAGGCATATTTCAAATCAGAATGAGCTAATTTTCTCACTAGATTCCCCAATATTGATATTAGAAGGGAAAAATTGGCGAAGTTGGGCAACAAGGCACTGAGAAGAGCTATGAGTCCATCGAACATAAAAGTTCGCTTGAAAAGGATAGGGATATGGCCCCTCAATTCTGATGCACTCATGGGTGACATGCGTCTCAGTGAGATGATGAGATTGATGACACTAAGGATGCTTTTGCAACGCAAAACATCCTTAGTCTTTCGAGACTTGATGTTTCAATAGATGAACTGTCACAAACATTGCAGACTCTGACAGATACTCAAGTGCGTGAAGGTGCAGAGCAAAAACTTCAAGATATGGACAACCAGCCCAAACAAGAAGACATGGGGAATTTCACATTCCCATCTTTAATAGCCACACCTCCAGACCAAACAATGCACTATTATTTAGATGGTGGCCATGAAAGTCAAGGTACAACAAACTAGGAGGAGTTTACTGACTCCCAAGTCAATGAAACAATTGAAACCCATACTGGTTCTTGGATCACTAAGTTCCTTAAGTTGTCAGTTCACATAGTCAATGGAAGATTGAGAAAGTCTGTTGGTGGGGCTCTTTGGGTGAGCCGACAGTCTCAGTTGTTGACTATTGACAGTCACATGACTCTCATAATGGAGCAAGAGTAAAGAAAACAAGAACCGGAGGAATTAAAAATCAGAAAGAGGCAACAAACTAAGGACAAAAAGGCAACACAAATTGTGGCCTTAGAGCATAAGGAACAAATATAATTTGAAAAGGAAATTGAGTGCAATGAAAGAGAGTCGAGGAAACAGTTGCAAAGAAAGGAAAGAGAGCAAAAGGAGCCAGAGAGGGTACAAAAAGAACAAGAGAAGAAGGAAAGGGAGATCGAGGTTTCCCATAGAGCATCGATGCAAGATAGATGCTTAAGCAGTCCTGCAACCCCCTTTATCTAATAATCATAGTCATTTTCAAGAAATAACCAATAATAACTTCCCTCTCTTACTAAAGGAAATGTGTGTTTGAGTCCTAGCCCATCTCAAGTTAGCTGCACTCAATTTCTAGTTGGATTGACTTCTTCACCAGTAACCCCTTCAAATGTAAGTTGCACACAATTGACAAATGCAAATGCAAATGATTTTAGGGCAAGTCTAAATGCAACAGCAAGAGACGAGAACACATCTCTAGGTTCATTTCTTGGAGCATTCGACTGAGGTTGGGAGGGACCAACTGTAACAATCCCTTATATTTTGGTTTATTTTTGTTGTAGTTGGGGATGCCATTTTCATTGTGCTGCAACTCTATCATTAATATTTTGAACTAAATTTGTTTATCAATGCGATTGTTTTACAATGTTATTTTGTTACCCACTGCAATTTAATGTTTGCAATGTAAATGTTAGTAAAATTGTTGTCTATATGAATGTTAGAGTTGTTTTTTGAGTTTGATTCTTAATCCTTACCAATGCTTTCAGTTGAATAAGACCAACCTATTCATTACATGCATAAGTTGGTTGAACTAATTTTGTTTTCGTATAGTGATACGAGTACTCTTGTTGACTTTATGGGTGAAAACTGTTTTACAATTGCATATTAAGGTGTTCTAGTGTGGGGCACATTGATGACTATGTGAATACCTTTTTATGGTTGTCATATAATCTACATTTCAGAAAATATATTCTATGCAGATAATCCATTTCAATTTTGTTTACAACATTTACTATGTTTAGAATATCTATTCTACATTTCTCAAAATATATTCAATGTTGATAATCTTATACAACATTTCATACAATACAGTGTATGCTAATAATGTAACATTTGAAACACATAAGAAGACATTTCATATAGTCATTGAAAAGGTCTACTAGCAATGTCTGAATTCCACAACACTTCATATAGAAATACTTGATGTAATCTATCCTTTTGTATATTAGTAGCTCAATTGAAATTTAATTTTATGCTACACCTCTACAAAAGTTAACATGTTTCTATGTCTTATCTCAAGTTTATTTTTTTTGGTTTGCATCTAAAATAAACATGTATAGTTTTTATGAAATATTAAAGTTCACTATTTTTTTGTAAACTAAAAAACACATTAGATTTAGGGGTTACAATTATAATGTCCAAGAAGTATATCATTTAATTTAGTAAATACTAAATAGATTATGTTGGTTAACACTGACAACATAATTACACTTGATTATGAGGGTATTTTTATGGAAGCATGCCAAGGGAGGTTGAAGGAGTGAATGGTAGAGATGAATGTGACCTATGTTTGTATGGATGAGTATGAAGTTACTTTGATGACTATATATATATAAAATGAAAGAGAATATTTAATGGCAAATGGTGTTACTTTGAAATGGGCATGTCATGAACAAGTTGGACCTATTGGACTGTAGCTCTCCCATATTATTGTGTTCATCATTGCACAAACTTTAACTCTGTAATTTGATTTTAATATTTGTTTGTTATTCTGAAATATGAAAATGGTTTCACTAGATTTTATTTCGAGGATATTATGCCTTATTCTATTCTTCATTGCACAATAATTCATTTTCCAGTTTTGTATTTCACAATTGTGCAGTGCATATATGTGCATACATATGTACATATATATGTATGTGCATAAGTATGCATATATATATGTGCATACATATGTGCATACATATGTACATATATATCTATGTGCATACGTATTTAGATGTATGTCTATGTCAATACATATGTACAGATATATCAATGTGCATATAGTATATATAAATGTATCTATATATATATGTATATGCCATGTGCATATATATATATATAGATAGATATATAGATACATACATTGATAGTTAAAAGTATATATATATATATATATATATATATATATATATATATATATATATACATACATTGATAGTTAAAAGTTATACATAGGTACAAATAGAAATTAAATGAAAAGATTAAACACATTAAAGTCATAGTGATGCATGAAGAGAACCATATTTTTCCTTGACAAATTGACTGTGTTTATGAACACAAATATTAGAAGTGTTCATAAACACCCTAGACACCATATACATTATTGAGCACATTGTGGATGCACCTAGAATGCAAGAGAACCTTCTATCTATGGATAACCACACAAACACTTTAAACATTATGTTCAAAATCAACAATAAAATAAATAATAACCTTCAACTTAAGTAACACAACACACCCATAACAAAACAAATAAGTGATAAGAAGAAATAAGAAATGAATGATAGGAGACAATGGTACAACCTTAGTGAGGTTAAAAACCTCACCTCTATGAATTGGAGATGGCCAATGATATGGTGAATTTCTCTAACTCAATCCTACAAACATATATGAAAGGAGCCATTAGTCAAAGAAATGTAGCAGCGTTTAACTTATAATGAGAAAGTATAGCAAGGATAGTGTTTACCTTTGAAGTGCAATTCACCATCACCAAGCCAATAATGAATTGAAATTGCACACCATTGAAGAAGATTGAACAAGACAAAAATTTACAACAAGTGTCAGTCGAATATACCAACATGTCTAAAAGAATGAAATGAATAACTCCTTAATTAATATACATGAGTTAAATGACAATGCAATTGAACAATCCAACTGAGAAATGCAATTGAACAATCAAAATGAACAATCCAATTGAACAATGCAAAAGAACAATAACTTTGAACAATGCAATTGAACAATCAAATTGAACAATCGAATCAAACAATCCAATTGAACAATTAAATTGAACAATCAAATTGCACAATCCAATTGAACAATGCAATTGAGCATCTGCACACAAGTTATATATATACAAACATTTTTAACACTTAAAGAAGATTGGGTGTAACATCACATTGTATGGAATAGAAATGCATTGACATCCATAAATAATACACGTTCAAACCCTAGATATTGAGTTATAGGGTGGTGGGTGACAAACATTTATAGTCCATACAACTGATATATATTCCCAGGCATACAACATAAAAAAAACCTTGAAATCGAACTAAAATGACTTGACATTCATAAATAGTGTAAGTTGAAATCCCGAATATTGAGTTACAGGTTATTGTGACAAACATTGACATCGCATACAACATATTTGCATTCCATGGCATAAAGAATATAAATGAAATACCCAATGTAAACAACATTAGTGTGAAACCCCAGATATTTATAGATTCGTGGAAAAAATATGCATATCATATGAGAGATTGGCATATATATATATATATATATATTTGTTAGTTTTAATATATATTGGCACTAGTACAAGCCTACTGAGGTAAAAAACCTTACTTGAAAGAGAAAGGGAGCTTTCAAGAGTGTAGAGCCGAACAATGAAGCGTGCAGAACCAACAATGAATCATGGAGAGCCAAATAGGTATGGGTGCGTAACCAAACAAACACTCCAGAATAAACACAAACAAAAGGAATGTCAATGAGTGAGATATGGGAGAATTTGAAGTATTGAATGAACCTTGATCTTCAAATTAGGTGCTTGTCAGTCTGAGTAAGTGTGGAGGGATGCGTAAGACAAGTTGCCCAGTGGAGGTAACAAAGGAGGCAACAAATGATTACTGCTCTAAACTGTTCATTTAGGGTGGCAAGGTTGTCGAAGCCACACGTTTGTATATATATGTAATTGTGTCTGTACATAGATGTATGTATACATATGTATGTATGTACATATATGTATAGATACATACATATTATATGCATGTATCTATACATATATGTATGTATACATATTGTATTGTATACATATACATATATGTATACAATGCATACATGTATGTATTGTATACATATTGTATACATATGTGTATGTATGTATACATACATGTATGCATATATATACATGTATGTATGTATATATATATATATGTATGCATGTATACATATACATATACATATATATGTATATGTATGTATGTATGTATGTATACATATATATGTATATATATTTACAGTATACATATGTATATATATATATATATGTATACTGTAAATATATATATACATACATGTATGTATACATACATACACATACATATATATGTACATATATATACATATATATATATACATATATATATACATATATATACGTGTGTGTGTGTGTGTGTGTGTGTAGATATATATATACATATACGTGTGTGTGTGTCATGAATAATATAATTGCATGGCAGAATATCTTTGAAATGAAAACAAGTGAACCCATTTTCATATTTGAGAATAACAAAAAAAATTAAAGGCAAATTGTAGAGTTAAAGTTTGTGCATTGTCTAACACACAAATACAAGTGTATGGCAAAAAACTCTTTAATTGTGAATTAGTGAAACCATTTCCATGTTTGATAGTAACAATTAAATAAAAAAACATTTCGCAGACAAAACTATTGTGCATGGAAGAACAAAATAATACATTTGCATGGCAGAGTATCTTTGAAGTAAAAACCAATGATACTATTTTCATATTTCATAGTAACATGAGAATATTATGAGAAAATTGTAGAGTTAAAGTCTGTGCAATGAGGAACACACGAATGCAAGTGCATGACAGAAACCCTCAAAATGATAAACATTAAAACCCTATGAATATTTCGTAGTAACAATCAAATATAGAAAACAATTTGTAGTGTGATTTATTGTAACTATTTCTGTATTTTGGAATAACAAACAAATGTAAGAAATAAATTGTAGAGTTAAAGTTTGTGCAATGACGAACACACAAATACAAATGCACGGTAGAAAACTAGTGAAACCCTTTCCATATTTTGTCGAACAAGTCTAATAGTAATGAAAAACTATTTAAACCCTTATCATAGAAGGAAGTCGAAACAATGGAACCCATTTCATATTTCCTATAAAGAAGCAAATATGAAAAACACAATGTAGAGTAAATGTCGTGCATTGAAGAACAAAGGATTAGGTGTGCATGGAAGAGTATACAGGGAATGAAAACCAGTGAAACCCTCCACACATTTCCTAGTATTAATCTTTTTCAAAGACAATTTTTTGCAACAAATTTTTGTGAAAAAGATAAGTGTATGTCAGAATACCGTTGTATTGTAAGACACTGGTACAGACTGAGGTTAGAAACCTCACTTGAAAGAGAAATGGAGCTCTCGAGAGTGCAGAGCTGAACGAAGAAGCGTGGAAAGCTGAACAAAGATGCATGGCGAGCCGAACCGGTATGGGTGCATAACCAAACAAACAATAGAGAATAAACACAAACAAAAGGAATGTGAGTGAGCAGGATATGGGAGAATTTGGAGCATTGAATGAACCTTGATCTTTGATTTACGTGTCAGATAGTCCGAGTAAATGCGGAGGGACACACAAAACAAGTTGGTTAGTGGAGGTACCGAAGGAGGCAATGAGTGATTAATGCTCTAAACTGTCAGTTTAGGGTGGCGAGGTTGTCGAAGCCATGTGTTCGTCTGATCCAATGCATGCATGTGTTCGTCTGATCCAATGCATGCAAATTTGTTCGCTGATTAAAGAGACAAATGAGCTCCACTTTCAGGCGGAGGGCAAAATGGGCCCGTTTTCAACATGTCAGACGAATAGGTGCGTGATAGGTAGTGGGATGTTTGAAATTTAAAAAAAAATTATTATGACCAATGCACAAGTGACAAAGTGACATGGTGAACAAATTTTTAATTGTTTTTGGGTCACGTGAACTGCCATGCGGACCTCCAAACTTTGACTGCCCTAGTTTGGGCCCCTCTCCCCTCGACTATATTTTGTAGCAGCTTTCACTCGGTAAGTTATCGGTAAGTTATCTCACGCCACAAAAACATAACTTTCACTGAGTTAAACATTCCCGAAAACAAATTTCAACTCCCAACCAATATTTTCCTTAAAAGGCTGCAAAATTCTTGTCTCGAGCTCAAGAATCCGGTAGCTCTAAAACCCGGATATACTTAGATCTACTTTTCATTTACTGTGAATGGATTGAAGCAGCTGTAGGGAGATTTTGTTTAGGTTCGCTGCATTTAAGAAAAAAACTTCTCTGGTGGGGTTTCGTAATATTTTTCCTGCGAACTCTGTTCATTTTTTCTCATCGGCATCGTTGACATCAGGACACAATTTTTGCAGAAATAAGGCAAGTCACTTGCCATGGTTTCAGTGATTTGTTTTGGGAATCCGTACACGGCCGGATCATTTTTTGTTGTGTTTTATTTCATTAGTCTGTTATTATCTGTTAAACGAAGGCATTGCTTCTGTGGTTTTATCTATGGTTGTTTCGAATATGATATTATTCTAACACCTAGTATTAGATCCCTTAAGTGCAGAAAAACAATTTGTGCAATTGTTTGCATGTTGCATGTTCCTTTTGTGTGACCTTCCTCATTTTGTGGCCAAAATTAACTGCGGCGCTCTTATTGCTGAAAATTTAATTTCTTTTTTTTTCGTAACTTTATTGTTTTTAACCAAGCTTCATGGCCGCTTTTCGATGCTCAATGCGCAGTTATTTCTGCATAGCTTTTCTAATTGTAAAAGGTTCCAACAAACCGACATCGTGCTTAATATGGTTGCTAAGTCTGTTGATGTAGAATTGCAGCCTTTAATAAGGTGTTGTATCTTGAGTCCGGATTGCCAATCTCATGTGCGCAACATCATATTCGGCTACAGATCCTATTTGTTTCAGATTTGTTAGTGAGGTGAAATAGCTTCCTTTCTATGGTTGTTCATAGTAGGCTGTTGAGTCATTGGTAAATTCATTCCAACTAAACGTTTGCCCTTGCTTGTCACTCATCATCTATTGATACCACTGATAAGATTTAGGTTTAAAATATTATTCTACGAGACTTATCCACAAAGTTACATCCATGCCATCGAACTTGTATATTTTGGGTAGGTTCAATTTTGGACAATGGAAAGGCTGCTCTACCTCTTCGTTTTGGTTTGTTGGGGTTGTGAACTACCTTGTGCCCTCCAAGGTAGTTCACCTTGGGCTTCAATTAGGACAACAATACTTGTTTATAACAGTCCCTCCAACAACAAAGCTCATTCAACAACTTTAGTAGGACCCATCTTCTTTATATAAATATGTTTGGAAAGGAAACCCCTTATGGGACAAAGATGGATTTGTTTTGTACAAAAATTCCTAGTTGAAAGCTAGTATCCTATTACAAATGCATGACTCACCAATAGGAGGACATTCATGGTTCTTAAAAGACCTATAATTGTTGATGCAACCTCCACATGAACCTACCCTATAGAAACCAAAGGGGTTTTGTCCTTTGACTCTGTGACCAAGGGTTTTGTCCTTAGATCCAATTGTTGAACAGGAGTGCTCGAACTAGGTTATGGGTGTGTTAGTGTGATTAATGGCATCCTTGGTTGGCCTTGATGATTGGTGAATTCCTTCGTTCGAAAGGCGCAGTTTTGTGAAAGTGCATTCCAAGAAGTGGGGGTCTAGGGAAACACTTACAAGTAGAATGAGTAGAGAATACTCCAAAGGCTTCAAGTCAAATGTTTAAGAATGGGATGTTGGGGTGCCAAGATGCAATATGGTGGGGGTTTGAGTTTTGGAATATGCCTTTGGCACTTTTGCAGAGGTAGCTTGTCATAAAAACCTTGAAGGTTCAAAGAGGAACATGTGACTAGAGAAGTAGGTGTTAGGGAATTGGGTGCTAGGTGAATAGGGAGACAAAAGTTTGAAGGCCCATGGAAGAGAAGGAAGCAAGAGGTAGGGAACAATAGGAAGGCATGCCAATATGCAAAAGTTGAAATCCTACTGAAGGTTGGAAAGTGACTTAGACATCCTCATGCTTTGGATAAGGGACTTTATAGAAATTGTATTAATTTTCTTCAAGTAGACAACTCTTTTTTATCAAAGCCCACTAAGGTACTAGTAATAAGAGAAACAATAAAAAGGATTAAGATGCCATATTCCAACAAGTTTTTGGGGGTGACAATAACAAGGGATGAGGAGATTTGTTTTTGGAATGGCTCTTCCAAGAGGCCACTTTTTAGGGAATAGTAGAGGATGATAATTAAAAAAAGGGAAAATTAAAAAATATTGAAAATTTTAAAAATCCATATGATAAGAAATTTATCATATACATTATAGAACCTTGTTACTTAACATTAGAGCTGAATTGAGATTTCACATTAGAGTTGATACACAAATTAACAAAATTCCATTGCTTTCATTGTTAGTGTGAACATATTATATTAAAATTACAGCAAAATGCCCGAAGGCTACAAGTTCCAACTTCAAGATTTCAAAAACATTGAAAATCTACCATTACCCCTAATCTTCATTTGCTAACACTGCATCAAAGTAAGAGAGGGACTTCCTCATCCAATGGTACCCCAAGTGGTCCTCTTGTGTTTCCTCATCAATCTTTGTGGCATCTTTAGGATCAGCATCCAATGTGTGGTTGGAGTTTGACAATACTCAATAGTTTTTTGATCATGAAGTCGTAAGGTACTATACACGAACACCAACTTCTTTGCTTGTTGAGAGGTAAGCTTATTCCTCTTGACTAATTGAATAAAGTATATGGATCAATTCCTCTCTATAGCAAAAGAACTAAGAGCTTGTGAAATGAGACAAATGGCAAGCATTCTTAACTTTGTTTCATCTTTTCCATGTTTTGTCAACCATCCAATAGGGTCGGTTTGAGCTAGCATAGCCTTATTTGTCTTCACCTTTTTTTTTTGTGACTCAAGGGTATCCCTGCGATCTAGCCCAGTGCCCAACCCACCTTGCCTTGGTTTTACTTCTTGCCAAGTTGGAGCTCAAGAAGGGGTGAGCTAAGGTGAGACTAATCCCTTGGGGATGCATGCAATCACCCGCAAACCACGTGCATTGAGCAAACCCGGGCCTCAAAGTCGAACTCGAAACCAATGGGGAGCAAACCCATGGCCCAAGCCAACTTCGCTACCTGTGTGGGTTTATTTGTCTTCGCCTTTGGTTTGCTAAATGCTGGACCCCAAAGATTGACAAAGGTTAGCCATTGCATTATTGCCTTGTCATTACTATACATTTTTGAAGGGCCTTCAAAAGACCTTCTTTCACCTCTTCATCATCAAAAGTAGACAGTCTCCTAGGTTGTAGTGCACATCACTTGGGATTTAGAGCATAGCTACCATATGAAGCGGGGTGTTCATAGTGTTCCATTGTAGCATCCCAATGGGCTTGATATGCTCCTCATTTAATCCCAAAGTAGGATCCTTGCTATGAATTCCTTGCTTCATTTGCCCAAGCATGCAATCAAATGTCTCACAAATTTATCAAGGAGTAGAAGAGTTTGTATCAACATATTTAATGATTTGCACAAAAGGTGAGATGAAGGAGCAAATGTGTCTACCAACAAATTTCAAAAAGAAGAACAATTTACAAGTTACAAATAACAAAGAGCGAATGTACAAAAAAATGAAAATAATTTACAAGTTACAAATACTAATAAATTAATAATTTATTACTTTAACAATAAAATTAGAATTTTCTTACTCCACTATGGACCACCAATCACCATCAAGGATTTTTTGCTTCACACTTTTTCCTTCAATTGTGTTCATCTTGAGCCATCTACCCCACATTGCATTAACCATCATTAATTATTGAGGCTCTTGCACCTCAAGCGTCCTCTCTAACAAAATAAAGTAGCTGAAATGTCTAATTTTCACAGGTTTGAGGAATTCATTCCTCAAAAAAGTCTCAAAGAGAGCAAGGTGTGGTAGTTGCAAATGAACATTTATATATCTTTTAGTTTTGCCACCACTCTCTTCATCCAATATGTCTTCCTTATGTCTTTCAATGCATGAACACAACATGAGGTCCAAAAAATGTGCTTGTAAGTACCCTCCATAACCATGCCAACTAACTTATATGTGTTGTTTCATTAATCACCTATACAACATTTGAGGCTCCAACCTCTATAGTGTCTTTCAAAATCTAAAATTTGAAGTGTGCATCCTTCAACAATCAATAGCTCTAAGCTATGTTACTGGGTTCTTCCATTTAGGCCCATGTATTGAAGAAATTCGGTTTTGGTACAGTACGAGTCGGCCTTGGTTTTGCCTAGAGTCTAGCATGGGCACGATGGGTCCCTTGTGAGTTTGTCCATGACTGTCCTAATGAAAAATCTTAAAAAAAGGTCAAAAATATTAAAAAAATGCTAAAAATTGCCCTAAGGAGTCTTTGAATCTGTAGATATTTTTTGAAATACCACCAACCCTCAACACCATTGGTCGGAATCAATCCACAAAAAATGGAATGAACAAAAGACTTTGGCAAAGGCAACAACAAGCCCTCAAATGTTTTTTTATTGTTTTTGTTGCTCCATCTATTGTTGTGATGGTGGAAGTTGCTTGATGGTGTTGTTGTTGCCTTTATTATTGATCCTAAGCAACTAGATGAGGTTTGGGTATGAAGGAATTTTCGGTAAGTTGTGAACAGGTGCAATTAGTCATTGAAGAAAGGGAGGTGGCAAGAGTATTAGAAAATTGGGCAAAAATTATAGAAGCTAAAAAGAAAATTTTGCACACATAATTATATCATGCTTCTATTCCACAACATATTTGTTCAATAAGATATTTCAATTATATAGGATGAGTATTCTAACTCCTATAACAACTCCACTAACCCCTCACACTAAATCTAGGTGGGTTGTTCAACCACCTTAATTCTCTCCCTCCTATTTTCACTTCTAAATCTCTACGTGAATTGTGTTAACAACTCACTTACATTATTAGGCTCACAATAATATAATATTAAGTTATTTCGCAACAACTCAATATTAAATTATAACTCTAATTGATTACACATACTTAACAATGCTAATTTAAGTGCCCATGTGAGGACTAATCCCTAACACGCCCCCTTTGTGAGAACATGGGGAGAAAGTACATCACATGAACTATGCCTATGCATACTTTTAGGTCTGCATACTCCTATCTGGATCTTTTTGCACATGATCACCTACATACGAGAACTTATCTTGCTTTCACTTTTAGTGAACTTATCGCCAATCGACTACACTTCCAAGAAGTTTAGCAGTCAAAGAACCTTTGTAGCTAGTTACTCTCCTATATAGCTATTTACAACATCAATGATATTTACATTCTTCTCTTTTCAATCTTAGTAGGGGAATGTTTACAATGTTTTATTTTGCATGCAACAATGAAATGAAATGCCACTAATACAAAATGCCACCTCATTGTTAGTGGTTGACGAGAGGTGCTATTGTCCTCCAACCTCCTGTGTCTCCATCCTCCTTCGGTATGCTACTTAGTTAACAAATTTGGAGTTTAGGCTTAGTTTTATAATACCCCCACTTAAAATAGACATCATGTACAAGCAATAATGTATCAATTTTGTGAATTCCACTAGCATAAGTTGGCTTTGATGTAGCTCAACTCACCACATCCCATAGATCCTTTTCAATAAGGATCAATTGTAGCTTGACTTGCCACATGTGGAAGTCTTTACCTTCAAATTTCTCAATTAATGTGCTATTTTTTTTCATAATAAAAGTGCTTATCGCTGCACCCCCTCAATCAGAACAATGTCAAAGGTGTTGGTTTCCACTGATAATGCACCTTGAAATGATCGATACTTTTACAAGTTATAATATTAACCTCCCTTCCACTTCTTAGTAAATCGTTCAACTAAATATAAATATTAAAACAAATCTAATTCAACATTTACATAAAAATATTCTTCAGTCCATTGAATTAAACTTTTGATGAATTTAAGAAGGGCAATTTACCATGATCTCTCAACTGTGCTTGAAGACTTTCAAAGGTTGTGGTTGACACTCTCAATGAAATTTCAATAATACATTTCCAAATGTTTGCCCAGATGACTGTTGTACTAATAATTGAAGACTAAATTATTTGTTGAGATAGTGAATATTTCTTGATGATAAATCAACACACAAAAGCAAAAACAATTTCTTCAAACCTGCATGTTGAAATCACATTCACATCCTCCATTTTCCACACAAAACTGCTTTCTCTATGCAAAATGTATTCAAAATGTTTTTTGGGTTTTGTACTACTCTGTCTAAGCTTTCCAAAGCATTTTGATTGTTGATATTTTGTTGAGTATTGGGAGAGATATCATGATTTTAATGAACTGACAATAAAATAGATATTTGGTCTCCCAACTCTAATGCCAAATTAGAAAATTGGGCAAGGATTATAGAAGCTAAAAAGAAAATTTTGCGCACATAATAATATCATGCTTCTATTCCATACCATATTCGTTCAATATTATATTACAATTATATAGGATGATTAGTCTAACTCTTATAACAACTCCACTAACCACTCACACTAAATCTCGGTGGGTTGTTCAAACCCCTTAATTGTCTCCCTCCTATTTTCACTCCTAAATCTCTATACTCACCTACATTATTAGGCTCACAATAATATAATATCAAGTTGTTTCTCAATAACTTAATATTAACTTATAACTCTATTTTATTACACATACTAACAATGCTAATTTAAGCACCCATGTGAGGAATAGTGCCTAACAAAGAGAAGGTATTGTAAGAGATTGGCCTATCCCACAACTCGGGGAGGCAGCCTACCCATTGCTTCTACTTGTAATGATTGAAAATTTGAAATCTATTTATTATTATTTATAAAATATCTATTATTTTTTTCTTTCTTTCTTTTAGCCTGCAGGAATTTGTCGGGTATCTGCCCCCCTATAAACTGTAGTGTGCCTGGTAAACTTTTTTCATGTGACGGGTGACGTTGGCGTGACAAGCCCTTCGGTACCACGGGGATAGTGGGGAGACTAGAGCTCGTGATCTCTTGCTTGCAACAAGATGCTTTAGCCAATCAAAATATCTATTAATTTTAATTATATTTATATTTATTTATTTTTAATATATTTATATAGTTATTATATATATAATATATTGTACAATCATACCTAGTTGTAGTGAACCTAGGAAAAAAATGCCATATGGCGAACCCATACTTTCAACCCAAACTAACAACCTAGGCTTTAAGAAAATAAGAGCCAACTGCACGTGACAATGATATTGTGGATGTTTGATGTTGATCCACCCATTCATGGTAATAGAGTAGACTATTCTTATCCTTGTTTGCATCATGTCTTCCACCAATCTCAGCTTGGAATACTCTCTATCGAGGAAGTTGTTGCATAGTTTATGCTCTTTAGGGGGGCATATGAGGGACCAACAACAATGGATCTTTAAACATTTGTTTGAAGTAGGTAGAATTTGCCATATGAAATGGGATGGCATTGGCAAATAAAAATTTGGCAATTGAAAAATCTACCACTTTCCTTGATTGTATATTGAACATCCCTAAAATAGTAGCAGCCTTCGCTTTCTCGTGGTAGAACCCTCTTTCGTTTGAGTCTCTAAATCCATGGTTCGGGTAGGCAATGACATACTTGATTGTGCATTCTCTATTCGCATTTCTTTATTATTTGCTTCACCCTCTATGAACAACCTAGACACCTTGACCTTTTTAGCTAGGGCTATTTTTCACATCCTTTTACCCCCAATCCACTCATGCAAAAGATGACTGTAAACCCTTGTGTAGTTGCCTCTATAATCTTTGCTGCACAAATGACATAACCAAACTCTATTTCCCCCTATTTTTTTAATCTTCTCTTTCTCTATGCCTGTTGCAAATAATTATAAAAGGGCTTTATAAAGGATTGAATGGGCCTTTTGGATAAGGTTTTAGGAGAGAAGAAGGGCAATCAAATGGGTTATTTGCACCTATAGTACTTGCAACACTTCCACACCTAGAAGAACCCCCAATACCTCAATGGCCTCTTTGTTGAATCTAAATCTCGTCACCTTCACTACCCTCATTGCTGCTCATATTATTAATTTTTTTTTTTGAAAACTCAAAACAGAGCTGCAAGTGCAAACATAAAATAGAAAACCCCCAGAAAACTCCCTAAGTATTTGATAATTTGAAACTAACAAAAGGAACAACATGCAAAAGAATTTGTGCAAATGAATAGTGGATGGTAAACTTACCTCAAATGATGTAATTTTTATGCTCTCTTGTTGTCTTCTCACTGCTGTTCTCTTTCTTTGTCTTCTTCTCACAAAATGCAAAATAAGGGAGTTCTTTGTTTTTAGGTTTAGGGTGGTTGTAAAGAGGTGTGGGAGTCCTTGTGGCCTCCTCGTGGCTGCCTTTCCCCCTCTCATTTTTGTGCTTTAAGCTGTCCCCTAATGTTTTTGACCGTTTCCTAATGTTTTTCCATTGTAGTGGGGATGTCTCCCGTTTTTCCTGTGCATAGGGATGGTGGTTGGATTTTTCCTGTTGGTGCTTGTGTTGCTGAAACATTTCCAGTGGAGGACGGGTAGGAAAAATATATGGGATGTGTCCCTAGGTATGATGTTTATGTGTGCTGAAGTTTTATCAGTTGATTGAAAATATGGCCAACTCCAAGTACCCTTTTACCATGTTTTTAAATAATGGCATTCTTGTCCCAATTCTCATCTGCTGTCTTCAGGTGGTTATGGTTTAAATATTAACTGTTTATGTAATGATGATTATCAAATATCAATATTATTCATCTTTGCTTTCATTGACATTTATTTCAGTACTCTAAAATGTTTGTTTGTTTGTTTTTTTTGATACGTAAGATTTAGATTTATATTAATTAAATAAAGCTTGCAATCGTTTGCTAATGCAGGAAACTACCAAAGCCATATATAAGCCAAACTGATAACAACTACTACCGGCCATGAAAACACCCATCCAAAAACTTGAGCAGAAAAAAGAGGGACCTCAGCCCAAAGACCCAAAGCAACCCCGGCCACTTCTACCTACCAATTGAACCACCATCCATTCGCCACAGCCAACCAAACGCAGAAAAGCAAAAGAACCTTACTTACAAAATTTACAAAAAACCAGACTACAGCGACTAACACTACCATACCTGAACTATACCAGGACGTAGACAGAGCAAAATTCAAACCCTAAACATTCCCATACTCACAAAAAACCATTGGCCTTAGCAAAGGCCTCAAAGTCCACAATCCAGTCGATGTCCTTCATAGCCATGAGCCTGAAAAACTTTTTCATATACTCCACAGCCACGGCGACGATCATTCTATGCCGCATGAGAGCCGAAACCTTTAAATCAAGCAGAAAGGAATAAACTTCACCGCTTCATCTGAATTCCGCAGCAGCTCCAAATCACCAGGACGGGGAATACTCATCCCCACAATGGCGGCCTTCAACACCTCATCCACACCCATCAACAAATCCTTTTTGAAAACCTTTTCCAACAACACCCTGGCTTCCACCTTCGACACACGGTTGTCTAAAAGAGACGCCAGAAACTTGGAGGTGACAAAAGTATTGTCCCTCCCAAATTCACTTCTGGCTAAATGCTTGTCTCTCAACACCATTTTAACCACCACAACCAACAGATAATCGTTATTAAGCATTATCCTCTTAAGGTGTTGGTTCATTATCACCCTAAAGGCCGTTTGATGCATCTTGGCCCCCAAAGAAATCGGTGTATCTGCCCCGAACCAAGCCAAACCCTTAGCCGAAACTTCAATTATGAAATGCGAACGCCCTGCCATCACAGAGCCCGACTGCACACCCAACGAAGCAAACTCTTCCAGAAACGCAAGCAAACTACCAGAGCCGAGCCTAAAGCAATGACCACTACAACCTCCGCAGATTCATTTAAACCAGAGAAGACGCTAGACATTCATCATTAAATGGTGCTTAACTGAGAAAGAAATTAATGCCATGACGCTACACACAAGAGAGGCCGTCCTCGTCCTCGAATGTCTTACGAACTACTCTGCGGGCTATCACATCAAAGTATGAATTGGTACTCATAATTCGCCACTCTAACAACATGCCACTCCTAGTATTAAGTGCCCATTATGGGCTCCAACTTGTCAACCAACACACGAGACTCTGCCGACATGTATATCCAGGGTGGCCAACTATGACCACACCCTTGGGAATGAATGCTCTGTTGCCAAGGCCCACAAAAGAAGCCAAACCCTGTCCACTTCACCCGCCACATGCCCTCCGCCGCTCTTGGAGGGCTGCCCTCCCTTCCACCCACCTAAAATGTTTGTTTTTAATTTGTAAGCATTTTACATTATTTTAAGCTGTATGGCCATTGTGTGCTTTTTTCTTCTGAATTTGAAGATTGTTTTTTTTTTAGTATTTGTTGTCTCCAAGTATCTGACCCCCATTGTTTTAAAAAATGGTGTGTTGGTACCTGTCTACATCTCCCATATCAATAGTAGTTCGCATCTCCTGGTGACTATGGTAATACTAAACACTATTTTATTATTGGTGTCTAATTATACTGTAGAATATTTGTTGACCATGCAATACCAGATCCGGAGGCAAATGACAACAACAATGGCATCAACATCATAGTTAACTATTATTTTGATTAGTAGTTGTATATTTTAAATTGCCAACATTTACTCTGGGTTCTTGGCAACTACAGTGAAGGCTTGGAATCTTTTTTGAAATGTGTATACAAGTTCAGAAAATTATAATAATAATTGTTCAACAGTACATTGTATATTTTCAATTTTCTCTTTCTCCTTGAGGGAGATTTCTTTGTTTTCTCCTTCAAGGGAGATTTCTTTATTCTATTTTCACATGCTGACTATTATATGCTATGATAACCACACTGGTCTTCCACATCTTCTTGCATGCTTGTTATAAAACTTGAGATTAATCAACTTCAGTACTAGTTTATTAGTAACTTCTTGTTATTAGAGGGTGTGCTAAATATTATAATTAATCTGCATGTAAAAGAGAATGAATATTAAAGAGGGAAATCAGCTATTGATAGGCTCTCAGGCATAAGAGTAGAACATGTTTTTGGAACTATTTCTTGGTGCATGGGTGTATGGAGGGTTGAGACTGTGGCTTGGTCAAATGCAGTGATCATATTATGCTTAGAAAATTTACATTTTTTTTATGTATTGCCTGGAATTGACATTTTCAAGAACATTTCTGTTTCATCACACTTCATAGGAAATAGACCATTCATATAAATTACTGTTTTTCTAGTCTCCATGCAGAAGAGGAAAGATATTGGTTGTGACCAAGTCAAGTTTTCAGAACATTATATTTCTATAGTTAAGAATCACATCTCTATTTCTTTCTTCAATGCTAGGGGTCTCTGCTATAAATTTTACAACTTTCCAGCAATTTTTAAGTTTTTATTTAGGGGCATAACACTAATACTTGCACATTGTTGTCAATTACAGCAAAGAAGAAGTTCTGATATGACTGGTTTCACTCCATAATGCAGTGACTAGTGTTGCTACCCATACAGACTGAAAATTTTATTATGATCAATATATCTTATTGAATGCAAACCCTGTTCACTAACTCCTTTTTAATTAAGGAATAGGGTGTATGCCCAAAAAAGGGGTTATAGTTTTTTACCTATTTAATTTTGACATTTTATGTGTTAATAATCATCAATAAAATTTCAGTGTGTCAGCCATGAATAGAAGAATCTTACTAATTTCTAAATTTAAGAGCATATGTAGTACATTATTTCTTCACATATAAGTTGCATACAGTTGAAGTTGAATTTGTGTGGCAAAAGATTTCATAGTGCTTTCAGCAACTCAAGTTGCATGTGCTGATTTATCCAGAGATTGCATCTGGAACCACAACCATATGCTGATTTACTCTCAATTAGAATTGATGTTCTAGCCCTTGTTTTGCATGCTTGATCATCTCAATTGCTAATTGGTATTACACATTGATTTATGATTCCTTTGATCCTAGATAATATACTTCAACTTATTTTTTTTATAACTTTGTTGAGGATTTGTTCTTGGATATTTGAACTCTTGTATATATTTGATTGTCTTAATAAATCTGAAATGTTCCATTTCCATTTTGTAGGTAAAAAGCCATGTTATCCAATGTCCTGAGGAAGTTCTTTGTTACATCAACTGCAATGTGGGCATTACCTCTTGCAATTTTATATGGGTTCAATCATCATATTTTCCCAGGTAGATATTTTTAAATTAGAATGGAGGCTTTAACATTGAACTTTAAATAACTAATAATAATATACATGCCTATGGATTTGATACAAATTTTTGCAAGTTTATTTTTTAATATCTACACAAACAGGAATATTCAACTGACAATTCATATAATGTTTATATATATGATTTTTATGGTGATTTATTGACAAGGTGAATTTTGTCTGATTAGTTACTTGTTTTTTACTCCATAAACATAAATTTTAATAGAGTTACATAAATACTTTATTCATCAGTAGAAAACTTATCCAGCTGTGTATATTGAAACTTGTATAGCCTTGTCGGAAATGATTGTCATGTTGACAGAATTTTTGTTTTTCTCTTGAATCCCCTAGTTATACCATAGATTAAAAACTGGGATTTGGCAATTACTCGGCTGACCCAATTTTTTAAAAAACTTAAGAAAAAACTCGACAAATTTATTGAACATTAAAAAATTCATTAATTTTTAAAAATATGCTTTGCATATTACCAACCATATTACTGATTTTCATTTCTTTTATAGATAGATAAAAAATTCAAAATAAAGTTCAATATGCTTAATAGACCAAAAATGAGTTCAAGGTTTCAACTTTCAATACATATAAATTTCCGGTTTCAGTATCAACAAAAATTATAAATCATAAATTTCTTCTAAATCTAAAGCTCAGAAAAATCTGCTGCCACTGTGTGGGTGTCGTGGAACTGGATGTTATAGCTATAGTATCCTTAACAAGAGTTGCAACAGGAGCCTCAGCTGTGTATTTGGTGTAGGAGCCTTAGGAAGATTTTAATGACTGTTGGCTGTCATCAGCGAACAGTCATTAAAGTTTTAAAAATCACTGTTATGGACTGCCACTGTATATGCTGGCGAGTCATGACAGTTGTTTTAAATTTTTTTAACAATGATAACTAGAAAAAGACCTTCTAGATCACATGCTTTTGATGAATTTTTTGTTGATTTGACAAGTAATCACCTGAAGCTCTAGTTTGATTTTTCCTATGTAATTGATTTTGATGTAAATTATTGGCAGTTGTAGGAGAATAAGACAATTTTGTGTTCATGAGAGATTTTAGATGTAAAAAATGTATTATAGCATGGGGCATTTGTATCTTCTTTTTGACAGTGTCATATAATTCAATTTTTTTGACAGTATCATATAATTGATCATGATAATATGAATTGCTGGGTTAAATTGTATCTGTAGACAACAAATGCATTATAGTTTTGTTTCTTCTAAATATATTGTGAAACAAGATACCACAGAAACAAATGTAAATTCCAGACCAAGGTAATTGGATTTGTTAAACTTTTTATTTTTAATTGTTTTTAATCTTTAAATTAATTACTGTAAGTTAAAAAATCATCAGGATAAATAGTCTATGTGCATGGTTGTATACAGAGTCCCTATAAACTTGATTTAAAGAAAAAAAACACACAGACCTGCTGTGCAACCTCAAATTTATGCCCTAGTTGGTAGTTGTACTTCATTGTTTGTGGTTTGCTGCTCTGCTGTCCTGTCTGAAAATAATGAGCAAAAATTTAAAAATCGAAACCCTTTTTAATTAGAACTTTCCTATGATTTTTATCATAGGCGCAAGACTTGCAGGTTTTAGGCAATTAATCGCCAATTTGAATGGGAAAAATTGCTGTGTTTTTTGCGAAAAACCTATCGTGAGTTTTCCCCATGATTACTCACAGCCTGCAATTTTCGGCAAGTACTCGCAAGAGTACTAGTTGGGTTTTTGAACTTTGGATCCTACCTATTGAAAATTTGAAACACAAAAATATTAAAATAATAAATAGAGGGGTTTGGTGATGGTTATACTCTGCACTATCCTTGCAAGTTTGATCAAACTTAATAATATAATATTGATTCATGCTACCCATAGCTAGATGGTGAGACACACACTTCTATCTACAAATGCTCACACTTGTTGTCTTCACCATTTTTATTTGAATGTACAGGCAAGGTGATCCATAGTAAACAGATAAAATGTTACAAAATTATAAGGGGCTGAAACAACATTTGAAGTGGATGCCAGCATACTCCCTTAATAGTGTGAAAAAAGTCATCATTTCTGGTTCATTTTCAGGTGCAGTTTCATAATTATTGTGGATGCCAGCATATTCCCTTAATAGTGTGAAACAAGTCACCATTTTTTGCCCATTTTTGGGTTCAGTTTCCCAATTATTGTGAAATCTATTTCAGACAAAGAAACATCCTTAAAGGCTGTTGGAGACCATCTTCCTTACATCTACATATACATGTGGATGCAACAGGTGTTTCCAAACTGTGAGCATGCAACTTACCTGCACACATATATATGGTGAATGCCATTTGATGTTTAGTGCTGGTTAAGTGTTAGGAGTTGGCTCACCATTGATTTTCTACACACTTATTCCTGGTTTATATTCTCAGGGCATCCACCCTGTTCCTAAAAATCCTAATTTAACAAGGCAACAGCCCATAGCTATCTATGAAGGAGTAATAACTTATTCTGGAGCTTCAATCATCACTCAATAATCTGTTTAGGGAAACAATCTTGGGTAACAACCTGTTTTGAAGCAATAACATAATTTTGGGCTACAAATCTCAATAAGCAAGCCTTGGGCAACAACCATTTTTGGGATAACAAGCACAAAAATGGTGAAATATAGAATTGTCTTCTGCCATCAATCTAAGACCACATGTAGGGTTTAACTCTGCATCAAGGATAGTTGAAAGAAATTAAGAGAGATAATTTTTCACATTTTTAATTTTTAATTTGGGATTAGTATTATTGCGCCAAATAGAAAGCAAAAGGTACATACAATAATAAGAAAGCAACTGCATGATAAGCAGCTGAAAAGTACATACAAAAAATTCTGAAACAAAAACTTGAGATCTGGAAATGCAAGTCTGATTTGAAGGCTGAAATATGGAAAAAAACAGTGTTGCCCGGATATGCGTCTCCTGCCCCCTGAGACGTGTCTTGGGGACTGCTACACGTCTCCGGTACTGGAGACGTCCCTGGAAATGCCTCCAGCAGCTCGGAAACTTGACACGCTGTCTCCCAAGTCTCCCGGCAGAAAATTTGGCGTCTCCCATGAAACTTAAAAGCATAAAAATTTTATAACGTGAAAATGTAAAGTTTTGCCACTCTTTGACACAATGACATTTGTCTATTGAAACTTTAAAGTTAATGTTCATTGTTAAACTTTACTACTCTTGTTTTGAAATTTCAATGTCATGATATATTCTATAAATTATTTATTTTATATTTATATTAAAAAAAGATGGTCTCCAAGTACCCTTGTTTCCTATTTTCAAAAAAAGCCATACCGTTACCGGCTAAGTCACCGCATTCGAATTTGAATTCGAATTCGGCAACATTGAAATTTGGATGAAATTCAGCAAGAAAAAAAATCGAAAAGTTAAAAATTCGGATTAAATTCGCCTTATGTAATTATTTTTTATTTTTATAAATATAATTAATATATTCACAAAATAATAAAATATTAAATACTAAATAAAATAATAAAATATTAAACACTAAATAAAATAATAAAATATTAAATACTAAATATTAATAAATAAACTGTAAATATATAATTTACCATAAACTGTAAAAATTAATAAGTAAATAAAATACTAAATACTAAATAAAATACTAAAATATTAAACACTAAATAAAATAATAAAATATTAAATACTAAATATTAATAAATAATAAGTAAACTTTGTGATGTTCCCTTCCCAAGGATTACTGTTCAGGAATTTATGCTAACTTATTTTTGTTACCAGTCAAGTCCAGTACACAGATAATTCCTTGTAAACTCAAACGTTGAGATTGCATTCATGTAATTCATATCTTAGTAGACATTGTGACATAATGAAATAAGCAGCAAATCATCAGATTACCAGTTTCCAGTTATAACAGGATATACGTTTCCAGATTTAGCAGGATATATTTATTTTAATTTAGACTGGCCCACTACAGGACGCCACAGATTACTGAAACTAATTTATAGATAGAGAGTTGAAACTGGATGGAATCATTATACATTTATCTCTCAATATGCATTTTTGCGCCCAACTCTGATAACTATAATTTAAAGTTCCATGTACATACCCGCAGTTAGTCGCCAGGAGATAACTCGACAGCAACAGAAATATGAGTCCAATACCAATGACGCTATGCTCAGAACGAATGTCCCTGTTCCGCCTATGATTGTTGCCGACTGAACACCCGATATCGGGTCTTAGAAGAAAATCGCGATAAGGTTTCCCGTGACGCTAGAATAGACAGACGCGCACATTGCTGCAACTTTTAATATTCATCTCATGCTTTGAATTGGATTTCGGGCTACCCGAAGTAATTTTCAGTTGTAAATTCAAATACGCGTCCCGGCACTGAAAGAGCCGCCCGAACTTGATATCGCGATTCTGAGATTATCACGTCCGTGAATGCCCGCAAGATTGCTCATTCATTGATAGTATGATAATCAAAGAAAATACCTGATCCACGGTGAAACATAACGTCTGCCACAGTTATTGATTTTCTTGCCTCTATTTACAGAAATTCACATCCGTGGTTCCCAAATCACTTCACTCGACCATGCCTGGGTTTCCGTCCATTCATGGCACAAACAACCTGAGAGGCTACGTTCTCAAATTGCCAAAACAAAACCAGTTTCATTCTCTTCCGTGATAATCCAGAGCAAAGCTTCGATCCTCCTATAAACTTCGCCACCTTCCGTTGAAATAACGGATTTATTTAAAATCGAGACTTTATAAAATGGGCGAGTATTTATTAGAAATCTTTTATAAAGTCCCTAACATTAATTAATTAAATAATCCAAAGTCATATATATAAATAAATAAAACAATGGATATTTAATTAATTAATTCGCAATTTGCTTTTTAGAGCTTCAGAAGGGACGGGGACATCACAGTCCCCCCTGCTTGGCATTGCTTGTCCTCAAGCAATTGTAGACCTGGATATTGCAATATTCGCTCACCTTCCCAAGTGGCGTCCTCAACAGGAAGATCCTTCCATTTGACTAAGAATTCTTTGATTGATCTGCTTCGCAACTTCCGTTCGCGCACATCTAGAATAGATTCAGGCACTAAAGTCAACTTTCCTTCCTCGTCCAGCGGAGGAAGCTCAAGAGATGGGGAAGTATGCTGACCAACAACCTTTTTAAGGCATGAGACATGAAATACATTGTGGATTTTGCTTCCGGCAGGCAGCTCCAACTCATACGCGACTTCACCTACCCTCCTTTTGATCTGATATGGACCATAAAATCGAGGTTTGAGCTTTTCCGCCCCACTCCGTTTCAATGTTGATTGCCTGTATGGCTGAAGTCGCAAGAATACCATGTCCCCAACTTCAAACACCCTCTCAATCCTATGCCTGTCAGCGTAAAGCTTCTGCTGATTTTGAGCTCGGAGTAGATTTTCCTTGAGTGCCCTGAGAATATCTTGGCTATCCTGCAGCCATTCCTTTGCCTTGGGTACTCTACTATCATCAAATGCTAGGTCTATAAAAGACATAGCATCATATCCATATAGAGCTCTGAAAGGAGACATACCTATTGACATATGGTATGTTGTGTTGTAGCAATGTTCCCCCAAGTGTAACCATCGTAACCATGCCTTTTGTTGCCCTGACACATAATTGCGCAAATATCCTTCAATCCATTTGTTGACAATCTCGGTCTGCCCATCGGATTGAGGGTGATAGCTCGTACTAGGGGATAGCTCAGTTCCTGCCAGCCTGAATAGTTCTTGCCAAAAAATGCTGAGAAACCTGCTGTCCCGATCACTCACAATATTCCTTGGGAGTCCATGTAAACGGAATATCTCCTTGAAAAATAATTCTGCTACCTGAGGTGCCTTAAACTCAGTGGAAATAGCAAAGAAATGTGCATATTTCGTTAATCTGTCAACAACAACATAGATGCAATCTTTATTCTGAACTCGTGGCATCCCTGTAATAAAATCCATGGATATACTTTCCCATTTCTGTTCGGGAATGGGTAATGGCTGTAATAACCCTGCTGGTAATGTCTGCTCAGACTTGTTCTGTTGACAAGTCAAACACTCCCGAACATACTGCAAAACATCACTTTTGAGGCCCTTCCACGAGAATCTTTCTCGAACCTGTCTATATGTTTTGAAGAATCCCGGATGTCCTGCCAAAGGAGTATCATGTATAGCCTGCAAGATCTTACTCTTCATTTTAGATTATGGCACCAAGAATATCCTGCTCTTGTAGAAAATCAAATCATCAATCACCTGGTATCTGTCGTCCTGTATATTTCCATCCATGATATCGCACGCAAGGGTGTTCTTGGAATATTCAACCAACAATTGAGATTTCCAATCAGCTGAAATCTCTGACAAAGAACAG
Organism: Sequoia sempervirens; assembly: GCA_007258455.2. Lineage (NCBI taxonomy): Eukaryota > Viridiplantae > Streptophyta > Pinopsida > Cupressales > Cupressaceae > Sequoia > Sequoia sempervirens. The sequence continues at coordinate 394,316,694 of VDFB02270651.1, read as the reverse complement.
AGGGCTGGTTTCCTGGATAAAGCATCAGCTACCACATTCTTTTTGCCCTTAACATATTCAATATCAAAATCGTAAGCTTGAATTTTGCTTACCCACTTCTGCTGACGCTCATTCAAATCTTTTTGTTCAAGGAAATACTTCAAACTATTGTGGTCCGTTTTAACCACAAATTTCCCGCCAACGAGATATTGTCTGAACTTTGTCAATGCGTGCATAATAGCGAGCATTTCCTTGTCATAAGTAGAATAAAGCCGCTCCACATCTCTCAACTTCCGACTCTCAAATGCTATAGGATGCCTGTTTTGCATGAGTACCGCACCAATTCCCTGTCCTGATGCATCGCACTCCAATACAAACGGTTGAGAGAAATCTGGTAGAGCCAAAACTGGACAAGAGCTCATCACCTGCTTAAGCTGATCAAATGTAGTCTGTGCCTTGTCTGACCATTTGAAAGCCCCTTTCTTTGTGAGGTCTGTAAGAGATGCAGCTAACTGAGAAAAACCCTTAACAAACCTCCTGTAATAACTGCATAGACCAAGGAAACCACGCAGATCGGATATATTCTTCGGGGGTGGCCAATCCAAAATTGCCTGTATTTTCTCCTGATGAACCTTCACACCACTAGCGCCAATGACATGCCCCAAATATAATATTTCTGTCATTCCAAATTCACATTTAGATGCCTTTGCAAACAATGATTGGGCCTCCATAATACCTAAGATCTCATCTAAATGTTGAAGGTGCTCCTCCCAAGTTTTGCTGTAAATTAAAATATCATCAAAAAAAACCAATACTGATTTCCGCAACTGTTTCCTGAAAACATGATTCATACAAGATTGGAAAGTTGCAGGAGCATTTGTCAGACCGAAAGGCATTACCAAGAATTCATAGTGGCCATAATGGCATCTGAATGCAGTTTTATGAACATCCTCATCACGGACCCGAATCTGGTGATATCCCGAACGCAGATCAATCTTAGAAAAATAGACTGCTCCATGTAGTTCATCCAACAACTCATCAATTCTTGGTATAGGATATCTATTCTTAATTGTTTTTTTGTTCAGCGCACGATAATCAATGCACATACGCATTGTGCCATCCTTTTTCTTCACGAGCACCACTGATGAAGCGAATGGGCTGGAGCTAGGCCTGATGTGCCCCATATCAAGCAACTCTTTGATCGTTTTCTCAATTTCATCTTTGAAGCGCTTTGGGTGTCGATATGGCGTGGTAATCACAGGTTTGGCACCCTCTTCCAACTCTATCACATGCTCGAAACCACGATCCGGTGGTCTACCAGGAGGGAGATCTCCAAACACCAAACTATGCTTGTCTAAAACGGTCTGCACATCTACTGGATAAACTCTATCTTTCCCGGTGGCAGAGTTAGAAGATAGAAAGCATTGGGCTGCCCATGCAACCTCACCATGTCTGAATAAAGCTTCCATACGCTTGGCTGAAACTATCTTAGGAGCTCCATCCGATAATGCTCTCAACACCACATTCTTGCCTCCTGCTGTGAACTCTAACTCCATCTTCTGAAAATCCTGACTGTATCGACCTAGAGAGCTTAGCCATTGGACTCCCAATACTATATCAATATCTCCAATTCCGACTACATAAAAATCGTCTGTGACTGTATAATCTCCTATTTGAATGCTCAATTGTGGGACCTTGGTAGTGCAATTCATCTTAAAGCCATCTGCTACTGTGACGTTGAACCCAGCAAAGTCCTCCACCTGTAATCTCCTTTTGGCCACATATCCCTCATCGATAAAATTATGTGTAGCTCCACTGTCAATCAGACAAGTTACCCGTTGTCCATTAATAACTCCTCTAACTCGGAATGGATGATACTTAGGCACACCAGATAAAGAAGCAAAACCACCTTGAGTCTCCACTTCCTGGGAATTGTTATGTTCTTCCTGCTGCTCGTGTTCACTTTCCGAACTGTCATCAATGGTTTCCACATCAGAAGTGACTTCTATATAATGTACCTTGCCTTTTCCTAGGCATCGGTGATTACGGTCCCATGGCTCCTTGCAAGTGAAGCATAGCTGTTTTCTGCGTAATTCATTTCTACTTTCAAAATCAAGCTTAGGAGGATTTGGCTTGGGCTGATTGAAAGTTTTAGTGAATGGCTTGTTATTTTTGTAAGTTTTTTTCGACGGTTGTGAACTGGAATGAGAAGTCTCAAGATCCAAAGCCATCTGAATAGCATCCTGCAAGGTCCTTGGCTTGAAAGCCTTCACCAACCCTCTCAAACTGTAATGTAGTCCCTCTGTAAATAATACTACCACCCGTCTTTCTGATATATCTGGAACCATAACTGCCACCTGCTGAAACTCATTGACGTAGCTATCAACATCACCACGCTGTTTGATCAAAGCCAACTCCCTAAAATATGCCTCTTCATCTTTCCTATCAAATCGAGCAATTAATTTGCTGCTAAACTCCTCGTACGATTGGATTAAAGCATGATTCTGCGTCACCAATCCATGATGCCACCAGTCATATGCTGCTCCTTCCAAATGTAATGTTGCAAATTTAATTGCTTCTGGTTCCCGCATTGGTTTTAAATTCAAGAAAGTGTCCAACTTGTGGATCCAAGAACGGGCTGTAGTTTTACCGCTTCCATCAAAATTAGGCAACGTAAGTTTACCTAAAGCATGCTGGTAATCCCTATGGGGTCCTTGAGGTCTGTATTCCTGTTGTGTTCTCCTTCTATCCCTGCGTTGATTCATATATTGATTCAATGTAATCTCCTGTCGGATAGCATGCGGAAGAGTGTGATATTCATCGTAAACTTCTGTCACCTCATTAACCAAAGGCTGCTCCACTTCCGGCTGTACCTCTTCCTCCTCATTCCTAGGGATAAATGTGGGCTGGAAGGGCCTACTAGATCCTCCTGAGTTAGCTCCTCTAGGTTCGTGGTTTCCAACATTGCTGCCATTCCCTGTATTCTGACCCACTCTCAGTGTATTCATATCCTGAGACATCCGTCCAATAGCATCTATCAACTGCTGTTGGGACTGCATAAAATGCTGCATCATTTGCTGCTGGCCACGGGCTAAATCGTTCAGAATATTCTGAACACTCTCATTACCACTCCTGTTTCCCCTGTTATGCGAACCCTCTTGATCTGAATCACCCATTGCTACAATTTCTGGTGGGTCACCAGGGAATTGTCGGGCTGCAAGCACTGCAGAAAAAGTGTCTTCTTTTGGATAGGGGTCGGCTACCTGAAATTGCCTCCGTCTCTGTTCTCTTTCGAAATATCTTCGGGCCCTGTCACTAGTGCTCATGAACCCTCAGGCTGGCAGAATTGGTGGCTCTGATACCACTGTGATGTTCCCTTCCCAAGGATTACTGTTCAGGAATTTATGCTAACTTATTTTTGTTACCAGTCAAGTCCAGTACACAGATAATTCCTTGTAAACTCAAACGTTGAGATTGCATTCATGTAATTCATATCTTAGTAGACATTGTGACATAATGAAATAAGCAGCAAATCATCAGATTACCAGTTTCCAGTTATAACAGGATATACGTTTCCAGATTTAGCAGGATATATTTATTTTAATTTAGACTGGCCCACTACAGGACGCCACAGATTACTGAAACTAATTTATAGATAGAGAGTTGAAACTGGATGGAATCATTATACATTTATCTCTCAATATGCATTTTTGCGCCCAACTCTGATAACTATAATTTAAAGTTCCATGTACATACCCGCAGTTAGTCGCCAGGAGATAACTCGACAGCAACAGAAATATGAGTCCAATACCAATGACGCTATGCTCAGAACGAATGTCCCTGTTCCGCCTATGATTGTTGCCGACTGAACACCCGATATCGGGTCTTAGAAGAAAATCGCGATAAGGTTTCCCGTGACGCTAGAATAGACAGACGCGCACATTGCTGCAACTTTTAATATTCATCTCATGCTTTGAATTGGATTTCGGGCTACCCGAAGTAATTTTCAGTTGTAAATTCAAATACGCGTCCCGGCACTGAAAGAGCCGCCCGAACTTGATATCGCGATTCTGAGATTATCACGTCCGTGAATGCCCGCAAGATTGCTCATTCATTGATAATATGATAATCAAAGAAAATACCTGATCCACGGTGAAACATAACGTCTGCCACAGTTATTGATTTTCTTGCCTCTATTTACAGAAATTCACATCCGTGGTTCCCAAATCACTTCACTCGACCATGCCTGGGTTTCCGTCCATTCATGGCACAAACAACCTGAGAGGCTACGTTCTCAAATTGCCAAAACAACAGTTCCAGTTTTCATTCTCTTCCGTGATAATCCAGAGCAAAGCTTCGATCCTCCTATAAACTTCGCCACCTTCCGTTGAAATAACGGATTTATTTAAAATCGAGACTTTATAAAATGGGCGAGTATTTATTAGAAATCTTTTATAAAGTCCCTAACATTAATTAATTAAATAATCCAAAGTCATATATATAAATAAATAAAACAATGGATATTTAATTAATTAATTCGCAATTTGCTTTTTAGAGCTTCAGAAGGGACGGGGACATCACAAACTTAGTACTAAATAGTAAATAATAAATATTACTAAATAATAAATGCCTAAAGATTGAACCCTAAAATTAAAAAACAAACGGCGGTTTATAATAAACATAAGATATAGTTTATAAGATATTGTTTATATGACCTGAAGTTGCAGCGGCAGGTGAGACACGAGCGGCAGACGAGTTGCAGGCTGCAGCGACGGCTTCCAGAAGAAGTGAGAACGACGCCAGTTGCAGATAGACATGCCGAGAGCCCAAGACAATGCAGAGAGAGACACTGAGAGAAGAATCGCAGTTTCTTCATTGACCAGAGATGGCTGAATCTCAAACATCGATGCCATTCTTTTAAAAAAAACACCCTAAAAAAAATGCTTTATGAGTTTTTTAATAAAAAAAATCGACCGTACCAATTTATTTCGAATCTGAATGAATTTCATATTTGTTTTTGAAATTCGACGAATTTCGAATTTCAAGCCAATATTCGGCCAAATGTGGTGACTTAGGTTACCGGTACCAGTCTCCCATACCAGTACCAGTACCAGTCTCCTGGCAACCTTGGAAAAAAATAATATTTTGACACAGAATTCTGATTATTGGGCTCTAATATCACCACTTCTCTGTCATGTTTTATAACAGAATCAAAAAGCTTACTTGAAATCTGAATACACTGAGTTCTTTGGAAAATCTGGTATGCAAAAATCTTGAACAGAGTTGTACTTTACAGAAGAAAGAACAATACTGGAATTGAACCAAATCTAATTATTTTTATATCTAGAACTTGAAAATCTGCACCATGAGCTAGCTTTAGAAACGATCTAAAGTAAAAAGAAAAAATAAAATAACTAAAAATAATCTAAATGATGTTAATAAGGGCAAGGAGAAAAATAAAAGAGAAGACAAATTGAACAGCATGGGCACTGTAAACATTGACTATAACATAAATCTCCATTTTTTAAAATAAAGGATTAGAAGCTAAGTTGCCAAATCAGTATGGGTACGTGGGTACAGTATGCCAGTGGCACATTTGGGTACGTCCATACAAAAAAATATAAAAATTACAAATATATAATATATTAATTCGATATCAGTTTGTCAAAACTTGAATGTCATGATAAGTATTTTGAATTTACTGTTCATTGGTTCAATATTAAAATAATACAATTAGTAGTTAGTGTCATAGGGGTCATTGTGAAGACCATCATCAACATCATCATTGGCATTAGATGATGCAGGTAGATTAGAAGAGCCACATGCAACCCTACTCCACAAAAAGTGAAGATTGTGTGGCAGCTGAAAAGTCCAAATCAGTTCGCTTTGGATCTACATCCCACAATTTGTGCCCCGTTCCTTGTACTCATTTTGTTTGTGAGTGTCATGCCCCTGAAATTGCAAGCCAATAAATAAATTAAAATAAATAGCAATGTAATAAATGATACTATTATAATATAAGAATGTAAATGTTAATATTAACGACTTAATATTATTATAATTATAATAATATATGTTAACATATTAATCATAAAATAATATATATATATATATATGTAAATGAGGGATTTAAGACAGTGATCCCATGTAAGTAATAAAGAAAGAAAAGCCTGCGATAAATGGAGTAATTACCTTTAATGGAATAAGATTATCTTAGAAAGGCTGCAAGCAAATAAGACAAAAATAAAAAATAAACAGCGATTCCATGCATATTTAAAGGAGCGCTTGAAAAGAATAAAGGCAGCAATTATATTATGTCCTATGCAGTAATTACTTAAAAAGGAAACAAAATAATATTATGAAGTGGAACGAATGTATTAAGGAAAAGCAACGCTTCATAGATAGCAGTGACTCTATGATATAAAAGGCAACGAGTACTAAAGTATAGTGATTTCTACATGTCCAATGTAGCGATTATCATTGAAGGCAGTAATTAAGCTTATGGCAAGCATAAGGAAATGTTAACAAAAGGATGCCTCTTTAGAAAGAATATATCCATTGTGGAGTGCTGTATCTCTTCCAAAAAATATAAGGATATAAAATGGAAAAAGATAATAAGGGGAGATATAAGACAAGCAGATCGGAAGTGTATAAAGATCAGATATAAAAGGAAATAAAGATCATAGAATAAGGGAGAAGATTGAAAATATTATTCAAAATCTTGAGAAGAGCACATCTAGTGTGTGTGCAAGATAAATGATTATATCACAAATATACCAGCAGATGAAGAGCAGATTATGAAGACTTGATTTGCAGATTCTATGAAAGAATTGTGGAGGAAGAATGAGTAGTGAAAGGAATAAAATGTGAATAAAACATAATATGATTTGAAAGGCAGATTAAGAATAAGGAAATAAGGATCAGCAACTATAAGAGGGTATATATATATATGTATATGTATACATAAAATATATATCTGTATATATATGTCTATTCATACAAAGGATCTAAAGCTGAGATTTATCTTGTTTAAAGTATTTAAGTGATAAGTTACAGCCCCAACTACATTAAGCTTGTGATTCTAGGACAAGATTTAGGGTTATCCCAAAAGGGGACATTACAGTGAGTAAGAAGATGCAAGTTGGAGTGCACATAAATTAGCTCTTTTGCCTACCTTGCTGCCAATTGGTTGCGTTTTATTGAGTGAATGAAGGAGTATGTACTTCAATTCCACTTAGATGAAGAGGAACTAGCGACCTATTGAAGCAAAGTGAGAGTCACAATTATAAATCAAACTTTAAATTTGAGCAAACAATTCAAATTTAGACAGTGCAATAAGAATTAAAAAACTTAAAATCTAGTTTCTAATCGACCCCTCCAAAATGCCTTTTGCGTTGCATCCAAACCCTACACAATGGCTCACAGAGGATTCATAACGGTGAAGGGAAGGGGATCGTGAGCTTAACTTCGAGGAAGCTTTGGGCCTTGGCGAGTAGGTTTTGAATAGGGATGTTTGCAACCTTAGGCACAAATCTCTCCTACGATGGCTTTCCCTCCATTCTCGACGCTTTTGCTCAAGGCACACCCATTCCTATTTGTCGCTCAACCACTGTTTTGGAGGTCCGTTTGGACGATTTTGTCTATGATCAAGAGGAATATCTACAAAATCATGCTCTCATTTGCAGATTTACCAAAATTTGGCCAAAGTTGTGTGATCTTCACACTTGGATTTCCAATAATTGGAAAGATTTCATGGAGGTTGAGATTTGCATTTACCCTTGTGCAAGGGGGTTTCTTATTCTGGAATTCGACTCTCTTGAAGACAAGGAACTGGTGTTAAAAAGTGGGCCTTGGATCTTTCAAGGAGACTTCTTATTGCATGAAACCCAGATTCCCTTCATTCGATCCGCGAACAAAATCCTTCTCTTCAGCCTATTTTTTGGGTTTGATTACCTTACTTCCCCCTTCAATGTTGGGAATTAGATTGTTTGCCGGCTATAAGTAATGGCTTAGGTAAGTATCACAGTGCCGCAGAAGAAATGATCAATTATCAAAGCTCTACTTGTGCATGTTTATGTGTTGAAATGGATTTATCTAAAGGTCTCCCTATAGAGATATCATTGAGGGTTGGTAACAGATGCTGGAAACAACTAGTATATTATGAAAAAATTGCTTTTAGATGTAGGAAATGTTTTCCAACAAACCGCTTCACCTCACAATGTAAAAAGCTGCAAGCTCACGAGCAGGGCAGCCAAACCTTTAATAGTCGACCCTCCTAGTGGACTGGGGTAGAGTCCTAACACTATGTCATTCCACCCAACACTCACAAGGCCATGGCCTCTTCCCAAGTTCTTTCAATAGTAGATCCAAAGCCAAGTCCACCTTCTTCACTTGGTTCGCCTTGGGCCGAGCGTGCAGACAATTCAAATGTTGTTTCCCTTGAGAGTTCATCTAGTTTGTCGGAGAAATCTGTTAAGAAGGCCTTTGACCTCATGATCTCCCTTGACCCACAAGGAACTTTGGTGATAGTGGATTATGTTGATAGCGCGAATGGAGTACACAATCATGATCCTAAGTCTTCTTCTTAGACGAAACAAGAATGGACAAAAGCAAAGAGGAAGAAATCTCCTCCATTAAAACCCAAGCATCAAATGACTTTAAGATCATCAAAGAAAGGAGAAAACTTTGAAGAAGTATGTAATATTGGAGCACACCCAATTAAGGGTTGATGCAAATTTATTATTTTTGATTCAATTTATGAGAGTGGACCCCATTCCACAATTTATCTATAAATAAAGAAATTAAAAATCTTACTTGTGATAAAATTTTGATCGCAAGACTCTAGAGTTGTGATGTATGACATTGAGGTACCACTAAGCGTGAGCATCCTTCCTATACTTGTCATGGAAAGTGGACACACTTTGACCATTGGAGGCTACAAAATCAACAAACTCATTTGTAACTAAATCCTCCATTCTAGGATCGAGGAAGAGTTTAATAAGTGCTTTCCTATACCCTTCACAAACTTTTGCATCTCTGTATGGTGGCACCCTTGACAACATAGGAAGAATCTCATCACTATAAATTTGGGCATCAATGCAAAGGCAATTAGATGTAGAGGGGTGGTTATTTTATTCCATTGCTCAACACAAATTGTTTGTGCTTGAAGAAATTTTCTTGAGGATCTTGCTCTTTTTCATTTATGATCGACTTCATCTTCTCAGTCATTGAGTTGATGCCATCATATACCTCTCCCAAACATGTTTTATCCATGCCAATAAATTGGATCATACTCATGATAGATTTGGTGAAACTAAGAAGATATTCCATGTAGTCCCACCAAGTGTTGTTTAGGATCATCCGCTTTACATTTGTTGCCTTATCATTGTTAGATTGCCTCTTCAAGGACCAACCAACTTTGGCTGATAACCATGCTAGAAAGTGGCTCCCACACTTTCACAAGCCATCTCAAGATGATTGTGTTGGATGTGAAGTGGGTCTCAATGACTTATTCAAGAATTAAAAATTAAGAAAGAAATAAAGCATACATAAATTTTTAAAAATAAATTAGCAACTGCTAAAGTGAAGTGTAAAATACTAAAATTTAAAAATCGTAGTGTTTCAATTACCTTTAGCAACTCCAATTGTGAAAATGATCTTAAAATAGTTTGCGACATGTGGTGGTTTGTGATGAACATTTAGATCTCTTTAGCTTCAACATATACTTTTTTAATCCAATTTATTTTTTGCCCAACTTTTGTAGTATGAGGTGTTAGTGTTTGGTAGCTTCGGGAGCTATTCTTCCTTTGTCTAAGGCAGGTCGGCCTTCTTGTAACAAACAATATTTTATATTCTTTATTTCCTAAGGGGGCCGACCTAGTGGAAAGGTCACCTATCATTGTATATAAGCAAGGAGAAGACTTGTCATTTTATAATCAATTCACATTTTTCTACAGAGCAAAAGTTCGCCCTTCAATAGCAGATTATCATCTTGTAGAAGCAGATCGACTTCAAGGAGAAACATATTTATCTTTGCATCAAAGGATAGGTGCTATTATTCATTGTATTAATTCGCCCTGGAGAAGGGTTTGATTGTAAAGTAGATTTCTGCTCTTATTCATCCTATATATAAGAGATATATTTTGCTGGGTTTTTTCTCCCTCGAGAAGGAGGGTTTTCCCAGGGTATCTTGCTGTGTTCATTGTTCTTGTGTTGTTATTTTGCTTATTTCATTTCTGATCCTAAAACTAACATGGTATCAGAGCAGGTTTAAGCAAAGATCTGATTAGGAATTGTTTAAGCAGTCTGAGGGTAGAAAAACAGAAAAGATCTGAAACAAATCATGCTATGCATGGATGAGTGCTGCCTATTGGGCCTCTTGGTCTTCATGCCGATCTGGCAGTGTTGAATAAGTCAAAGTAATTGAATATTCACAAACATTATATTTTAGCGTCTTATCACAGATTGGAGCACTTATATCTAGGCACGACAATTGTTGATCACAAACGGGTTACGCTGATACATTGTTATGGGTTCAATTGGCTATTGAAGGGATGTATGAGAAATCTTTGGCAACTCATGTATGCCGTTGAAGATTGTTGGAGTGCATCGATAAATTTGAAATGTCAAAGACCATATTCAAATTTACCCAACCACCACTACAAATCCCAGTGTTGATGTATTACTGGGTTACTGTTAATATTGTGCCGTGGGCCTATGATCAAGCCGTGAACTTGTAGTAGGAAGGTTGTGGGCTGATTTGAGCGCAAGAGCAACGAATTATATTGAGTGCAGTGATTAGTATTTATCAAAATCAGTAAAGAGATAAGTATTTTATGCTTGTACCTTGAATAAATTTTATATTGGTTTGGATATTTCTCTTCGGGGTAGTTTGATTCTATGAACTATTAGTAATCTCTCTAAAGTGCTTCCAGGACGGATCGAGGAGCAAAGGATGATGAGAGATTGCATTCAAGGGAGGAAGAGCTTGATGCATCCTGTGAGGAAGTTACCCAGGCTGAAGAAATGATATCAATGGAGACACAGCTTGCTGCCATGGAATTGAGTTGGTGACACATAATTGGAGACATCTCTTGAAGAGGAAGAACCTATCCAGATTGTCATTGCGATCAGTTTCTTCGAAGAGGAGGAATTAACATTTAGAGGGAGTCTGACAAACCATCAGAGGCAACCTTGGACGAGGAGGTCAGGAGGTTGATGCAAGAACTTGGAGCTTCAGAGGGAGTCACATCATCATGAAGATTTGTTGTAGTGTATATTTCTCTGAGACGGAGAAATATGAGGTGAAAGCCTTTGTAGTTTATATTTCTCTGTGACGGAGAAGTATGAGGTGAAAGCCCTTGTAGTGTATATTTCTCTGTGATAGAGAAGTATGAGGTGAAAACCCTTGTAGTGTATATTTCTTTGTGATGGAGAAGTATGAGGTGAAAGCCCTTGTAGTGTACATTTCTCTGAGATGGAGAAATATGAGGTGAAAGCCCTTATAGTGTATATTTCTCTGAGACAGAGAAATATGAGGTGAAAGCCCCTGTAGTGTATATTTCTCTGAGATAGAGAAATATGAGGTGTGAGCCCTTGTTCATCTCTACGATTGAGATGAGACGTCATGTTGAGAGACTCCATGATGACATCACGTTGAGAGACTCCGTGATGAATCCTTTGTACTTGTGTTTTTCCACACATGGGAGTAGCCATGGTGGACATCATGTTGAGAGACTCCATGACAACATCACGTTGAGAGACTCCGTGATGGGCACTTGTACGTGTGTTTCTTTCCACACATGGGAGTAGCCATGGTGAACGTCATGTTGAGAGACTTCATGATGACATCATGTTGAGAGACTCTGTGATGAACCTTTGTGCTTTCCACAAATGGGTGTAGCCATTGTGGGCATCATGTTGAGAGACTCCATGACATAGATATCTGGAAAATATCTCCCTAGCTAAGAGGGAGTGTTAGTGTTTGGTAGCTTCGACAACTATTCTTCCTTTGTCTAAGGCAGGTCGGCCTTCTTGTAACAAACAATATTTTATATTCTTTATTTCCTAAGGTGGGGCGACCTAGTGGAAAGGTCACCTATCATTGTATATAAGCAAGGAGAAGACTTGTCATTTTAAAATCAATTCACATTTTTCTACAGAGCAGAAGTTCGCCCTTCAGCAACAGATTGTCATCTTGTAGAAGCAGATCGACTTCAAGGAGAAACATATTTATCTTTGCATCAAAGGATAGGTGCTATTATTCATTGTATTAATGCGCCCTTGAGAAGGGTCTGATTGTAAAGTAGATTTCTGCTCTTATTCATCCTATATATAAGAGATATATTTTGTTGGGTTTTTTCTCCCTCGAGAAGGAGGGTTTTCCTAGGGTATCTTGCTGTGTTCATTGTTCTTGTGTTGTTATTCTACTTATTTCATTTCTGATCCTAAAACTAACATAAGGTTAAGTGAGTGGACAACACAAGGTGTCCAAAATCTATTTGAAAATCATGTCTCAACCAACATATCGGCCACTCTAAGATTCTTTGCGTTTGTCCGTTATGACTTGGACAACATTCTGAGGACCCACACTTGAATGCATTGCATAAGGATGTCAACATTAAATTGTGCATGCTTCACCTGCCCCTCACAGTCGATGGCTTTCAAAAACATTGCCCCTGTAGGGGACATGGCAATCACATTGATTAATGATCGATTTTTCGCATCCTTCCATCCATTAGAAACAATGGACACCCTTGTTTGTTTCCATGAATTCCTAATAGGAGACAATGAAGTGTATATTTTTTACCTCCTTTGCAACTAAGGTATTGCACTTCTCTTAACCTAGGCCTCATTTACTTTTCTCAACATGTCTTGCCAATATGGGGATCACACAACATTGAAGGAAAAACTATTTGCATAGAGACATCTTGCAATAGCTTGATGTGCAATCTCTCTAGCATCATTTTGAAATGCCCTCTCTAAAGGCTGTAATGTGCCGTATCAAAATAAGCCAATTTACTTTTTGAGAAGTCTGCTCAGCAACTCGAAACATGGCATGTTCAGATTTATAAGACATTAGCCCAAGACAAGAAGGTAATTCACTAATGCATAAACTAGTCACAAGGAAGGTAATTAAAGGAGATTAAAAAAAATGGCTCCTAAAATAAGATATCTGCGATTGGGTTTAAATAATGATTAAATTAAAACTAAAATTATAGTTTATCAAAAGTCCAAGGGTCTATGAAGGGTTGTGTCTCATGAAGCAATAAGATATATAAGGGAGATCATTTAATGAGAAGAAGAGATCAATCCATTGAACAGGAATATTATGACTTATTGCAAGTGAATATTACAGCCAAAAAGGACAAAATCCCTCCAAGGAAAATTGAGAGACTTAAGGACAAAAATCCTTAACTTCTCCTATCAAGTAATTAGACAAAAACCCATAACTTGACTAGATATTAGGGACAATCATTCAAGGAGAATCATTCAAGGAGAATACTGCAAATTGGAAGGAGAATTATAGCAGAAAATTAAGATAAATTCTATTTTCAGAATTATGTCATAAGTTAAAAATCTGAATATTATAATAAAATTCATAATTTTAGATAAAGTCATGTTTATAAATATAATGCATCTATCATTTTGGGTTAGAATTATTGTTTAAAGGCAAAAATAAGAAATGTTCTAGAAAGGGACATTACAATGGCACCCTTGTTCTCTTCAATCCTACCCATAAAAGGGTGGCTCTCGACTACAATATTAGGAAAGACGCTATTAGATGGAGAAGCAGGGGGCCTTTGTGATCCCTTACTCTCCTCAAAGGATGTTTTGTGCTACAGGAAACTCTTTCATCTGCTTCCTCCTACTCTTTGATATATTCTGCTATTTGATGAGATGGCAAAACTTTAACATCCTTTCCTAGACATGCTTTAATTCCCATATTCGGAATGGCACAAAAATGTGCTTTCACTCGATTGTATGAGTTAGTGCATTGCACATTACAATCATTACATTTCCAAACAAATCTTTCACCACCTCGAACTTCATGAATCATTTATACATGCCTCCATAGAGGTGAACTTGGGTCAGTTCTGAAGGTGGGTTGGCAGTGGAGCTAGTATTGGCTGCCATTGTACCAATGTACTCTTTGTTATAAGAAATAAAAAAAAATGAACAACAAACAATGAATGTCAAATTTTTAAATTTGTATATATTACAAAAATAAAAAACAATTAATTTATCTGTACCATGTCAAATTTAAAATTAAATTAATAAAATTTAAAATTTAACCGTAAATCTTTAAACTTGTATATATTAAATTAATTTACCCGCCTGTAAACCTTCTAACAATATATAAATTCAAATTAAAAAACAAGTATTTACTAAATCTTTGAAACTAAATTTGTATATTTTATAAAAAAATTAGTTTACCCACCCATTTGTATTGAATCAAACAATATATAAACTTGAATTAAAAAATTAGTGTATAATTTATGCATTGGTTTGAGAAAGTTTCAAATATTCAACATCCATAATTTTTTCTATCAAATTTTAAGATAATGTTAATTGTTTAAACTTTAGGTTAAATAGAAGAAGAAGATGAAGGTAAGTTTGGTAGGAAGTCAAAAATAAGTTATAATCTGTGTCACAAGGTTTGTCGAATTTTCGGCTGCAAGTTTGAAATTTGGCAAACTTATAAAAAATATATGAAATTCATTAAAATTCGCTTGCAATTTTGTACGGAAAAGGTGACTTCAATTTTATTAAAATATAATTTCGTGAAGCATTTTTGTTAGGGGATTTTATGGTTCTCTGGTTGTAAATTAATGGCCCGATATCATGAAACACAGTAGTAGTTGTTCAAGACGGATTTTCTCTTGCTAGCTGCTAGGGCATAAATTTCTTTCGCAGCCAATATTTTTACCCGTGACATATTTAGAATATTTAAATTTATTATAATTTTAATTTACTTATTAATCATAAATTTTTTAAATAAATGCAATTTAGTATTTTTATTTTATTTTTTGTTAATAAATTTTTTAACGATAAAATTTTACTATTTAAATTAACTTTAGTGTTTTTTATTTTTTATTTTATAGTTAAAGTAAAATATTAATGTGTTTTTATTTTATTTTATAGTTAGAATAAAATATTAATATGTTTTTATTTTTTGTTTACTATTATTGCTTTTTATCATGGCTTTTTATTATTCACAATTATTGCTTTGTGGGTGTCATTAGAATTTTATTATAAAATAATTATTATTTATATACTAATATTATTTAAATTAAATTTTTAAATATATTATATTATAATAATATAATATTTTTTAGATTTACTAATGTATTCAAAGTAATACAATATAATTTTATTTTTATCGACTTATTATTTACATTTAAAAAAAAATCAAAATTATATAAGGCGAATTTAATCTGAATTTTTTACTTTTCGAATTTTTTCCTTGTCGAACTTCATCCGGATTTCAATGTTGCCGAACTCAAATTCGAATTCGAACCTTGTGACTTAGGTTATAACCATTATAGATTTATCAATAAAGAATGTAATTTAAGAATTTAAAAATTTACTCAAAGCACTATTTGCAAGGGTCTACCTGTGATATTTTTTGTTGAGATGTGGGCAAGGGCAAGGTTTTTTGAGGTGCACGGTCTTGGAAGAGCACTCAACAAATCTAGTCACAAAATCAACAAATGCCAAGGAGGAGAGAAATTGTTGCATCGTTTTTTTTTCCACCATTTGCAGCACAAAACAGCAAAAAAATGTGTCATGTTTTTTAATGTCACAAAGAGTTTTTAAGCTAAAAAGTTGAAAAAGATATCACGAAAATTTTGTTGGGTTGTGGAATTGTGTTGGGTTTCGTGAAAAAATGCCATTTCAGTGCCAAAAACTGATTGAAATCTCATCACGGATTAAAAAACGTTTCAACGTGCAATGATCTGAAACCTAGATGATTCTGCAAGGTTTTTTAGACACCTGATTTTGGGATGTCTTGTACCCTGAATTGTTGGTGGAAATGTGTGATTTGGTAACTTAGGTTCTCACCTTTAATAGAATTAGACTCTGTTACTAGGTTTTGGAAGAACCATGGTTGAACCCAATTCAAACTAGGTAGAGATCATGGTCCAGGTTTAGCTTGTTTTCTGCCACAGTCTTGCTCTAAGCCTTTGAATTCAGCCAGGTACATTCAAAATTTCAAATGTACCTGGGCTGAATCCACAGGCTTGGGGTAGGACCCTAGCCGAACTAAGATAGAATTTGCCTAGATCCAAAAAACAAGAAGTTTTTTTCGTTGTTAGGTAAATTGAGGGTTCTATAGGAGTTCTCACCCTTTGAAGTCATGCATGCAAATACATAAGGAGCTGGAAAAATGGGAGACTAAATAAGTTGGGAATACATGGCAGAAACTTATTTATCTTTTCCACCTAGCCAACAGGTTAGGCTCTAGGCACAACCTTGGATACATACAAAAAAGGGGGCTTCATAGAAGGTAGGCGGACAGAACCTAGCAAAACTAGCCCTCACCAAAACCATCAACAACTTGGGAATAAGCCAAATCAACTGGTAGAGGGGCTTGGATCTACTGTTGTGTCATCCTTGGCAGCCACTTGAACATCTGACTCTTGGAAAGACTTCCTTTTTTGCCAAGAAATACTACCTTTTGAAATTGAAGGCAAGGCAAACAAATTCAAAATCTCTAGGTGTCCATCTCATAAAATGACTTGAAGGCCATCCATATACAATGCTAAATCCTGGTAGTAAGTGGCCAGTTCAAAAGTGCTTTCTTGACTCAACTCCACCACCTCCTCATCCTTTGTGCTAACTGGAACAATATCAACTTCAAACATCCCCTCCTTAGAACTCTTACAGAGAAGAATATTATCCTACTTAGGTAGAATGCAGCTTATTCTCCACTCCATTGTTTTTGAGTTTGGGGTTCTGGCTTTCAATTTGTTGATAAAATCTCTCCATTATAGAAACTCTAGTTTGGAGGATCACTGAATTGTTATGACCATCTGCCCCCAAGATTTCCTTGACAAATTTCAATGTAGCTACATAAGGGATTACAAATGTTCTATGTAGATGATGATCCAAAATGGCCCCACCATAGGGTGAATCATAGGAGTGGCCACATTGCATACAAAAAAAACTAGACGTTTGCTACTCAAAAGCCTTCCTACAAAAACAAACATCTGCAAGAGGGCGATGTGCAGTAAGTGTTGTCTCAAACAACAATTCCCATGCAACAAAGCGTGTCAGTCCCTGAATGCACGAGTCAAACACCAAGGATCAATAATTGTAACATGTGGGTAGCTCTCCCTTAATTGCCGTGTGGTGAAGTAAGCACTCATGCCTATCCATAACCACTAAATTCAATCATCATTCGAACCTTAGGAGGGGGCAAGCTGAAATTTGGAGCACCCACTTCAATGCAAGGGAGAATGCCTATGTGGAGCAACATTGACAGATTCTCCCAATCCTCAGAGAGATCGCTGATTTTAGCTATGAAAGGAAATTGAGTGATCCCAACAAATTAGCCAGATAATCTGCCAACTGGCTGCATTCTCTGTATGGCTGTAAATTGTAATTATGAAAAAACTGATTTCCTCAAGATTCTGCACCACAAGTCTAGCTTCCGCAAGAATAATATTGAGATTCCATTCTTTGAAAGAGCCCTTAGCCATATCAGCAATAACATGGGATTTCCTTCAACAATAAGCTTTGTGCAACCCAAAGAAGAGGCCATCTCGAGGCTCTCTAACTCTTCTACCTCATTATTTGATCTAGAACCCCAAAAGAAAGAACCACCCCACATGAAGAAATCCAAAGGGAAATGCACTGTTTCCCTTGCACTGGTGATGCTTGGATTGCCTCTAGCAGCTTCTTTAAAATTTAATTTAAAGCAACCATGAGGGGGCAGATTCCAAGGAGCAGCTAAACACTTAACCTATGTAACCCAGGGACGTGTCCCTTTCCCCTTTTCAGGTGTCCCTGTATTGGGAACATTCTGGGAATGTGGGGACACTTCAGAAACTTCCCTGGGCCATTCCCTAAACCCCTTTGTTGACAAAAAATCTTTCCAAAACATTTGGGAAATGGTGGGGATGGCCAGCTGTCCTTGGGACGGGTGGGGATGTCAAAGATGTCTCTCGACTGCACCCCAGGATGATTGCCTATACCCGCCTGGAAAAGTCTGGAAAATAATTACTCACAACTCTGCCTTTCCGCATCTTCTATTACCTTTCTGTATGTCCTGTCCCCTTTCCCTGTGTTCTGTTTGTGTTTGTTCACTGGTGGTACTAAAAAAATTCAAGAGGATTGCAAGCTTATTTGTTTGCTGGTGGTTTGTAGGCATCAGGAGCAATGGTGTAGTGTAGGTTTGCTTTTCATTACTTTTTGTTTTTTTTCCTACAAATTTTTGTTATTTTTTTTTTTCAACAGTTTTAAACTTTTACCCAATCCATTTATCATATGGTAAGCCTACGCTTTTCTATGATTGTGATATCTGATTGTTTTTGGATATGGTAAACCTACGATACCGTAATGTTTTGTCAACAATTTTCTATGATTCACATTAAGATTATATTTTATAATGTAATGTTAATAATTTCAAAAATTATATTAATATTTCTAAATTATAACTTGATTAATATTTTTTTATTAATATAATTTTATATGTAATTTTTTTTTCCTACTATACTTGGGTTTAAGGCATGTATGAGCCGTAGAAAGAGGTGACCATGGGTTTCACCCTATGTTGTAGGGTTCGTACCTGCAGGCCCCAAACCCGGTTCGGGTTTGTTTGCGGGTACGTGCTGGGTGTGCGCCCAACACTGGGTTCTCACGGGTGCGCGCACCCGTGCGAATCCATAGTGCTGGGCGCGCACCCTGTGTGCACCCAACACGAACTCGGGCTAAATTGGCACGAACCTGGGCGAACCCACGGGCCAGGTCATAAAAAGTGGGCCCAAACTTAATTAAAAAACATTTTTAAATTTTTTTTTTTTCCTCCTAACCCTAAAACGGCCCAATATGAGGCCTTCAAACACACATTATTTTATTTTTACCTCTCATTTTGGTGCATCTAGTGCAATTGGAATCGCTTTGGGTTCAAATGATGATGATCTTGAAGTTGAAGCTGCTGAAAATCCAAGTCACGATGATTTTTTTGATAATCCTTTTGATGATTGAACAATGAACATTGAATCATGTTTCATGAACTACATTTTGTAATTCAGTAATTGTGATGATTTCCATTGGAATCATGAACATAGATGTATATGATATCATTGATATGGCTTATTTGAATATTTTTCAACTATCAATTGGCATTTAATATTTATCTTTGGCATTTGGCATTTGGCATTGATCAATGATCAAGTATCATACTATGAAATGATTTAGTTTTACAATTCTTTATATTTCTCTTTTTTTTTTGTATATATATATATATATATATATAATGATTTAGTTGTACAATTTTGTATATCTATCTTATTTTTTTGTACACACACACACACACACACACACACACGTACCCATACGTACTCAAACCCCTAAAATTTTTTTTCACATACCCACGTACAGGGTTCTCGTACCCGCACTCGTCCCCGAACCCGAACTGGTAACTTTTGTTTCACCAGTTCCATTCCATGAAAAAATGTTTTCCATCATATTCTAAGTGACTGCACCCATGAGAGAAAAACTCCATCAGAAACACCAAACTATTTCTATAAACCTAGAATAGGAGTAGGGGGGCAAATTACACAGGCCCCCCTAGCACCCTGTCACACTCAACATGTTTTTTCATTAGCCATACCAACTGGAGGAGAGACTGATTCTTCCATAGAGTCCAAATCTTCATCGCAGTAGAACACAAGCTCATTGAAGGTAGCCTCCTTTGAAATCTTACATTCAGATCCTTTGGCAGCTCCACAACCAATTGGTGCACATGGCAGACATTCTTAGATAAACCATGGAAATGGCCAAGCTGGCAATTGAAGAAACTCTTAGTCTTGCTTGCCACACTACCAATATCATTATGGAGGAGGTACATAGCAGCCGCATTGGTGAGCATTGAAGCACAACTCAATGCCTATGCTGCATTGAAGACATTCCTCCCCCCAACCGACTGCTTGGGATCAAGCAACAATCACACAATTACCTCCCTAATACCTACTCTAGGAGAGCCATCAACATGTTTAGCAACCTCCCAAATTCTCATCTTCCATAGATAGAAATTAGGGTTGCATTCAAAAAGTCAGATAAATCATCCAACATGACATCCTCGTATGCTCTGGCTTTTTTGTTTCTTTGTGCCACCCCTGGGTTTCCCATTATCATCCTTCATCTTTCCCTTCCCCTTGCCTAGTTTTATGGTGATCCCACTTCTCAGAACGTTCCATCTCCCACACATAAAAAAACTATTTATTAGCTTTGTACAACATGAACAACATATATCAAAAGGCATCTCCTCAATAAATGTGGCTCATGCTTGATGCCAATCTTTAGTAATGATGGGCACCTCCTGTACTTCCCTGTAATGTACCCATTTTCGGAGTGACATCTTGATGACTTGATTCTAGGCCATCCAACATTCTCGTGGGTTAGATGGCGAGATAAGGGAATGCTATTGGCCATGAGAATTATGAGTTTTGGAGAAGAATTATCCTTAGCAAAAACAAAGCATCATGTTGATCATATTTTATTAATATCTCATGGTCCACTTGTAAGTCAAAGCACACAAGGAGGTCAAAGCAAGCAAGGAGGTCTTCTTGCTAGTCAAAGCAAGCAAGGAGTTCTACTCCAAGTCAAAGCAAGCAAGGAGGTCTATTTGCAAGACCAAGCAAACAAGGAGGACAAAGCAAACAAGGAGGTGAGTCGGCCTCATCAAATTAGATCTGCTTCTAGAAGAATTCCCCTTCCTATGGCGGTTTAGAAGACTTAAGGGATAAGCAACCAAAATATAATATTTTAAGATCAAATCTGATTTTTTCCTTGGGCAGCTCAAGGTAGCTTCCAAAACTAGAATATTATAATGCTCAAAAGGCAATCAGATCTTCCTAGGGCGGTTTGGGAAACTTTGCCATGAAGTCATGAATATTTTAATGAGGAAAAATCTGATCTTTCCTCTCAAGGGTGGTTTAGTGCCTTAGGGGAGAAGGAATAAATATTTTAATATATATATATGAAGACCAAATCTGATCCTCTTGAAGGTGACTTGGGCTAGGTGCCTTAGTCTTGAAGTTAGTGAATATTTTATTGAAACAAATCTGATTCTCTCCTTAGGGTGGTTTGGCCTTGAGGCCTTATTTAAGAAGGTTTGGGAGGTTGAGAGAAGCATGTTTTTGTGTTGCTATTCTGATTGAAGAGAGTTGTCTCTTGACTGAAAGTAATTTTCAGTCCATTCAAGGTGATACTCCCTTGAATACCGTGGTATGGTGATTTCCCCATTCCACCATGTGAGATGAATTCAAGTAGAGTTCATCATAGAGCTTAAACAGATTGCTTTGGTGAAGTTTTAGTGGCAGATTGTGACTTGTTTTGTGACATTTTCATCTTTACTTGCTGGAAGGAGGTTTTCAAGAGGTTTGCATGGCAAAGAAGGTTATTTTTGGCAATTTCCAGCTTCAAGCATAATCAGATTATTGTTACAGCAGTCTTCAAATAGATTTCATCATCATATCTGAGGAGATTTTTGGCGTCTAAAACCTCCAGTGGGCTGCCACAGTCGTTTTCTTGTCATTTCCAGCTGGGCACATCATTCTACTTCACTCAGCTTCATCTTCCACTCATTCAGCTAGGGTTTGGACTTGTGCTTTGGCACCATTGGATGTAATGGCAGGTCTAAAACTCAAATCAGACCTAACTGACTGTACTTTCCAGCCCCTCTGTTTGTAATCAGTTTTCAAATTGAATAAAGAAGATAAGCTAACAATTGCTGGGTATGATCATCTTTGTTTGTGTTCATCTTTGTTGATTGCCTAAAATATATGTTCAAGTTCCTTTCTTGCTGTTTATGCTTAGAACCCTTTTAATCTACATGTTATAGTAAATCTTTGTTGAAACATAAGTTAAGGCAAGTCAGAAATTTTCAGACCAGCAAAAGGGAAAAATTTCAGTTTGAACCTGTAAGTCAGACCAGCAAAAGGGAAAAAATTCAGTTAGAACTCTTAAGGGTTCTTACATTCCCACTATGAGCCACCAACATGCTATTGTTTGATGCACAACATCTACCCCTCACAAACCATTCGGCTAATGACGATCTACTTCGTCATCCCTTATCAAGCAAATTTTATATATAATTTTATTATTAAATATAACTTGATTAATATTTATAACTTTATTAATATTAACTTTATTATGATATCAATATGATCAATATTTATAAATTTATAATGAATATGGTGAATGCCTTATGAATATTTGAAATTTTCTATATTTTAAAATTTCCCTTATTTGTTAGATTGCTGTTGTCATACCCTTAAACTGGGCCTGTCCTCCCATTTCTTGCCATCCCTGTAGAAAACTTGGTGGAACATAGCTTAGAATGCTTGTTGATTACTCCATTGGCAGGGAAAAAGTCTCTTTTTGATGGAAAGAAAAAAACACTAATGGAAAGAAAAAAGCACTCCTAACCTTAACTAAACTTTCTGTAGTCTTGATTGAGGAATAAGGACTTGCATAATGCAACTGATGGAAGTTGCATGGGTGCACCTTGTGATTCTGAGGAACCAGCTCATGATGTTAATGCTCTCAATGAAGATCAATATGATGATTTCTATGGATTTTCCATGTACATTTGCACTAATATAAAGCTAAACCATTTTGATTTATCTTTAACATCTGACAGACTGACATTGAATTATCAACTAGCAATTGCACCTTTGTGTGCAATGGGTACGCCGAAGACATTTGGAAATTTTAGCTAATTTTTTTGTGCTTATTCAGTGGTTCCATTAATGATAGTAAATTTACACAGCTGAAAATCCATTTTTTCTGAGTTGGGGAAAGCAAATGTTGCACATGAGATAGTTGCAATGAAGAACCAAAAGAGCTGTCTCTATCTCATATAAATAAATAAACATGACATTGAAGGATATAGCAAATACGAGTAGCTTAACTACTGGAGCTGTATCTATCTCATAAATAAATTAACATGATGGATGCAATACTCGGACTTAGCAATACAGTCTGCCTGCCCAAAAAGGATATAAAACCAGGAACCAACAAATGTGAAAGGTTATCAAGCATTAAAAGTATGCTTTAATAACATGAATATTAGGGAATGTATGGACTGTATATGAATGTTTGAACAAATATAAACAGAAACAAAAACATCTCAATGAGCACATAAACAGAAATCATGTCAATGCCTGGTAACCATGATGACAGAAATATATTACACTAATTTATTACAAAATTTTGGGACAGCACATAGATTGACTACTGGATATAGTAAACAGTGACTGTAATATTAAACTGAATTAAAAAGCATTTTCTCAAATTTGCTAGTAAATATAATAAATTAATAAGCAATTACAAACCACAAGCTAAACTAAACATATTGCCCTAAAAAGGCATGGAAACTACAAATACAAGACATTTAAACAGGTCTGGGCAAAAAATGTTACATGACAATACAGAGGGGTCTATAATGCAGGGCGTCCAATTTCCATCATTACTATAGCACCAGGTGGCGATGATGGTGGTAGTGGAGGTAGCGGCAGTAGTGGCGGTGGCTGTAACGAAGATGGCAATGGATATGGTGGGGAGAGAAGGAAATCCCATGAAATCCCTAAGGATTGTGGGGGGAGGGCTAGGAAACCGAAGTGGGGGGGTTGAGAATATTCAGGAGAGAAGTCATTCTCGCCTCCAGGTGATTACCATTGATCAGGATATCAAGATTAAATAATTGTCAAAAGTGTGTTTCCAGTCAGTGAATTTGTATCAGCATTCCTCTGTATTGCCATTCTAAGAGTCTCCAACATGTCATCGAGGGACTCTCCAACAGCATGTCACTCTCCATTCAGTAATAGGCAGGGGAATCTGATAGCATCATTATAAGTTGAAGAATACACTTTCCTTGTCCTAGCGTAGTAATGGTTTCATTTTCCAGTATGTTGGGTCAAATGAATTCCCCAGGCCTCAATCCGGAGCTCCTCAGATTCAAGCATAAGTCTCAAAACAGGGTAACTGAAAAAATTGGTTATTTTTTCCCACAGATTTAATTATGATGAGAAAACAATTTCCACAATTTCTGTATAAGTGTAATATGAATGCTCAGGCGCAGCAGAAATGACAATAAAAATGCAACTGATAACAAAAAAATAGCCACAGATAAAACCACGGAATCGATGTCGTTCTTCTGATAAATAACAACAGAATTGTTTAGAATGAAATAAAACACAACAGAGAATGATCTGGCGGCATACAGACTCAAAAGAAAAAATCTCTGAAACCAGATTGGTAAGTGACTTACCTCAAGATTCTGCACAAATTGTGTCCTGCTGTCAACGATGCCGAAGAGAGAAAATGGGCAGAGTTTGCAGGAAACCCTACCAAGCAGAAATCGCTTATAACCGAGACAAGCGAAAACTAATCTACCTACACCTGGTGCTTCAACCTATTCTCAATAAACAAAGAGTCAAGCGTATCTGCGTGAAAGCGATTTAGGGTTTGGGGCAAAATGCATAAAGAACGCAGAAGGTCGCGGAAGTAAATGCATCACAAAGGAGAGGGTACACCAACTCCCGTCGCAGTAAATGCATGAACAGGGCAGAAGGCAAAACGACAAGAAGCAATGAACGTTGAAGATGTATCCTATGGTGTTGCACCCTTTATCCTGTGATTTGAACAGTTGATAGTGAAAATGGGTTTGGAAAACTTCATTGAGGGAACGCCTTCGGCATAATTATCAGCTGTGTTCTGTATTTAGTTTTGTACATTTTGTTCAAATTATGGTTAATTTTACATATTTTTAATAGTTAATATATTTATTGTACGGCCGAACCCAGCTGTTCTGATTCTGGTAAAAAAAAGAGTAACTATTGAACCTGAACCTGAACTGACAATATAGGAATTAGATATGTGGCCAATGAGAAGGCTCAACTCTTCTCAACGTCTAAGTAAATATTTAATGATGTTGACTTTTAATGTTCCCTTCAACTAAATAGGGCCTATAGAAATGTTTTTATTTGTTTAGAAGATTAATTACATAAGAGTTTAATTTAAAAATAAATTTGTCAAATTTCAATTGTTTCTATTGATTCAAGACTTTAGATTCTTAGAATTGTATTGATTCAAGACTCTGTGAATTACAATTCTATTCATATATGCCTTTGCAATTAAGTCTGGTTATTATTTCACAGTATAAATGTTGTGAGTTTTTGCAAGATTGACTAGGTTGTGAGCCTTCCAAGCAATTTTGAGTTTTGCTGCCTTCTAGCCTTTTCTGTATTCATTCTTTCAAGCTTTTTCCAGTTCTCTAGTAGAAAACATTCTCAAGGTTTCTTTGCTCACTCTAGAAGTGATGTATCACTACAACTTTGTTAGATGCTTGGCCTCCACACGTTTACAGTAATGTTTTGCTTGCCACTAAATCATAAATGATCAACACAAATGAATAGATCAATCTAGAATATATCAGCAGACTAGATGTTAAATAAAATTTTAGTTAGCTATATGTGTTTTCAAACGACTTTTAGATGAACAACGAGGAGTAACCGTTGCCAGTTAGGATTTGGGATTCAGCTTTGCTGATTTTTTTCCTGGGTTTGGCATGTCTGGTTGTACACACACACATTAAAATAACCATAATTTGCAAAATGTACAAAGTTGGATATAGATTTGAGAACACAACTGACAATTGATATTGCGATGTCACTTGTCAAATCATAAATATTAAAGATAATGAAAAAATGGTTTATATCATAATAGCATTAATTGGAATTGGAATTGACTCAACACAGTGAAAGTATAAATGGACTTAAAATTAATTGAGTTTTATTTGGAAAAATCTCAAGGAAAAACTGCTGTTTTTCTATCTGTTGCAGGCCAAAACAATTTTTATATTTTACTTTTTAACACCAGAGCAGTGGTTGCCCCCAGCAGAGTCAAGGGGCAACAGGGACCTTCATGGCATGTGCCATTTTTTCATAATTTAACTGTTTTTATCCAAGCTCTAAACTCTGCAAAAAATGCAGTTTTATGGTTAGTGAGGTTTGGTTTTAAATTTAAAAAATGCTGTTTTAACTTTTTTAATGTTCCTGTGGGTTCTTCCTAGGTTTGCTTAGGAAGTGGCCCCAAGGCTGGCCATTCAGCCTGGGTATGTCTAAATGGCAAGGTTCTGGGCTGTACCATATCCGGACTCAAGTTGGATCTGGACTGGGATCAGAATCCAGCTCACATTGGTCCAGGTTTGGCAGGGATTCCTGGCGAACATGGAACGTACTTGGGCTGAATGGCCCGCCTTAGGAATGAATTGTGTCTGGACTAATCTGAATCTAGACTGAGATCATAACCTGACCTAGATTGATCCAGTCTTGGCAGGTGTTCCTGGATAACCCAGTATCTTAGAGAAATAGCACAAACAAATAAAATACAATATATATTTTATATTATCACCTATTATGATGTGAAAGACAATGTGATTTGAGCTTCTGATTAGCATCTTGTTATTTCACAAGGCATCCAATTTAACCCTTTGCAGATGAACAATTATAAGAACCTTCCAAATTATGGTACACACTTGCTTCCTGTGGTCCAATGCACAAATTCAATTCTGTGCATGACTACATTTTACCATGTTTTTATATTCATTAAATAGTTTCCAGATTACGTTTCTTCTACCACCATGGAGATACAAGAAATAAGTTAGCCAATCTCTGTATTTGAGTCCCAGTTTGTTTTAGTAGAACATAAAAAATATATTAAATTTAAGATTTCTTTTTCCAATTTGTGGAGTTATGCTGAGTTTTTATCAAGTGTTTTGTGGAGTTTGAGTGAGAGTTTAAAATGGGCCCAGCAAGCTGATTCTAACTTGAGTCTAATCTAGAATTAAGGAAATCAAACCTGCTGGATGTCCATTTGAGCTTCAAATTGAGGGCCTGAAACCATATCCTAGAGATTGGTGATTGGTTGAGGGGAAGCTCTTCAATTGCTATGAACCAAAAGAGCTTTATGACAGAATAAGACATGGATCTTATATCTAACTATGGTTGAACAAAAATTGGGGAATACGAAAGGGATGGTAGATTCATTGGATCTGTTGAGGGAGAGCCCTTCCATACAGGAATCAATGGTCACTATGGCTGACATTTGTCTCTGTTCTAGCTGTCAGTCTTACTGTCAGGCAGGCTTATATCATTACACTTGTGAGTTGGCTGATATTAGCTTGAGATCCGGAATATCTGGAAAACTTGAACCATTTCAACATCTGTATTAGGATAATTACATATTCAACAGATCTTGCATTTAAGGCAAGGTTGAACAAATCAAGACTCACCAAAATGTAGAAATGGCATTACATATATTCTTGCAATGTAGAAGAGTTAAAACCTTTTGAAACTGGACTTAACTGGAGCATGGCATTCTTTTTGTGAACTCTTGTAGGATGGTGATAAGGTTTATTGGAACATGGAAAATATATCTGGAAAATTGCTAGACTTGTAGAAATCTGTCTTTGGAATTGCAAATGTAAAACATTCTTTCAGGAAGAGTTGGAAGCATTTATGATAGCATTTGTAGATAATATTATGTTTGGAAAGGATATTTTTCAAAAATTGTTATCTGCTTGGAAGTACACAAATGTTATCTCTCTTATCATTTATTGGGTTAGGGCTACTATTAATCTTTTGATATATAAATTGGGCACAAGGGGGCCCAACCCCAAATACACCGATTAAACTTGGCGTATCAGCCAAACAAAACAACAAAAATATAACATTAATGGGCCTGAGAATAGGCTGCATAGCATACTAAACACCGGCATCAACATCCATCCCTTCATCCTCATCCTGCAGATCATCGCCTCCGCCACCTTCTTCACCTGCTGGTAATGCCAAAACTGCCACCTGAGCTGCTAGGTTGCCCACTCCTGCAATCTCCTTCAGAAGGGCTATGTTTCCTTCGACCTCATGTGTCCTCGCTTCCTAGTCCTCCCACACACTCCACAAGATAAACGGTATCCAGAAGCCATTGAAGGGTTGTGTTAGTAGAGGCCACATTCCACTTGATGGCCTCAGACCCAGACCTGGCACCACTATACCCAGATAGAACTCCAGTGCTTTCCTCCACCTTGCATCGAGTCTCTTCATCAAAAGCCTCACAACCGCTATCTCCTCCCGTGCATGGAGTAACCACGCCAAGAACATGGACGACACATCAGAGTTTACTCTGAAACAGTAGGTCGATAACAGGAATCTTGCACCTAGAATGCATTTTATCGCGCCCAATGCCTTTTCTTCATTGACCTTGAAAATTTTCTTGATGCACGCATCTGAAACTGCTCCCTTAAACGCCATTTGACGCTCCTTCGCCCCCAAACAGATTGTTGTCTCCATTGCTATCTTTGAGCAAATATGATCAAACTGGGAGCTACCGTGCTGTTTCAAAGTGTCGACCACCGCCATCTGCACCAGTGTTTAATGCTTAATGAGGTAGCCTAATTACTCCTCCCTCCGCATCCCTCCGACGGCCTCCACTCATGTGGGCACAACGATATTGAGCACTGGTGTACTGCCGTGCTCCTCAATCAAATTAATTGCAGCCTTCGACAATTGGTCTGCTTCTTCATTACTCTCTCAGTATATATGAGTTATTTTGAAATCCTCCACTTCATCCCATTCTTTTAAAATTCGATTCAGTTATTATTCAACTTCCAATCGGGAGTCGATCTTCTCCTTACAGCATTAACCATTATCATAGAATCCCCTTCCAAATGAATCTTTTTTATTCCTAGACGCTTACACAATTGGATTCCCAGCCATGCCGCTTGAAACTTGGCTTTGCTATTTGTTCCATCCACCAAATGTTTTGCCCACTCTGCTATACACTTGCTCATATGATCCCTTAAAATGCAGCCAGCTCTGGACGGGCTTGGATTACCCTGCGTGGTACTGTCAAAGTTTACTTTAACCCACCCTTCATCCAGCGGGTGCCACTTCACATCCACCCTCGGGTTTGTGCGAAGATCATCCTTCCAAGCCTCATAAATCGGGGGGTGGGGGATTAGGGCTACTATTAGGTTGATATCTATATATATCTTTTCTTTTCTTTGTGAAGTAATTTATGATTACAAAACATGAAATGATTTTTGAGATCTGGGAATCCATAGTTGTGCACAGTAACTTTTCAAGAGGTGGTAGATCTCTTTGATTAATTTAGTTTTACATATCCAATACCGCAGGCTAAGCGTGCACTTGGAGTTTGGACTCTATACTTCTACTTATTCCCCAGCCTAAAGATTTTTTCTCCATCCAATACATTTTGCATATAGATTAGACATGGGTAAATGTAATTATCAAATCAGATATACCATAAACACTTCATTTTGATGTTTGTTAGGTCAGATTTAATTATTCCTATCATCTACATCAGGCGATGTGGTCTATGATTTCTGCTTTACATTTCCTTGCTTCAGCAATTCTTGTCAACTTGCAAAAGAGATTTTACCCTACAATTGCTTTTTCATCTATGTTGACACATTATGACATTGTGCATGTGTGACAGTGCTTATTGATATGCCTTGGTTATGTCATCTTATTGCACCATGAGCACACTGAATGGGTCGTACTTGGGTATTTATTATCATGCTTTTATGCTGTCAACATACTCAAGTGTGTATGCAAGTTTTGTTTCTTGACCACTTTGATTTGCTAGTATTTTCTCCATCTTTTGGCACACATTAAGAGTGTCGGTGTGTGTTTCTTCCTCAAACGTAGCTGAATTCTCTGACTGATTTCACAACCATAATCACGGTTTAACACATCAAGCCAAATCTTGTTTGTCAGCATGCACTCTACTTGCTCGCATGCTTTAGAAAATTTGAGACCTTAAAGATATTCCTGAGCTACTTAAACTTGGTCTGGACATACTTAACCTTTGTCAAACTAAATTCGTGTATAGCCCTTCACTGACAAAATTAATGAAGAAAAAAGTATATTTGCTGGTTATGTTACATACAAAAAGATCTACAGTCTCTCATCAGAATATTAGTTTGACGTACAGTTCTAATGGATATTAGGAATGGCTGGGAATTATTATGCACATTACATTTACCAAAGCATCCTGTTAATAGCTTTATAAATTTGTATGACTAGTAGTAACTGCCCTTTGGGACAGAACACCAATACCATGTTGAAGTGCATTTTCATCAAAAGAACCATAGTCGGGCTATCAATACCATTAAAGATTTGGTTAAGAAAGAGAATTGAGTAAAACAAAACATAACTCATGGATCAAAAATGTAGAAGTGATAAAAATGCTATTATTATCCATTTATGGTCATAATTAATATACATATTTTCCATGCTTTAACTAAGAGAATCTAACATTTATCTGATTGTAAAGCTTGATTTCTCTTCATTTTTCCCTGATGAATGCGTATCTATTCATTTCATGACTGTTATAACATGACTTGCATTTTCAATGATGGTCTAATTTTACACGTTTTTTGTAATGTGGTTGCTTGGTAGACCTAAT
The DNA here is from genome assembly GCA_007258455.2 of Sequoia sempervirens. Lineage (NCBI taxonomy): Eukaryota > Viridiplantae > Streptophyta > Pinopsida > Cupressales > Cupressaceae > Sequoia > Sequoia sempervirens. The sequence continues at coordinate 394,285,992 of VDFB02270651.1, read as the reverse complement.
GTATTTTTTGAAGAGTTAATTATTAGAATTAAAGCTTGTGTCATGTGCATCTTACTTGTTTATAATATTTCTTTTCTGTCTGTCAAGGAGACTAGCATATGCATGCATGATGTTCGGACAATCAGAAGTATACAGTGGCCATTTGTTAACTTCAATAAGAATATTTGCATATCTATGTGTGATACTTAGAATTTTAAAAAGTATATAACGGTCCTTTTTAGACATAGGTTTGGAGAGGCATTTATTTGTTTCTTATTGCTATCCATATGGGTCATGACAGGTACTGGGACTTTGTCGTCTTCGACACAAACACTTTTGAGTGGGTTTTTAGCTGTATTGTCTGTCAATCTGGTGATTGGGCTCTACATTTTCATGGCACTAAAAGAGGCTCCATCTTCAACACATCAGCCAGATCCGGCATTTTTAGCTCAAGCTCAAGCAAGCATTCAAAAAACGGCCTCAGAAAGAAATGTAATACTAGAAGATGACAAAAAAACTGATTAGATATATCATATTGATTGTAGCTAGTTGCTTGAGACCTCGGGTCATGGAATGCAACATTTTTCGTGTTTCTTGTAGCATCAATATATTATAATTGGTATACTTGAGTTATATTTTTATTCTGCTTTCTCAGGTTATACAAATATGGATGCTTTTCTAATGAACTCAAATTAAAAGTTTATATTATAGTTGTGAGGACACTAAGTCTCAACATGGACAAAGAATTGAATATTTTCAAACATCGCCAATTGTGGGAGAGTCCCTTGACTAGAAGATCTAACCTCCTAATTAACAACCCTGAACGTTATCAAGGCATTAGTGAAGCATAACAATCTATGTAGAAAGGTACAGCACTGAGATCGATACTGGGCAATGTTGAAAACCTTTTAGTTAGAGGGAGAGAGGAGGAGAGATTTTTATATTATTCCTTTGGGTTCATTTAGAGTTAAGATAAAAATACAGAGCAAAGGACAATTAATAGTGTATTTTCAATAAATTTCTTCTGGAAGTTAAATTTTAAACAACATTGAGGGTTTTCCTTTTAAAATCTTATTGAGAACTTAGGTGAAAAAGACAGGTTGCCCCCAAAAATCAGGTCATGCTTCATAACAGAATGACCTGCTGTCTTAGGCCCAGACACATGCTTTTTATATAAAACCTCTTACGTGAAAGTAAAATAATACATTTAAAAAAATCCCTATGCATTTTTTTATAATCAGCAATGTTTATACGCGAAACCATAAAGTTATTGTTTTTTAATTTTTACACACTATATTTGACATGAAACCGCATTTGTTCCATACTTTTTGCTGAGTTTTTCTTGTTTTACACCTAGGTAATGGAATTCCATTTACATATTTATGATGCTTTGTCAATGTCATGTAAATGGAATGCTTACTTGTTGTCAAGGATTTGTTGGCATATTAACATCCCAGTTGGGTTGTGATGGGATAATTGGAGCAATCTTGTTGGCATATAACACTTTCTGTTGTCAAGGGATTTTTTTGGCATATTTACTTCCCGATTGGGTTGGGGTAAGATAATTGGAGCAATCTTGTAATGAGAAAAGTGTGTTAGGTTCTTCCATTTCAATTCCTTTTTACCTTAAATTTTCCCTCAATATAGCATGTCATCATCCGTATAGTCGCTTTGTAAGCCACCTTGTCCCTGTCTTGTTTCGGCCTGGTGAAATTGGCTGAAGTTTACAGCTAGAATTGAGACTTTACTTTTTGTTTTGTTTTGTTTTTGTTCTAAAACAAGTGGACACAAGCGGGCACCCTTGGCTTGTTTTTGTTCTAAGAATACAGCTTTGAAATTTGACGTACATATTCATATTTTATCAATGCAATTGACATAGTTTAGGAACAAAAAAAAGGGGGTAAAGTAGCTTCCGCAAAGGAAAAATCTTGATATCCTATCTCTCTCATCAACTTCTCCCCCTTTGGAGGTGAGTTGAGTGATGGGACTCATGGCGAGAAACTACAAACAGTTTTATTTAAGGGTGTTTTATCCTCTTGGAGTTGACCCTTGTAAAGAATACTGATCTTCTCTTACATTTTAGCGTAGTGGCCTTTCACCTCACATTTCCATTTCTCTTTTAGATATGATTTCATATTTTTAGGTTGATTTAGATCGAGTTATTTGGTTCGTTTTGTCACTTTTGTCCTTTCTCCTTGGTTATTAGTAGAGAGATGGCTACAAATGTGCATCATTGGGGTTACGTGTTGTGTTTCATAATTTGATTAAAAGACTACAGTATGGTATGTATGGTTTATGTACGTAATAAAATTGCTTTATATGTCTTTGGTTTAGATCACACTTCAATATACTTGCATTTTGATTCTCTTTAGGTGGCATTGTTTATATGCTCCATGTTGTAAACCGTGTTTGATATATTTCATGCATACACTTAAATCCACGTAGGCCACTTTTGCATCTAGGTACATATTGCATGATACCTTGGCAACATTCGTTTCACTTAGCTGATCTAGTAGTGAAGGCTATTTATAACACTTCAATTATTTGCATTTTAGGCAATAAATGCACTTTTAGTGACATCTTTATTTTTGCTTATCATTTAGAATCTAGCAATATTGCACACTTACATCATATATTCTGTTCTTGGATTTTTTCGCACCAAGTTGCTTATTCTTGATTGAAACCTAAATTAGATATTTTGCCGGTTAATATTTAGCTAATGCAATTCTTGCAATAGTTTCAAATTGATTTGATTCTCTTCTAGGTGTGCAAGGGTCAAGGGAAACTCTAACTTCCTTCACAACATTCTACAAGTATTAGCAAACTTAAAAACTCCAATTTCAATTTGAGATAATTAAATAGTTTATGTTATTTAGAATCTCTTATTATAATAAGAATGAATCATTTATACACATGTTGACTTATGATTGCATTAAGGCAACTACATCATGCCTCATATTTTGGATTAGAGGTTAAAACACTAACCTTAGAAAAACGTGGTAAGAATGATTGCATAGAAAGTGATCTTAGATTTTTCAAAGTGCATTGGTCTAGTGATTCCTCCTCTTAACATGGAGGATGACTTAGTGTGAAGCAACACCTTTTTAAACCTTAGTCACGATTATAATATAGTAGATACATACTATTTGTGTGCATTGAAGGTAAAATCTATGCATAAATTAATGCTTATTTGATTCATATATTATTATTTATGATGTATTCATTACACTTAATGATTTAATTATCATTCAAAATTATTGAAATAACATAAAACTATCAGATTTAAACTAAGCATAAATAAATACAAGAGTTGAGAATTGAAGTGCTATTGGAAATGAAAAAAATAACGTAGGAGTAAATCTTTGTTTTGATGTTTGGTGCGATTTGATGGTTGTAGAAGGATTGTATAAGTTGGAAGGTCTCTAGGACTCTAAGAGATTTCCAAATTTTGTCAGATGTGGGTGTTTAGGGTACAAATGTTCATGTTTAGAGGGGGCACTTGTCCTTAATCGATGCTCATCTTTAGACTTCCATCTAACTTTTCAACTTTTGAAAGTTGTTTGCCAAAAAACTTTGATATTTATGATGCATGTAGATTTTGGAAACCACTTGTTTGAAGGTAGGCATACTTGCCTAAAGTTGAAAGAGGAAAAAATATGGTTAGATGGATTTGGAGATTGCCTAGTCAATCCCCAAAGATGGCATGTTTTAGTCTTCATGTAGGTCAGGTGTGTGATTCCTAAGTGAAGGTGCTTGTGGCGTGTGCAATGACTCACAATACCCTAGGAGATTCAGTAACCATAGTGTTGTGTGTATTGTAGTGCAAAGGGGTTTGGATAGATGAAAAGATCACTAGTGTAGCATCTAAGGAGGATTGAGAGAATATTGGTCTACAACAATTGATGATGGAGGGGGAGGATTTCAAAGGTTAGGGCTTAAGGAGCTATGGTGAAAAATTTGGAAAGAGTATGTGAGGATAAGGAAAAATGGAGTGGGGAGAGTCATGGAGCTCACAAGATCTACCAAAAGGGTGAGATTGTAGGTGGGGGGGGTATGGAGCCAAGGTATTATTATGAAATCTTAGTAGCAAAAATATAGAGTAAACATGTAAGATAACTAGTGAGAAAGGGAGATAAAAGAAAGCAAGAGTGGAAGCTAGAAGAATAAAAATGAGGGTGAGAGGCTTTTATAGAATTCCTTTGTGATATATTAGCATTTAGATTCATAGGAATCCTACCTCACCCAAAAATTAAAATAAGGTGGGTTGAGATGTAGTTTTTGTTTTTTGTGTCTCATGGAATGACAGTTTGGGCAAATCAAAGAGTAGATATATTCTAGTTAACTTTGATGGTAGTAGAAATTATAGAGTATTTCATCAACAAAATTTGACATTATAGTTACATCTTCTACAACTCATCTTTTACAACATGGTTTCACTTTGTTAGCCACTTGCAAGTTACTTCTATAACAAATACCATCTTCTATAACAACATAATTTCACTTTGTAATCCACTTGAAAGTCCATTATGCAATATTGTCATCTTTGAGAAGCTGTGCAACTTTACTAGTAACTGCCATCTTTGAGAAGAAGTTGTGTAACTTTAGTAGCATTAGGATTTCACTTCGTTAGCACTATAACTTAAGCATCATTTGAAATGACTTTAGTAGCTAAAGCTATTGGATTGTTGATATAGACAATTTCAATAATGAGGATCTTAACAAACACAACATTATTGTCCAATTCAATTTATTTCAAACCTCCAATTGTCAAATGGACCACATAGTTATATTGGTGGGTATTTTTCTTCTATAAAAAATTCGTTGAGAAATTGCTAGACATTAAGACTTCAACGTGTTTTCAATTTGGATTGAACAAAGTGTATGAAAAGTCTCAAACAACATTTCTTGGATAGATTGTGAGGAGAGGTTTACCATTCAAAATAGGAATGAGAGGGAAATGGGAGAAATAAAGAGAATAAACAGCAAAAGAAAAGTTGACCGTAGAGTTCTTCCACCCATGTACATAATAGATTTATGTCATTTATCAATTTGTAATAGTTAGGGTTTCCTTTCTAAGTATGTTTTTAAGCCATTGAAAGTTGAATATTCCATTTTAAAATGTAAATTAATTTGATTATTCCATATGATGTGCGTGTGTTGTTTGAGTTTTGTTAGGTTGTTATCTTAGGCAACTCGATCTAAATTGCTCCAAGTGGTATCTATTAGAGTAATAATACATTTGCTAATAATTAATTAATCTTTAATTAATTATTAGTCTAATTTATTCTCATGCACTTAAGCTAAACTTAGGAGGGCTTTTTTATGTTAATTAAAGTGAGCTATTATTAGGTCATTCTATCTCATTACATGAGATGTTGACACTTGTCATGAGCTAATCCCTTTATCATTAAGGGTTGCTCCAATATAGCACTCAACGCTCATTGTATTATCATAACCTTTTGCTATTCTTGAGGTTCATTATGTAGCTTTTCTTGTTGAGGATATTGCATATTATTGTTTGCAACTCTCTTGTGTGGAAGGTGTCTTTGCTCATTGTTTGATCCTATGGCTCGTATTTTTCATAATTCTAACATGATATCAGAGTGTGGATTCAATGAACACCTTCTTGATTTATGAGGGGTTTTCTTCAACTAGGGTTACAAGCTTCATATTTGGAATCTCCATTTTTTCGCAATTTTTGGAGTTGAGCGATTTTTAAGTGCATTTTGGCGTGAAAAGAACCTTATTGTTGTGTTTAGGAGGGTGATTCAATGAATTTTGATTATAAATTTTCCCATACTCCTTGTCGAAAAATTTTTAGGCAATTTTTTTTGTACAGGGGATGGGCCGTACACTTGTATGGCCACATGCAACAAATTTTTATTTAAACTAATTAAAAAATAGTTTTTTTTTTTAAAATGATTTTTAATTTTTTTTTTTGTAAAAATGAAAAAAATATTAAAAGGGCGGCTTGGAGGGTACCTGCACTTGTAGGCCAGTGCACCCCTTTGTTGGGCACAACCTCTTGTGGCCTCATCGATAGGGGTTCCTACCCATTGGTGACATCTCTAAAGCTGAACAACGATTAGTTCAGTGCTAGTCGGTGGTGGAATGCTTGACCCTTTTTCCCTCTCCAATGACCAACAAAAAAATTCTAGTAACCTACAAATCTTTCTCAACAATCACACATTTTAGGTAGGGGAATCTTTTTTTCGGCAAAGGAATCAAAAGAGAATGTCTTGACAAATTTCATTTTTAGGTGGTCAAGTTTTTTTGTAGGGGAATATTTTCGAAATATTCTGCTGACATCATGTTGATGTCGACATGACGTCAGCGGTAGAATCATAGGGCAAGACCCCTTCAAGCCCCCTTTGGCCCTAAAGGAATAGTTTTTTTTTCTTTTGGCCATAACTTGGGCATACAGTATCGAATTTTGGCGAACACAATATCGTCAAAAAAGCTGGTTATGTCAACTTTCTAATGGTGTGTCTTGTTACCATTTTTTGTTGTTGGTGCATTCTACAACCTGTTGAAGTCAAAGCTCTTATTTTCACTTTCGAGCTCATAAATTTTGACTTGTTTCTCCAATTTTTATGATTCCAACAACGTTGAGACGATCTTTTAGAGTTGTTCACAACAAACCATGTAATTTTTCTAGATTTTTGTAGGTACATTTTATTTGGTTTTTTGTTTTTTCACATTCTGGTGAATTACTTGGATGTTTTAGCTTCTGAAATTTTTTTATTTACATGGGATAAATCGTTTTTGGCTGTTCTATACGTATTTCCAAATTTTTGTCCTATTTGGGCATTGTAGACATCTTTGCATGTAATTTATCTTTTGTAGACGCATTGAGATAAAGTGTCATTCTAGTGTATACTTTTTGGATATTTTACACATCCTATTGTGCCTTTTGTACTCGCACTATGATATAAAGTGCCATGGGGGGGGGGAGGGCGTTGTGTAGACCTTTTGTTTTTCCATCACACCTTTGTCAAGTGAGTGTCCCTTCCATCACAACAGTGCATCCTAGTGATTCTTGCTTCATGCATGTGTGCCTTTGTTTGCACACCCTTTTATTTGTAGGTACTCTTTTATGCATGTTCAAATGTTCTTGTTTCTCCTACATGCACTTCTTGGTTTCACACAGTTTCAGTGTACCTGTCTTGGCTCTCCATTGTTAGCATTATGGGGGGTTTCTACAATTGGTGCTAATGCTTCCTTGGTTTCATTTTTTGGAGTGATCTATGTATCTAATTCTTGTTCCTATGTATTAGGTGGATACAACGGCTAGTTACACATGCATTTCAGTGAGATAGAGTATTTACTATATGAACACTCTTACATTCATGTTTCTAGAGGTTAATCATTTCAGCACTATATCAATCATATTTCGACAATTTTCTACTTCTTCGTGCTTCAATGGTGTTCTTCATGTTCCTCTTTTTTAGGATATTGTTTGTTGGAGGCTTCTTAGTCCTTCACCTCGTTTTGAAGGCTTTTCAGTCCTTCATCTACCTTCCTCTCTTTTGGAGAGGAGTTTTTGCCATGTGGTTTTCTCCTTTTCTCCAGTTGTGAGAGATAAGATTATTTGTACATGGGTACCTCACCAGGTCTTGTTTGTCGAGATCCATCATGCATTCTCTTTTTAGGTTTTTTAGCTACCCCCTAAGTTCATCTTAAGGGCGGGTGTTAGAGTAATCATACATTAACTAATTAATTATTAGTCTAATTTATTCTCACACACTTAAGCTAAACTTAGGAGTGCTTTTTTATGTTAACTGAAGTGAGCTATTATTAGATCATTCTATCTCATTGCATGAGATGTTGACACTTGTCATGATCTAACTCCTTTATCATTTAGGGTTGCTCTTATATAGTACTCAACCCTCATTGTATTATCATAACCTCATCATAACCTTTTGATATTCTTGAGGTTCATTTTGTAGCTTTTTCTTGTTGAGGATATTGCATATTATTGTTTGCAACTCTCTTGCATGGAAGGTGTTTTTGTTCATTGTTTGATCCCATGGCTTGTGTTTTTCACAATTCTAACAATATCAAAGCAAATTTTCGCTAGGTTGTATTTTATAGAGGTTCTAGAAATTTGAGATGTGTATGGAGTCCTACAACTGTAGAGAGGTATGAGAAGATGACACAGAGAAAAATTGAGGTCACACAAGGTTTCTAGATACCTAAGATGTTGAGAGGAATTACAACTAAATTAGATGTAATATATACAATACAAAAAAGCAAATGTATTGAAAATGTAAGTGAAGATGAAGAGGAAGTGGAAGATCAAGAAATAGAAGTAGAAGAATTGATGGATGAACTTGAAAGTAGATTTTTGAGAGCTATGCCAAAGATAGGTAGTAAATCAAATTTGGATACCCCTTGCTACAATGGATGTTTGAACCTCAAAGAACCTATAGACTAGATTATAAAAATGGAAAAGCATTTCGATTATAAATTGATGGAGGATCCAAATAAGGTAAAGTTTGCTTGTATTAAGCTGAAGGGTCATGCATCATTATAGTGGGATCCTGAACAAACTAAGACACAAAGAGAAGACTAAATCTTGGGATCAAATTGAATTGTAAAATTGAAGGACAAATTCCTACCAACAAATTATCAAATAAGATTATTCATGAAACTAAAAAAATTTAAACATAAAGAGATGAGTGTGAAGGCTATACAAAGGAATTTTACAAGTTGAATATTCAAGTTGGCCATGTAGAGGATGATGAAGAAATATTTCCAGGTATTATGGTCTTAAGTATCAATTCAAGATAAGTTTATTATGATTTTGAGTGAGGTGAGTGGAACAGGCTTATTGATATGCTTTAAAGATATAAAAGAAGTTGGAAATTAAGTAACAAAATAAAGTTAGAGAAAGAGGATGGTTTCCAAGAGGAAGAGGACAATCAAATAGTGGTACAAGACAACATGCAAATGAAGGAGAGTCCAACACTACTTAGAACATCAAATTAAATAAAAACACAAGGCACAAATGAAATTCCTCAAGAGCAAGAGGTAATGAATTTATCGAAACTTGTTATATATTTGGAGAGGTTGGTCACCAAGCATTTGATTGTCCACAAGTACAACATAATGATGATAAAGTAAATGAAGCAAGAAATCACATTGCCCAAGTTGATGAGGAAAGTGTTGCTCCACACAAGTACATGAAGGAGCTAATGTAAGGAGAAATATTTATTGTAATTCTCACACATTTGTTTTCCTTGAGGTGTCTATTATTAGCATTGTACTACCAACTATGTATTATAGAATTCATATTACATGCTTGGGTATGTTGCTTTGAGTGTTTATTGGTGTTTTAGCTTCATTGTTTTCATTAATAGTCATTATTGTGGTTGTTGACTATGCATTGATTTGGTATGCTTTCCAAATGAGATATGGTATGTAGTTAGATCACCCACATGTTTAGTGATGGTGTTCCTGTGCATGCTAGCTTTTTGGTATTGTAGATTCCTTGTGATGTGTGTATGGTGTTGTGACAAGTTCCTTGTGAGGAATTGATGTATTTATTTACATGTTTATATGGAATGTGTAATGCCACTAGAATTTACACTTGATTATTTTTGTGTCTATATATTTAGTCCTAATGATCATTATCCTTTATTCTTTTTTGTTGTCGAGGTGTTCTCCAAATAATTTTGTATGGGCATCTAGATTTCAATTGTACATTGTATGGGCATGTGATACTCTCTCTCTCTCTCTATATATATATATATATGTTTTATCATTGTGTTGACATTCTACATGTTTGTTGATTATCATATTCACATGTTTGGATGATGTAATTTGATGTTAACCTATTCTAGTTGTGTGGATTATATGATTTGTTTCCCTGTTAGGTGATTTGTATTGCTTTGGCTATTATATATATGGTGTAGGTATGCTTGATGCATGATTGAGTGTGTAGGTATAAGATTATTTCCCCATTTGAATATGTAGGTTTTGGTTAGTTCCTCAATGGTGGTTATATTAGAGATGTCACATTAGGTCTAATGTGTTTGTGAACCCCTATCATACTTGAAAGTGAGTGTGAGATGTGTCTTGTGAGACCTTTTGTAAATTCAAATTGGAATAAGTGGCAATTGTAGAGTTCATTGTGTTGTGATTTAATGTAAATGTGTGTTGCAATTGTGTTTGATTATTCCCTCATTGCATTTGCTATATTTTGATAGACAAATCATTGCATATTAATGATATTTGATACATCTTGGGAATCAAATAATTGAAAAATAAAAAGATAAATTTCTATTTAGTTGGATTGGAAATTATACTTGAATTAATTGATGAGTTAAAATATTCCTTGTTTATAAGTTGAATTTAATTATTTATTATTTACAAAACTAAGGAAATGATTTGAGAACTAAGTTAATTTATATTATTTCTAATTGGAAAATGAAAATAAAAGGTAAAATAGAAATAAAGGAAAAAATAGAAAAGGAAAAAGGGAAGGCATTTATCTGATTATTCTCATTTTTATAAATTGCTCTCTCAAAACCTCCTATCTCTCAAAAAATGGAAAATAGACGAAATTGATTGCATTGAAGAAGTGTTTTGAATTGGATTGGATTGAAGTTGGAGGCATTGAAGGTATGCTTGGATTGCTTGTGAAATTGCTTTTCAAAATTGGTTTATTGCATGAAAATTGACAATTAGGTGTGCTTCAAATTGAAGGTATTTCCCATCCTTTCTCTTTTTATTCAATTCTTTCAATTCATGGATGCCACACCCACTTAAAAGGTACCATATATATTTGTTTTCAGTTGTGAATCCATAAATTTTCTATAGTATTTTTCCTTTTCTAAATTTCTAAAGCGTCCATTTTAAGCCAATACTATAGCAATTTTTTAAAGAAATAGGGAAAAGTAAAAATTTATGCAAAATAATGACGTGTTTTTGGAAGTTTGGAGAGATTGTTGGAAGAATGTCATTGATGATGCTGTTTGGAAACATGAGTATGAAAGGTAAATAACAATGTGTTTTCATGTTGTCATTGATGTCAACATTTCATCTTGATGTGGAGATCATGGTGCAGATCATTGCAAATCATTTTGATAAGTTCTAACAGGTTTTTGAGTTGTTGAGAAAGATATTTTTGCATAGTGGTTTGGTCCGATAAAGATGGTTGTAATGGGAAACTGACTAAGTGTCAATACTACTAATTCAATGTACCTGTCCACAAATAAATATTTCACTCTATGCTTATAAAATTATTTTACTAAACGTTAGATGTATCTGATTCCAAGATTTCATCATGTTTTGACAAGTGGTTTAAGAGTGTGAGTAATAGAGTTCACCCTGACAAATTATAGTTATTCTCTACACAATGTATTTGTGTGGGAGATTCCACACTTCTTCGTAGATGAGTTTTTTTGGCTTTGTGCTTTTGGGAATAAGTTAACAGATGGTAGTAGAGCATGAATTCTAGTTGGCATTGAGTTTTGAGGTCAACATGTCGAGGTGTGAATACATAGTTGAAGGTTTTTGTTTTTAGGTCTTATGTCGTGCTGACCTAACACGCTTGATGTTGTGCGAAGGTTAAATAAGTGTTGCGGTCCTATGTGTTATCTATTATAGGTCCATGTTGACCTACTTTAAGTTATTTTGAGTTTTGTATCTTGGTGTGAGATGTGTATGAAAGTTTTGGAGCCAACAAGTTATATTTTGGGTGTTACATCTAATTAGGCCGACCTAATTGATGTTACACTTGATGTAGATATATATGTCAAATCTTTTTGATGTTTTGAGTTGTTGGTGTGAATATCCTACATGTGAATATCATCAGAGCAAAGTGAATTCAAGTTGTGAATGTTGAGTTGAAGAATAAGAGTGATGCAAATGAAGACGAAAGCAGAGTGTTGAATCTAAATGAGATGAAGTGTGCAAAGTCAGTTTATTGAGCTTCATTGGAACTACATTTTATGCATATAAAAGATGCAATTGGAATAGTTCAAAATAGATTGTGAGCCACAATCTCTCTTCTATCTTTTTCTTTATGGGTAGTGATTCCACTTGGATAGCGAGTCCACCTGTAGTGAGCACTTCTATAAATATACTATAACCAGTTATAATATATTGTGAGCTAACCCTCACTGTGGTTTTTCCCATTTTGGGTTTTCCACATAAAAATCTTGGTGTTCATGTGTTATGTGGTGTTGTTGATTTTTGATTCTTTCCTTCTTTATTACAGTTGAACATGCCTTGGTAATTAGATGTTTAATGTTTGAATGGTTTAAGAGAATATTGATTCACCCACCCCTTTCAATATTCTGGGTGTTTTTAACAATTGGTATTAGAACTTGGTTCCTTGGAAGGAGCTTAACTACTTGGGGAAGATCTTGGAGGTTAAACACATGGCTGATAGAAAATTTCCTATTCCTTTGGAAGAGATTCCAACAGTTGGATTCATAGAAGAGGGTAAAAGCACAAAGCTGTGTCGCACTTTCAACCAACTAAATAGTTCCAAGTGAAACATTTGTTGCAAGAATAGAAAAGAATGAAGGTGTTGTCATTGATGTCAACTGGTCAATTGGTTGTAAACTGGTTGTTGTTGTCATTGATGTCATGGTTGTAGGTTATTGGATGTATATGTTGAGGATATTGAGAAAATCGTATTGAAGAAAGGTTTGTTTCTCTGGGTTTTTCTCCAAGATTTCCTCCTATGTTTGTGTGGTTCACATATGTTGGTCATGGTTGTTGGAAGATGCTATATCCAAATTTTTGTCTCATGATTCATTGTATAGTGCGAGTTATGTTCACCAGTTGTGAACTGTGGTTTTCTGTGTTCTAGTTGAGGTTTAGGAGAAAAGTTGGTCCAAATTTCTCTTTGGTGAAGTCTTATGACTTGCGGTTCTAGAGTTAAGTTGTTATGTTTGTATTGAAGATAATTTTGGTATTTGGAAGGTTTGTGCTTAATTGTTATATGTGTTTTACACTAGTTTGGCCAAGCTTGTGTTGAACACTATCTTCGGAATTGATGTAGCGTGTTGGATCTATTTAGGTCCTCACCAAGCGTATTATTGGGTTTTCCTCATTCTAATTTCACCCTATCATGTTTTGGTGCTGACCTAATTTGAATTTAGTGTTGGATGGCTGACTTTGGATATGTTTCAAAGTTGAAGATGGTATAAATATATGATTAGTTAGTGGTGAAAAAAAGTACACACAAGAGAGATAAGTGCAACGAAATAAAATAGATAGATGCGAATTAGTAAGTGTGTGTGATGCAAGTGTGGCAGATCAATATGAAGCATAAATGCTGAGTTTTTAGATGCAGTGAGAAGGTGTACTCTATCATTGATGCATGTCTGTGAGTGGTTGAGAAAATTGTGGTGGATTTCTCTATTGCATTGAGATTGTCTTCTCTCTGTAATATATTTCTTCTATCTTCTTTGTATCTCTGTGGTAGTGAGCCTTCCAGGTTGTTAGCCCTATTGGACAGTGAGTCCTAATCCAGACAGTGAGCCTTGTATCTTAGGTAGTGAGCCTTTTGTAATCGATTTTGATATTCTCTATAGTGTGAGTTAATCATCACCATGGTTTTTCCCTTAGTGGACTTTCCATATAAATCTGGTGTTGTGTTTATGTGATGGTTTTTAGTTTCTGCACATGCACTTAATGTTTATTCATTTAAGCAGCATTAAGGATTAGTTCTAATGAATGATTTAAAGGTTTTAGTTTTGTGACAACTGATTCACCCCCCCTCTCAGTTGTCCTATCCAACAATTGGTATTAGAGCTTGGTTCCTTGGAGTAGAGCTTAATCGCTTAAGGAGGGTTTGGGATGGCTAGAAAAGTTACTTATGATTATCCAAGGTTTGATGGAACTAATTATGCTATTTGAAAAATACTGATGGAAGAATATCTGGAGTATTGTGGATATGATGTGGAGAAAGCTTACAAGAATCCTTACACTTCTCTTGCTAATGGTACAAGTACAACTGATGAGATCAAGGCACATGAAGCGAACAATAAGGAAAAGTACATTTTGAAGAACAATCTTGTACATTCCGAGTTGATTAAGGTTTAGAATCTGAAGATTGCTAAGGAAGTTTGGGATGCTTTGGAAAGGGCACATGAAGGTGATGAAAGAGTTAAAGAGGCAAAATTGTAGAATTTGGAAACATAGTTTGAGTTGCTACACGTGTTTGAAGATGAGAATGTTAAAGCTTATGTACAAAGATTGGATGAGATAGTGGCTAGAATGTGAGGACTTGGTGCTACTATAGATGAAACCAAAATTGTAAAGAAGATCCTTAGAACTCTCCCTGATGCTTACAACGAAAAGGTGTGTGCTATTGAACAAAGTATAGATTATAGGACCTACACTAAAGATATGTTGTTGGGATCTCTGACATCAAGTATGAGATGAGAAATTTGAATATGAGGAATGGATGCAAATTAGAGATTGCCTTTAAGGCTACAAAGGCTGAAGATCCAGATGAAGAAAATCTTGATGAATTAGAAGCTAAATTTGTGAGAAGGAAGAAGAAAGGCTCTGACAAGTATGGAGGATGAGCCTACTTCTGCTAATTCTAAATAACAGGTGAAGGAATGCCCTCTAGCGAAGGATAAAAATAAAGGTACTATAATCTCTGCCCTACATGCTAAAAAAGAAAATAATTATTGGGTTGTTGACAGTGGTTGTTCACATCACATGACTAGTGATAAGAGTAGTTTGTTAAACTTGAAAAATATGATAGAGACTTGGTTATGTTTGGAGATGATATTGGTGCTAAAATTTGTGGGATAGGTTCAATAAGTTTTGATGGAAAACATAATACTGATGATGTCTACTATGTTAAGGGTTTAAGGCATAATATTTTGAGTGTTGGAAAAATGTGCAATAAAGGATATAATCTTGTGTTTGAGGATGAAAGATGCGAGATACATAAAGGATCTAGAATAGTGATTACTGTAGGAAAGAAATCTAAAGGAAATATATATCAACTTCAAGGTGCTGATGGACGATGCTTTATGAATCATATTAATGATAGTTGGTTATGGAATCAAAGATTGTGTCACATGAATTTTGATAATTTGGCAAGGATTAGTGCAGTTCAGGCCGTGGGATATTCACCAAGGAGTACAAAGCCTGCCAATACTATTTGCAGGAATTGTCAATTTGGAAAGCAAGCTAGAAGCCATTAAAGATCAAAGGAACAATCTACAATTGGACTACTGGATTTAATTCATATAGATCTTTGTGGTCCTACAAGAGTGAGAAGTCTACAAGGTGAAAGGTACTTTATACTTTTGATTGATGATTATTCTAGATATACATGGGTTACATTTCTTAGAGAGAAATCAAATGCATTAGATAGATTCAAGACATTCAAAGCTATGGTTGAAAATGAATTATATTTGAGGATAAATGTTTAAGGTATGATAAAGGTGGAGAATTCACCTCCCATAATTTTAATATGTTTTGTGAAGTGCATGGAATAAAAAGACAGTTATCTGCTTTGAGAACTCCTCAATAGAATGGAGTTGTTGAAAGAAAGAATAAAATAGTTCAAGAGGATATTAGATCATTGATTACTGAGGTTGGTTTACTGAAAGCCTATTGGAGAGAAGCTATTCATACTATTTTTTGTGTATTCAATCGAGTTCAAGCAAGAGCAAACAGTAAAAAGACCCCCTATGAACTATAGTTTGGAAGAATTCCTATTGTTAAGTATTTCAACATATTCGGAAACAAATGTTATATTAGAAGAGATGAAGAAACTTTAGGAAATTTTGATGCAAGAAGTGATGAAGGAATTTTTCTTGGATATTCTACTAAAAGAAAAGCCTATAGATGTTTCAATAAAAGACTAATAAAGATTGTAGAAAGTGCAAATGTCAAGGTTGATGAAACAATAAAGAATTCAATTGATATTGATGGATTGTATCATATGAACTTGATTGTGTAAGAATTAAAGAAATTGTGGAAGAAAAGGTAAAGGATGAGCAAGAAAAGTAGAATGAAGAAAATGAAAGAGAAGAAGAAGCTCTAGTGGTGTGCCCTAAGACACCTAGATATGTGCAGAAGAATCATTTAGAAAGTCAGATAATTGGAGATAAGACAAAAGGTGTATTGACAAGAAGCATAGCTGTTGCTGAAGTAAATTTGTGTTTATTTTTGAGATTGAACCGAAGACTACAAGTGAAGCATGTAATGATGAACATTGGATGGAAGCTATGAAAGAAGAACTTATGCAGATTGAGAAGAATCAAACTTGGGAATTGGTGTAAAGACCGACAAATAAAAACATTATTGAATCAAAATGGGTATTCAAAAATAAGCTGAATGAGAATGAAGAAGTGGTTAGTGTAGACATCCAAATTTTACCACTCCCATATGGTCAAACCCGTCTCCTTTATTTGCCTATTTCATTGGTATTAATTAAATGATTTATTTAATTAATATTCCCCCTTTGCCTGAAGTTTCTAAAGTATTTATTTTAATAATTAAATACTTTACCTTTCATCCTTTCCTCTCTAAATTAAATAAATATATTAATTTATTTAATTTAGTCATTTAGCCTTTTTGAATTTAAATCAATTTTAAATTCCCCCTTTTTCTCTCTCCTTGTCATATCCTCCATAACCTTTTTTTAATCTAGATTAGTTTAATTAATCCATGATTAGGATGTGCACACCTTTAATTAGAATTAATGTCACAACCTCCATATTCTCCCACTTTCCTTTAATCCTTCATTAGTCTTCTTAATCATTTGTTTGCACAACCTTAATCTAATCACATGTCATCTTTGGTATGTCCTCCAAGTCAACCTTTCATAAGTGCTTTCCTTTTTGAGCCTTGACCTCTTCCCCATGTGAATTTAAAATTCACATTTATTCATTCAATGCATTTCTCTCCCCATGCAAGTTGCTGGAAAATTCTAAATTCTCTCACTTGTCACATCAGTCACACGGGACAAGGGCTTCCTTTATAAGGACCTTGTCTTATCCACAAGGTACTTCTAATCATGTGAATTTAAAATTCACAATTATTCTCCCAACCACTTCTCCCTTCCAATCATGTGAATTTAAAATTCACATTGATTCCCCCAACAACTTTTCTCATCCCCATGATGATAAGAGAGGACTTTCTAAAATTCATCACTTGTCACCATCACCCTCATATGGGGACAAAAACTTCCTTTTTAAGGAGATCTTCCCCTAATCCCAAGGTACTTGCAAGTACCTCCACCTCACAAGTCCTCTTTCCAACTCACCTGTCCTTGTGACACATCCTCTTCCATATGGCAAGATGTGAGGGCTTGTGAGCCCTTAACTCACCACAACCCTTTATCTCAAGCCCATGTTGGAAAAATCCTGACCGTTGATTCCTCTAGAGACTTTTCCCTTAAAATGGAAGATTTTGTCTCACATTAATTCATTCACACATTGACAATTTCAACTTTCAAGCATTCAACTCAAGCACTTGCATTCAAGTTCTCACAACCTCCATTGTTGAATTCTTGAAGCTCATTTTGCACCCCTTTGCTCATCCACTCACATACCCACTTGAATCACTTGAATACTCATTGCATCCTCATCATTTTGCATCCATTTTCATCATATTTTCCATCAAGGAGCACACATTCAAGCTACATCAAAGGGCCAACTAAGAAGATCAACTTAGACAAGGTAGAATCATTGTTTTATCTTTCTTTGTTTGAGTTCAACTTAGGCTAATCTTGAGGTATTGAAGTGTTTTTTTTCTCCTTTGCATTCTGTTGTTTTGCATCATTTATGATAGTAAAAATAACGCTACATTACATTTTTGGCACACCTAGTGGGACCCACAAATGGGTCTCTTGCTTTCACATTCTCTGTTGTTTGATATTTTGTAGGTTCATGTTACACAGAGGCGACTCCGCAACAGACATGGGAAAATTTTCCCTCAACAGGGGTGACCTTGCCCTAGGATATGTGACCCTACCCTAAGATAGGTGGCCCTAGCCTAAATAGAGGCGATTCTGCCCTTGCAGAATTGCCTATCTATGAAACAGGAGCAAATTTGCTCCCTGTTTCTTGAATAGGGGTGACCTGGTCACTGACAGGGGTGACCCTGCCTTGAAAAGGGGTGACCTTGCCTTGAACAGGGGTGATCCAACCCTAAAAGGGGCGACCTTGACCTCAACAAAGGAAACTGAGGTAAAAACAATGACTTAAACTTCATTTCTAGAGTCCATTTTTTGCTGTTTTGGTTAATACTAACCCCCTAACTTGTCCTGTTGGTGAATGTACTGGTTTTTACTAATATTTGTGTAGTTGTTTCATGCTTGTTGAAGATCGGAGATCAAAACTTCTAACATATTTGTTGCAAGATGAGCGGGCCAAGGTTATTAGTTAGTTTGTTTGTCTTTTGTTTTCATACTAGTTAGGCACATAGATTTAAGTAGGGGGAGTCATTTTATTGTTTGCTGTGCTTGTCAAGTGGGCTATTGATGTATCCAATCCCCTTGCACCATTTGGCAATCCTAGGTGAAGAGAAATCATAGCTCACTTAGTCCTTTGGGTTGCCTAAGGGGCACTACATCGTTCAAGCTTTCCCCTTGCACTTCGTGTGAGCTTGGGGAGTAGCTGAAAATGGTTAGTGTTCTCTTTTTAGTGAGATCTACTTGGGGATTTCATCACCCCAAGGGACGATCCCAACCACGTGTACTGGCGGGGTATATAAAGGGGGAGAGCCAAAGCTATACCCCAATCCAGTCATGTCATGTCTGGTGGAGCGTCGAAGCTAGGGTGATACCTAGATAAGACGTGAAGAGTTGGTCCGAGCTTCCAGTACCTCGCCGGGGTTCCCGACTCATGCTTGTAGATGGGCTAGTGTTCACAGTTGTGCCTCACATATCATGCGTATATCGAGGACTCCCTAGTTTTCCTTGTTTAGCCTAGTTAGAGGACCGTGTTGGCCATACCCATCTTACTAATCTTAGGATTGTACTGCTTGAACTATCTTTTCTTTGTAAAACTAGTGAATTTCTTTAGTCAAGTCAACCTATACCTTTTGCTTGCTGTTTGCTGTGTTTTCTGTCCTTTTCCATAGCTACTTTTCCCAAGTCAAGTTCAGGTTTGTTGACAGAGGCGACCTTTCCCTCAACAAGGGCGACCTTGCCTTCTGTTTCAATCATTTCCCAGTCTGTTTCTGTCACTAAATAGGTGACCCTGCCTTGAATAGGGGCGATTCTTCCCTCTGCCCGAGTCACTGTTAGTCAAATAACCCATCAAATTTGCTTGTTTCATCAAGAGGGGCGATTCTTCCTTGACTTGGGTGACCTTGCCCCATACTTGGGTGATTTTACACTCTAAACAGTAAGTCATGCTTTCTGTTCAGCCAATTTGTCAATTCGTTTGCCTATTCTGAGTGTCTGTTCACCTGTTCTGAGCATCTTTTTCCCCATTCTGAGCATCCATTTTTCCATTCTGAGCATCCGTTTCCTCGTTCCGAGCATCTGTTTCCTCGTTTCGAGCATCCGTTTCCTCATTTTGAGCATCCGTTTTCCCATTCTGAGAGTTTGTTTCCTCATTCCGAGCATCCGTTTTCCCATTTCGATACCCCATTTTCCTATTCCAAAGGTTCGTTCACCCATTTCGATAGTCTGTTTGACTCTTTTCTGATTTAGAAAAGTCCAGAAACATGTTGGGCGACCTTTCCTTCTAGATAGGTGACCTTGTCCTCGAGATAGGTGACGTTTCCCTCTAGATAGGTGACCTTTCCCTCTAGATAGGCGACCTTTCCCTCCAAATAGGTGACCTTGACCCTGAGTTAGGCAACCTTGCCTTCTAGATAAGCGACCTTGTCCTCTAGATAGGTGACCTTGTCCTTTAGACAGGTGACCTTTCCCTTCAGATAAGCAACCTTGTCCTCCAGATAGGCGACCTTGACCTTGAGTTAGGTGACCTTTCCTTCGAGATAGGCGACCTTGCCTTCGAGATAGGAGACCTTGTCCTCCAGATAGGTGACCTTGTCCTTCAGATAGGAAACCTTTCCCCCCAGTTAGGCCTCCTTGCACCATTATCCAACCATTTGCATCTTCCATTCACCCGTAATTTGTATTTCAATCCATCTACATCCTCCAAAGGTCCTTCGTTCATCATCTGAATCATATAGGTACATCATAAAGCATCTATAGGTTACATATCCCTCATCATTTTCTCAATCCAAATCCTCTGAACTTTGTTTGAAGTTATTATCCAAATTGACCTAGGTGTCTAGAATCGATCATCATCCTACAACATCTACTTAGGATTGTCATCCGTTCCAAGTTAGTCAATCATCATTTGGCCTAATCAATCCACTTCCATATCAAGTTGGATTTGGTGTTGAAATCATCTATCTATCCTTAATCCGATCAATCAACACCTTAAGTCACCTAGGGTGATTTTTGAACTTGGTTTAGAATCCCTTCTATCGTCTTATCTCATCCATCATCCAATCTTACCAATCGTTTCATCAACCAATCTTATCCAATCTAATCCTTATCCAATCATCCAATCAATTGATCCATTATCCAATCTAATCAATCCTTCAATTGTCATTTAGGTCATCTCTGCATTGCATCTTAGAGTTTAACCACATCTTAGCTCATCTAGTAGTTTTGCATTTTCATGCCCATTCAGACTCAATCGCAAGCCAAGAAAAAAATGGCCGAACAACAAGCCCAAGGTTCCCAGCGGAATATCCCTTAGGATCCCAATAACGGTGCTTCGTCACAATCCAATACTGACATTCAAAACACCTCACTGCCTAAAGATGAAAACATGGTCAATCAGCCTGAAGTCACTGTTGACGAATACCTAAGCAATCCTACTAATGTTTAGATGATGGATCGCCTCCTCAATGAGCGCAGGGATAAGATTCTCACTACTCTAATCATGAAAGGAGTCAAAACACCACCTGATTTTGATATGTCATAGTATACCAACACCCAATCTCTTCTTGCATCTCAAGATCTATAGACCTCATAAAATGTTCCAGGAAATTTGTATGTCCCCGAAGGTGCACCTATAGAGAATTGGTATCATCCTGAGTTCAGAAATGTTGTGATACACCAAGTCACCAATGATCCTCACCTCCCATCCACTGCCTCTACAACACTGCACGATCCTAACGACCCCTATGCCTATGGCATGCCACAAAACATTCCGTCTGCTCCACCATTCCCACCTCAGCATCCTGGTCAACCACCTGTCAACACTGTGGGCACTCCAATCCTTGCATTGATTCCACCTCTAGGACCTGCACTTGCTGACAATCTACCACCACCACCTCAAGGTAATATCCTCGTGTTTCAGCAGCCTCCCGTTAATCCTGATCAATGTACTATGTTACAAGCACCACAACAACACACTGCTATCCCCTTGCAAGTGCCACCATAGCATACTGCTACCATTGCTATTTCATCTTAGCCACCTCATCAACAACCTCCATAGAAAAATGTCACAATCCCGCAACAAAATGTCACCATTCCGCAACAAAACATTTTGATTCTTTAGCAACACACTACCATTCCTACGCAACCCCCACATCAAGTCATGTAAACTGCATTGCAGCTGCTGTAACCACCCCATGGAGTTTTTGTAGCAGTCCCACAACAACATCGCATTCCGTTGCGACCACTTTATCAACAACCACCACAACAACAACAACCACCCCAATACACACACATTCCCACACAAATGCAACACAATCCTCTCACAAAATATCTCTACCATCCGTCTAGCACGTACACTACTTATGCTACTACATCCAATCCTAATCCAAATATCCATGTGGCCTCTCAGAATCCACCACAAACTCAACTGCTACTTTACACCAATCCTCCACAATCACACACAAATCCATACCAATAGTCATCTAACCCACAACCACCTCCATACACCACACAACAACCCAATGTTGCGTATAATTACCAATCCAATCCATACTACGCTCAACAGTAGCCTTCATACTAACAAGGTACTTTATCCACGCCCTATACACAACAAAAACCACCTTATCAATAGTGTTCTCAATCCACCTCCTACTATCAACAATCACTGCCTTACTAACAAGGGGCTTCCACGTCATTGTACTACCAAGCCGCTACACAATATCAGCAAGGTGCTCCATCCACTTCATATTATCTACAACAACCACCCCATCAACAAGCAACTTCCACCTCTTACTATCAAAATCCATCATCCTCATATCCACCTTACGTCAATCCACAATTCGCTTACGCCAATCAATACCAACAAACACCTCCATATACACCTCAACCCGCTTATGATCTAGCTGCTTCAACACCATCCTCATCATATCAAAAATATCCTCCAAACAATCAGTCTAATCCATTCAATTTGACTCCCGCAGCGCCTATCAATAAAGACTTGGAAGAAGTCAAAGGTGCGTTAAAGGACTTACAAGCAGGGACCGGTAAACAATCGTTCAAGTTTGAAGATATTTGTCCTTACCTGTTTGATCCTTCAATCTCATTGGTTCCTTTCCTGAAGTATTTCAAAATGCCAAAATTTGATAAGAATAAAGGAACTAAAGACCCCAAGGCTCACCTTCAAGAGTTTTACGCCCACTATTAAAAAGTCATGCATAATGCCAATTACCTCATGAGATTGTTTCCTAGGAGTTTACAGGGAATAGCTCTTGACTAGTTCATGGGTCTCGAGAAAGGATCTATCAAGTCCTTTTCATAGTTTCAGAAGAGTTTGTCTTCCACTTCTCCAATTTGGAGAAGGATATCGATATGTTAGATCTCTTGAAGGAAAAGTAGCGTTAGGGAGAAACTTTTGTGAGCTATCTTCAAAGATGGCGAGCCTTAGCCAGTTGCATGAAATCCCTGCTAAGGGAAAAAGACATGGTCACCCTGTTCATTGAAAAATCTCATCCGGATATGGCCCACAACTTCAAACTTCACTATGTCACAACCTTCATAGTAATAGTGGAGAAAGGTCCTATTCTTGAGAGGGCCCTTATCGCCAAAGGGCTAGTCAAAATCTTTAACTTTGATAAAGAGAAGTCATTTGGGGATAAGCCTTGTTATTGGAACAAAAATAAAAATGTTGTCAATGATGGTGTCACTGACACCAAACACATGCAAGTAGCCAATGCTTCCTAGAAGCCACAATATCCCCCTCCTCAGTAGTCAAATCCTCATGCTATATGAGTGCCACAAGGGGCATGTCGTCCTACCCAACAATCCAATCAAAACAATCAAGAGGGTAAAAAATTCCAATTCACTCAACTAGGGGAACCCCTAAGTGCCATGTTTAACAAGCGTCTTCAAGCCAATTACCTGATTACATAGCCTAGTTTAAAGAAAATGAATATTGCGAGTTCCACAAGATTAAAGGGAATACATTGAATAAGTGTCAAAGTCTAAAAAATTACATCTAGGATCTCATAGATTGGGGTGACATACATGTGGATGCCAACACGACACCTTCGTCCAATGCTCAATTGCAAATATATCAAAATGCTTTCCCTAAGCATAACCAAGGTCCTAGTACATCAAACTCAAACCCAGGGCCTAGCAATAACAATAATCAAAATAACAACACCAATAACATCAGTTACAAAAATGTGCCATTTAACTATGAAGGTCTCATCATGCACATCGAACAAGTGGAACCACATGTATCTATGATACGTGTAAAAGGAAAGGATCCATAATGTGCTGTTACCACTTGTTGAATCCGCATCACAGTCCCTGGAGCCTCCACATCCACCCAGCTGCAACCTATGAGTTCTCATTACAACATTCTTGACCATCTGGGAAAGAATTTGACACAGATATCCATTTTGGACTTGCTTAAGTCTTCTCCTGCACACCAAAAAATCCTAAATAAGGCCTTATGGGACACCCAAGTTCCTAATGACATAGACCCTATACAATTTCAAGCATTGGCAGGGCACCTCTCTACCACCTATCAACTAGGTTGCAGCCAAAATGACATGCCTTGCATTGACTCCAATCATAGCTGTCCCCTCCATCTAGAGGTCCTTGTAAACCATCATAAAGTAAAGAGGGTCTTGGTAGATAATGGTTCTGCCTTGAACCTTTGTACATTGAAATTCATAAAACAAGTGGGATACACCCATGCTGATTTAAATAATCAAGTCATCACAATCAAGGTGTATGATAATGCAGAGTGTGATTATGAAGGAACAATATGTCTTCTGATCCAGGTTGGTCCAGTTGTGCAATACACTACTTGTCATGTCCTTGATTTGGAACTCCCCTATAACCTCCTCTTCTGTCGTCCATGAACTCACTCAATGAAAGTTGTTAGATCCACATACCATCAATGTCTAAAATTCCCATTCAATGGGGTAGAAGTTACCATACACGCGGATCCCCAACCATTTGAATATTGCAGTGCATTAGAAGCTTCTTTTCCTCATTCCCACTATTGTCTTGGAGTGGAAATGGGACCACCACAGATGTCATCATCCCACTTATCTACCACCACACTAGCCACCACTTCATCCACTCATCATCCACATCTGATTCCACCCTTACCAAAGTCCAGATCATTGAAAAGGGATGTGGTGAATATGAAATGCACACAACTTTGAACATGACAACTATGCCACCCTCACCACACTTAAATGGCCAACCTTCTCAGTCTACATTAAAACTAGAAGACAAGACTATCACTTTGAGCTCCAAGAAAGTGGGAACTAGTACTTACTGCTCTCTTGGGTTAAGACAAGATACACCAGAAGATGACATAAGCCAATGGGTCTACCGTGAGGAACCTAACCCATCTCCTTTGAAAGAATATTTCTAGGAGAACTATCCTTGGCCCTCTAAGTTTACAGAGAAGTACAATTATTAGGGGGGAGGCCTTGGCGCCGAATAGAAAGGAAGGAAACACCATGTTGAGGCTGCAATAAGACCAAGCTACTCTGGCTTGGGTCATGACACCAAAAAAAAGAGACCTATAGCATCATCTAGTGCCTCTAACAATGTTGGTGAGAGCAACGGTCTCCTTGTAGACACACCAGAGGAGGAATTTATGATACACACATACAATGATGTAGATCACACTGACCTCTCTTCCATGTTCGATTGCTTATACATCTGCACCATTAGTCTATCCCTTCAAGATCCTAAACTCATAGACTGGGACCTACATGGTAGCACACCTATCGACACCTTTCCATTAGTGGATCAGTACGTACATCTTATGGGATTGGGGGAAGATGAACACCTTAACCAAAAAAGTAAAAAGAAGCAAAATAAAAATAGGTCACCTAGCGAAAACCTCCCCGAGGCACTTCTTGACCTAAAAAAAGTAAAAACAAAGGGTGTATCTGATAATGAAAACCTCGATGAGGCACTAGAAGATGGGGATGTTCATCTTCCCCTTGTAGGGACTCAGTTATTTGAATGATCATCCATCCTGATAGAAGAAACACAGGAAATAAATTTGGGAACTGAAGAGGATCCCAAAATCACATACGTAGCCAAAGCACTATCAAAAGAAGAATATTCTACCATCTCCAAGCTTCTCAAACAAGACATCATCAATTTTGCATGGACATATTCGAACATTCCAGTCCTTGATCCTGCCTTAGTAGTACATCATCTGGACGTACGTCTTGATGCCAAACTTGTCAAGCAAAAGCTTGGGAAAATGCACCCCCAAGTATCTCTACTGGTTAAGAAAGAGTTGGAGAAGCTATTAGAAGCTGGATTCATAAGGCCCATTGACTACTCGGATTGGATCTCAAACATAGTTCCTGTAGCCAAACCAAACAATGCTATTAGAGTATGTACAAAATTCAGTGACCTCAACAAGGCTTGTCCTAAAGATGATTTTCCTTTGCCAAACATTGACATGTTGGTTGACCTCACTACGAGACACGAGATGCTTTCCCTCATGGATGGCTTCTCCAGATACAATCATATCAGAATTGTGCCTGAAGACCAGCATAAAACAACTTTCACCACACAATGGGGCACCTGTTATAATGTTATTCCTTTTGGCCTTGCAAACGCGGGAGCAACCTATCAACGAGCTATGACCGTTATCTTCGATGAACTCATCCACATCATAATGGAAGATTATGTTGATGATCTATTAGGGAAATCAAGAACAAGGGAAGAACATCCTATCATCCTCAAGAAGATCTTTGAACATTTAGAGTAGTATAAGCTAAGGCTAAATCCTAAGAAATTTGTCTTTTGGGTCACATTAGGAAAACTACTAGGTTTCATTGTCTCTCGAAGAGGTATAAAGGTTGATCTAGCAAAGGTTAAGGAAATCATGGATATGCCTCTACCACACAATCTCAAATAGTTAAGAATCCTACAAGGCAAGTTGCAATCCATCTGGCGGTTCATTGCTCAATTAGCCAACAAGTTCCAATCATTCACTCATCTCTTGAAGAAAGATATTGCCTTTAAGTGGAATCAACAGTGTTGACTTGGCTTTGACAAGATCAAAGAATACTTGGCTCACTCGCCAATCCTTATGCCACCAATTCTAGGTAAACCCCTCTCGTTGTATATTTTTGCTACTTCAGTAGCACTGGGGGCATTATTGGCACAATATGATGAATCATCAAAGGAAAGAGCAATCTACTACATTAGTCAAAATCTCGTGGGTTATGAGCTTAATTATTCCCCAATGGAAAAAGCTTGCCTAGCCGTGGTTTTTAGTTCATAAAAACTCCAACATTACATGCTCAATCATCCAATAAAGCTCATCTCCAAGGTCAATCCACTCAAATATATGTTATCCATAACAACTCTGACTGGTTGCATGGTTAAGTGGGTCATGCTATTAAATGAATTTGATGTAGAATATGTGGATCAAAAATCTATTAAAGGACAAGTGATAGTTGATCAGTTGGTAGATGCTCCCTTGGTGGATTCCTATCCTCTAACAACAAAATTTCTTGATGAAGGGGTCTTCATAGTAACAAAAGAAACCACATGGACATTGTACTGTGATGGGTTGTACACACACAATGGATTGGGGGTAGGAATATTGCTTGTCACCCCCCAGGGTGATTATATACCGAAGTAATCCAGGTTGGATTTTTCGTGCACAAACATCATAGCTAAATATGAATCTCTTCTTATTGGCCTCATAATTACAATCCAATGGAATATTACTCACTTGAGAGTCTTTGGTGATTCTCAATTAATCATAAAATAGGTCAACGATGATTTTCTCACAAAAGATGATAAGCTACTGCCTTATAAATGCATGGTAGACGACTTCAAAAATTATTTCACTTCCATCCATTTTGATCAGATTCCAAGATTACAGAACAAAGCAATAGATGCCATGGATACGATTGGCTCTTTAATTGGCATGTCTAAAGACAAAACAAAGTGTGAGTTCCTTGTTGAACAATTATTAATCCCAGCTGATGATATCTTGGAGAGTGAGATGGTGTGTGACATTGTAGGTCCCACATCACCATGGTACCATGATATCTATACTTACCTTCATGACAATATCCTACCTCTCGATCTTACACACAATCAAAGAAAATATTTCATCCAACTAACATCCCATTACACCATTGTAGGTGATACACTTTATTGACGTGGGTATGATGGAACCCTCCTCCGGTGTCTGAATGAGACTGAAGCCCATACCGCGTTAATGGAAGTACATAGTGGTGTATGTGGGGCCCACTCAAATGGCATAGACCTGGCTAAGAGAATTCTCATAGTAGGATACTATTGGCCTACATTAGAACATGATTCTTGTGAGTTCGTCAAGAAGTGCCTACCTTGTCAACAACACATGGATTTGATACATGCTCCTGCACATGATCTGTAGCCTTTTATAGCACCACGACCCTTCTCTCAGTGGGGTTTCGACCTAATCAACAAGATATATCCCCCATCCTCTGATGTCCATACCTTCATCATCACTACAACTGAGTACTTCACCAAGTGGGTGGAAGCAATGCCATTCTCATAAATCACAGGTACTTAGATTTCCAAATTTATCCTCTTCCATATTCTTTATAGATATGGAATGCCATCCACCATCATTTCTGATAACGACAAGCCATTCAAGAACCAAACCATGGAACATATCTATGACACCTTCCATATCCAACATCATTGGTCTACGCCTTATTACCCCCAGGCTAATGGTCAGGTGGAAGCCACCAATAGAACCCTGATCAGGATCCTTAAAAAGGTGGTCAATAATATTGGTTGAGATTGGCACCTTCACATCCATCCCGCCCTTTGGGCATACCACACTTCCATCTGTACTCCTATCTGCACCACTCCATATTCCCTTGTTTATGGTGTTGAGGCCATCTTGTTGATTGAGGTAGAAATTCCATCACTGAGAATCTCCCTGAAGAATCTTATCAGCGATGAAGACACTCAAGTTGCAAGACTCAACTAGCTAGAACTCCTCGATGAAAGATGGATCAAAGCATATGACCACCTTCAATCCTATCAGAATCATCTAAAAAGAAGCTACAATAAGAAGGTCCATCCTCGCCAGTTCAACATTGGTGATCTAGTCCTCAAGGAGAATCAACGCACTCAGCAAGACTGAGATAAGAAGGGAAAATTTGAAGCAAATTGGCTAGGTCCTTATGTCATCACAACCAAGTACAAATCAGGAGCATACAAACTTGCTACACTTGAAGGAGATCCCCTAGAGGAGTCCATTAATATCATGCACCTAAAAAGGTTCTACACGTAAGTCGACTAGGGTATTCTATTCTACAAAAAATAAAAGAAATACAAAAAAAGTAAAAAATTATCAAAAAAATAAATAAATAGAAATACCCAAAAATAGTAAAAAGAAATAATGTCCTATGGTGAAAACCACCCTTGGTGGCGCCTTGGATAAGTATTTTTGGTGAAAACCTGGTCACAGACACCATTCGTAAAGGGATTAATCATTATCTACCTTGCATCCTAGTTACTTTATGCTTCCATCCATCCTGATCTCATATCCCCATCATCCCATCGATCCTATCCTCCCATCCACATTCATCATCCGACCGCTTGGTATATTTTGGTTGAGCATTGGATGAGATTCATTTGCTATCCATCACCCTGAGATTTTATCCTAATCTGAGGTTGTATCATCAGTCTTTGTTGTCATGTTAGTCCTTTGTTTCCATCTAGATTCCTTCATCATGTCGGTCTTCATTTAGATCCCATCCCGTCGTCTTGGTCTTTTTTGTCTTTGTCAAACTTCGTTACCCCTGCACTTTCACACAGGAAAGGATGATCATTTGATCCACCCCCGGGGCATTTTTTCCATTCTGTTTCGGTCATCCACCCATTTGTCTCCATAGTTCCCTTTTCGCTCTTATCCCTAGTCAATCATTGGTCCTTTTTGAACTACGTTGCCCCTGCACTTCTAGATAGGCAAGATTGATCATTTGATCCACCCCTGGGGCTTTGCTGTTGCTTTTCATTTTGTTTGTCTTGTATTTTTCCTCCATCACTTGTCTCCATGGTCATCTTTCTGCTTTTATCCATGGTCTTTTCTTGAACTACGAGGGCTCTGCGCTTTCACGCAGGCAAGGCTAATCTCTGATTAGCCCCTGAGCCCCTAGGTTGTTAGGGTGTGTCAATATTGTGTCTTGTGTCTTCTATCGTATCGTAAAGTATGTCCTTATCTGGATGGTTCTTCACAAATGAGATCCACTTGTATCATGAGATTCAATTGGTTTTGGAGTCTCCTACGTCATAATCAATCTTTTAGTTTAGTATCCATCTCTAGTCTCAACAAGATGCATCCTTCCTAATAGACCTCATCAACCCCATCCATCCTCTTGATCCTATGGAAAAGGACATTTTGAAATTGATTGTGATCTTTTGAAACTTTTGGCTTTTATTTATCATTTTTGCTCCCTATTACAACTTGTTAAAGCCACCATGATTTATCATATTATGGTGTGTTTTGATCGGTTAACATAGGGACATATCTTGATCTTTTTACTTTGTTGCTTTCTTCTAGGTTGTCCTACGTAGTACCCACCAAGATCCATGAGGTCTTGTGTTATGCTGGGACATCCCTTTGTGCTTGTGGTTATCCCAATGCCTGGCTTGACCAAATTCTTCATGAATTTGGGTTGTTGGGATAGCCTTCTTGTTTGCTGTGTCTATTTTATGCATTAGACGCTAACTTGCCTTGGTTTCACATACCTTGGCACCTAGTTTCTTATGCTATAGCAAAAATTAGTGCTCTAAAAATAGAAAATTGCATTAGGATTGCATTTCATGATCAATTCCATTGCATTACATTCATACCTGACCTATGACCTATGATTTTGGTTGTGCAAACATTCACCTTTCATCTCCTGTTCTTCCTAGGATACCAATGGTTCTTGAAAGGTGCAGTTTCACACCAATCTTCCCTTAATTTTATAATGATTATAGGGAACATACTTGCCATTAAATCACCAATATGCCTACCATCTACCCTCATTACTATGCAACTCCTTATTGACACTCATTTTCATGATGCATTTAATTTCACATATCACACACCTTTATTTTTTATAATTTAAAGAAAGCATGATCACAAATAAAGTCCACCTACCACCTACATTGCATTCCATTTATCCCATGTCACATTATAGGTTCACTGCATTTCATCCCATTTGCATTGTCATCTCATGTTTATTTTAAGTGGTTAGATTAATCATATTTGGGTATTCTAGGCATCTTAGATTCATTTCATTATCCATTCATTTCCATATTAGTCCATACCATTAACACATTACATACATCCCCACCTGCATCACAAATTGTTAGATCCATATCCATAGCATATAAAGTCATAAATCATCCATCACATTTTGCATCATACACATTAGTCATTATATATATTGTCTATCTCATCCATATAAACATCAACATACATCATCACAAGCATATACATACATTGCATTATACTGATCATCCATAATAATAGCATAAACATAAACATGCATAAATAAAATCATCCATCATATACACATAACATAGTGTCAATAAAGGCTATCACATATCATATGAAAATAAAAATACGAATGTTCATCACATAGTTCATAATAATGTCCATCATATAATCAAAATACATGTCCATCATATACATCCATAATCATCAAATTAAGTACAAGTACAAGGCTCTGAATCAACTCTGGTCTTTGCTGCTCTGTATTGTACACCCATCCTGCATCTGTCAAAAACTGGTATCCTGTCACCTATCCTCTATCATCTCTACTGTGAGCTGCCCACATCTGACCTCTGTGGTGAGTTTGGAACCCCTCCTCTCCATGGAGGGGTCCCTCTATAACCCTTGTACCCCCGGGTGTGTGTCCCTACTAACTAGGATGGTGCTGGCATCTGTGGTGCCGCTCTGACGTAGGTAGGCACCCGCTATGTCTGATTTGGCACTAGCATGAAGTAGGCTGATGAGAGCATCAAAATACTTTCATTTAAAGCATTTTATGTTTAAAAGACTTGTTATTTTTGTTAATTGACATGACTGGCGGTAGATTATAGATTAACATATTTACTTATTTTGCTTTATGTTTAACTAAATTAGTGGATATATTTGAAGTAATGGTTTATGTTAATTGAGTTACTTTATGATGATATTAGCTGAGATAATTGTGCTGCATTGATATTTTAATACCATAAATGTTATACTTTTCTTAAGGATTTTGAACATGATATTTTAAAGATTGATGATGTGGTTAAACTCTCTATTTAATCATGATGGATGAATACGCCATAGATGGGCCCTACTGGATGGTGAATCACTCAAGTCTAAATCGACTTCTTTATAGTCGGTTATGGAACTTCTACTTCCAGTGCCAATTTGGCATAGTTCTCTTTAGTCCACTTTCAATTCTATTTTAGTTTGATTGTAATCTTTAGTTTGATCGGCTTAAATCTTGGTAGCTAATGCCATGTTAGAAATTTAATAAGGATATTCTTATAAATATCCATGTTTCAGTTTTAATTAGAAGTTAGATAATTTTCTATCATATTTCTGTAATTCAACAACAATACTTTGTTCTGCGTTCTACTTTTTATCAATGGGAATGAAAGAAAGGAGTTAATTCAATCACTGTGTTAAGGGATCTTACTTGAGGAAGATCAGGGCCTGCTCAACCTTTGTAATGATCTTGTGTTGGTATTTTGTTAAGTTATGCTATTTCTAATTCATTCGTATTAAATATGAAGTAGATGTTAATTTTGAATTGTTAAGTTGTTAAATCATTTTCTGACTTAGTGAATGTTAATTCTGGATAGTTACTTCTGCTCGAATTACTTTCAAGTTTCAGTTTGTTATGGTTAGATTGAGTTGTTGGAATCATTATAAGGTTTATCAAATTAATTGGATTTAGATGCTGTTCAAAATAGTTAAGTTTGGTGTTATTTATTAAGTTTCATTAGAAGCGATGATAGGAAATTATGGAAAGATGAAGTTGGATTTTTTTGAAAATCTATTCACGAAGATTAGTTTTTATGTTTTCTAGAGTAATCGTCATTCCCTCGCAATTCATTTATGTTCTTAAAATAGTGTTTAATTTCCAACAATTAATATGAATTTCTTTTAAAAGCAAAATATAATTAATTTGGATTTCGTGTTTTAGATTAAGGATTAAAGTAATCATTAGTTTCCTCCATGAATCGGTCTAAATCAAGTTCAATAAAGTCAGAAATAAGTCAACAAGATTTTAAATTAGAAAATAAGATAGAATTAAACCTTAGGAATTAGTCATTACAATTTAGCTCCCGAGAGCTCCTGAAGTAGGAAAATCAATACCTAAAGTCATAGTTTACAGTGCAAAACCCCCCCAAAGAATCCGTGACAACTATCCTTATCGCATATTACTCTGAGACACACTTGGTTCGATACATAATTGATTAAATGATGCAAGTTGTGACATAAACGACCTTGCCCATCATTTTTCGCGCCGTTGCCAGGGATACTTAAAAGATCTGGCTATTTAGTGTGAAGCCTTAGTGTTGATAAGGAAGATATATTTGAATTGTGGATGAGACGAAACATAGACCATCTAGGAAGGTTTCTTCCATGAAATGTTGATTTTCATAGAATTATTGATTTTGATCAGGAACAGGATGTTCAACAATACCAGAATCAAGGGACCTTTTCCAAATCCTATTAATCTTGAAAGATAGCTTGATGAACCTTCTATGAAGAACATTTCACCCTCAGTTCTACCTACCTTTAGGGGAAAGAATTCAGAAGAACCTAATCAATTCCTGTTTGAATTCAAAATTTTATGCCAAACCTATCATTATGCAACTGATAATTAGAAGTTTAAGTTGTTTCCTTTTACTTTGAAACAATCAACTTTAAGATGGTTCATGGGTTTAGGATTAGGAACAATTAGAACTTGGTAGCAAATAGAAGTTGAATTCTTGGAAAAATACTAAGATTATTGTCAAGTAAGGGATAGGAAGGAGGAATTGTTTTGAATGAGGCTATTGGAGGACGAAAGTCTAGAAGACTATGCTGATAGGTTCCAATTTGTGCATCAGAGGTGTACTAATGGGCTGGATAATGAAATTAGCAAGACAATTTTCCTGAGAGGGATTGATGACGAGTCAAGAGAGTCCTTGAATCTAATGGGAAAGGGAGACATTAACAAGCTCTCCTTGGATGACATTGTGGAGATTTGTAGGAACTACTCTAGAACTAGAGTGGGCACTAGAAACTCCAGAAGAAACAAGGCTAATACCACTGATGTATCAGAGGTAATGGAGGAATTAGCGAACATGAAGACTAATTTTCTTCTACATCTCAACATGCAAGGAGATAAAAGGAGCACTGAACCATTGTCAATTTATTGCTCCAAATGTAGGGGAAAACACCTTTTGAGAGAATTTCCATTAAATCAGGTTGAGATTTGTGAGATTTGTGAAAAATAACACTCAATAGGTTCCTGTAATATTTTGGCTAGCATAAAAATCAATCCAAAGAAACCACCAGTAATCAAAGAAGAGCTGAATTATGTTGGTCAAATGCCTCAAAAATCAAGGTACAATTCTAATTAGAGACAATATGGTTCCATGCCAAACTGGAATCAAAACCCTTGGAAAAACCATAACCAATGGACCCCTCAATATCAACCACCTACTTATTGGAATCAACCCGAATGGATGAATCCCCAATGGAATTAGTAGCCACAGTGGTAAGCCAATCAATCCTCATGGTAACAAAATCAAAACCAATTCCAACCATGGAAAAATCAGGGACAAAAATGCCCCTGGGGGCAAATACCTCCAACACTTAATGCCCCTAATCCTCCCAATGATCAAGTGAACCAACCTCAACTGCCAGCTCAACCGGTTGTCAATCCTAGAAACCCACGTAATGATGCAAATACCCCTAATGTGAATGTTATTGATGTTAATGACATATAGTTGAGAAATCGAATTGTGCAAACTACACCAGTAGAGAAAATTCAAGAAAGAAGGGAATAAAAAGAAAATACAACTGAAAAACAAACCTTGGAGGAAGAACAAACTGTCATTCAAGCTCCCTACCTTGAGATATTAAAGGAAGAGAAACTCACTCCTGAAATCCCTCCACCTAATCACATGAATGTAATTGATTCTCAACTTCTTAGAGAGTTGAAAAAAATTAACATTGAGATACCACTATTACAGGCAATCAAAGATATACCAGAGATCAATCACTTAGTTAAATCCCTTTGCATGAAAACTACAAGAAGGAAAAAGAAAATGCCTTCAACAATTCAAGTAGGGACAAAAATTACTAATGTGTTAATAGGAAGATTGCTTCCATAGAAATATAATGATCCTAGTAGCCCTGTAATAACGCCGAGTATTAATGGAATTGAAATATCAAATGTTCTAATTGATTTAGGATCTACCATTAATGTTATCACATCTGATACAATACACAAACTTGTGATGACAACTATTCAACCAACAACAACTATTCTATAGTTACCTGACCAATCTACCACAAAACTAGAGGGTATAATAGAAGAGATCATGGTTACCATAAACACATGAGATTATCTGGTTGAATTTTTGGTTCTTAAAGCCAGAAAGAAAGATTCTGGATATCCAATCATCTTAGGCAAACCATGGTTAACTACTGCTGCCACTTTAATTGATTGTAGATCTGGAAGCATGATCATATCAAATGGTCAAAAACAAAAAGAATTTTCACTCTACCCACCAGCACAAACGTCAATTCAACTGAACACTCAACTTTGGGTGGATGAAGATTTAGAGTCGGAAGGTGATGGTATTGTAGAGTTAGCCATGGTTACTATAACTGAACATGTTCAAGAATGCAAAGAACAAGAGTTAACTTCAGAAATTGAAAGAGAAAACTATCAAACAACATTACATGGACAACATTCTTGTCCTCTAAATACTCTTGTTGAGAAATCAATAGATTCCACCAAAGAAACCAAAGAGATTACATTAGTTGGAGATAAACCTCTCAATATCAATTCATCCTTATCCCCAACACGAGAACAAGAATTGAAAAACACTTTAGAAAAACACACTGAAGTGTTTGCTTGGGAATATACAGATATGAGATGGATCCATCCTTCAATTTGTAGTCACCACATTTACATAGAAGATGTAAGACCAATCATACAAGGACAAAGGCGTATCAATCTTGTTCTTTGTGACATTGTAAAAAAAGAAATAGAGAAGCTGCTCAAAGTAGGGTTCATATACCCAATCTCTAATAGTCAGTGGGTTTCTCCACTGGTTATTGTTCCAAAGAAGAATGGTAAATGGAATGTGTGCATAGATTATTGAGAATTGAATAAAGCCACAAAGAAAGATCATTTCCCATTGCCATTGATAGACCAAGTACTAGATAACCTCATAGGCAACAACCTCGTAGGCAACAACTACTTCTCTTTTCTAGATGGCTTCAATGGATATAACTAGATCCAAGTAGCCCCTGAAGATCAAGAAAAAAATACCTTTACTTGTCCTTGGGGCACATATGCATATACAGTCTTACCATTTGGACTATGTAATGCGCCTGCCACATTTCAATGGGCAGTGCTAGCCATTTTTGCAGACTTCACCACTTCTTGTGTTGAAATTTATATGGATGATTTTACAGTCCATGCCAAAAAATTTGATGATGCACTCCAAAACTTAGATAAGGTCTTACAAAGATGTAAGGATCATAGATTATCACTCAACCATGAAAAAAGTTCCATTATGATGATAAAGGGCATTGTTCTGGGACATCGCATCTCAAAAGAGGGGATAAAGGTTGATCCCAAGAAAGTTGAGATCATACAGAACATTGAAATCCCTAAGAACCAAATAGGAGTTTGAAGTTTTCTTGGCCATGCTGGGTATTATAGAAGATTTATAGAAGGATTTAGTAAAATTGCATCACCACTGTTTACCCTGCTCAAGAAAGAAGAGGATTTTGTATGGACTGAAGATTGTCAAAAATATTTTGAGACAATCAAAATAGCCTTAACAACTTTTCCAATCATTAAAGGACCTGTTTGGGGAGAGCCATTTCACATGCATGTAGATGCATCCAATTTAGCTATTGGAGCAGTGTTAGGAAAAAAAGATGACAATGATGCCATGCGTGCAATTTATTACATTAGTAAAAATTTAAATCCTGCAGAAAGAAATTATACAACAATAGAAAAGGAATTTTTAGCTGTAGTATATGCAATAAAAAAAATCAGGCATTATATTACAAGTTACAAATTTTACATACATACAAACCATGCTGCAATTAGATATTTGATGAACAAGACTGTAGTAGGTGGACACATTATTAGATGGTTATTGTTGTTGCAGGAATTTGATGTTACTATCATTGATAAACCTGGGAAAGACAATATTGTTGCTGATTTTCTTTCTAGAATTGTTTCATAGGATAATTAAGAACCAATGGATGAATTGATATATCAAATTGATATCAGCTAGAGTTTGATCAAAGTTAGACATGTCATCACCTTGATTCAGTAGCAGAAAGAATTCTGGGTCAACATGAGATTTAGAATGCTGATAATCATTATGCCCGCACCAAAGCTCAAAGAAACAACAAATGTACTTGATGAAGTGTTAAGACCATGGTTTGAAAAGCTAAGACAAAACCATGGCTTTGCACTCAATTGTAGATTACCAGACCAGTACAAGGAAGGAGTGTTCGATTGTTGCATTTGGATGGAGGCACTGAACAAGGAAAAGGAGAACACCATAATTCTTGATGAGGAACCATGAGGACATGGTCCAGAACAAGTGGGGAAGAAATGATGAGAGCATCAGAATACTTTCATTTAAAGAATTTTATGTTTAAAAGACTTCTTATTTTTGTTAATTGACATGATTGGCAGTAGATTATAGATTAACATATTTACTTATTTTGCTTTATGTTTAGCTAAATTAGTGGATATATTTGAAGTAATGGTTTATGTTAATTGTGTTACTTTATGATGATATTAGCTGAGATAATTATGCTATGTGGATCTTTTACTACCATAAATGTTATCCTTTTCTTAAGGGTTTTGAACAAGGTATTTTAAAGATTGATGATGCTGTTAAACTCTCTATTTAATCATGATGGATGAATACACCATAGATGGGCCCTGTTGGATGATGAGTCATTCAAGTCCAAATCGACTTCTTTATAGTCAGTTATGGAACTTCTACTTCTAGAGCCAATTTGACATAGTTCTCTTTAGTCCAGTTTTAGTTCTGTTTTAGTTTGATTGTAATCTTTAGTTTGATCACCTTAAGTCTTGGTAGTTAAAGCCATGTTAGAAATCTAATAAGGATATTCTTATAAATATCCATGTTTCAGTTTTAATTAGAAGTTAGATAATTTTCAATTAGATTTATGTAATTCAATAGCAATACTTTGTTCTGCGTTCTACTTTTGATCAATGGGAATGAAAGCAAGGAGTTAATTCAATCACTATGTTAAGGGATCTTATTTAAGGAAGAGCAGGGCCTGCTCAACCTTTGGAACGATCTTGTGTTGGTATTTTGTTGAGTTATGCTATTTCTAATTCATTCGTATTAAATATGAATTAGGTGTTAATTCTGAATTGTTAAGTTGTTAAATCATTTTCCGACTTAGTGAATGTTAATTCTGGATAGTTACTTCTTCTTGAATTACTTTCAAGTTTCAGTTTGTTATGGTTAGATTGAGTTGTTGGAATCATTATAAGGTTTATCAGATTAATTGGATTTAGATGCTGTTCAAAATAGTTAAGTTTGGTGTTATTTATTAAGTTTCATTAGAAGTGATGATAGGAAATTATGGAAAGATGAAGTTGGAGTTTGTTGAAAATTTGTTCATGGAGATTAGTTTTTATGTTTTCTAGAGTAATCGTCATTCCATCACAATTCATTTATGTTCTTAAAATAGTGTTTAATTTCCAATAATTAATTATGGATTTCTTAGCAAAATAGAATTAATTTGGATTTTGTGTTTTATATTAAGGATTAAAGTAATCATTAGTTGCCTCCATGAATCGGTCTAAATCAAGTTCAATAAAGTCAAAAATAAGTCAACATGATTTTAAATTAGAAAATAAGATAGAATTAAACCTTAGGAATCAGTCGCTACAGTTCAGCTCTTGAGAGCTCCTGAAAGCTCCTGAAGTAGGCAAATCGATACCTAAAGTTTCTATTTACAGTGCAAAATCCCCCCAAAGAATATGTGAAAACTATCCTTTTCACATATTGCTCTGAGACACACCCAGTTCGATACATAATTGATTAAATGTTGCAAGTTGTGACATCAACAACCTTGCCCATGATAGGCCACCATTTAATAGCTGGCCTCTCGCATGTACTCATCCCACTCTAATGCCTGATATCTAGCTGAATCCCGCTCCACCTTGTACTTGTCCCAAAATCCACATATGAATCTGCTCTCCTACACCCATGCATCCCGTGCCAAACTCAGCCGATCAATCTCTGCTCCCATTCATGACACCTGCTTTATAGCCTTGTCCCTCTCATTCCCCATGGCCTATATCTGTGCCTGCAATATCTGCACCTTTTCCCCTGCCTCACCACCCTTTCCCTACACTGCCTATGCCTGAGCCTGTGCTATATCTCTCTCTCTCTCTACAACCTATGCCCGTGCCACTGCCACATCCCTCTCACTCTGTAGGGTCTGCATTTGTTTCTGTGCTGCATCCCTCTCTATCTGTAAGGTCTGTACCTAGGCCCTCATAGCCTCCTCCCTCTCCTACATTAGTCCCATGTCTCCCACTATTTGATCTACTACCTCAAATTTTTCATAAAGATTGTCTCTCTCCTGTCTTAGCTCAATCCTCTCTCTTAGTAGCCCCTCCACCTATATCCTAAAATCATCCATGTCCTTCTCCGCCTCCGCCATTGTCTTTGCTGATACCTACTCTGTCACTCCTCCAAGCTATCTCTATCCTTTCGCTTGTAGTACAGTCACCACTACCTCTAGCTTGTCTCACTCCCATCTCGTTACCATCCCCTCCTCATGCTCTCTAGATACCTCTCCCTCAAACCGAGTCACCTCTATTCATAGTAGGCTTAGCTTGGCTCACAAATCATCCCTCTCTACCCGTTTCTCCTCCTTGTGTCACGACACTGCATCGGCTACAACCTTGAAATTCCTCTCGCCCTCTGCTCACATTCTGGCCACCTCTACTTGCAACATGCTCACCTCGGCCTCCATTCTGCATCTCACAACCTTTGTATCTCTCACTCTCTTCTCGGTGATCTGTAATCTTGCCACGACCCCTCTCAATAGTACAACAAGATCCTTTGCTATCGGTGGTACTATGGCCAATGGGCGAATATCATGAACATCCATATCCATCAGCTTCGCCTCTGCCTCATCTCTCTCATCCATCCCCTTCACCCTTTCCTCATATCTCTCATCCATCCCCTCCACCTCTGCCTCATCTCTCTACTCCTCTGCCTCGATCTCCACTTGAGCTCTCCTCCGTTGTCTCCTCCTTCTCCTCACCCTCTCCTACTAACCTACAGCCTCAACATTCCCTTGTTCTCTCTCCTATTGCCTTGTTGCTCTAG
Organism: Sequoia sempervirens; assembly: GCA_007258455.2. Taxonomy (NCBI): domain Eukaryota; kingdom Viridiplantae; phylum Streptophyta; class Pinopsida; order Cupressales; family Cupressaceae; genus Sequoia; species Sequoia sempervirens. Next base: position 394,245,944 of record VDFB02270651.1, on the reverse strand, counting down.
CTGCCTCCTGCCCTCTCCTCTACTGTCCCCTCCTCCTCCCTCTCCTCTGGCCTGCCAATCACAACTCATCCTCTAGACCAAAACCTAGTGCCTCCATAATTGAATCCTCTAGAGTAATCCATGGGGGTTGGTGATGGGCATGCCACGCGGAGAATCAAACTATCACTCCTACCTCTACTTCCCCCCCGGTCCTACCCGGGTAAGGTACCAGCTATAGTGTCTCCCAATGCTTTCTTGAAAATCTAGCTGTAATTGACTCCCCCCATGGCCCCTCTCACGAGACCCGTCAGAATCTCTCTGGTCCACAAGGAATGTCTTGTGTCAGCCCAAACTGTTTGGTCACTCTATTCGGCCTATGTGCCTCCACTGTACATGGATCCCTCTCGAATATGTGGCATCTGGTATAGAAATAGCCTATGTGCCTTTGCTCATCTCTCCTCCATCTAGAAAACTGCCATGTCATGTACGACCTCAACACTATATGCTCCTCCTAAAGGTCATCTAGTTTCCTCCATCTATCTAAATCCTCGAAGCCCTCATAATGCTACAGCCAACCATACTCTGCCCCATACCAGTATGCTACTGGTTGTATCACATCCTCCAATGTTTCTCTCACCTCTCCTAGCCTAGCCACACTAATGTGCTCCCAGGTCCATACCTATAGTAGTGTCACCTGTGTCAAACTGAGTGCCTCTTTGTAGCACACAATGTGCATGTCTCTGTACAGCTGTGCCAAGACGCATGTACCCCATGCAAAATCCCCCTCTCTCCCCTCCACAATATGCCATATCACCTCCATGTAGCTCAGCCTGCAGAAGCACCCACTTCGGTTTGTTATTGACAATCCATTAATCAACCTGCACAAGTATAGTTGTAGCGGTGGCACCCCCAATGCCAGACATCTTTCCACATCCAACCCCTTCCTCTACATAGGAAGGTCATCTCATCCAAATAGAACCCACAGGGTATGATCCAACATCGCCCCCTTTGATGTCATCATGCTCACTAGGCGACCTGCTATAGGTAGCCTCAGTATCCACCATACGTCCTCCAGGGCCACAGTCATCTCCCTTGTCAAGAGATAGAAAGTTGAGGTCTCCAAACTCTAGTGCTCTATAAGGGCTATCAACATCGCTCGATGAGCTCTAATAGTAGGGTATCCTAGCAAATGCAACAACCCCGCTCGTGACATAGCCTTATGGTATGCTCCATTCATGGCTGCTATCGTCACCTCCAACACCTCTGATCACCTCTCGCGCGTCTGTAAACTATCGAACTGCTGCATCCATATCACACGCTATGTCAGTCATCTCATCCTTTCCTTCATCTATCCCTCTTTTCCATTTCCCGCTCCAGACTCTTTTTTCACTAATTTTTTCTTCCTGTCCCCCCTAAAAAAATTCACCCAATTTTCCCAATTTTGTTTTCTTTTCTTTCTCCCTTCCTTGTCTCTCTTTTCTTTTCTTTTCTTTGCGAGCCCACCTAGAAGGCGGGTGAACCCACCCACGGATGGGCAACCACGCCTAGGGTAGAGTTACCCCTATCCCAGGTGGGGTCGCCCCTGTCTGGGTGGGGTCGCCCTTCTTCTGGGTGGGGTCGCCCCTCTTCTGTGTGTGATCGCCCATGTCCCCATTAACCCACTTTTTCAGGCAGATTTTCTCAATCCTAGGGAAAGTCCGCCCTCCCCTCATCCCCCCTACCCTTTTTGGGCAGTTTTTCCTTTTTCCTAGGATCATTTGGCCCCTAATTGGGTAAACCCCCCTTTCCCACTGCCTCTACCAGACGATTCTGCCTAGCCGATGGGCGAAAATCAAAAATTTTTCCCCTACCCATTTTTTTAAACTACCCCAACCCCAAAACTCATGTTTTCAAAATGCATCAAAATTCAAAAATATACCTGAAAATGCTTGAAATCACAAAGGGGGTTTTTGACCTAACCTGGTGTGGAACCGTGCATTCGTGGAAGAACCACTATACCTCATCCCCTCGGTGGATGATGTCATCATCATAATCGTCTGACATCCTTGTCTCCATGTCTCCTCTCTTTCTCACTCAACTACCAGGTGTGCAAATGAGGAATAGTAATTTCTAAAATTACTATATGTAACCTTTTCCCTCATTTTTTTAAACTTTTTTAAGTTAAGGGTATTTTTACCCTTTATTTAAACCTCTTTTTAATTCAACTAATCCTCTAACTTCCCGGGGCCGCCATTTGCACACCATGTGTCTGTTCGACTTCGTTCAAAAGCCAATATTCATAGTTTTTCAAGCTCTATCCAATGGTAGCCTCTATTTCCTCATATTAATAATTTTCTTGGGGCCCCTTTTTCTTCCCCAACCGCCCTCTCGAGGGGGCATACCGTACCATTTTCCTCCATTCCTCTGTCAGGGTCATTATCTTGCAAGATTGGGGCATCTCCCTTCATTTCCCACCATTTGGATAGCTCATACAACATTTTCTAGTCACGTCCTCTATAGAGTCATCTGCATTTTATTTTTTCTTCAAAACACTGTTATTCTAACAATATTTTGAAGAGGGGCAAAATATAGACATCCAAATTTGACCACTCCTATATGGTCAAACGTGTCTCCTTTATTTGTTTATTTCATCGATATTAATTAAATGATTTATTTAATTAATATTCCCCCTTTTCCTAAAGTTTCTAAAGTATTTAATTTAATAATTAAATACTTTACCTTTCATGCTTTCCTCTCTAAATTAAATAAATATATCAATTTATTTAATTTAGTCATTTAGCCTTTTTGAATTTAAATCAATTTTAAATTCCCCCTTTTTATCTCTCTCCTTGTCACATCCTCCATAACCTTCTTCTGATCTGGATTAGTTTAATTAATCCATGATTAGGATGTGCACACCTTTAATTAGGATTAATGTCACAACCTCCATATTCTCCTACTTGCCTCTATTCCTTCATTAGTCTTCTTAATCATTTGTTTGCACAACCTTAATCTAATCACATGCCATCTTTGGTATGTTCTCCAAGTCAACGTTTCATAAGTGATTTCCTTTTCGAGCCTTGACCTCTTCCCCATGTGAATTTAAAATTCACATTTATTCATTCAATGCATTTCTCTTCCCCATGCAAGTTGTTGGGAAATTCTAAATTCCCTCACTTGTCACATCAGTCACATGGGACAAGGGATTCCTTTATAAGGACCTTGTCTTATCCACAAGGTACTTCTAATCACATGAATTTAAAATTTACAATTATTCTCCCAACCACTTCTCCCTTCCAATCATATGAATTTAAAATTCACATTGATTCCCCCAACAACTTTTCTCATCCCCATGATGATAAGAGAGGACTTTCTAAAATTCCTCACTTGTCACCATCACCCTCATATGGGGACAAGAACTTTCTTTTTAAGATCTTCCCCTAATCCCAAGGTACTTGCAAGTACCTCTACCTCACATGTCCTCTTTCCAACTCACCTGTCCTTGTGACACATCCTCTTCCACATGGAAGGATGTGAGGGCTTGTGAGTCCTCAACTCACCACAACCCTTCATCTTGCCCATGTTGGAAAAATCCAAATCATTGATTCCTCTAGAGACTCATCCATTAAAATGGAAGATTTTTTCTCACATTTATTCATTCACACATTCACAATTTCAACTTTCAAGCAATCAACTCAAGCACTTGCATTTGAGCTCTCACAACCTCCATTGTTGCATTCTTGAAGCTCATTTTGCACCCCTTTTTCTCATCCACTCACATACCCACTTGAATCACTTGAATCCTCATCATTTTGCATCTATTTTCATCATATTTTCCATCAAGGAGCACACATTTAAGCTACATCAAAGGGCCAACCAAGAAGATCAACTCAGACAAGGTATAATCATTGTTTTGTCTTTATTTGTTTGAGTTCAACTTAGGCTAATCTTGAGGTATTGAAGTGTTGTTTTTCTCCTTTGCATTCTATTGTTTTGCATCATTTAGGATAGTAAAAAATAACGTTGCATTATAGTTAGAAACAAAGCAAGGATTATGTGTAAAGGCTACTCACAAGTAGAAGGCATAAATTTTCAGGACACTTTTGCTCTGATGGCAAGAATGGAAGCTATAAGGATGTTCTTAGAATTTGCTGCTCATAAATATTTCAAGGTCTATCAGATGGATGTCAAGTCTTCATTTTTGAATGGTGAGCTAGAAGAAGTGGTCTACATGGAACAACCCAAAGGATTTCAATTGTTAGATCAACCGAATATGACATGCATATTGAAATTTTTTTTATATGGATTGAAGAAAGCTCTTAGAGTTTGGAATGCAAGGTTCGATAGAAATTTAATTCAACAAGGTTTCAACAAAGGTACGACAGATAGTAATCTATACTTTAAAATTGAAAATGATAAAATCTTGATTGTAGTTGTATATGTTGATGACATTATTTCTGGAGGAAATGAAACTATGTGCAAGTTGCTTGTGGAAGAGATACAAAAGGAATTTGAAATGTCTATGTTTGGAGAGATGGATTTATTTCTTGGGCTGTAAATTAGTCAAATTTCATTCACAGTCTAAGCATGTAAAAGAGATGTTGAAGAAGTTTGGGATGGATGGTTCCAAACTGGTATGCACTCCTATGGTGACTAGTTGCAAATTGGGAAAAGATGATGATTCACCTAAGGTTGATCAAAGCAAGTATAGATCTATGATTGGTGGACTATTGTATTTGACTGCTACTAGACAAGATATCATGCATGCAATATGTCTTGTGGCTAGATTTCAAGAAGATCCTAAAGAACACATGTTGTTGTTAAAAGAATATTCAGATATTTTAATGACACTCTGAATTATGGGTTATGGTATCCTAGAGATATTGACTTTACATTAAGTGCTTATACAAATGTAGATTGGGTTGGATGTGTAGATGACAAGAAGAGTACAAGTGGTGGTTCATTATTTCTTAGTTGTATATTGGTGGCATGGTTGAGTAAAAAGAAAGATTTAGTTTCCTTGTCTACTGTTGAAGTTGAGTATATTGTTACCACATCTTACTATACACAAGTTCTATGAATTAAACAGACATTGAAAGATATCACAGTGGTGTATGATGACCCTATTTCCATCTTCTGTGATAACACAAGTGCAATTAACATTTCAAATAATCTAGTGATGCACTTAAGGACGAAGCATATATCTATCAGGTATCATTTCTTGAGAGAGAAGGTCATGGAGAATGAAGTAACGCTTGAGTATATCTCTATGAAGGATCAAATTGCTGATATATTTATGAAGACTTCCTAAAGATACTTTTGAGTATCTTCGGGAGAAGTTAGGGGTCATTTACCCTCCTTTCTTGAACTAGATGCATATGGAGATGAATTAGTCCAGTGGATATATGGATCTATCTTTCTTCTAGACTAATTTTTTGGTAGCTACCTCTTAGGGGGAGCAGGTAGTATAAGGTGTTGTCATTGTATGAGTATTCTATTTTCTATGTCAAAGGGGAAATCAATGTAAAATATATTTTTCCTTTTCCATTGATGTCAAAGGGGGAGAGGAAGAATGTTAAAAAGAAGAGAGAATGAATGTGAAAAAGAAAAGAGTAAGAATGAGAAAAAAATTATCTACTAAGGGGGAAAAGCAGAAAGAAAAATATTGAGAAGTGTATTTAGAGTTAGTATGTTTTCTTTGATGTTTTTTCACATCACGTGTCACCATCAATGACAAAGGGGGAGATTGTTGAAAGAATAGAACACAATGAAGGTGTTGTCATTGATGTCAACTGGTCAATTGGTTGTCAAATAGTTGCAAGTTGTGTAATTGATTTCATGGTTGCAGGTTATTGGCTGTATATGTTGAGGATATTGAGAAAATTGTATTGAATGAAAGGTTGCAAGTGTTCAGTGGTTTCTCTAGGTTTTTCTCCTATGTTTGTGTAGTTTAGATATCTTGGTCATTCTTGTTGGAAGTTGCTATATCCATATTTTTGGCTCTTGATTCGTTGTACAATGCGAGTTATGTTCACTAGTTGTGAACTGTGGCTTTTTGTGTTCTGGTTGAGGTCTAGAAGAAAAGTTGTTGGTTTAGATTCCTCTTTGGTGATGTCTTATGACTTTCGGTTCAAGAGTTGACTTGTTATATTTTTATTGAAGATAATTTTAGTATCTAGAAGGTTTATGCTTAATTGTTCTATGTGTTTTACACTGGTTTGGCTGAGCTTGTGTTAAACACTATCTTTGAAATTAATGTAGCATGTTGGATCTATTTGGGTCCTCACCAAGCATATGTTTGGGTCACCCTCATTCTAATTCCACCCTAGGATGTTTTGGCACTGACCTACTTTGAATTTAATGTTGGATGCTCGACTTAGGATATGTTTCAAAGTTGAAGATGGTATAAATATAGGATGAGTTAGTGGTGAAAAAAAAGTACACACAAGAGAAATGAGTGCAAAGAAATAGAATAGATAGATGTGATATTGATGCGAATTAGTGTGTATGATGTGAGTGTGGAAGATCAATGTGAAGCCTAAATGTTGAGTTTTCCAATGCAGTGAGCAGAAGGTGTACTCTATCATTCATGCATGTCTGCGAGTGGTTGAGCAAACAATGGTGGATTTCTCTATTGCATTGAGATTGTATTCTCTCTGTAACATATCTCTTCTATCTTCTTTGTATCTTTGTGGAAGTGAGCCCTTTGGGTTGTTAGCCCTGTTGGATAGTGAGTCCTAATCTGGACAGTGAGTCCTTGTTTTGATAGTGATCCTTGTATCTCAGGCAGTGAGCCTTTTGTAATCGATTTTGATATTCTCTATAGTGTGAGTTAATCCTCACTGTGGTTTTTCCCTTATTGGGTTTTCCACGTAAATTTGTTGTTGTTGTGTTTGTGTGATGATTTTTAGTTTCCGCACATGCACTTAATGTTTATTCATTTAAGCAGTATTAGGGATTAGTTTCGACGAATGATTTAAAGGCTTTAGTTTTGTGACAACTGATTCACCCCCCATCTTAGTTGTCTTATCCAACAAAAATTTTGGCCAAAAATGTTTTGGCTGAATAGGTTATGACCGAAACCACGTGGCCTATATGTGGCACACAAATTTTTGGCCGAATCCAATTTTTTTTTCCCTTTGTTGCTTTGAATCCAAAAAATATATTTTTTTCCTTTTGCTGCTTTGAAATTGGCTTATTTTATATGCATGGTTTTGGTAGAGATGGTTTCGATCGAAACCCTTTCTATCGAAATTTTCTTTGTTGCATCTTAGTTGGCAATCAACTTAGCTTTTTTCAGATTTTTCTGGAACTTTCAACTTCAACTAAGTATTTCTTCAATCAAAATGTTTTTTTTAGAAAAAGAAAAATACCCTTTTGTAGATCTTGGAGTGGTGAATCCAAATATGTAATTTTTTAATATTTTGATTGGCTTTAATATATTATTTTTTTAAAATAATGAAAGTAGGTTGTTAAAGCTAAAAAAGAGGCTAATTTGAAATTAAAAGAAAAATAGTAAAACATATTAATTTTTTTTGAAAAATATATTGTGCACTAGAGGAGAGAATCCTCTTCAAAAGGGTATAATTTATTTTTTTAAAATGATTTAAAAAATAGACAATAGTTGATGTCAAATGAAAACTATCAAATTTTGACTAGTTTGACTTTAAAATGTTATTATGAGAAAATTATACATCAAAATTCCAATTTTTTTCCATACACTAGATATTGAAGTTACCTATTTGGGAAAATAAGTTTAGGGGAAAATGAAGTCTTTTTCTATTTGTTTTTTGATGTCAAGTGAAGGTCAATTTTTCCTAAAATTTTTAGCATTCTAATATCTGCTCTTAAATCTATAAAAAAATAATCAAAACAATTTTTTAAAAATTTGAAATAATTACAAGAATAAACTTCATCAATATTTCTACATTTCATTAGTTTACATCATTTTGAAATTCAAAACATAAAGACCAGTTTTATCTAGTCAAAGTTTAGATTTTTTTGTTGTTGGCTGATTCCTTTATAAAGTGTGACAAAGGTTTATGCTTTTACCCAAGAAGATTGCATGCTTGAAAAAGATGGAGAACTCAAAGTTGCCCATGAAGATCTTGAAAATATTGAAGATGAAAAAAATATTTGAAAGAAAATATCAAAGAAGCAAATGAATGCATTAGAAAATTGAGAGAAAAAATCAAGAAGTTTAGAGAAAGGCATAAGGAAGTTAGTGAGAAAATGAAACCATCATTAGTCTGAAAGGGAAAGTTGAAGAAAAGAAAAGAGTTGAGGAATGTTTAAATGCAATGGTGAAAAAAAAAAGAGGAATGTACAAGGCTTGAACAAGAAGTTGTAAATCTGAGATCAGAATTGGAGAAAGAAAAAAAGTCACAAAGAAAAATTCAAAATGAGTGCTACAAAGCCAAATGAGATGATTGCAAATCATAAAGGCTCTAAAGACAAAGGTGGATTATGGTTTGAGATAGGAGAAAGTTAAAATACAAAAAAGATCAATGAACCAAATAAGATTTCAAAGATAAGAAAAACAATGGCAAGTGGATTCAGAATCAAAGGAATGATGCTAGAAGACCACTAGTCAAATAACCAAATGCACAAAGGTACTGATACTTTTAATGGTTTTTGTTATTCTTGTAATAAATTTAGACATAAGGGAATAAAATGTAGAAGAAAAATGAATCAAAATGCTCCATCCTTTTCTAGTCAATGTTTTACATACAAAATATTTGGTCATAAAGCAAGTGAATGTAGAAGTCAAATGATGAATGGCTATAACAATGGTAGAATGATTCAATCTTTCAATGATTACTATTATACATGCAATGGATTTGGACATAAATATAATCAATGCAGATCCAAAATGAATGGAAGGAATAATTTTTAGAAGAATATTGTATGCTACAGTTGTAGTAGACTTGGACACATTTCCAAGTTTTGCAGAAGCAAAAATATAAGGATAATCTGATAAAAAGAAATGAACCCGTGAAAAAGATTGATCTGGTAGAAACAAAGAAGGAAATGAAAAAGATTTGGAGAAAGAAGGAAGAAATATAAGTCAAAGAAGAATCTGTACTCTCATTTAGTGCAAATGTTTCTTGCAAAAACTAAGCTAAAATCTATGGCTTAGGGGGAGATTTAATGGAAATATTTTGTCCCCCACCAAAGAAGAGGTGCTGATGCCTCAACACGAAGATATGTGATGTAGATCAACATGCTTGATCTATTGGTGAAGATTGCAGAAGGAAATATAATGATGCAAAAGTTTGTGGAGCTTTAGAAGTTGTCTATGCATACAGATAAAGGGTTTCCAACTTTATTGGTTAAAGCATTTAATACAAAATTAGGTCATATTAAAAGTCTATAAGTGATCTTGAAAGGATTAGAAAGGAAAGTAATGAAAAATTTGAGGAAATTGCACAAAAATTGGGGATGATACCAGTGGATGAAGAAGAAGTGAATGAGGATACCCTTGCTCCAGAACCAAATGTAGAAGAAAATGTGCATACAGATGATGCTCAACATGAGAATGACACAATGAAGAAGTTGCACTGGAAAACACTCCTCTGGAAGTGGAGGACATGACAAAAAGAAATGCCGAGGATGCAGTGATCGGAGAAGACATTGCAAAGGAAAAAATTACTCCTCCTCCAGTACAAGAAGAAGTTACTCCTCCAATTAACACTGAAAACACCGCAGAGGAAGAAAACAAGGATGATAATGGTAATGTGGAAAAAGGAGAGAAAGAAAAGAGAGATGAAGATAAGGATGTATTTGGAGATTCTCAAATAGAAATAAAAAATACAACAAGCTCCAGAAATGTTGAAGAAAAGGATGCAAAGGGAAACACTCTAGAGATAACAAAGGCTTCTGATGAATTTTCTGACTCCTTTGAAGATTCCTTGAAAAATCTATTGAGTATGCAACCCAAGTTCCTGTTGGGAAAATGTGTCTCAACCTTTCAATTATATAACAATTATTGTTGATAGGATATATATATTTCCTAGTTACACTGATAGGTGTAATATACAATGGCAGCAAAGGGGGAGAGTGGGATGCATGTAAACAATTTTCTGTTAACTTTTTCAAGAAATTCCTAATTTGGCCGACATACATCAAATAAATGATCAATTGTGAATCTAGACTATTAATTATTAGGTTTTAGATCTAATGGTGATATTTTGTTGGCCTATCTTGCCTAGAATGTAACCCTATTTTATGAGGGCATTGTGTTATGGTTGCGGTAGAGAGATAATGATGTATTTTAAGAGTATGTTATTAGTCGTGTTGTCTCTTGATCTCTGAGTGGTGACAATCCTGTGAGAAGCTTGCTCTACAAGTATATTGTAATCTTTGTGATTTACTGAATAATAAATTGGGCGACTTTTGGAGTGTGGGGTTTTTCTCCTGAAAGGGTTTTCCTGACGCAAATCATTGTGTCACCGTATTCATGATATTTATATTTATTTATGTTTAATTTTTTGTAATTGTTAAAGATCTGTAATATTTTTGCATTATTCTCCTCTCAAGATTAGTGTAGGAAGTTGTTCTGCTACCTTAGCTTCCTTGCAAGTAGTATCAAAGCTTAATCACCTCTAGTTTCAGTTGTGGGTTGTTGGGTTTTTTTGGACTAATCTAGGTTTGAGTGGAAGCTTGTGTAGAAGACACTTTGTGATCTTGTTGCAAGAATTTTTAGATGGCAAGTTCATCAGGGAGAATAGAGGTGGATAAATTTTTTGGAAATAATTTTGAGATGTGGAAGCTAAAGATGGAGGATCTATTGATAGATCAAGATCTGTGGGATGTTGATGAGAATGTTTTAAGGCCTGCAGATCCTACTTAGGATACTCAATATGATGCTATAGACCATAAAGCCAAGAGTATAATCAAATTGTGCTTGACAAAGTCTGTTTTAATTAATTTCCATGAGAATACCTCTACACAAAAACTATGGAAGAAGCTTAGTGAGATGTATCAGGCCAAATCTTTAGTGAATAAGATTTTCTTGAGGAAGAAGTTGTATTCCTTGAGAATGGAAGAGGGTGGACATATAACAAACCACCTAGATGCATTCAATATGCTAGTGGCTCAGTTGACATTAGTTGGTGTCAAAATGGATGAGTAGGAAAAATGTCAGAACTTGCTTTGTTCTTTTCCTAATTCGTGGGATTTTTTTATGGCTATTGGAAGTACTTTTGTAATTTTGAAGACTGAATATGTGGTGGGTTCTTTGCTTTTTGGAGAGATGAGGAGGAAGGTATTCATCACTGATAAGGAGGCCCTAAATATTCATGGAAGACCTAAGGAAAAATCAAGAAGAATGAGAAGCATGAAAAATCCAAGTCTAGGGAGAGATCTAAATCTCCTGGAAAGTCAAAAGTTATTTGTTGGAATTGCGGTAAGCCTAGACATGTTCGTAAGGAATGCAAAGAAGAAAAGATGAAATTTGATTTTGATTCTAAGTCTGAGAAGGAAGATGGCAACACATTGATTGCAGCTTTGGCAACTCGTGCAGGTAATGATGCATGGTTAATTGACTTAGGTACATCTTTCCATATGACCTTTAATAAAGATTGGTTTTCTGAATATGAAGAATTTGATGGAGGTAATGTGTACTTGGATGATGATTCTCATTTAGACATTGTTGGCCGTGGTAAAGTTAAAATCAGGTTTCCTAATGGTAGAATAAAAAGGATTACTGGTGTGTTGTATATCCCTAGATTAGCATGAAATATGTTATCTATAAGCAAGCTAATAAATGCTAGTGTGCAGGTAGTATTTTTTGATGTAGGATGCAAGATGGTTAGATGCGCTATGGTTATTGCTAGAGGTTTTAGATATGACACATTGTATAAGCTTGATGCTTTCACTGTTGAGTACAATAGTACTTTTGTGAAAATCAAGTTTTTGGAAGAAATGAGGGTTTCACCTTCAGTAGATGGTCATGGATTTTTGGTACCCAAGGGTGCTCTTTCTTCTGAGACAAAGTTACCTGAAGAGAAAAAATGTCATGGCACCAAAGAATTGGCCACATTGGAGAAAAGGGTCTAAGGAACTTGAAAAATAAAAAACTTGTTGAAGGTCTATTTGATTGTAATCTTGAATTTAATTTCTGTGAGCACTGCATTTAAGGAAAAAAAACCGCATTTGGTTTTACTTGAGTTCTCACAAATATTGTGGTGTATTGGATCTTATCCATTATGATGTGTTTGGTCCTATAGATGTTCCTTTGATTGGTAAATCCACATATTATGTTTCATTTATTGATGATTATAGTAGGACATGGGTATATTTTCTAAAGATTAAATTTGAAGTTTTCAGTCGATTTAAAGAATTTAAAGCAATGGTTGAGTTGCAGACTGGAAATAATTTTTTTTTTTTGAGGAATGATAATGGTGGTGAATTTTTGTCTAACGATTTTGATAGATTCTGTAAAGATTGTGGTATTCATAGATAGAAGACAACTCTGTATTCTCCACAACATAATGGAGTTTCAGAAAGAATGAACAATACACTGATGGAGAAGGCTATGAGTATGTTAAGTGGTGCTAACATAGAACAAAGGTTTTGGGATAAAGCTGTTGCCACTACCTATTACTTGATTAGCAGGTATCCTACATCAAATCTTGTTGATAAGACACCTATAGAGGCATGATCGAGTTGCAAGCCTTCATTAAGACATCTTAGAGTTTTTGGTTGCGAGTCATATGCACATGTGCCAAAGGAGAAGTGAACAAAGTTGGAGAACAAGACTGTGAAATGTATCTTCAACATATATAATTATGGTGTGAAAGGATACAAGCTTTGTGAACCTATCACACAAAAAGTAATATTTAGTAGAAGTGTTATTTTTAGAGAAACTAAGCCTTCTTTTGCTATATTGCATCCAAAAAAAAAGTAAAAAGGAAGATGTGATTCAATTTACTTCTACACCCAAGAAAGTTGAATTGAGGCCCAAGGATAGACAAGAAGTTGAGGAGAGCTCATCTAGCTCTGGATCTTCAGAAGAGGAGGAAGAACCTCTAACTCAAATTGTTCGTAAGTCTACAAGGAATAGACAACCACCTGAAAGGTATACACCTGATGATTAGAGAGTATTTTTTCTTTGAATACTAACATGGATGAACCCAAATCTATAGAAGAGGCATTAGGTATGGATGATGTAGAATCCATGAAGATTGCTATGGATGAGGAAATGACATCTTTGAAAAATAATGATACATGTGATCTTGTACCATTGCCTAAAGGACGAAAACTTGTTGGTTACAAATGGGTGTTCAAGAAAAAGATTGGTTCAGATGGAGGTATTGAGAAGTACAAAGAAAGGTTGGTTGTGAAAGGTTAATCTCAAGTTGAGGGTGTTGATTATGGTGAGATATTCTCTCTTATTGCAAAAATGACTTCCATTAGATTTTTGCTTTCTATTGCTGCTGCTTATGATTTAGAGGTTGAGAAAATGGATGTGAAAATTTCTTTCCTTCATGGTGACTTGGAGGAGGATATTTATATGACACAACCAGAGCACTACGTGGCGAAAGGTAAAAGTAAATTGGTTTACAAATTGAAGAAATCTTTTTATGGCTTAAAACAAAGTCCTAGGATGTGGTACTAGAAATTTGATACACATGTGTTGTGTTTGGGATTTGAGCATTCTAAATCAGATCATTATGTTTATTATAAAATTGATGGTGATCATTTCCTGTTTATGGCATTATATGTTGATGATATGTTATTTATTAGCAAAGGGAAATGTATGATTTCAGAACTCAAATATCAACTTGTTGCTAAATTTGAAATGAAAAATCTTGGTGCAACTAGGAACATTCTTGGGATGGAAATTACAAGAGATAGAGTGAACAAAAGGCTATGGCTTGGCCAAAGTAAGTATGACAACTCAATTTTACAAATATTTAACATGTACAAGATTTTAGACCATTGTGCGTTCCCCTTTTTGTTGGAACAAGGTTATCTATTTCAGATTGTCCAACATCTCAATCAGATATGAAAGACATGAATAGAGTGCCTTACTAGAGTGCGGTTGGAAGTTTGATGTATGATATGGTTTGTACTAGACTAGACATTTCCCAAGTAGTGGGATTTCTTTCCAGATATATGTCTAATCCCGGTAGAGTTCATTGGGATGTAGTTAAAAGAGTCTTTAGATATTTGTGTGGTATCTCAGATTATTCCTTATGTTATCATAGTAATATGACTGAAAATTAAATTTCCCTTGATATTCATGATTATGTGGATTCAGAATGGGCAGGTGATATTAATAGTACATTATCTACCAGTGCTTATGTGTTTACTTTATTTGGTGGTGCAATCGGTTGGATGAGTAAGCGACAGGTTGTGATTGATTTTTCCACTACTAAAGAAAAGTATATGGTAGCTACTCATGCTTGTAATGAAGCCATTTGGCTTAAGATAATGTGCTCAGATATTGAAATAAAACAAGGTGCAATGACAATTTATTGCGACAGTCATAGTGTGATATGCCTAGCCAAGAACTCGACATTTCATGCTAGGACCAAGCACATTGATGTACAATATCATTTTGTTCGAGATATGGTCAAAGATGAAAGGGTGAAGTTGATTAAGGTAGAGACTTTGATGAGTGTTGTTGATTCTTTAACTAAGCCTGTGAGAACAAAGAAAAATGGTGTTCAAAGATTATGGGCCTTTCAATCCCTAGCAATTAAGAGACAATGTTTACTCCCTCCTGTTTCTCTTGTAAGTTGTTCGACAAGTGGGAGATTTGTTGGGAAAATATGTATCAACCTTGCAATTATATAACAATTATTTTTGATAAGATATATATATATATATATATATATATTTCCTAGTTACATTGATAGGTGTAATATACAATGGCAGCAAGGTGGGAGAGTGGGATGCATGTAAACAATTTTTTGTTAACTTTTTCAAGAAACAATTTGGCCGATATACATTAGATAAATGATCAATTGTAAATCTAGACTGTTAATTATTAGGTTTTATATCTAATGGTGGATGTTTTGATGGGCTGTCTTGCCCTAGAATGCAACCCTATTTTATGAGGGAGTTGTATTACGACTATGGTAGAGAGATGGTGATGTATTATGAGAGTCTATTAGTAGTCGTGTTATCTCAATCTCCGAGTGGTGATACTCCTGTGAGAAGCTTGCTTTGCAAGTATATTGTAATATTTATGATTTATTGAATAATATATGGGGGGATTTTGGAGTGTGGTTTTTCTCTTGAAAGGGTTTTTCCATGTAAATCACCATGTCGTGGTATGCATGATATTTATGTTTATTTCTGTTTAAGTTTTTGTAATTGTTAAAGATCTATAAAATTTTTGCATTATTATCCTCTCAGGATTAGTGTAGGAAGTTGTTCTGCTACCTTAGTTTCCTTAAAATTCCAACCTGTTGTGTCATCACAACTACTGCAATTTCCAATGCAACAGGGAAACATTGATTAAGATCTCTTCCATCCACAAGCTACAACTAGGAGATGCATTTCATGCATCTGCAAGAATTTTTTTAATTGAAACACACCAAAGAAGTGGAGAACTAATGGAGGAAGTAGTAAAAGAAATACAAGAGACCATACCCAGTGCAAATGTTGACACATCACTGTATGGTATGGAAAATCTAAAACTGCTAATTGATTCATTCAAGGTGTATGCATCCGGACTTAAAGAAGAAGCAAAGAAAGAGGTTGAGAAAATAATTAATGATACATAAATTTTAGAATACTAAGAAA
This sequence comes from Sequoia sempervirens, assembly GCA_007258455.2. Taxonomy (NCBI): domain Eukaryota; kingdom Viridiplantae; phylum Streptophyta; class Pinopsida; order Cupressales; family Cupressaceae; genus Sequoia; species Sequoia sempervirens. The sequence continues at coordinate 394,230,227 of VDFB02270651.1, read as the reverse complement.
TGTGCCTTTGCACATAAAAAGTTTTTAGAACTGTTGAAGGATGCTGAAGGGTGCGTTGATGAGGTGAAGGTTCTTTATCAATATGGTATGAAGTGTTCTGGAGCCAAACAGAGCATAAGGAAGGAGATGGAATCTATTGAGTCTCAAATCAATACTCCCTCAAGTACTTATGATCTGACGGTTGATCTAACTGGAGAGAAAAGGAGTATAATAGAAGATATGCATAAGAAATTCTTTCAACTGCAAGCACAGAAAGAGCACATCATCCTGCAGCTTGGAGAAATCAAGGATCTTGTCAATCCCAAATTTATACTTGTTTCAAAAGCTCTTTTGAGTGCATACAAAATCAAGAAGATGAATCCAGTACCTAACACTCTGGAAGAGGGAGAAAAGCTACTTATGGAATTTGAGACACAAAGTAGATTGCTCACGACAACTAAGAGAGAATGGGAAGATGGAAGGCAAGCTTGACAAGACCATTTCCAAAAGTTGTAGGCATCAACCACCTTCTTATTATTTTATGTATTTCTAGTATTTGAAATTAAATTTTGTGTACATATGTGGACTTTATAGTGATGTTTCCAATATAGTTTTTTGGGTTTTTTCTTTGATACATGACTCATGGGAAGTCAATCCATTCTCTTCAGTTTGTATATATAATTTTCTTACGGGGAGTTCTGGTAAAAGTCATAACTATTGTACAAATGTCCTTTGCCCTTGATGTCAAAGGGGGAGAATATTTTGGAGAATGTTTTGAAGATTTTGACATGTTTCCATCAATGAAAAAGGGGGAGATTGTTGGAAGAATGTCATTGATGATGCTATTTGACAACATGAGAATGGAAGGTAAATAATGATGTGTTGCAGTGTTGTCATTGATGCCAACATTGCATCTTGATGTGGAGATCATGGTGCAGATATTTACAGATCATTTTCATCAATTCTAACATGTTTTTGAGTTTTTGAGGAAGAGATTTTGTATAATGGTTTGGTCCAGTAAAGTTGATTTTAATGGGAAATTGAATAAGTGTCAATACTGTTGATTCAATGTAACAGTGCACCAATTTTTAGGTCCACACCAGTTCAAAAATAAAGATTCCACTCTGCACTTCTAACATTATTTTGTTGGATGTTATATGTATGTGATTCCAAGATTTCATCATGTTTTGACAAGTGGTTTGAGAGATATGAGTAACAAAGTTTAGCCTAGAAAATTACAGTTATTCTCTGTATAGTGTATTTGTGTGGGAGATTCCACACTTCTCCGTAGATGAGTTTTTTTGGCTTTGCAATTTTGGTGATAAGTTAACAGATGGTAGTAGAGTATGAATTCTAGTTGACATTTAGTTTTGAAGTCCATGTATCAAAGTGTGGATACACAGTTGAAGGTTTTTGTTTTTAGGTCTTATGCCATGCTAACCTAACATGTTTGATGTTGTGCGAAGGTTAAATAAGTGATGTGGTCTTACGTGGGATATATTATAGGTCCATGCTGACCTACTTTAAGTTATTTTGAGTTTTGTATCTTGGCATGAGATTTATATGAAAGTTTTGGAGCTGATAAGTTATATTTTGAGTGTTACATCTAATTAGGCCAACCTAATTTATGTTACACTTGATGTGGATGTATATGTCAGATATTTTCAATGTTTTAAGTTGTTGTGAATGTCCTACATGCAAATATTATTAGAGAAAAGAAAATTTAAGTTGTGAATGTTGAGTTGAAGAATAAGAGTGATGCTAATGGATAGGAAAGCAAAGTGTTGAATTTGAATTAGATGAAGTGTGCAAAGACAGTTTATTGAGCTTCATTGGAACTATATTTCATGCATATAAAAGATGCAATTGTAACAGTTCAAAATAGACTATGAGCCACAATCTCTCTTCTATATTTTTCTCTATGGGTAGTAACTCCACCTGTAGTGAGCACTTTTTTAAATATACTATAAATAGTTATAATATCTTGTGAGCTAACCCTCACCGTGGTTTTTCCAATTTTGAGTTTTTCACGTAAAAATCTTGGTGTTCATGTGTTATGTGGTGGTGTTTATGTTTAATGCTTTATTTTTTTTTATTATAGTTGAATATACCTTGGTAATTGGATGTTTAATGTTTGAATGGTTTAAGAGAATACTGATTCACCCCCCTCAGTATTCTGGGTGTTCAACATGGGCATGCATGAATCAAAAGAGTTTTTAATTTTAAAAAAATTTCTTTCTTTGAAAAAGTTAGAAATTCAAGCATTCAATAATGGAGGATTTGAGGATTTCTTGGTTTTTATTGGAAAACATATTAAGAAAAGTTTAAATTTAGAATGATCTTGGATGAATTTTAATAGGAGAATACAAGTCTCCTTATTATTTATTCATGTGAAATGTTTTGGTGTTAGTGTAGGCTTTTTAATATTTATTTTTCCTACACATTATTAAGCATACTTAGGTTATAGGAGACATGGTTTATGTGAGGAAACATGGCATAATCCATCAATTACATGTGTTTCTCTCACCCACACTTGGGTGGTTGAGTCTCACACCCTCTTTTTTCCTTTTATGCCACCTCACAAAACCACTATTCTGTCTCCTTCTGAGTAGGTTATGTCACATGTTTGGCATTTTCCAAGAAGGCATAACTCCCACCTAATTTGGTTATTTGGGAGTTATTACCCCTCTTGGAATTATATGCCTATATTTTTCTATATAATCAACATTCACCTCTCCCTCCTATCTAGTTCAGATGAGTTCATATCAACTCAGTCAGTTTAAGGGAGTGCTAATGCATATTGTATCATTTTGTGTGTGATAATATCATCATTCAATTATTGCACCATATTCCAGAATTTCATCCTCTTGTTGCTCTCTTGTAGAAGGTTAATCTTGGTTTTGTAGGTGATCTTGGGTGCTTGAGTTCACCAGAAATTCTTACATAGTATCAGAGTGTTCAGATCTGCAAGCCCCTTCTCGATTTGGGAGAAAATTAGTGTTGAGATTTTACTAGGAGCATTTTGAGCCAAAACAAACTATGTTATTGCATTTGTAAGTCCCAAAAGCCCCCATTTTCATATATAATTTATCCAATTTGGGTAAAGTTGAATTTGGGGCAATTTTTTTTGCCCAGAGACCCCTTGCATGCATATCGAGGTGAGTTTTTAATTAAAAAAACAAAAAATTACTTTTTTGATTTCTTGCATTTTTCAAAAATTGTTGGTGTTTTTTTTCATTCTCAAAAAATCACATCGGAATTTATACTGTAAAAATCATTGTAAATATTTTTTGAAAATAAAAAAATTTGAAAAATCTAGGAAAAAAAAGCAAAAAAAAATCAAAATATCTGCATAGGGTACACAGAGTACCCTATTGCAGACTGTACAGTACCTAAGTGGTACACCGAGCGCCAAGTGGCAAGAGGCCACTGGCTTGTGCGACCCCCACTAAACTGTAGTGGCTGGTGAAATACATACCATGACTATTTTAAAACTCCGACACCCTTTTAAAGATTTTGATGATAAAATTCTTTGAATAAACCAGTGACATTTCTATCAAATTGGAAACAATAAAATATGATGGCAACAATTAAACCAGAGGACATGCATAAATGAATGCGGGGGCAAAAGATTCTGTACCTGTAGGATACTCACCGAATACTCAGCATTGGGCAGTGTGATCAGTGACGTGCATGAAACCGTCAATTTTATGCTAGAGAAATGAAAATATTCCATTTTTATGGGCTTGAAGACATCAAATTTGATTAGGTGAATTGCTGAAACCATCCCTGCATCAGTATTTTCTAATTTTTTTTTGCCTTCCTCTCCAATTGACTTTTCATTTTTGCAGGAAAACTTCAGAGGCCTCTATCTTGGTCATTTTGGCTCCATTTTGCGAGCAATTTTTTTTGATTTGGGGTAGAATTTCACTGGGTTCATAGTGGTGGAATCATTTTTTCTCAAGTGATCTATATTTTCCAAAAAATCAGTTTTCTTAGCAGATTTGAAGGATAGTTCTCATTTTTTGAACTTCAAACATCTGTAACTTTCACATGCGACCTCAGATCGAAGTGATTATTTTTTTGAAAGTTGATATTTTTTAGAGAAATACATTATGGTGCTATTTTGAGGTTATGATTATGAGATTATTTTGTACTTTCCTAGTATTTGGGTCCAATCTTGGACATTGTAAAGCTTTGGTAACAACTCTAGAATTGTAAATGCACTAATTATAAAGTGCCACCATCATATTTTTCGGGGGGGGGGGACATTAACTAAGTGAATTTTGGAGGGTGATCTTGTGGTGTTTTGATTTCTTTCATTTCTTTTCTATGTGTTCTTACAATGGGGAAACATAACATTGAACTCCTAACTCCATATAATTATGAAACATGGAAAAAATCAGTATGGAATTATCTAAGGGAAAAAGGTTGCAGAGGCTATGTGAAAGAATCTATTCCTAAACCTACTAATTTTGGTGCAAAATATTTTTGGGAGATCAATCATCATAGAGCTCTTGGTTACATTTGTTCACTAGTCTCTTTCGATTTACAATTTCATCTTAAATCATGCAAGACACCTAAGGAGACTTGGGAGACTCTTGAAGACTTGTATGGTAAAACTGATAAGATTAGGGGTTATCAAATTGATAATGATTTGAAGAATCTTGATCCAAAATTTTTTGATCACATCCAAGACTATATCTCTAAGATTAAGCAACTAAGAGCACAACTAAAGTATTGCAAGATTTATAAGGAGGATTTACAGTTGATTTTGAATGTGTTATCCAAGCTTGGTCTTGAGTATTCCGTGTTTGTTTTTGGCTTTCACAACAATTAGGATTTCTATGGGAACTACATATGTTGTTCCTACATTTGATTCATTTCTAAATCTTCTAATCCAAGAGGAAGTGAAGCTGATTCAAATGGGTCTCATCAAGGTTTCCAAGTCACAAGCATTGGTGGCTAGTGAGCCTAAGGTACATAAAGAATTAGGGAATCCTGATCAAAAAAGAAAAATAACAAGCCACAAAAAGAATTTGAATCCTCTTCCTCAAAAGAGGAATCATCTAAGAAGGAGAATCCCACATGTGTATATTGCAAGAAATATGGGCATGATGAACATCAATGTTATTTAAAACAAATTGATGAGTTGAAGAATCTTTTAGCAAAGAATAAAATCAATTTTCCTTCAACTATGTAAAAGGATTAATCATCTTCTTCTAAACCAAAGTCAGAGAAACAAAAGGGGAAAGCACTTTTTGTAGTTGTAAATTATGAGTCAGGGAGATGGATCCTTGATTCTGGAGCTTCACATCACATGGCTTCATCATAGAGTATGTTCTCTTCATTTGAAACTTGTTCATCATCAAACATCTTGATGGCTAACAACACATTTATGAGTGTTTGTGGGAAAGGATCTATTGACATAGATGAAGGATCATTCAACGATGTTCTTTGTGTTCCTTCATTGTCAACAAATATCCTTTCTATCTATCAGATCACACATGGTGAAGGAAAGAGTGTTGAGTTCACACCAGATTCTGTGATTATTCAGGATTTACATAGCAAAGATATTGTTGTAGTTGGGGAGGTAGATCATCAATCTCGAGTATAAACCTTCTCACATTTTTCCTCTGATGTTCCTTCGGCTAATGTACACACTCAGGTATCTAGTGTGGACACTTTTGAGGAGATTCAGTATGGTCAAGTGAATCTTGGTATTATTTCAACTAAGGTTCAAGAGACATGTGCTAATACTATACCTCCTACATCTCTTGTTGTTTTTGATGATACCAGTATTGCTACAACCATGGCTTCTATTGATTCAATGCAGCAGGGCATTCATTGTCTTCCAAACACAACTACTTGGGATGAGTACTTGACAGACATTTCATGTTTGTTTTGTGAGTCCTATCTTGTAGACTTGGAGGACACAATAAAGTGCTTACATCTTCTCTTTTCTGAAGTTACTTCATCTTCTTCAGATGTTGAGGGGAAACCTTTTGACCCTCTTGTTCTTTACCCACATGATCATTCCTCACAATTTGACATGAATCTGGCCATTATTGAGAAACATTTGGAGTCACATTTTTCTTTAGAGGAGATATCTTTGGATTTTGATCTACATCCATCTCCACTAGGTTTTGGATTTCCATCTTCTACAATGTGGCCTAGAACACCTGATTTGATGGTGACAAATTTTGGCATTGACATGGGGACACCTAAGCAGAGTTTAGAGACTTCATACATTTTCATCATTCTTCCTACATGTTACTTTTAGGAATGGGAAGATATCCTTCATACATCCTTGGTTTTATTTCTTCCTAAGGGAAGGAATATTGTTCAAAAATCTTGGATCATCTTCAGCTTCTTGTGTTGAGCATTCACCAACAATGTAGGAGATTCTACATTTGGGGATTGCATGATCTCTCTTCTTCTCTCTTGGGGAGGAGTTTTGTCCTAAGTGTTTTCTCTTTCTCATCTTTTGAGAGGTTTCATAATTGTAAATGGGTACCTAACATGGCCTTGTAGCTGGGACCCATCTTTGCATTGTTTAATCCTTTCACCCACCTAAGCTATTCTTAAGGGGGGGTGTTAGTGTAGGTTTTTTAATATTTATTTTTCCTACACATTATTAAGCATACTTAGTGTGGACACAAAAAAGTATCAATTTTTGCTTGCTTTATTTGGGATTAATTGATGACAAATTGGACTTAATGAGGCCTTGATTTAGTGTTGTGATGTGTTTTACACATCCACATTAGGTCTTGGACCCTTGCAAATTGAATAAATTGCATTTAACGATGTCTTGTAAAGGTGTTGTAAAAGACTTTCACACTTCTCTAGACTTAATGGACCTATTCTTCCCCTAATTCAATGTTATAAAATGTATTTAATTGCATTATCACATTAATCTAGAAGGCTTGTAACTTAAACCTAATCTTAATCTAGTGTTGTAATGTGTCTTACACATTCACATTGGATGTTGTTTCCTTCTAGGCTATGTGGACCTCATTTTAATGATGTAAAGTGTATTTAATCACACTTTCACATTGAACTTTGTGTCCTTAGCCCTAATTACCCTTTACATCATCATTAATAGGCCCCTTATGACCCCATATTGTGCATCCCAAGGCTTAAATTGACCAAAGACCTGACTAGAACAACCTAGAAACCTAATTTCTTCACTCCTCGACAATCCAGTTGGAAAATAACCCTTCTGGGACCAAGTCACCCATCTAGGCGAATTAGTCCCATCCAAGTAGGATAAAGTCACCCAGCCTGGCGACTTAGTCCCATTTGGGCTATTTTTGAGGTTCGGGTGAGAAAAATTGGATTTTAAGTTTATTTTTCCTTCATGTCGGCCTTGGGGATCAAATTAACGAGAAAATTAGGTGGATTTCCTATAAATACAAGCTTCTAAACCTTAATTCAAAACCTAATCATTTCATTTATCAATTGTCTTCTCTCTCAATTCAAGCAAGCTAGGGTTTTAGCATTCGAAGTCATCATGATAGCTTTTAAAGACATTCAAGGGCAGATTCTTCATATTTTGCTATAGAAAATCAAGATCTATCATCATGGAAAGTTTTTAACTTCATTATTTCATGCTTAATCACTTTATTTCTTCATTTTGGTTTAATTACCTAAAAAGGGGTTTGAACAAGGCAAACCCCCATGCCCTAACAATCAATATTTTCTCCTTCTCTCCTTGTGTGTTTGCAGATTTAGGTATCTTGAAGGCTTCAAAATCATTGAATAATAGGTTGCAAAGTTGTTGAAGACATATCCTTGTTTGCAAAGCCAAAATATCCACAAAAGTCACTTACAGAGCCAAAAATCAGAGTTTCGGAGGCAGAAACTTGTCAGAAACCAGAGTGCAGACTGAGGGCTTCCGTTTCTACTTTTGGATTTTTAGAAATTCAGAAGTGGACTAAGTCACCAACAATGGTGAATTAGTCCCACTGTACCTATTTTTTAGGAGTTTCTGTAGATTTGGATACCCATTTGGCTGAAACGGGCTTTGGTGCAATTTTCCAGATTTAGGACTAAGTTTCCCAGAATGTCGTAAGTGTCCCAATAGGCTAAAATTTTAGGATAAGTAGCATTTCTAGTCTTCAATCCAGTCTTCAACATATTTATAGGTGTATGCTTTTTATTTTTCTTTTATTGCATTTTTATTCATCTTTCCAAGTGTTTTTGCATATGACAATGTGTTTTCAAACAAGGTGCATTTCTTTAGTTTTCATTTAATAATCGATATATTTTATCAATTTTTTGCATTTATATCACTTCATCTAGGAATATTCTCTTGCATTGATTTTGAGTGTAGACATTTCCCATTTTGGTCCATCTTTCTCCTTTTAGGTGAAAAACCATAAAAGTGCTAGAAAGTCTTTGGGTGCCAAAATCTTTGTTTACACTTAGGTTATAGGAGACATGGTTTATGTGAGGACACGTGGCATAATCCATCAATTACATGTGTCACTCTCACCCACACTTGGGTGGTTGAGTCTCACACCCTCTTTTGGCCTTTTATGCCACCTCACAAAACCACTATTTTGTCTCCTTCTGAGTAGGTTATGCCACATGTTTGGAATTTTCCAAGTAGGCATAACTCCTACCTAATTTGGTTATTTGGGAGTTAGTACCCCTCTTGGAATTATATGCCTATATTCTTCTATATAATCGACACTCACCTCTCCCTCCTATCTAGTTTGGATGAGTTCATATCAACTTGGTCAGTTGAAGGGAGTGCTGATGCATATTGTATCATTTTGTGTGTGATAATATCATCATTTAGTTATTGCACCATATTCCAACATTTCATCCTCTTGCTGCTCTCTTGTAGAAGGTTAATTGTAGTTTTGTAGGTGATCTTGGGTGCTCGAGTTCATCTGCAATTCTTACATTTGGGATCGTGTTCAAATTTTTATTCCAATTTTGTTATATTAATTTTTGTGACACACTAAAATATTGTTTTGGTGTGGTGCACCTAGGATTTAAGGTAAAAGGTGTAGGAAAAGAGTGGTTGTCAATGTTATCTTGAATCTAAAAGTGATTTCATGGCTACAACGAATGAGGGTTAATTAATCAAGTGATAACTAAATAAATTCATTGGGTAAATAAAATAAAACCAAGATGTAAGTTGGTGACATACTTAGGGAATTTACATAGGATCAATATGATATGGAAAGGATTGTTAGTAAAAGGGTATTTACCTTACAAGCCCCTTTTCACTCTAGTAATTAAACTTACTTAGGTCACACTCTTTTTTGTGTCTCAAGTCGTATGATGAGGACACATGTCAAGATCTCCTTTCACCCTCACCTAAATTTTTTGGAGGGTTAATTTTTAATTTTTCCTTTTATAAGGATTCTGATTGTACCATACTCATTATTGTGAGGTTTGTGCATTAATGATGTTTCATTTCTTTTTTGGATAAATCAACTCTTGGCCTCCATATCTTGCTTTTTCTCTTTTTCTGTGATAGGATTTTGATGACAGGTGATCCTTGGGACTGTAGGATTGAGGGATCAACTCTATCAAGAAAATTCCACACTTAGGTAGAGTTGATAAATTTCACTCAGGTACTTTCCCTCGACTAGCAACATGAATTCGTACTTGGGTTCACAAAGCCATACCTTCATGGTGTTGTGATGAAATTACTTGCTTTACTCTAGTATATTAATGGAAAAGTATCCCTTTTCCCTACATTTGGAAATAATTAACGAAAAATGAACCTAATGTTTCCTTGATTTAGTGTTGTAATGCGTTTTACACATTCATATTGAGTCTAGGGTCCTTGTTAATAAAATAGACTTGATTGTGCCTTGTTTAGGGTGTTGCAAAGTGTTTTCTTACACTTTCAAACTAATCTAGGGTTTCATTAATTAATTGTGGTTAATTGGCCCTTTAATTCAAATCTAAGTCATATTAATTGCATTTTTTCAGGGATCTATCTCGACACCCATTAATAATATTGCATGATGTGCTTACATTGGCAAAATTGGAGTCCTAGAAAACTGTGCTAGGACCCATTTGCCACTTTGGGCAAATGGGTCCTCCTAACATAGGACACCCCTTTCTTGGCATATTTGAAATGATTTTTTGATGTTATTTCATCCCCCCGAAGCTTAGTCCTAGGAAATTGTGCTAGTACCCATTCGCCCAAGGTGGCGAATGGGTCGTCCTCACTTAGGACACCCCTTTTTGAATTTATTTGTGGTGGTCCATCTTAATGATTTTAAATCCTAGATCTGATATCGGCTTGGATTATTTTAATTTCAAGGTTAATCCTTAGAATTAGTAATAATATAAGGTTAATTCACATAGTTTCATCTAAGCTTTCAAGTATTCAAGCATTATAGAAAACTTGTGATCAAGAGAGCATCTTCAAGAGCATTTCAAAGGCATTCAAGGGTAGATTATTGAAGTTTTATTGCAGCAACTCAAGATCATATCATCATGTCAAAGGCATAGTGCATCAAACATGTGGTTGAGATAATGTGTGCTGATGTAGTATTGAATATACAAGTTAAGCATTGTTTCACATCCAATTCAAGATCAAGATCTACATTCTACATGGCCACTTAATGTTAGTTTTCATATTTACATTCCAAGACATCTTCCAAGGTATCATCATTTCATTTTTCATGTTTCATGCTTGAATTTCATTGTTTCATCATAAGGTTTAATTACCTAAAAGGGGTTTGACTTAGGAAAATCCCTATCCTCTTATAATCAACAAGTTTTTCTCTCCTTTTATGTGTGTTTGTAGGTTTATAGGTTGAAGATCAAGTGGAGAGAAAGATTGAAGCAAAAATTGTCAAAGTTGTCAAGTTGTCATCCTTATTGTAAGAACACAAAAACAAGACTACAAAATTTGTTTTAGGTTTTCAAGAGCTAAGCACCAAGGAGTTGGAAGTGCAGATCTTGAAGAACAAAACCCAGATCTCAGTTTTTAGAAGCCCTAACAGGGACCCATTTGCCACTAAAGACGAATGAGTCCTTTGTGCCATAAAAAATAAGTTTTTCTCTAAGGTACACATTATTATAGCCTTCCAAAACTTCCCTTATAGTTTCTATAATAGTTAGGAGTCATTTTTGACTGTTATTTATGCATTTTTGCCTTCATAATTGAGTGAAACATCCCAAGAAAACTTAGTGGTTTATCATATTGTTTATTCATTTTGATAAACCCTTTTTTTTGTTTCATTTTGGTGAAGCCAACCTATTGAACATTGTAGTTTTATTGAAGTAGATCTCATTTAAGGTTTTCTACTTTGCATTCAAACTTGCATCTCATCTAGGGTTTTAGAATTGCATTATTTTGCATTTCTTAAATTTGAAAAATACAAAAATATATAATTCATTTTGCATATCATTTAGATCACATAAAATTTGCATTTGAAAAAAAAAAAATTTTGCATTTCAAATTAGTTCTTTGCATTCATCATTTCATTACTTTTTCAAATTGCATTTCATAGTACATTTGCAAAAATCCAAAACTAAAAGTTACTATTCCAGACCTAAAACTAAAACACATTGAAAAAAGCATAAAAATTAATAAAAAATAGTTAAAAAACCCTAATCTAGGACCCATTCTCTCCTACTGGCGAATGACTCCTTGATCAAATCTGAACTGCATCTTCTAGCATCTAAAACTCATTAAAAACACTTTAAAATTAGTCAAAAATATTTCACAAATCCTCATCTAGGACCCATTCTCCTCAACTGGTGAATGAGTCCCTGATTAGGTCCTAATTTGTATTTTCTAGGATTTGAAATCTCCGTTTTATGCTTCTATTTGTTGTTGTTACATTTCTATTTCAGTTTTCTTATTTTCTGTTTCATCAAATACATTAAATCTAGCTTAATTTGTTTCATTTATATTATTGTCAAAATTCAAAATGGCATTTACCTTCAGATTATTTCATAGTGTAATCAGAAAATTACCTTGATTAGAATATGAAAAATGCATTTACACATTTCAATCTAGGTCATTGCATTGCATTTTAAGTCTCTTTCCATTTTGAGTTCATACAAATTACTTTTCACAAATGTTAGTATCTATCTTTTCCAAGTTTGTAAAGAAAAACTTAGTCAATAAGAATGTTAGTCATTCATTTAATACATTTCCTAGTTATGAGAGTCTCTTAGTGCAAGAGAGGGAAAATGTTGATGCTTTCCTTAAACCTACACCCCCTCTTATCTCTCTTATTTGTGGGGATGATGTGGTAGAAGAAGTTGAAAGTGTAGAAAATCATGATAATCATAGTTGATATTTTGCTAATACCTCTCTTACATGTGATGAAGGTATTTCAGTGTTAGAAGATGCACTCATTGAGAATCATGACAATGTTGAAAGCTTCTCTTCTATAATCTCACCTACATTGGAAGATATTGTTGAGATATGGTGTTGTACACCATTGCATAAATTGATTTATCATATATTGTAATTAAATAATTATTTAGTTGTGATGCACCTTGGTGGTGTGGATAATCACACTAGTTAATTATTTGGGGATCACTTGATGTTGTATTGTAACATTGTATTATTATTTAATGTGTGGGAAACATGTGATAATAGTTTAATATTGGGGAAAATATTAAATAATGTGATGTCTTATTACCCAATATTAAATAAGGGGTTAGTGGTTTTGTATTCACATCGTTTTGTGGTACATGGTTTTACCTTACCACTAGTTATATTTTGTGTGAGCTTGTGTCTATAAAAGCAAACACATATGTAGTGGTTTAGGTTGGATGAGTGAGTTGGCTATCATTATTGAGTCTTCTTGAGGAGTGCATTTTTGAAGCATGGAATGGGATGTATGGATTGATGCTTGGAAACATGGGAATGCATTGGAGGGCTTGATGCTTTAGAGGTATTCATTGTAACTCTTGTATTTCTTTATTGTTGAATAATATGATGGAGTATGGATGCTTTTGGAGGCTGGGTTTTTCCCTCTCGAGGGTTTTCCAAGGTATATCTTGTGTTATTTTGTGGCTTATCTATTTGATCTATGCTTTTTGGCAACTTGTATGCATGTTTATCTCTCACGGGTTATGTAGGAAATGATTTAAGATTATGGGTTTGAATGCAAAATTTCCTAACAAGTGGTATCAGAGCTTCCATGGTTGAATAATTTTTGTTATAACCCTAGTTTGAGAGTTTTGCAAAGTTGAAGCCATGGACATGCATGTAGGGTTTGAGGCATTACAAGATATGGACCACATGTTTCCAATGTTTGTATGCATATTTAGGCTTTTGGGTTGTTAAGATTTGTTGGGTTTATTGCATATCTAAAGTTTTCCAAATTTGGGTGAAAGAGGGTTTCTTGATTTGAGTTTTTATATGAGGGTTTTGTAGCAGAAATTTAATATATGACCTCTTTAGACAAAATGGACCTCATGGTTGGATTTAGGTTGGTTGAGAGATGAATTTTGACATAAAATTTGACCTATTTTGGAAAAGTTGAAAAAAAGGGAATTTTTTTATAGCAAAAAGGCCAATTTTCCCAGTTGATCCATGTGCAAAAAATAAAAAATAAAAAATCCCATCATTTAAATTTTGCAAAAAATTTTCATCATCGGGCTTTTGAAAATATTAAAAAATCCCTGCAAAATGAAATGAAAAAAATTAGAAAAGAATTGAAAATTTTAAAAGAAAAAAAAAATTATGTTGATCATCAAAGCTTGCACTTCTCCGATAGTATTATAGGAAATTCAACGAGTGGGGGACTAATTTGCGCCTCAATGAATACCTTTTGGATTTTTATAGAAATATGACTCTTCTCTATGTTTTGGGGAAAGAGGTAGAAAGAAGTGTTAATAAAACATAATAAAAGGGGCGATGCGCCAAAGCTTTTACAACGTTTCCAACCTCAAATTGTTTCTTATAATTGATATGATGGACCAAAATGGCACAAACCCTTCATTGTTGAGAAGAGAACAAGCAACAAAGGCTTAGTGAAAACATAGTGCAGTTATTTAGATCTTCCTATGGGAAGAATCCATTTAGGTCCATCAAATATAAGAATGCTCTACCAATTAATAGAAATACAAAAATTCACATAAAAAATCTTCTCTTTACAATATAATATGAAGAAAGAATAAATTTTACGAAGAATGGAAAAGTCTAAAAGACATAGTCCAATTTCTAAAAGCTAACATTCAACATAAAAGCTTAACGACATGGAAATTAACAACCCATACTATCAAAGTAGACATGCTTTAATCATGAAATAAAGATAAAAAAGAAACCTGGAAAAGGCTATATCATGCACAATCTCAAAGATTTCTTATAAATAGTTTAGACTTCAAATAAATGAACATAAAAACAAAGTTCAGATGCCAATCCGATGATAGTTCAAACTTAAAAAATGTAACATGCTAGATAAATAATAGTTTTTTGTAACATCTACTTATGAAAAGAAAAACTTCCTACTAGATTTATTTTCAAAAGAAAAAAACTCTTGAAGAAAATTATTCTAACCCTTAAAACATGTCGCCACCTTCTATTTATAGCTAGCAAAAGAGAGCACCACCATAAAAAATTTTGGAAATAAAAACTACCAGATTCCCTAGCTTGATAGCTCATGATCCGATCCTGGATATTGATTAGATCACAATGATCTTGGCTCATTAAGTCCCAACTGCAACATTAATGGTTCTTCAAATATTTAGCAAAGATAACTATCAAAGAATGATCAGATTGTAAAAATGCATCCTGGAAAAAATATGATTGGTCAATAGTAAGGTTGACAATGCCGACTCGAAGGCTCCACTTTGAAAGAAAAATAACATGCCACATTCTGAAAAGCTCCACCCCAAGGGATCACTCCAAAAAAAAAAAAAAAACTTCCTAAAGCAAAAGATGACATGTTGAGTGAGCGGGGACTTCTAGCATTGTGAGAATGGATTTAGAGAGAAACTCTGCCCAACTGACATGTGTCTCGGCTTACGCCCAAAAGAAAAATGATACAAAAAAATTTATGTAGCCACCACATGGCACATTACATGCTTTTGGGATATTTTTTTTATTTGAGCGCAGATCAGTTCAAAGCCGAAAACTCAAAAAATACTAAGGCAAAAATCGCTTTACAATTCTGGTGACTCACAAGGGGCCTCTACTTGTGAAGGCATGAAACTAGAGCTCTGGAGCTTCCTGGAGTTTGAGGAAGGTGGAGTGCTGGAATTTCCAATTTGAATTAGTGGGTTGGATGAGAGTACGAAGAAGCTCGAATGATTGATCCAATTCAAGGACCTCCTTAAAAGAAACTCCTCCCCACTTGGTTGAAACAACCTTAACGTAGTAATAAAGTCAGGAAAGGGGAAGTATCTCCTTATGGATTTATTCAATAGTGGGAGACGAGCCTATACCTGAGGGTGCTATGGAAGACTTAACTTTGAGCTTGATCACATCCATGACCTACTCAATTGATAACATTTCTTCGGCTAGTGAGAAGAGGGCGGGCAATTTGCTATCCAAAAAAACTTGAAAGTCCTTCTCGATCTCAATGACCTTTTTATTCAATCCTACTTGATGCTCCTTGCTTTTCAATATGGCCTTGTGGTAGTTGATGAATTTGTTTTCTTTCTGTGATGCAACCCGCCGATCAAAAATTCTTGCATTCTTTAAAACTTCCTCAGTGGTACTATATAACTTGGAGATCAGAGTCTTCGATTCCGTAGATCGGTGAGCATATATGTGCAGAATTGGGTCAACTATTGGTATGAACTTCTCGTTTAATTCCCTAGCATCCTTGAAGAATTACAAGATTGGCCTTAAGATGACAACTGACATTATAATCTTGTCCCATTGTGTAGAGATTAGCCTTTTCAGCATCGGGAGGATCCCAAATCCTTGTGCTACTGCTAACTCCTATTGGAGTTGAGTCTCTTTTACTTTTATGTCCTCCAATCAACCTTTCTCCTGGAGGGTGTTTGCGAGCTCTGATTTTAGTATTCTAATCTCTTCTTCATGAGTCTACAAAATAGACCCAGTCTCCTTTTTCTCCTGTTTTGCTCTTTCTACTTCCTCCTGGGCCTTCTAGAGGTCATCGGAAACCTGAGCTCAAACACTATCCAATTCCTTCCATGCATTCTTCTAGTTGCTCTAGTATTCTATACTTTTCTCATGTTTGACAAAAACCTCTCCTTTTAACCTCTCTATCCTGGCATGAAGCCGACTCTGTTTATCCCGGGCCTCTTCCATCAATCTAGCCATTTCTCCCTGCTAAATCTATAGCTGCCCTAGTTGGGAAATCTGCACATCCTTTCCTCTAATCTTTTCCTGTAGCTTACTCACTGTGTCTTTTATATTGGCTAATTCCTCATGCTTCCTTAGCCTTCTATCCAGTTTCTCGTAGTCGGCGTAGACCTCCTTTTGAGTGGCCTTAGCCAGTACCATTTTGTCTCATAGGAGAGTTTCACTGAAGTTGAGGCCTACGAATTTAATGTCATAATCTTCCATCCACATTTCTTTGGCTGGCCTCGATGCTAGAGGCTTCATGGTATTAATCCACATGGATTTTTTCTCTTCATTGAAATAGGCTTCAATCTTCTTCATGGCTGGTTGCACTGCAGCTTTCACTAGCATTTTCTGTTTTCTCGCTTATTAGGCTTGCTTCGTTGCATCCAAATGAGTTTGGAGACTCTGTGGAGTATCAATTCTTTGTGCATCAAGAGAAGCACCTAGAGGGAGATTGAAATATATAATGGAAGGGGGATCCTCAGTTGTATGAGGTCATGGAGAGGCGAAAGGGAGTGCTATCATGGAAAAAGGTAGGATGCTATATGGAGATTGAAAAGGGGAAACACTCGTTGGAGTGAAAGGGGAAGTGGGAAAAAATAGAGGAATTTTCCTAAAGGTGGATGGTTTTGGTGGAGCTAGAAACATGGATTCTTCAATATTCTCAATGCGGGCCCTTGATAGGGAGATCAAAGAATCAATTGCAGCCACAATAGATGACACTCGCTCAACATGTGGGGTTTCTTCACAAGGTTCAATATTGAATATGGTTGGGGGTTCATTTAGGAACAATAGGTTAGAATTTTTTGATGGAGGGTTATTTTCCATAGGTGGAGGTAGAGGAATGACTAGAGAAGCAGATATAGAAAGAAGAGGGGGAGAAAAACTTACTTGAGTTACCAAATTTGAATGTCTTGGTAGAGTAGACTCTACTTCTTCTTCTACTCTGGCTGGCTCACCGGGTCCACATAGGTCTTGGACTCATCTCCTCTTTGTGCAGGAATAATCGAAAGATTTAGATCCTTTAGCAATTGATCCCACTAAAATTTGACCTTCGGTAACCGCAACTAACCTTTTTAGGGACCATCGGGTCCTTTTTCCTTTTCCTCAGGTACTGACAGAGGAAGTGGCCTGTGAATCTTTCTGTCTTGACCCTCTTCCTTATTTGGGCTGCGAAGTGTGGGAAGTGTAGAGCGCAAGCTTCTCCTATTCAATTTCCTGACTAGTTTCAGGGTTATTGTCCTTAGTATCAACTTCTTTATCATAAAATTTGTCGAACCTTTCATTATGTGGCTGTGTTGGCAACACAAGGGTAGACAACTGAGAGGGGGGGTGAATTAGTTGTCATAAAAAATATACATATTAAACTTATTCTCATATCTGATAAATAAACATGAAAGCATAAACCATCACCACATCAAAACACACATAACACCAAATTTTTTAAATGGAAACCCTGTTAGGGGAAAAACCACGGTGGAGGTTAATCCACAAGATTATACCCTGTTAAAACTATTACAAATGGGGAATGCACATGCATTCAGGCACACTGCCTAGAGCACACTACTCAAATATAAAAGGATTACTTCCCAAAAGAAGAATCACTTTCTTATAGTCACTTTTAGATTACATCCAAAAGATTTTGAACTGAGAAAATAGCATCTTCTAATGCCTGATTACAATTCTGGCTAAGCACATAAACAATTTCATCTGCTCACTCTTCTTCACACTTTAATTTTACCTTCGAAAGATTAGAACATTTTTCACACATAGCACACATCATACATCACACACCATAACCTCAAATGGTATAAAAAATCAATCATATATATCCGCAACTAAGGATAACATCAACTACATGTTGGCCCAACAAAATATGAAACATGTACAAACTATCGGCCCAATCCATAAAAAAATTATCAATCCAGACCAAACAATGTTGGCCAAAACATAGTAAGGACCCAAAACAACATCCTCAAATATGAAACACCTTCAAAAATTATGCCTTGAAGATCCACAACATGCTAGAATCACCCTATTGGCCATGATCATGAAAAACATGAACTCACAGAAGAAAACCACCAATCGCGAGCACAACAATCAATGGAGACCAACACAAATAGAGAATGATCTAGAAACATCCACAAGCATCATGAATCACTAGAGAAGCATCCAAAACAACTCAAATTACTAGAATCACATCATCTTCTTTCAGGAACACCAACTAAATCAACAAAACAATTGTTAGAACACAGATATGCATAACTCAATCAAATCTTCATGCGAACCTCTTAAACATGTGGATAAACTAGATATACTTGTCAACGAACCATTTAATCCACAACCTCTTATCATCAAAATACTGAGCTAGCCACCAAACTGAACTTCATTGCATCACTGACAACCTGCAACTTATTTTATTGCAATTTTCTCAATATCCTCGACATATAAAACCTTAAAGACATTAATGGAAATAGTGTTGACATCAATGACAACCACATATCATCAATATCCAATAGGCTGGACCTGCCCAAACAAGGCGCTAGTGTTCCCAATCTCTTGTCGAAACCTCTAGAAATCCTCCTTTGTTTTCTCCGACCATCCTAGGTGCTTTAGTTGTGTATTGAGGGACTTTCCTATTGGGAGGCTCCTTTGTTATTTCACCATTTTGAAATAAAATTTGAGCCATGGTGGTTTGCTGAGTGGTATGAAGGCTAGATCAACATAGGATTTTGGCGTCTCTGTAGTGGCATTCCTTGTTGATTTAAAATAGTCCCGCTCTTCATGCTTTAAGGTTGGGATATGCTTTATTAGGTTGTAATTCCATTTGTCACAAATGAGAACCAGGCCTCGATGCACCAATGTTTTGGTAAGTACCTCCCAAGCCTTCCATTTTGACAGTGTTATTTAGTCGTTGGCAATGGTGAGGGGAGTTGGGAAAAGTGTTGTCTTGTACATTTCGACACCATAGAAGTTATCCAAAAGGGTTAACTGATAACATGCCTCCAAGGAAAAAACCCTATCTATTATAAATCTCGGGAGTCTAAAAGGCTCCTCCAAAAAACCATGGGCTCTGCTGAAAGTGAACTCATCTGAGCCCAAAAAAAATCTATTGGGGTCTATGGACTTCTCAACCATTGTAAAACCTCAAAAGAAAAATGAATTAGAGGGCGTGGGAATAGGTTTACAAGTACGGGCCCCATGAAATAATCTACAAACCAATAATAATCCCATGTCTTTGAAAGAACATGGGTCCAAACCGAAATCGACTGGTAGGACCCTCTTACATCATACCTAAATAGCGACAAGTATCCTTTAAAAATTTAGAATTTTGGTGCAAAATTAAATGTACCAAGAAAGAAGAATACCTGAACCTGCACTTAGTACCATAATTTTCTAATTGTTCTAGCATTTTCTTAGCTATTATCTCAAAAAAATCAAAATACTTTTGGCTCTTTTCCTTCCTGAGCATAAAATCTAAGCCCATCTAAAAAGGATAGACCTTTTCATCATCATCATAGCCATAGATAGAGGCCAACATTGAGAAAATGGTCTGTAGATCATTCCTGAATGGTCTGTGTTGTAGAAGAAAGAGGAGTTGACCTCCCTTCGGCTTTTCTTTCATTTCTTCCTCATAAAATTGTAGTTTATTTCTAGTTTCCCAACAATCTTCCATTGCTTCCTTTTCGAAGCTCACGACGCCCCAACTTGTAGGGATACCTAGCACATCTCGTATGGCTACTACACTAATCGTAACCCTTATCTTGCCGCTGATTATAACCCTCGTTTCCTTGTCAAAACTACTTGTACATGCATCCACCAGTTCTAGACATGGGTGTACAATGGGCAACATGAATTGTGGAAAACCACAATTCTAAAGCCATAGTGCAAAACCTTTCGATCCCGCAAACTTGATCATTTTTTACAATGCCCCTTCCCTAAGTCTTTTAGGGTTTACCATCCTTGGGTCGAAAATATTGTCTACAAAATCCTGCACGAAATCTTTCTTAACAAGGTCACTTGAAACCTATATTGATTTGGTGTGAGAAAAATGCCATTCTTCCGCCACAGGGGCATTAGCAAATGACTCTCTCTCGAAAATGCTGACGTAGCCTAGTTTTCTAGGGGAAAACCCAGCCTGTCTCCTAGAAGTTGATGCTTTTTCCATTGTTGAGCCAAACATTTTATAGAGAGCTTCTCTAAAGAAATGGTTACTTGCTACTTTTTGCAAAAGTTCACTTTTGGGTGCATTAAATTCCCTTACGTAGATGTAGTAAAGTACTGCAGTTATCAATGTCTTACTAAATGCTACCACAGAGGTGATACATGTGGACTAGGGATCTGTATCCCTTTGGAATGCCAAATTCACCATGAGAATGTAATTAGTACATTCTCCTCGCCGCCCTTTTTCACAAACAAGCTTTCATCTTTGGGAAGTGTGCTTATCGCTATGAGAAATGTGCTCAAGCGATATAAGGTACTTTAACAAGACTTGTGTATTCAATTTTTCAAAGCTTAGCGCATTAATCCACATATTTTTCATAAATAAGTAGATCGATGCTGATGGTGGCAATGGACACATGGCGGCCATTGGTACATGAGGGCATTTACTACTAATGCCCAAATTTATTTCTCGAGGCATCTTGTCAGATTCGCTGTATGATTTACCTCTTATGCTTTGGTTTCCTAGACAATTTATCCATTTCTGCCCATTGAGAGATAGGTTTTTTGTCTGTTGAGCTCGTCGGTGCTACCTTTCTATAAATAGCTTTGCCACCTTAGTGAAATACTTACTCTTTCTAAATCTTCTAGTTTAGCAATCCTTCCCTGTTGCTTCCCATTCTGCTAACCTTTGCTGCTTTGTGATAATGTCAGCTAGCTTGGGTACTCCCATTCGACTTCTACCACAAAGGCCACAATACACCTTCATGGGAAAGGTTACCAATGATAGAATTAAGTGCTTGGTAAAGAAGCGTGTTCACCTCTATGTTGTTGCATTCAAGCAGGTAGTAGGCCAAGACTATGTTGAAGATGAGAACCAGTTGAGATGCAACTCCAACGTTGTTTCTTGCTTCATCACCTCTCTACTTGACCTGAACATTGCCAAGCCCTAGATAGTTGAATTGTGCCACTAAATTTTTGACTTTGCAATGCTGGACGGGCTTGACGAGATTGTGCAAGTGGCGATCCCTGTTGTTGGAATTCTGAGTGCCATGGACCTCCGCAGGCATGTTGATTATGGGGAAGATGTGGCCTAGTTGCCTCTCCTTATTGACTTCCACACCATGGACCTTGAGAGGCATCATTTTTCATCTTGGCCTATGGCCACCTACCTATTTTGGGAGTATGGCATGGAATGCATTCCTGGGCTCGAATAGAAGAAACACTTTGAGTTCCTGGTATATAGCCGTGGCAACCGGAACTGAGGTCCGTGCTATGTTGAGCCCGCATGTGCTGTGTGTTCAACCCCCCTTTTCACCTCGACAAAGAAGAAGAACCCAACGAAGAGATGCTTCAACTGGTTAACAATGACTGGAGGCTTTAGCTTTACCATTTCTTGCACGTTGCCTCCTTTTTTCCCCCTTTTTGCTTTGCAATTCTTTTTGGGTTTTCTTGACAGAGCTTCATGCTTTAATATGAGCCTCAGGCTTGCATTACATTGAATTTTTTTTGATGAATATAATATAATACAATAAGTTTCTACTTCTTCTATGTTATTCTCATGGCTTATTAGCAAAAAACATTTTTACAATTTTTTTTACATATGGTACATAACTGTGAATTTTTTTAGAACCTGCATACCTTAATGGAATAATTTTAGATGAAACTGTTAACTGGTATGTCTAGAATGTTACTATCCATGTATTCTAGCTCATATCCATTCTTTTCTTTGCATGTGTGAATTTAGAAGGGACCCTTCCATAGTGCTTCAAATTTTGTATGTTGACTTGGTTTTGTGCTACACTCATCATATTTTAATACTAGGCTTCCCTCTTAGAACTCTAGGCTGGAGGCCTTCTTGTCGAACCATCATTTGACTACTTGTTGGTGCCTAATCATGGCTTCATATGCCTTTTCCCTCGTTTCCTCAAGATTCAAGAGTTTTTCTAGCTTGACTTCCATTTTGATGCTTTCTTCAACTTCTAAATCCTTGATCAGTTGTAATGCTGGGATTTCTATAGAAATGGGTAGCACTACCTCCTTTCCATATATTAATTCATATGGGGTGGTCTTTAAGATTTTTTTGGGCATGATCTTGTCAACCCATAGATGATTATTCCATTCCCTTTTTTTTTTCTGACTCGATGCATTTGATTAACCTAATTACACTACAACAAAATAGACAAATAGTGCCTAAAATAGCACTGGATTTCAGTGTATTTCAGTCCACAAATTTGGCGAGTTGGCTGGTGCTAAACTTGGCGCAAATAGGAATGGTCATCTTGGTGCCGAATTTTATGCTGACTTTTGCGTCGGATGTAACACTGGAGTTAGCATCGAAAAATCACAACGCCCCCATTAGTGCCTAAAATAGTGCCTGGAAATAGTGCCAAAAATAGCACCTCTGTTAACGACTAAAATAGCAATGGGAAATAGTGCCTAAATTAGTGCCTAATTAGGCTTTCAGTTTTGCTTCTATGTCTACTCCCATTTTTGCTTCTAGTTTTTCTTCCAGTTTTGCTTCCAGGTTTGCTTCCGGTTTTGTTTCTAGTTTTGCTTCTAGTTTTGCCTCTAGTTTTGCTTCCAGGTTTGCTTCTAGTTTTGCTTTCGGTTTTGCTTCTGGTTTTGCTTCTAGTTTTTCTTCCAGTTTTGCTTCCAAGTTTGCTTCCAATTTTGCTTCCATGTTTGCTTCCGATTTTGCTTCCAATTTTACTTCCAAGATTGCTTCTAGTTTGGCTTCCATTGTTTCTTCTAAAAATGCTTCTTGTTTTGCTTCCTTTTATTAATTTAATATGTTTTATTTCAATTTAATTAGTTAAATATATAGTGCCTCTTAAATAACTCATGATTATAGACTAAGTAATTTAATTATTTAAATCATATGATTAAATAACAAGACAATTATTATTTTTGGGTCAGTAACACAAAATTTTTGTATTGCTTGTAAAGATAAAAAAGTACATCTATTGTTCAGTGTCATTACCCACCAAAATTCCACAACAAACGAAAAAAACTAGAGGCACCTTAACATGTAGAGTAAAACATTAAATAAATCCTGTAACCCTTGTAACTATTTACTAGTAAAATCCTTACAAAAAATAACCACCATTAACAGTGTTCAGAGTTACATGCTTTAATACAACAAAAGCGGAGGGAGAATTCAAAATCAGACACAGACAAACACGACTAGTCTTAACGAGCTCCACCTAGACCCAACAGATGCTTGGCAAAGCTTTTTATTTTCCATTGGGCCAACGAATAAAGGGTTTGATCCCCTGTCTCCCATAGAGATCCTCAATTTCATCATCTACCAGTCCTTCAGAATAATCTAAACCTACAGTCGGAACCGCCCATTCAAGAATGGACTCCATGCCTACCAGAAAATTTTCATGCACAATTTTTTGCATCACCATCCTCACCATTTCCACTAGTTCACCTAAATCCAAGCCCCACGCTGCAATTAAGGAGTAAACGTCCATGTTGGTTTAGTATCTGTGTTTCAAAGAGCTGAAATCCCTACCACAAATCATTTTTGCACACTGCACTAGCCGCTCGTTTTCAACAAGGAAAAATACCTCTAGTCATTTTCTAGATGCCTCTCCATAAAATGGACCCAAAGATCTTCATGATCAGAAGGTGAAATTGGCTTCCATTTCTCCTGACAACTAGCGCTGCCACCACCAAAGTTTGTTGTAGAGTTTTTCTTGACCCTTTCCAAATGCAATTAACACATCTTAATCGAGGGCTTGCATTTAACACCATCTTAGATTTCCCACACTTTCTATTAATGAACTACTACTTCACCACTACCCGCCACCCCTACCTTCACTTGTCGTGTCAAACCTACTTCACTCGCTTCGCCACATTTTTCATTTAAGGTGTTTTCCTCTTATGTGTTTTCACCTAAGTCTGCTAACTTAACACTTCTAAAATCCTCCAACCTAAATTCCCCTGTTTCACCAAAATGTAAAGCCCATTTAGATAAGACATCCGCTTCCACATTACCACCTCTTTTAATGTGGCTCACCGCAAAACTTTCAATTACATTCTGGAGGTGCCAAGCATTAATTTTACCTTTCATCACCGCATGAAATATTATTGTAACATGATCATCATCTATAATTAAAACAAGTGAGTTGAATATCTATAATTTAATTGAATTTGACAACATCCATCCTGAGTAGTAAATTAAAATCATCATACATAATAAATATCCATCCAAAAATCATCGACCACTTTTAATATATATAAATTGACAAGTCAATACTGATAAGATCATCATCATATATAACTAAAACAAGTGAAAGTCAAATATGCTAGTACATTAAAAACATTTCAAAATGATACATGTACAAATAATATAAACAAAATTGATAAATTATGTAATTCAAACTAATACAAGTCAAGATGATACATGTCCAAATGATATAGTGAAAAATTGAAAATGATATGTATGTCAATATGATACAACTCAATAATATAGTACTGTAGGCCGTGAAAATGATACATATGATAGTAACCATGAAAAAAGTCATCATAATGATATATCGACAATGATCCATGATGCAGTCTATATGATCATGAATGTCACTAGTTACTATCACTAACTGTCTCATCATCATCATCACCATCGTGATCATCATCATCATCATCATCATTGTCGTCATCGCTATCATCACTGTCATGAGCCTCAGTGTCTTCCGCATCTATGTCATCATCCTTTGCCATGTGATCTGTACCAACAAAACCAATATTTTGTGGATCTATATCATGTTGAGGATCATCTTGATCTTTTGGAAGACCCGTGTTCTGAAAAAAAAACATTTAGAATGAAAAGTTATTATTTATTTTATGTAGTAATTTATTTTTCTGTTATATATCTAATATTACAACATATGAGATGAAACCATAATCATATTACATAATATCAAAGAGAGTAATAAGATATTATGCTTAATTAATTACATCATATTGATTAATTAATTAAGTCACTTATTCCTCTTTATTACTTAAGCTAAACTTAGGCACATTAATAATTAATTAATTATTAATTATTAAGTGTGCACACTAGGGTTTCATTTAGAGTTTCCCTTTTAGGGTTTCTTGATCTCCTTCATAAGGATTGATCTCTTTTGTAATCATTGATTCTCTTAATGCATTTTTACTGAGAGGTTTACAGAACATCATTTTTGGTTCTTCATATCTTTTGCATGTGACATGTATCCATCTTGCATGCAGGTGATCTTGGTTTTCTAACATGGTATCAGAGCTCCAGACTTGTAGCTGCTTGTTCGTGATCTGAAGATATGGCCTCTCTGTGAGTTTCAAGTGCAAGGGTTTCCACAGGCATCTTTTCTACAAGATCTGGGGGTAGCTATTTTTTCAGGACACTATGGGCTCAAACGGACGTTGCCATCGCGTTCGCAGCATCCCAAAACCCTAGAAATGCCTGTCAAATCGTCCATTTTGGTGCAGTTGATCCAGGAGGCAAAATTTTTTTGGTCTGAGGGCCGTACGACCTCCCCAGCACGCTTCTCGAGGCTCAAAAATGAATTTTTTTTTAAAGAAAGCATTTTTCTTGGGTTCTGTGCCTGCACGCCCAGTATAGAAGGGGTTCGCCGCCCGACGGCCACCGGGCGACCACCCAAATGCCACCGCCGGCCCACTCCACCACCAGTCTGCCATTGATCTCCCCAACTACCGCGGGCTCCTCCTCCAGCAGCGGAGGTCACATGCATGACAGGGAGCCGAGCCTCCACCCCTGGCTGACATAACCGGCGATGGAATATTCTGGGATGGGCAGGGTAATATCCGACATTTCAATGGCATATTCTAGGCAATCAAAGAATATTCTGTTACCTGCAAAGGAAACCGGTGGCCAAAATTTTTTTCCGCAGGGGGGGCAATTTTTTGCCCCCACGGCCAGATGGCTGTCAATTTTAAGCTCGCACTTTGCTGACATCAGCATGACGTCATCTATACGGCCGGCCCCTCTTTGCCCCTCCTACCCCTAATTTTCCCTAAAAGAGTAGTTTTTTTCTTTTGGTCATAACTTGGGCATACAGTATCGAAATCGGGCAAACAAGATATCACCGGAAAGCTGGTTCCAAGAACTTTCATTTGGTGCAATTTATTTTATAGAATTTTTCTATTTTCCTACATTTATTTCTATTTGAAGTCAGATGTACTTTTTATGCTTCCGAGCTCATAACTTTTTACCACGATGTCCGATTTTTGCCTCGTTTGCATCATTGGAAAGGTATTAAGGAGCTCTATGTTGCTGTCCATACACTTTTTCTGTATCTATCCTAGGTTGATCACTTAGTCCAGATTTGGCCCGATGGGTTGTTTGGAGATTACTTGGATATTTTGGCAGTTGGGAGGGTGCATCTTGCATCTTTGCACTTTATTTTCAGTAATACATCTTTCAATAATTGCTTGCTGCTTCATAGATTCCAGGGTTGTTCCTGTTTGGAGATTTCAAGTGTTCCATGGCATCGGGTCTGCTGTCACATTATTTTGATTCTGGTTTTGGTTTCAGTTGTAGACAGAAATATCTTTCCTTGCTTGTTAGATTGCGGTTCCAGTGTTACTCTACAGAGTTCTTCCAGTGCTTCTTTGCAGCATGTCATCACATTGTAGGGGGGTTTTGTCCCACTGGGTTTTTCCTTCTCTACCTCATTCTTGCATTTGTAAATGGGTACCTAATCAGGCCTAGTTGTCGGGACCCATCTTTGCTTTCATGCATCTTATTCTAGTGTTTTAGCTTCTTCCTAAGTTCATCTTAAGTGTTAGAGTAATAAGTTATTATGCTTAATTAATTACATCATATTGATTAATTAATTAAGTCACTTATTCCTCTTTATTACTTAAGTTAAACTTAGGCACATTAATAATTAATTAATTATTAATTATTAAGTGTGCACACTAGGGTTTCATTTAGGGTTTCCCTTTTAGGGTTTCTTGATCTCCTTCATAAGGATTGATCTCTTTTGTAATCATTGATTCTCTTAATGCATTTTTACTGAGAGGTTTATAGAACATCATTTTTGGTTCTTCATATCTTTTGCATGTGACAGGTATCCATCTTGCATGCAGGTGATCTTGGTTTTCCAACACACATACCATAATAAAATTTCAAATTCCCTAGCTAATGCTTGAGATTGAGATTGTTAACCTTGAGAGAGTATGACGGGAAAAATGCATTTGATATGGCTATTATTTTCAAAGACTTCAAGCGGGATGTACTCCACATTGACACCATTCCTCATTCTTCACTTGATGGCATCAAGGAATGGCTGAACTCCATGGATATAAAGTATTATGAAAGCAGAATGAACTTGAATTGGAAGCCAATTTTGAAGAGTATTACTGATGATCCAGATAAATTTTTTGAAGATGGTGGGTGGGAATTTTTGAATATGGAAGCTAGTGATTCTGACTCTGATAATTCAGAAGAGTCAGATCAAGGATATGAACCCTCTAATGTAGAAGAGGAATTAGAATCATATTTCATGTAGCCACCATCAAGAGTGTTACAAGCCAACAAGATGGAGATAATTCTTATATAAGGATAATTTTTAATGTTGTAGGTACCGGCTTTAATGCCAACTACAATGGCAACATTGAAATTCTCTAGCAGTATTTATGTTAAGGAAATTTCCTTTGGATGCAAGGATTCAAAGCACATCAACCATGTGGTACAGATGATTAAATCCCAGAGATGATCTATAGAAATGAAAGAGTCTGAAAAGGTAGAGAAAGCTACACTAGTGACTCAGGAGAAACTTCAACTTTCAAAAACAAAGCCAGTTAGGTTGGCAGACTTGTGAATTAGGCCAACATTTGGTGGAAGAGGAAGAAAGATGACTGGAACTCTGGAGGCCCACCATACTAGTTTTCAATATTCAACCATGAGAGAAAAAGAGAGCTGATATCATGTATCAAAACATTAAGCATGCATTCTTCCAGCCAGCAGAAGATGATTGCTTTGCTTCATTTTCATTTGCATAACCATATCATGGCGTGGGAAACAAGAAGACCAAGGATGTACAATTTTATGTGGAGGTAATTGATGTGGTACAAACTTTAGGAGGGTCAAGAAGGTCAATGTATGATCCTGATGAAATTGAGGAAGAACAACAAGAGAGGGACAGGAGAAAAATAAAATCAATACAAAGTTTCAAGGATTTGTCAAAGCGAGTAAGAGAGCTACGGGAGCAACCTCATCTAAAATATTTTGAACTAGAGTTTGATATACAATTTAGAGAGCTTGGTTTCCATGGAGTTCCTTTCAAAGCCTTTGCTTTTATTGTTCCTACAGTAAACTGTTTGGTAGAGTTGGTGGAATTACCTTTCTTAGTAATCACTATTAGTGAGATTGAGATTGTTAACCTTGAGAGAGTATGACTTGGGCAAAAGGCATTTGATATGGCTATTATTTTCAAAGACTTCAAGTGGGATGTACTCCGCATTGACGCCATTCCTCAATCTTCACTTGATGGAATCAAGGAATGGCTGAACTCCATGGATATAAAGTATTATGAAAGCATAATGAACTTGAACTAGCAGCCAATTTTGAAGAGTATTACCGATGATCCAGAGAAATTTTTTGAAGATGGTGGTTGGGAATTTTTGAATATGGAAGCTAGTGATTTTGATTTTGATAATTCAAAAGAGTTAGATCAAGGATATGAACCCTCTGATGTAGAAGAGGAATCAGAATCTATTTCATGTAGCCACCATCAAGAGTGTTACAAGCCATCAATATAGAGTTTCAAGGATTTGTCAAAGCGAGTAAGAGAGCTATGGGAGTAGCCTCATCTAAAATATTTTGAACTAGATTTTGCATACCATTTAGAGAGCTTGGTTTTCATGGAGTTCCTTTCAAAGCCTTTGCTTTTATTGTTCCTATAGTAAACTGTTTGGTAGAGTTGGTAGAATTACCTTTCTTAGTAATCACTATTAGGGAGATTGAAATTGTTAACCTTGAGAGAGTATGACTTGGGAAAAAGGCATTTGATATGGCTATTATTTTCAAAGACTTCAAGTGGGATGTACTCCGCATTGACGCCATTCCTCAATCTTCACTTGATGGCATCAAGGAATGGTCAACTCCATGGATATAAAGTATTATGAAAGCGAATGAACTTGAACTAGCACCAATTTTGAAGAGTATTACGGTGGTCCGATAATTTTTGAAGATGGTGGTTGGGAATTTTTGAATATGGAAGCTAGTGATTCTAATTTTGATAATTCAGAAGAGTCAGATCAAGGATATGAACCCTGATGTAGAAGAGGAATCAGAATCATATTTCATGTAGCCACCATCAAGAGTGTTACAAGCCAACAAGATGGAGGGAATTATTATATAAGGATAATTTTCAATGTTGTAGGTACTGACTTTAATGCCAACTAAAATGGAAACATTGAAATTCCCTAGCAGTATTTATGTTAAGGAAATTTCCTTTAGATGCAAGGATTCAAAGCACATCAACCATGTGTTCAAATGATTAAATCCCATAGATGATCTATAGCAATGAAAGAGTCTGAAAAGGCAGAGAGAGCTACATTGGTGACTTAGGAGAAACTTCAGATTTAAAAAAGACAAATCCAATTAGGCAAGGCAGACATGTGGATCAGCCAAATTTGGTGGAAGAGGGAGAAAGATGACTGGAACTCGAGGCCCACCATACTAGATTTTGGTATTCAACCATGAGAGTAAAGAGAGAGCTGATATCATGTATCAAAACATTAAGCATGCATTCTTCCAGCCAATGGAGAAGGAGATGATTACTTTGCTTCATTTTCATTTGCATAACCATATCACAACTGGGAACCAAGAAGACCAAGGATGTCCAGTTTTATGTGGAGGTAATGGATGTGGTCCAAAATTTAGGAGGGGAAAGAAGGTCAATGTATGATCCTGATGAAATTGAGGAAGAACAACAAGAGAGGGACAAGAAAAATAAAATCAATACAGAGTTTCAAGGATTTGACAAGCGAGTAAGAGAGCTTTTATGGGAGCAGCCTCATCTAAAATATTTTGAACTAGAGTTTGATATACCATTTAGAGAGCTTGGTTTTCATGGAGTTCCTTTCAAAGCCTCTACTTTTATTGTTCCTACGATAAACTATTTGGTAGAGTTGGTGGAATTACCTTTCTTAGTAATCACTATTAGTGAGATTGAGATTGTTAGCATTGAGAGAGTATGACTTGGGAAAAAGGCATTTGATATGGCTATTATTTTCAAAGAATTCAAGCGGGATGTACTCCGCATTGATGCCATTCCTCAATATTCACTTGATGGCATCAAGGGAGCTAAACTCCATGGATATTAAGTATTATGAAAGAAGAACGAACTTCAACTGGAAACCAATTTTGAAGAGTATTACTGATGATCCAGATAAATCTATTGAAGATTTTGGTTTGGAATTTTTGAATATGGAAGCTAGTGATTCCGATTCTGATAATTCAGAAGAGGCAAAGAAAGGATATGAACCCTCTGATGTAGAAGAGGAATCAAAATAAGATGAGGAAGGTTCAGAATATGAATCTCTTGTGGAGTTAGAGGAGAAGGAAGAAGAAGAAGCATATTCTAAAGAGGAGGAAGGTAAAACATGGGATGAATTAGAAGCCAAATCCAAAAATGCATATAAGGAAAAAGGAGATGAGTCTCACAGTGAAGAGGAAAGGTGGCAATGAAAGGTAAAAGCTATAGGGAAGTCTTAGGCACCTGATATTAGAGATTCAAGAGGAATACCTACCAAGAGGCATAAAGTTAGATGAATTGAGTTCACCTACGTCCTTCTACTATTTATTCATGCACATAAGCAGTCATCTTGTAATCATAATATTTGAGCTCTATTTACTTATCCTATGCATCAATAAACAACTCAACACAAGAGATACACATTGAAATATTAACACAACAATATCCAAATAAGTTATTGAAACTCAACTATTGATACCTCGTTCTCCATCCAGATTAAAAAATTGTTCCACTTTTTATTTTGTAACAAATTATTTTCAAATTGCTTTGGATGGCGGCCATATTTCTCCTCCTGTCAAAACATGGCACATGGACTAGTTAAACTAATTAATATGCAATCATTTACTTTTTCCAACGATTTTTTTATTTTATTTAACATATTAAATATACTTACAAATGTACAGATCAAGGCCTATAAACCTTTCTGGCCATTGCAATGCATGACACGAAGTTTCTCAAGCCTAGCCTTGGAGGCCTTGTCCTAAAACCTATACTAATTCAATTTAACTATGCACAAATAAAATTTAAATATCGTTTAATAAATTTGATATAATCTTATGAGAAAATCCAAATCCCTGCATACTCTCCTCACTAGACTTCCTCCATGCATCAAACTTCTCATATGCTTTTACAAGCTCTTTCCATACTTTCACACTTACATCAATTGGCCTTTTTTTTCTGCCTTAGCTCAAGAGGGATTTTTTTTATCTTCTTTGTTTGGTTGCACCGAAATCTCTTGTAGTCTTGAGACATTCGTAGCTTTGTCTTCTTTACAGACCAACATGTGCCAAAATCAGTCTCCATGTCATGGATAACTACTTTTTTCAGGTGCATGGGTATCTTTGAGAATGGAAAATGTAGATGGTCTTTGAACTGTTGAAGGCATGATTCCTTCAACCTATTCACAAATGTTTTCCTAGCATCCGTCATTTGGAATTCCCCTGAAACCACCTCATATTCTATCTTCGTATTGTAGCTACCAATGCAAGATTGGAAACATGGTGTGGTGGAACTCTGTGTCCTAGGAGTGGAAGTCTCTGCTCCCTGTTCCACATTCTTAGAGTTTACTGTCACTTATTTCCTCATGGATCTTTTTCTTGATCCAATACTAGTTGGGGAATCAATTGATTCCCTTTGACACAATTGATTTGTTTGCAATGTTTGAGGGGTGTTAATAGGTTATTTTTCTATGTATCTGGCAAGTGTTATCCAATCCACATTAACCAATTTGTTCACTGCCTCTACCCCCAATATGGAAGCCAATTCATCTTTATCTTTGTCAGTCTAATGTCCCTATTTATATTTTTAAATTATATTTCTTCTTTTAAATTTAGAAATAAAAAACTAAAAAGTAAAATTCAAAGAAACAATGGAAACATTTACAAATCTATAAATTGATAATGAATTACCTCATTATGGCCAGAGTTTGTTGTCAATGCTCGCTTCCCTCCATTGCTTGACATTTTGAGGCAACCTAGGGAAAATTATTTTCATCTAGTTTGTGGAGGAAAACAAAGTAAACACTGTCAGGTATGAAAGTTTTCGTCTAGTTTGTAGTATGAAAGCTTTATTTTGTGGGAAAATATGTTGACTGGGTTTGCTTAGTGTTGATAACCTAGGGAAAATATGTTCACTTGGTTTTCTTAGTGTTGATAACCTTATCATGAAAACTCTTTCATAATGCAATCTTGCATGAATTTGTCATGGAATTGGTGACTATGGTGCGATTGGGAAAAACCAAGCTGTTTCTGCATTTATTTTTAGCAGTTGCTCAAAAGTGATCAACCCAATTCCTAGATTTTCCAAGCAGTTCACTATTTCCTTGATACCCAGGTTAGGGAAAGAATACAAAGGCATCCTCGCTTCATGCTATAATATTTTGAGCCAAATCTCAAATGGTTAGGGTAAATTTTTTTGTTGGTTTCTCAAAGGTTTTGCAATTTATAATGATGGGACAATTTAGAGGTTGCCTAGACTGGTTAGGCCATGAATTAGTAAACAATCACAAATTCAAATGAAATACAAAGAGCAGTAAACAATCATGAATTCAATCAATAAAAAAAAATTGTTACCTTAGCTATGGTGTCATAAACTAAATTGAATTTATCATAAAAATTCAACTTAAGGCTGACAATCTGCACGAGTTATTTGAGAAGGAGAAGATCAACAAGACAACTAGTTTTTTGGTCAAAATTCATGAAATAAGGTCCAACATGGAAAAGAGTCTGGAGATTCCTTAGATTTTTGGTTCTCGGTCCCTTAGGATGCTTGGTCTCGTGGATGTTATTAAAATCTCTCATTCATTCATTCATTCATTCATTAGTTGCTGGTAGCGCCCTGCTCTCTTCCTTTGCGTGACGTTTTTCCCTTTTTTGTCATCTGATTTCTTCCTTCACATGGGAAAGTTTAAAATTTTTGATTTTGATTCATTAGTCATGATTTAGTCAACGTTAGTTAATGCCAACTTTAGTGCCAAATTTTGGCCGTTAATGTAATCTATTTGGGACGTATAAGGCAGTGTCAAGTGCGCCTAATTTAGTGCCTGCCATTGTTGTATAGTGACTATTTTCATTGTTGTGTATCACAAGACCCAGAGTGTTGGAAATAATTCCAAGTCCTGCCTTATTTTTGTGACCACCACTATCCCATGGCTCCTTCATTAGCTCAGTGTGGTAGAACAATTTTTACCGCGGTCTCGCAAGGTGCTTCATCCTTCTCGGCAGTAGTGCGGTGAAAGCTTCTGTGGCGGTACACGAGTCTTCCTTTTGTTCCTCATGGTGTTGCAGTGACTCCCGTAGTCCTGCAAGTCTTCTACCATTGGCGTGCGGTAGTGTGGTAACCACCATTGTCCTACGGCTCCTTCATCAGTTTAGTGTGGTAGAGTGGTTTTTACCGTGGTCCCACAAGTTGCTTTTTCCTTCTCGACGGTAGTGCGGTGAAGCTTCTGTGGTGGAATTTTTATTCATAGAGGAGGCCATGAAGGGAGGACATGGACAACGTAGAAATACTACATCGCTAAGAGGAAAGTGGGTGGAAATAGATGAGACAACAAAATCTACAAATACAATAGAGGCAAGAAGAGAAAGCAACCTCAACCAAAGGAGGAACGTGTTTATGAATTCACAAATGCTAGAACGTAGAGGAGATAAAGTCATTTTTTTTCCATTAGGCCTCTGAGGTCAAACTTATTGGTTGAAAATGCACAGGAATGGTGATGAAATGTGATTCTATGATCAAGGGAAAAGTTTGAAAATTAGGATAGCCAAAACATGATATCAATATGTCCAATATATGACTAAAGTGAGGTTTTGTGTTGGATAGGATATTTGTTGAAATGATATAATTGGTGTACTAAACATTATTTACTATGTTGTGTATTATAGGGGTGAGATGAGGCCATGGTAATAGATTGTGTCACATCAAATGAGGACATAATAGATGAAGTGGGACATCAGGTACTCAAATTTTGACTTAACTTAGGAAAAAATGATCTGATGGAATTTTGTGATACACCCATATTTTTTCACAGTATTATTGAAATTTATAATGTATTATCCAATCTTGAAATAATTTAATGCATGTTGTTGATAATTTTAGATGGAGATTGGAGAAAATGTAGAGCCTAAGTGTTCAACTAGCAAAAGAACAAGATACGTACATGGACGTGGACCTAAAACTATTAAATCACGTAGATGACAGTGGGTGGAAGAGGATATGACAATGGATATTGCACACAACAAATGATTGCACTGAAGAAGAGGTAGGTCAGGACTATAGTACATGGGATGAATACTTTGAGAAAATTGTTGTTTGTGGATGTTCTGTATGTTGTGGAAAGAAACAATTAAAATGAGAGATTGTACAAAGACATTACATATATGATGAGCTTCTAGTTGGTAGTATGCCTCCTACAATCGATTCAAATCCAATAGGAATTATGGTGAGGAATTTTCTAATTTTCTATAAATAATATGTATACTTCGTTTAAACATTGTTTTATATTATTTAAATAACTGATTTTTTCTTAATGGATACTTGCAAGATAAAGTTCTTGGTTTAAAGTTTCTTGGATCACCAACTTCTAGCCTAGAGGGCAATGATCATTTATCAGATGATACATCTAACAAAAATATGTGCCAATATACCAGCTTAGAAGATGAGGAATTGATGAAAACAAGTAACAGAACAAGAACCGGTGTGAAGGTGCTTAATTTGCTTAAAGACAAGGGGAGGGTGGACTGCATACCCTATGAGAATGAATGTGATGGAGATGATGACTTGCCCTTGAGTTTGAGATCAATTTACAAAGAGACATTTGATCATCGATTATATTGCTCTTGGTCTAGTGATCAACAACTACCTAGAGTGTATGAGGTGTTTCAATTTTGGGGATACAACTACGTGATATGACCCTCCAATATTCATGGAGTGAGTCCAGGCCTCTTTATTTCCAAAATGTACATGTGGGATCCAAAAATAGAAACAATTTAGAACAAACCACTAGGAGATTAATTCCATATTATGGTCCATCATATTACAGTGGTGAATGGAGAAGGCTAGCAGAATATAAGCCTAGCATGTCAACATATAGTCTAAGTTCAAATATGTATACACATCGTCTCCAATTGGAAAGTGGAAAAGAAATGAATAGAGGTCATATTATGTATATAGATGGACGTGCATACACACACAAAAATATTGCAAGATTTATAAATAGTAGTAAGGGAAGGGACCCTAATGTAAGACCAAATTGTCAATTTGTTGAGGTTATAAATGATAAAGATGGAGATATGGAAAGAGAGGTTGATATATTGATAATGGTTGAGGCTATTATGTACCTTACCATTGGGGATGAGTTATTGATTGATTATCCCTTCTTAAAATGCACTCCTGTGCGAAAGAAGAGGGAAGAAAAAGGTCTCCCTAAGGATGTTCTTAAGGGTAGAAAACCAAAGAATAATAAATGAGTGTGGATTGATGTTTTATAAACTATGTTGTCAAAATTGCATTTTATAGCAATTATTGTATAAAAAAGGTAGTCTATAAAATAATTTTCCATTATTCAATTGATGTATATATGTTCATATGTACAATTTATATAATGTCTAATATATGTATGTCGTTCATGTGCAAGTATTTTTCTATGAAGATATTTTGAACCCAAAATGGATATTTGTCATACATTATGATCCAAGATTAAGGCATGTATTTGATGATGCATTAGTGGATACTGAGAAAAACAATGATGGCCAATAACATGAGAGAGAGGGATTAGAGAACATCGAAGAAATTGACATCCATGATGATGTTGAAGATGGTTATGTTTAGGCACAAGAAGACAACAATCTAGAGTTAGATGATGTTATGGAAGATAACAATATGGATGGTATAGAAAATGATGATCCAAATACATTTGGTAACAATATAGATGGTCTATAGTCAAATTTCAATGATGATGAAGATGATGCAGGTCACGACGAGGATGATGATAATATTAAATACTTGAAAGAACATATGAACATTGACAATGATACACTGGATGCCATTGTAGTAGACAATAAAGTTAATGACCAAGACTTCTAAATTTTCATAATTATTTGCAATCCATGTTTAAAAAAGGATGATTCTTATGGCCTAAACTTTGAAATGCTTCATTAATATTATGTTGTACTTGGACAATTAAAAACCCGTTTTATTCTCCTAGCAAGATTTTTTATTTTCCATTATAATTCTAGACCAAACAACATTTGCGGGGATGGCCTTTTATACCAATCTTAATTTGTATGAAGTTCACGAACTTGTTGTCAAGTAGTAAATTCCTTTCATAGACAAGAAATGTAAAGGATTCATTTAAGAAAAGATAAGTAGTCTCTTTTTGAGGGTAATCCACATGTAAAAAGTAAAAAGCACATAAAAAACAATTGTACAGTAGAAAATCAGATTCAATCAGTTATGTCTTATTTCACTTGCACACTTATCTAAAAGACATGGGGTATTCACCATACATTTCCCTTGACAAAGCAAACATGTTCTTTCATTTATTTTTACTATATATCTTAGAAGTGAAATTGTTGTTACATAATGATGCACTGAGAAAATAATATATACAAAAAAATGCATAGAAAATGTTTGAAATTTAATATGCAACCTATTGTGTTGTGCTTAAAGGAATCAAGATTAACTAGGACAAGAAATAAAAGTAAATTTTTGATGATTGTACTTAAAAGTGAACAAGATATGAAAAGTGTGGACAATGATGGTGCTGAAATTGAAAACCTTGATTCCGATGATATTACTGTTTTATGTCATTTGGGATAAAGAGCACATACAATTTTATATACATATAAAATGAATATTTGAAACTAGTAAATTGAAAATGTAAACACTGTAAGATTTTTCCTTAAACAATAATTCACATACTCACAAAAAAGGGTGAAGCATTTTTTATTCAAACTTTGTTTTATTTAATAGTCACAACAATAAAAGAATATTTACAAGTACAAGAATATCTACACTGTTTCATAGAAAATAAGGAATGTTTCATATAATAGACAAGTACAAGAATATATCATCATCATCATATCCTTAATTAATACCTATTGCAATATCCTTTAATTGTTCAATCTTTGGTATGAATTGTTGGCAGAAAAAAATTAG
The DNA here is from genome assembly GCA_007258455.2 of Sequoia sempervirens. NCBI lineage: Eukaryota > Viridiplantae > Streptophyta > Pinopsida > Cupressales > Cupressaceae > Sequoia > Sequoia sempervirens. The sequence continues at coordinate 394,192,397 of VDFB02270651.1, read as the reverse complement.
GATTACTTGGATGCTTCTTCCATTTATTTTGTATCAACATATGTTTGTGAAGACACAAAAGTTAATAAAATATTAATGCACGTAACTCACAATTATTTAAATAAGAAACTTTTTTAACTTTATTATTTTTAAATAGTTTCCATTTTTATGTTGAACATGTAACAAGGCAAATTAAGCTCAAATTTTTAAAAATTTTAGTAGCTCTACCAACATCCACAATAAATGCTTTACTGTATCAGCATACTCATTCACATAAGCACAATATTGAGGCTCAATAACTAATATTCATTCAAATATAAGAAGAAATAAGTATGGCAAACATAAGAAAAATAAAGAATGATAACATAGTTATGGAGAATCTCTGATAATAAGATGTTCTCCATTATATTGCTTCAATTGATATATATTAATAATAGAAATCTTTAAAATGGAAATGATATATGATGATGATAATTTAAAACTAGGCCTTGGTTTCCTACTTATACAGGAAGCAACAAGCTACATTCCTTTTACAAAAAGAAACGAACTTTCACAACTACTTCTTTTACTAACAACTATTTAATTAGCATAATTAAGGAAATAACAAGACTTAAGACATTTTGACATATGGTTCCATTATTCAATGTAGAAGACTCATGATCATTGATCTGGAAAAGTCTTCCTCTCCATGATGAATTTCCAAATGCTCTCGTCTTAGTGTCCTATTCTTCTGAAACCAAATACTTTTCCTCCCACTAATACATTGTAAAATCTGATGGCCAATTATATTCCTAGATCTTTTGCATGTTTGCAAGATGATTTTTACATCGACTATCTAGTAATGCCTTTGTATCATTAACAAAATTTAGGTATCCCACATCAAGAACAATAAACCCATCCATGATCTGATTTAGCCTGGGAAGACTGGTATCATCATCCTCCTATATATGAGTTACACACTTATGAACAACATGGCTGAATTCTTCCACTTATCCAACTCCTCCAACTGATCACCATCTCTCACGATTTCAGGTATATACCACTTTTTGTAGGTATGGAATAAATCCATTTGTGTTACAATATTTTATCAAACCCTTGTACATACTGAAATTCATCAATAATCATCTTCACAGTTTGTTCAGTTGGCTTTAATGCTGTGGGTGCATCAAGAATTCTTTGTAGAACTTTGCATAACTTAGAAAAAGTGTGGTGAATAGGCTACCACATTTTGAACAAAGGATCTAATACAAGCATATGCATCTTTATTTGATCCATTGTCTACTGAAGTGTTTTATAACTATCATGCACATTCTCTAGTTTATCCATAACTGATTTTATCCATAACTTCACAAATTCATCTTTTCACTTCATCTTGGGTTTGATTGTTGGCCTTCTTTACATCATCCACTTCCTTCTCTGGAGTTTTTACCTATTTTGAAGAAATTTTCTTCACAATATCCATTGGAGTAATAGGAGGCCTGTTTAACATCATATCCTTGCTTTGTGAGGGTCCTTCTCCTCTTAATTGTTCTTTCAATTTTACATTCTCCATGAGTAGTTTATTAACTTCATCATTTAGGAACCTTTGTTCCTTTTCATACTCCTTCAATCTATCTTCTAATCCCTTAACAGTTGTTCGAGTCAACATGGCCAAATGCATGGTCATTGTGGCTGCCTCCAAAGGGGTGGTATCTTGTATTGTCCTTACCATTGCTGCGCCTTTCATCCCTTGAATTACATCCAATAATTTTGGCTTCTGTGTATTTTTCTATTTGATCCATATGGCCAGGGTTTCAATCTTTGGGTTATACCTAGCTCCACTCACACCTTCATCGGAGTCAAATTCTAGAACTAGCATTGGATCTTCCTGAGCCCGCACTTGATCAAGTAGAAACATTTTCTTTAATTCCAAGCTAGGGAAAATGAGCATATTTCTCTTCAAGACCATTTCTATAGCCTTCTGGGGGCTAATTCAATGTTGTCAAATCTTAATTCCTGGAAAGTCTATGCTACCATTTCATTTTTCTCTGATTCTTCAATTCCTGCTTCAGCTGATTCCATCCTCTCTTGAAATTATTTTATCTTCATCTTCATCCAGAAATCCTTAAACTCAGGAGTCTTAATGAATTCATCATCTTCTATGAATCTCATGGCTACAATTTCCCTTTCATCTTCATGTACCTCTGTACTTGTTTTTTCTACATCACCCACCCTTTCCTCATGTTTATGGGCACTGGTCTCAAGGATGGGCTAATAAACTTCAATATCACCTTTTAATGACTGCAGTACTGTAGCCACTTTCTCAGTATCTACCACCTCTTCAGTATCCTCATAAGGTACTAACTATTCAATGCTTCTTGTATTCTATCTTTTGGGAGGTAACTTCTCTATGGGAGGCTTAGAGATTTGACTTGGGGTATGCTCTATAGTTGCACCACTATGATGTTCTTTGAGATATGCTTCCTTCTTTTTGTACAATTCTTCAAATCTACCAATTATCAATTCTATCCTCTTTATGGGGTCCTTTTCCTCAACAAAGTATCCTAGGAAATCCTTGGACCTCTGCTTTGTCCTTTCTTCAACCTTCTTCATATATTCCCATTTTTTCCTTCTACTAAGTACATCATTATAAGTAATGCAGTTCCTTATGACATCTTCTTCAAAATCTACTTGGTGTGGCACTGTCATTTTGGTAAGAAGACTGTGCCTTATGTTGTTCATATGATTTTTAGGGTCAAAGGCTCTTTCTTTTCCAGATTTCAATGCATATCTTGTCTTCAAATAATACTGTAACTCCTCTAGTGTGTCTGAGCCTATAGTCCAATCTTCACACTTGGTTTGGTTTGGCAGGAAAGTTCCTTTCTTTTGCTTGTGCTTTACATCTTTCCATCCACATCATTTGCCACATAAATTCAAGAAATGCTAATATGAGGGGAAATTTTTTTGGTTGTATGTGTGGAGCAACATGGCATCTATAAACTCTTATTATTGTAACTTCCAAGAGGAAGAACCAATCTCCAAAATTGTGTGTATGACCCTGCTCTGGTCTTAAAGCCAAAGGTCTCACTAGTTGCAACATTTTGGTTGACAATCTTGGTATTGCATACCCAATAAATTGAAGGATTATGTGTACAAAGTCTTCATATAATGCAAAAAATCTTGAATTCCTGCACCGACTATCCCAAATATAGCACAATTTCTGGATAGGTGTGGGATTCCCTTGCTCATCTACTGTAGCCAAGTCCATTCTTTTAGTCTATTGGTCCCTATTCTAGTACAATATTAGATGAAATAGTAGGGATTAGTGTCTGAATGTAATTGGTGCTCTGTCCTCTATAACTTGGGAGAATTCATCATCTGAAGCCTTCTCAAGGTATGAAGCAAAGTCATATTCAATATTAGTTTCAGGGTTTTCAATTTTCATGGCCATCATCATTAGGCCTATTGGAATTTTATCTTGAGCATCTATCCCCAACACTTGGCAAAGAGATAAATATGTATTCACAAAGTAATAATAAAAATATATCACATTAAATGGTTTAGTAGTGGTAGTAGAGATGGGGAATGTTCTGTTACCAATGCCTCTTTTCATATATAGGGGTACCTCATCACTTCTATAAGTCTTTTTTAACCTAGCATAATCCTCCTCACTTTTTTGCAGGTTTATGTTGGTCAGAGCCTGCTTGTTTAAGCCAAAACACTCAATGATGGCTTTTTTGGTTACTTCTACCAATACTATGATGTTTGGAAACCTTACTGTTTTGGTAGCTGAGTGATAGTGTTTGGCTAGTAGTCTGATAAATTCTACATCAACAAAAAAATTTGGGACAATCAACCTTGCTATATCCAACATCCAAGTGTTTGACATTGGAATCTTCTCATTTATTTTACTGTAAAAATACCAAAATAGGTCCCAAAAAATACCAAAATAGGTCCCATCCAGATTTGGAAATGAGGGCATCCCTACAAGTTTGTGCGGTTTCCATGAGAAAATTCTTATTACCCTCTTTAGTAGACCCTGGAAGTATATCTAATATGGACTGATGGAGTGGTCTCTTCTTTACTTTAGGTTCTTCATCTTTAATTTTAGGCCGACTTTCTTTTACTTCTGATTGTTTTCTTTTAGGAGGCATGTTTCAATTTTCTCTACTATGGCTTTAGATGACAAAACCTTGAAATATTTTTTATATTAACAAAGCTCTTTCAGAGAGTTTTCATGCACTTACCCAAGTATTTCACACTTGAAAGACTTCTTCTTCTCATATCCTTAGCTCCTTCCATGCTAGTGCACTACAATTGAGTGCGATATTAGGAAAACTCACTTATCTTTGGATGGCACGGTATTCAGTCATATTAGTTTTGGCAACCCTTAATAATTTAATAGCATTTAATTTTGGCAACTGATGTGATTTGCTATAAATTGTAATGATGCCACGTTTACCACACTAACACCTTGCTCAAGGATTCTTGTTGCAGGATTGTGGTGTATCCCGCTCTACTGCATATGTTGCTCACCTTCCTAGCAGTATAGCGGTGTATTCTTTTGATCATTACTTGAAGAGTTTCGATGATACAATCTTATTTGTATTATTGATATCTCAATGTCTCATTGACATTATATCTTATGTTCCTCTGATGTTGGTTGTCAGTGTTGATGAGACAAGTTAATATCTCTTGCCGATATGCCACTGTCTCATCAATATTTTCCTTCAACAATATTTCTTTATATATCTATGTAAGTTTTCCATGTTAGGGAGACTTGTGATTATCGCTACGGTATAGCAGTGTTTTTCCCTTCCCTTTTGCTGTTTACTGCACTACCGCCTTGCTCAAGGCTTCTTGCTGCAGGGTTGTGGTGTATATCGCTCTACCACATATGTTGCTCACCTTCCCGGTAGTATAGTGGTGTATGCTTTTGATCATTACTTGAAGAGTGTTGATGAGACAATCTTATTTGTGTGTGGTCAATTTTAAGTGTATCAATATGTAGATTTAAAACAAATCAAACACAATAATAAGACATTATATCAAAATAGAAAATCAAATAAAAAGGAATGCAAACTCAGTCTTCTGTCCTTGATGTCGTCTTATTGTCTTCTATCTCCAGTATTTTTTTTGATTCTAGCTTGCTCTCAGATTGTATGCTAGGCTCAACAAACAGTCTTCCTAGAGAACGAGATTAAAGATGAATGCATGCTATGAATGCTATTGAAAGAAACTAGAATTACTAAATGATATAAATGCTAAAACGGATAATAATGCTAAAATGCTAATTGCCTGTCTCTAATGCATGTATGTTTCTATCTCTCTCTGTGTGTAACCAATGCTTGGATTTGCAGTGCTATTTATAGCATTTTTGAAAGCTTCTAATTGGCTGATGTGATCAATGACTGTGATAATTTTGGAAGATCGAACGGTCGAAGATGGAGACGATTGGAGAGAAAAATAGAAGAAAAATGGAAAGCAGGATTTGTTTCCTCTTTCATGAGAGATGATAAAGATGAATTGTAAAAATCATCTTTTTGTGAGATTTGAGAAAAGATTTTGAAGATAAATAATGAATTTATCAAATTCATTATTCATTTATTGGTGACATGGAATATTTTCTTAATTAAATTAAATATTTAATTAAGATTTGGAGAAAATGTAAGATTCTTAATTAAATAAAATATTTAATTAAGATTTAGAAAGTGACATGTGGAATTAATTAATTAAGCATATTTAATTAATTTTAGAAGAAAGGGAATTAAATTCAATTAAATCAAAGATTTAATTAAACTTAAATGTGATAATTAATTTAAATAAATAATGATATTTATTTAATTAATTAAGTGGACTTAAGAAAGTGGTAATTAAATAAAATGAATTTATTTAATTAAAGTGGAAAAAATAAAGTAGGTGAACGATATAAATAAATTAATTGAATTTATTTATATGTAGAGGACTTTTTTTTTAATTAAATAATATATATTTAATTAAATGCTAGGATTAATTAGACATGACCATTTTTATGCATATACAATTTGTCTTACTGATATCTCAATGTCTCATCGACATTACTTTGCTATATCCAAGAGTTGTGTTTCGTCGAGCACTTGTAGATATATCTTGTTGATGTGACATAAGTGATTCTCTCCTTGATATGCTCGTATCTTATTGAGATTTTACTGTTTTACATCATCGATGAGAAATATAAATAAGTCTCTTTGACATAGGGGTGTCTAAACCGGTGCTAAACCCAAAGCTAAACTTGAAGCTAAAGTTGGAGCTAAAAGCGATGCTACACTTGAAGCTAATATCGACGCAAAATACGACATTACTTCAGGGGCTAATTAGTGCCTAAATCAGTGCCGACTTGTACTGATCAACACAATAAATTCCAAAAATTGCACCATCCCAACAACTAGCACCGACGTTTTCAAAAAATTTCCAAAAAATATATTAAAACAGTGGATGGAAGCAAAAAATGGAGGAAATCACAGGGATTTGTTGCAGTGTTAGGTTCTTGTTGGTTAACTCCGCTAATCCATTTCCCTCTGGGTAATAATTTGATGAAGTCTTGAGGTAGACCCCATATTTGAGAGAGAATTCAGACATTTTAGAATCCACAAAAGATGACACATTATCAGATATGATGGTTTTTGGAAAACAAAATCTTGCTACTAGCTCTTCAAGGAAACTTACAATCTCACTTTTCAAATATTTTTTTAGGGCAAAAACCTCTATCCATCTTGTGAAGTAGTTAGTTTCTGTAAGTATCCACTTGTAGTCAACATTGGAAATAGGGTTTATCATTCTGGAAAAATCTAAACCCCATTGGGTGAAAGGATCCTCGGTGACAATTAGATTCGACGACATAGCATAATTTATCCTCTTGCTGACAAAATATTGACACTAAGTACATTTTCGCACCAGATGGTGTGCTTCAGAAAACATGGAGGGCCAGTAGTATCCTACCTTTATTTTAGGGCTATGGTTTTGGTGGAGAAATGTCCACCTTTAGGATTGCTATGGAATTCATTCAAAACTCTTTTTGTTTGGGGCTTATCTAAACATCATAGTAGGATACCATCGTAATTCATTTTGAAAAAAATCCCTTCAATTAGTACATACTTGGTGCTCTGTAGTCGGTAGTAATGCCTTTTGTGTTGTAGAATGCTGGTCGGATATTGTCCTTCTTGCATATATGGCATCCAATCCAACACCCATGATTCATTGGACTTGAACTAGTTTGTGTAGGTCTGATCAGTTTCTTCTTCCATCAAGGAGCTTAGTTCTTGTGAAAGGTATTTGCAAATACCTCTTCCCTGAACCAACTTGGTTGGTCTAATGTCAACATCATACTTTAGGATCTTGGTGATCCAGTTGGCCCTCTTTTTGGTTATTTTGTCTTTGGTGATATACTCTCGCACACTAGGATAAGTGACAAGAATAGTGATTTTGTTGGCCGATACTAGTTGTCAGAATTTCTTGAGGCTTTTAACAATAGCAAAGGCCTATTTTTCTAAAAAATTGTACCTAGCTTCATATCCTTTGAGGGTCCTTGAGTAAAACGTGATTGGATGCTCTTCAAAATTGTTTTCTTCCTTTTGAGTGAGTATCGAAGCTATGCTGTATGGGCTGTTGTAGACATAAAGCAAGAAATTTTTGGAAAAGTTCATATTAGCTAACACCAGGGCTATTGAGATGGCTTCCTTTATCTACTTGAAATCTATCTTGCCTTGAGAGTCCATTTGAAGACTAGATTCTTCTTTAACATTAGCGTGATAGGCCTTGCGATTCTTAAAAAGTCCAAAATGAACTGGCTGATGAAATTAATCTTCCTAAGAAAGACTGCAACCCCTTCTGGTTGATTGGCAAAGGCAACTCCATTATAGATTCACCCTTTCGGGGTCTATTGCTATTCCCTCCTTTGATACTACAAAGCTGAGTAATTTACCTTGGGGTACTTTGAAGACACACTTCTTGGGATTTAAGGAAATCCCAAACTGTTGGAATCTTTGGAAGACTTCCTCTAGATGATCAAAGTGGTCATCCCTCGATTTTGAAAAAAATTGTTAAGTCATCCAAATATTAGAATGATCTAATTAATTAACTTTTTGAAAGTGATATCCATCATATGCTGGAAGGTCACGCTAGCATTGGACAACCCAAAAAGTATCTTTGCATATGCGAACATTCCCCACTTGGTAGTGAACATTGTTTTATGCTAGTCTTCCTTCTTTACATAGACCTAGTTATAACCCGAAAAATCATCAAGCAATGAGAACATCTCTGATCTAGCCATGATCTGTAGGATTTGCTCCATTGAAGGTAAGGGGTAGTGATCTTTTAGCGAAGCTTTGTTCAAATCCCTAAAATCTACACAGAGCTGAATGTCACCATTCTTCTTTCATACTGGTACGAGATTTGATACCTAAGTGGAATGCTTGATTGGGTATATGATCCTAGAATTGATCAATTTAGTGAGTTCTTGTGCCATCAATGCTTCAAATTTTGGATTGAATGAACTTTTCTTCTTTTGGATGGGTTTTGATCCTTCAGTCAAGTTAATAGTATGTTGAATTATGCCCGGATCGTATCCCTTAAGATCATCATAGGTCCAAGCTATGACCCCGTCATATTTAGAACACATCCCCTTGAGTCTTTCTTTGTCCTTTTGTGAAACATCCTTTTTGAATTTCAAATTTCTACCATTTCCGACATCAATCTCTTCATAGTATTTCTCATTGGTAGTGAATCTTTTTTTACTATTTATAGCATCCTCACAGTCGAAAAGATTCTCAAGCAAAATCAAACCTCGGGGGAGATTGTTACCTTTTAACTAGATCACTTGTCCCTCTAAATTCTTTCCTGCTTTCGTTTGTGAATGGTTGGAAAATTTTCCTTGGTTCTATAGAAAGGAGGCAATTTGAATATCATCCTCAAAGACCTGCCAACTCTAGTTATTGTCAGGGATCAATAGTTGGACCATGACTTGTACTGCATTCTGCTTGGCTGTTAAGCAGGAATTGGTTCAAATTGTGAACCAATCAAATCCATCTAATTGGTGACAATATTTTTAGATCGAGGAATGAAATGTATATTAAAACTTCAAAGCTTTCAATCAGATCCCATATTCTATGTCTGTAGGACTTCATTCTTACATTTTTGGCAGTTGCCCGCCCACAGATTTGGCTTACAACCAACTTTGAATCTTTGAATGCTTGCACTCTTCTCGTGCCCATCCGTTCAACAAGACACAAACCATGGACCAAAGCTTCATATTCGACATCATTATTTGAGCATGGGAATTGGAAATAGAAAGCTTTAAGGATTTTTGATCCGGTTGGGGATAGTAGTCAGATGCTTGCACCAGAGCCAAACTTGCATTTGTCACCATAAAAATACAACGTCAACAAACTATTGTTGCCCAGACGACTAGGCTCTTCCTGTTCTTTTATCAATTTTGGGAAAACTTGATCATCATCAAAGATCACATAAGTACCCAATTCAGTGGCATGGAAGTTCCCAAACGACTTAGATTCAATGAACTGATTGAGGAGGATCTCTTCTTCGGGGGTCCGTTCTCTTGTGTCCTCCTCGTCCTCTAACATTTCAACATAATATGTCTCTCCTTTTAAGAAAAAGGTGTGTGATTCTTCAAAGCATAGAACCACATTGTCTTCTATATGTTTTGGATGCAAGGATTCATATAGGATTTTCATCTTTTCCCCATGCTTGGTCTGCAATATTAGGTAGGACCAATCAAGTGCTAAGTATCTACCAAGCTTCACGGTGAAGTATCTTGAAAGGAACATCATGAACATTGGGGGAATGTCTATCACAACCACCTCTTATGTGATCATTTGGCTTGGGCACGAGAAGAGGGTCAAAGATAGATCTTTGATACAACCAATGGTTGGAACCTTCTTTCCGTCTAGTTGCATGATCCCTTTCTCAAGAGGCTCATACTCAAGTTTTAAAATATCTGCCACTTGTTTAGGGATGATTGTCGTACTAGCTCTAGAATCAATCATGTTATTATGTAGGAGTTTATCCCAAACAATGAGTGTTAAAAATAAAGGTGTGGGTTTTGGCTTACTTACCTCTTTCTCTTTTGGGTTGTTTGCCACATTTACATATGTTGCGGCTTTCGAAGATTGAGGATTCGATGTAGGATATTTATCTTTAACTTGATTGTGTGATGGAATTGTATCCATTTGCGGTATTTTTCCTCCCTCTTTTAATGCCTTTTGGAGCAACACCTCTTGCTCTAGAATTGATATCACATCCCACAAAGATACATTAGTGGGCGCCTTCTTCAACTGCTCAACCACGTTGAGTGTTTTGATTGGGGGAACTTTGGGTTTAAATTGTGGTATATTCTTCATCCTTAAAATAGGCCGATTTGATGCAGGTGCACTTGGTACTTTGTCCATCTCCTTTGTTGGCAATGGTGGAGCTTGCGATTTCTAGATGTGTTGGGCCTACACAATTTTCTTTTCTTGTGGCACATACTCTCCAATGAACCTTCTTTTGGATCTTGTATTATAGTCTAATTGTACTTGTGAAGCACTATTCGTCAGAGCATCGCTTGTGAATACTGCATCTTCTTCTTCCATCCAAGAGAAAAGCGCTTGGTATGGTGTGATGTCCAGCTCCTGCTCTAATGACATTCCTTGCATTTGTGCCCTAAAGTGGGAATTCTCCATTTTAGGAGATTGATATTCTTTTGTGCTTGAGAAAATTCCTTAGCTCCTCTGCTCCGCTATCTTTTGTTGGAGATTTCCCCTTGGAAAATTTTAGGGCATATGGCTATCACTACACAAGTAGCACCATACATTCTCATCTTCTGCCAGGTTGTTCTAGCCTAGATTAATTCTTTAATTGGGTCATCCTTGACTTTTTGTAGTGGCATAGTGATTGAAACTATCTAGTTTGCAGATGTTGATTGTTGAACTTGCGCCTTTAAGGCTCCTTGATACGTGTTCTATTGGTAGGATTTCCTTTCTCCTTGATAGGTCTTTGAGGTAGGCTTTGGAGGTGCTGCTTGCTCCCATCAGATGAGGACTAGCTCATTCATGAAATATCACACGAGTTTTTTCATGTTGTTGACATCACCTACTAACAACGAGGAGCCTGATGTGCTTGGTTACATGTTAGGGATATGTACATCGATGATGGTGTAGCCATCATGGCTACTTATGAAGAAAAGGTGCTCAGAGCTGATTATTCCTATGGGTAACTAGAGATTTCCATGGACATGGGAATTGGCGGATGCAACAGGAGCTTCCCAATGTCAATTAGACTATTCTATGCTTTCATGAAAAAATTGTATGCGTTGGGAAAATATCTCCTCCCATGGATTGCACCACGACTGCGATGTCAGAATTAAGAAATTTCAGGTAGAACATGAATGCCATAGTGGCTAGAGGCCTGGCGGTCACTAGAATTCTTTGCCAGGTCTTGTGAAATCTAGTGTTGAAATCGCTCATGGCTTCTTGCAGGGATCTTTTGATAGTGATTAATTGCTGCAACAAAGAGGAGTGATCTCCCTTTTTAGATAAATGCTTGAATAACTTCTCTCCAAGCTGGTCACATGAACGGATCGAACCAGAATCCAAAGACTTGTACTAGTCTTGGGATTTTCCTTTGAAAGACGCGACCAATAATCTTAGAGAAACATTCTCCTCCGCGATGCTATGCACTCTACATACCTCTGCTATATCTTGGAGATGTTTAGAAGGAGTCTTGAAGTCCTCCCAATTTTTTTTTGGCATGGCTTTAAGAGCATTGGTAGGTTTGGGAGGCCATACATTGGGGGTCTAGTAGGTGGTTGTAGTAGACTACCACTATCCTAGGTCATGAAATTTCTAAGAGGGGCAACACCTAGATGAGCCATTGAAAATAGATTCCTATAGATGGGGTAGATGGGTATTCTAATTTGGAAAGTTTGACCACTTGGGGGGGTAGATAAGGGTCTGGATGGTGGGCAAACACTTCTTGCCTAGTTGCTTCTTATAGGTGATACAAAATTAGTAAGTCTCCTTCTTCTTGATGTTGAAGTGGGTAACTAGGAGAACTAGAAATGACCTCTTGAAGACGCTCTCGTTTGGATTTTGGGCATGAAATTTCCAACCTCTTTTCTTAGTTTGATCTAAAAATACTTTTGATTTCTAATCAGATGTTCAAAAAACTTGCATCCCACTGGGTGTGCCAGAAAAAGAACTATTGATCATCAAAGCTTGCGCTTCTTCGACAGTCTTATGGGAAATTCAACAGGTGGGGGACTAATTTGTGCCTCATTGAGTACTTCCGAGATTTTTATAGAAATACGACTCTTCATTGTGCTTTGGGGAAAGAGGTAGAAAGAAGTGTGAATAAAACATAAAAAAGGGGCGATGCGCTAAAGATTTTACAACGTTTCCAAGCTCAAATTGTTTCTTATAACTGATATGGACAAAAATGCCACAGACCCTTCATTGTTGAGAAGAGAACAAGCAACAAAGGATTAGTGAAAGCATAGTGTAGTTATTCAGATCTTCTAGTGGGAAGCATCCATTTAGGTCCATTTGATATAAGAATGTTCTACCAATTAACAGAAATACAAAAATTCATAGGAAAACTCTTCTCTTTACAACATAATATGAAGAAAGACTAAATTTTACGAAGAATGGAAAATTCTAAAAGACATAGTCAAATTTTTGAAAGCTAAAATTTAGCACAAAAGCTTAACGAAATGAAAATTAACAAACCATACTATCAAAGTAGACTTAACACAATGCTTTAATCATGAAAGAAAGATAAACAAGAAACCTAAAAAAGGCTATATCATGCACAATCTCAGAGATTTCTTATAAATAGTTTAGACTTCAAATAAATGAACATAAAAACAAAAGTCAGATGCCAATCCGATGATAGTTCAAAATTTAAAAATATAACATGCTAGAGAAATAATAGTGTTTTGTAGCACCTTCTACTTTTGAAAAGAAAAACTTCCTATTGGATTTATCTTCAAAAGGAAACAACTCTTGAAGCAAATTCTTCTAAACCTTAAAGTAGGTCGCCACCTTCTATTTATAGCCAACAAAATAGAGCACCACCATAAAACATTTTGGAAACAAAAAATTCTAGATGCCCTATCCTGATAGCTCACGATCTGATCCTAGATCTTGATTAGATCGCAATGATCTTTGCTCATTAAGTCCCAACTACAACATTAATGGTTCTTTAGATATTTAGCGAAGATAGCTGTTAGAGAATGATCGGATTGTAAAAATGCATCTTGGAAAAAATATGATTGGTCAATATTGAGGTTGACAATGCTAACTTGAAGGCTCCACTCCAAAAGAAAAATAACACACCATGTTCTGATAGGCTCCGCCCTAAGGGATCACTCCAAAAAAATAAACAAAATTCCCAAATCAAAAGATGATGTGTTGAGCGAGTGGGGATTTATAGCATTATGAGAATGAATTTAGAGAGAAACTCCACCCAATTGACATGTGTCTCGGCCCACGTCTGAAAGAAAAATGATATACAAAAAGCTGTGCAGCCACCACGTGGCGCATTGTGCGCTTTTGGGAGAAAATTTGTTTATTTGAGCATGAATCAGCTTGAAGCTGAAAAAAGAGCAAGGGCCGAAAACTCAAAAAAGACTAAGGAAAAAATTCCTTTACATATTAATAGGGGGAGGGGTACGCAAACCACAACCTGTACTCATTGGTTGCCGCCATTGCAACGATAGGGTAGGTACGGCTTGGTGGCTAACCTGCCATCACTGCTAGTAGTGTGGTCGACTGCCGGCTAGGATTTAAATCCCTAGTTCAACCTAACATTGTCGATAATTTTTAAATTGCAAATTTGAACGCTATTAAAATGCTTTAAAATGTTTGCTGGACTTTAAACCATTTTAAATGCTTTTTGATATGGGTGTCAGATCCGGCCAAGGGGGGGAAAAGTTTTTTTTAAAGGAAAAATTAAATCAAATTTAATGAGATTTTGAAATCTTCCACTCCCCTCTAGCCCGAGTGCCGTAGGTGGTGCCATTGGGCTGCCACCCAGTAGCCACCAGGAGGTCCTTTTCGAACCATTTTTTCAATTTTGTATAACTTTCACCAACGATGTCGGATTTTTGACTTCTTATAGTTGTTGGAAAGCTAGTTCCAAGCACTATGTAGTGGTATAGGATTGGTTCCCTGATTTTTACATTTTGACATGTTTTTGGAGCTTGGAACCTAGATGTTCTTGTTTTCACGATTTTGATCATATCTTTTGCATACAAAATCAAATTTTCAATTTTGAAGAGGCGTTGGAGAGCATTTACAGTGTAATAAATAGTGGTTTAGATTATTTATCATTTTGAGGAATAGGTTGAGCTTGGTACTTGTTTGATCACTTGTAGGTGCTTGAGATTCGGGGTGTGATTATGTGAGCATCTAGACGAGTAAAGAGGCAAAAACTTGAGGGAGTACATGTTTTTATTTGTTATTTATGATGCTATAGTTGATTATCAGATTGGTGCTTCTAGGTATAGGATTACAGGTGATTTTTAGAGTTGGGACTTTGATGGTGACAGGTACATAGGTTTTCTTCAATTTTTAGGACATGGTTTGAGACTTGGAGTCTTGTATGGGTGATAGTTGAGTGCAAGTATAGTATTGGCTATGGTTATGGTGTCATGGATATGCAGGTACATTTGATGCTTTGGCATGACATGATCATGTATGTGGTGTTTGGTGGTGATATGGTTTCATGTTAGGAGATTGTAATTATCTTCTTGATGCTTATTTGGTTCCTTGAATATGATTACTCGTTTGTGGACATGTTTGGAAAATCAGATCTGAGGTTGATTTTGTGTTTGAGTCATTTGGTCTACATGATTATCTTCTTTGATATCTCAGTTTGTAGGTTACTAATGTGATGATGAGTTTGCATGTTTCAATGATTAGATCTATGAGTTGTAGTTATATGGATTGATCATCCATTCAGTTGTAGTGGGATGACTCTGATGTGGACTATAAATATCCACCAATTTTGATTCATTGTTGGTGTAGATTTCATTAGTTGGCCTTGTCTTGGTCATTTGTACATTGGTATGTTGCTTTGGGATTGAGAGGATGGATGATTTGAGTACTTGATTAGTTGGTTTATGGGACTTGTAGCATTGGTTTGATCATGATGTCATGATATCTTGTCACATTGATTAGTTATGCACTTTAGTGGGAGCTTTTGACCATGATGATTTGGTGGTGTTGGATTGGTTTGTGATATTTTGATGGTGGTTATATGTATCTTCTTGACTTGGAGATCTTGGTAAAATTGTATGTTAAACTGACATTGCAATTGAGTGTGTGTATAATTGGATGATCTTCATGGAGAGGATGGTAGTCATGATTCCATGTGTAGCTTGTATCACAATTTAGTGGGAGTTGTTGGAAGTGGCATGGATGCATCATTGGGTATGATTATCTTCATGTGATTGGAGATATGATTTCTTGGTTTAGAGTATGTTTGATATTATGTCATGGTGTAATCTTGATGCTAGCTTATAGTTTTGGCATGATATTTGTTCTATTGAGACTAGGATGTATGTTATGATGCATGTGATCTCCTAGGAGGAGATGGATAGATCATGTTGTCATGATAGGTTCTTGATTTTGCAGTTGGAGCTTTGACATTGCTCGTGTGTGGTTCTCTTTGTATTGAGTACATTGATAATTTGTTTGATTACTTTATGATGGTGCTATGTTGCATTTGGAGTTTGGCATGGATTTATTGGTTACAGATGCTTGTGGATACTTAGAGATGTAGGTGATGGTTGCAATTCTTTAGTGATTAGAGACATTTTCTTGAGATGGTTTCTCTTTGGAGGTTTTATCAAGAAGACCGAGGAGCTTTCACCAAGATATGGATGTGAGTTCATGATAGAACGATAGAGGAGATTGTTCTTGGAGTGAGTCATGATGATTTGGTTATCTTGGAGGAGCATTCTCATTCCCCACTCTTGGTCTACTTGGCAACTTGTTATTTGAGAGGTATTTTCCCATTATATCTTTCAGATGTGTTATGTTTTGTGCTTTGATTTCTCATGAGATTAAGTTGGTTCATGGTGATTGATTATGGATACTCATTTGAGGATGATTTAGCATGAGTTTATATGCTTTATATTTCATAGATATGGATCTTGAGCTATGGATAGCTAGTTCTGGAGGATTCATTTTGAGGGATGTTATGGCATGGTTATCTCCTTGTGAATTTGAGTTTATGATATCATTTTTTGATGAAGATTGTTAGGAAATGGTTTATGGGCTGATTTCCAGTATTGGGGATGATTACCTTGATTTTGATCTTCTTGATTAGAGAGGCTTACATCCATGTTGGCATTGTTACATTGATTCATATGTTGTACTTGATCTAGTAGATTGGGTGTTTTAGATGTTGTTGAGGCTTTTTATTTGGGGTTGTTTAGGAGATCATACTTGACATAACACTACACTTTTGAGGTGTTTGTAGAAGGAAATCATGGTTTATAGGTTTCTCTCTTCATGGTTCCTTCCTGGATGTTCATGTTTTGGGAGGATGGTGGCAACATGTGAAATATTATGCAACTCTTTGGGTTGTATGTGTGGATCATTGTTATTGTTCTTGGTACATCATGCTTGGATTTACTTATCACACCTTTATATAGTGTTTATTGGTAGACTTGATATGCTTTGACATTACCTATGTAGTGGGAGTTCCTGGATATGTATGTTCTTCATTGACAGGTTTGATACAGGGAGCTTGTGATTGCAGTTTATAGGTTGCATATGTTCTTGGCATGAGTTTGATGATGTATTGATACCTTGCAGGTATGGATGGTTGGATGTATTATCATGTGTTGTGGATGCTATTTTTGATCATGTGTTTTTTTCAATTGATAGCTTGGATTTGATGCTTGTGCTCACGGTTTGGTGCACTTTCACCTTGGCATGTTCCTTTTCTTCCATAGGTAGCACGTTGGAGGATGAAAGGAGTTATTTCTTAAGATGGTGATCACTTTGTTTTTATTGCAGGTATCTTGATGGAGTACGAGAGCATGTTATAGATTCATGTGGTTTCATTTATGAATATGATGATGTATTTCATGTATTGATCCCTTATGCAATGTATACAAAAAGTGGGAGAATGTTGAGATATGGTGTTGTACACCATTTCTTAAATTGATTTATCATAATATTGTAATTAAATAATTATTTAGTTGTGATGCACCTTGGTGGTGTGGATAATCACACTAGGTAATTATTTGGGGACAACTTGATGTTGTATTGTAACATTGTATTATTATTTAATGTGTGGGAGACAAGTGATAATAATTTAATATTGGGGAAATATTGAATAGTGTGATGTCTTAGTACCCAATATTAAATAAGGGGTAAGTGGTTTTGTGGTACATGGTTTTACCTTACCACTAGTTGTATTTTGTGTGAGATTCTATCTATAAAAGAAAACACATATGTAGTGGTTTATGTTGGCTAAGTGGGTTGGTTGTCATTATTGAGTCTTCTTGAGGAGTGCATTTGTGAAGCATGGCATGGGATGCATGGATTCACACTTGGACACATGGGAATGCATTGGAGGGCTTGATGCTTCAAAGGTATTCATTGTAACTCTTGTATTGCTTTATTGCTGAATAATATGATGGAGTATGGATGCTTTTGGAAGTTGGGTTTTTCCCTCTTGAGGGTTTTCCTAGGGTATACATTGTGTTATCTTGTGGCTTGTCTATTTTATGTATGCATGTTTATCTCTCATGGGTTATGTAGGAAATGATTTAAGATTGTGGGCCTGAATGCAAAATTTCCTAACAAATATTATAGCACAAGAGAATGAGATCATATACACATTTCTAAACATCACCTTACCTAATCTCCATTCATCTCTTGCTTCTAAGAATGTTTTAGTGAAAGAGGATGCAATTGTAATGAATCATGACAATCATATTATAAGTGAGGATGATAGGTTGGTGTTAGATGATCAAATATTTAAGATCTATGAGAACCCTCTTTATTTTTCTTCCCCTACCTATCCTATTTTAGAAGACATTATGGGACAAAGGAATGAAATTATGGACAATCATGAAAATTACATTTGTTCTTCTCCTAGTATCTCTCCTAGTTGTGAAGAAGATACTTTGATGTTAGAAAATATAATTGATGAAAGTCGTAAAAATCTTAGTTGCCTCTCTTCCTCTAGGACAAACGTTATTGAACAAGAGAATGGCATCATTGGTAAACAAGAAAACCCAACCATTGAGGAGTCCCCTACTTGTGATGAAGTTACTTTAGAGGAACCAAATATTGAATGCCATGAACATCTAGTTTGTTGCTCTCCTAAAAAATATCCTACTAGGGATGATATCATGGTGGAAGAAAATAAGACAGTTGACACATTTATTTCAAACAATAGAGATGTGACTTCTTTAGATGATGGTCAAAAGATGACACTAGACTTCCCTTCATTAGAAAGGCATCAAACTAAAACCGCTGAGGTTATGAATGTACAAGTGTCTGTTAGATCCCCCCTAATTATTGGACCTCCTAAATACCCTGTGGGACATCCTAAGAATCCTCTAATTCTTTACCTACCCTCACAAAAACCACAAGTTCAAAAAAAATCTTTCCTCATCCTCGAACCACCTAAGAAAAATATGTTCTAGCATTTCAGTTACCATACCATTACTCATACATATAACATGAGGAATAACCTACAACCAAGATAAAAAACTCAAAAATCTCTCCTGTTGCCTAACCCTATCTTACCTAGTCCTCCTTGTTTTCCTTTAAATAGTGGAAAGGAATATAATCTTTTTGAATAACTTAAGAATACTTCTGCTAAAATATCCCTATGGAATCTTATTCAAGCCTCACCTAACTATCATATCACACTTCAAACAAACTTACAACAAGTTAAAATTCCACCTAACAATAGTTCAAATGATGTGGCAATGCTAGTTCAAGGAATGAATGAGATGAACTTAGATATTGTTTTTCACTAGAGTGAGTTACCTTCCTTAGAAATTCAAAAGAGACATGAAGCCTTCAATATAATAGTCTATGTTAATCAAATCACGATAAAATGAACCCTTATTGACAATGGTTTGGCCTTGAATGTGTGTAGTGTGATCCTTTTGGAAAAGATAAAATTGAGTAGAAGCGATATTAAACCCATTATTTATCTATCCATGGATTTGATAATATAGGAAAGCAACTACTTGAAGTCATCGCATTACCTATTAGAGTTGGGAAAGTAACATTACAAACTCTGGTACATGTTATGCCTCATGATCTTTCTTACAATATCCTCTTAGGAAAACCTTGGATTCATGAAATGAATGGAGTGCCTTATACTTTACATCTTGTAATGAAGTATGTCTATAACAACAAGGTTTACAAGCTAAAAGCTGATCCTAAACTTGAAAGTTGCTTGATTTTTGAGAGAGAAGGACAAGATCCTTTGGAAGCACTAGAATAAACTACAAAAAAGGAAGTTACAAAGGAAGAAGAACACAAGAAGAAAATTGATGAAGTCACTAAGCTATTGGAAGATGATTGGGGTTCCTTATATTTCACACCAACATTCATGGGTAAATAGAAGATCACAAACAAAGAGTTTGAAAAGGGAAAAGAAAAAGTAGTAATGTGAACACAAAATTTGAAAGCATCCACCTCAACTACTTTAGAAGATCAAACAAATTACACAATAAACTTTGACGAAGTTGATTATGAACAACCATCGAATCCTAAAGAAATGAAAAATCTTTATGGAAGAGGTTATGAAATTGTGAAAGAACTTGGTTATAGTGGAAAAGGATGTGGTGCTAGAGAACAAGGTATCCATGTCCCTATAGAGCCTAACACACAAGAAACAACTCATGGTATTTGTTATTGTCCTTTAATAGAAATAAAAGCATCAAAAAGGCCTTCAGTTAATATGGACAACCTTACAAAAGATTCTTCCAAGACAAGTTTAACTTTGGTGCATCTTGAATTGATAGATACTACATGTGGAAATATTTTATTAGATATGCATACAATTGATACTTTGTCTACTCATTATAATCAATAACATTAGTTGCTTCTCCTTTCCTTGTAATAGTTGTAGGATTACATGATATTCACTATTGCGTGTTTTACATTCATTGAAAATCATTTCCTTATCACAAGGAGTGGTATACCATCATCCATCCTTGGCTCACTCTTGTTCCGCACTCAGTGGGGGAAAGGGGTTAGGTAGCTTTTTCCTTTTATGTCACTTGTCATTGTATCTTTTGGCTACTTGACTGCCTTCCATGTATATATAAAAGCAAGCTTAAGATGTGGACGAAATGCCTTAAGTTGGCTAGCATGTGACATACTTTTCTTTCTAGGTTTAGAATTGTATTTTTTGGGCCAACCCCATATCCATGACATAGCTTTATTTCAGAAATGTATGACTTGGCATAGGGTTTTTCAAGGAGAGATCTTGTGTCTTAGGAGAAAATATTGGCTACTTTAAAGTAGTTGCTCACAACAATGGTGTTAGCAACTACTTTAAAGTGGGGGCATACATCAATGACATCTTTTGAATTATTTCATGGTATGATTTTATTTTTTCTTGTGACATATCCTTTTCTTGGTGGTGTCATTGGGTTTTATGTTCTCGAAGAGTGTGATATTTCTAAGCATACAATCTCCCTTGGTAGCATGATGTGAAATGAGAGGCATCCCATAAGTGGTGATTTGATACTCTTTGACTTGTCCTCTCTTGGAGACATTAGGAATGACATTCCCTAAGAAGAAGACCTTACATAAACAAAGAAAAATCCCCTTTAGCAAAAACTTATAGACATGACATTCAAAAGCATTCATAAGTACATCTCATTGTGGTGCCTTATCGAAGTTGTTAGGAGGATAATTTTGGTATGGTATGGGAGGATAATATGACTCTCATTTTCCACCTCATTGGGATAACTCACCTTGTGGAAGGCCTGGGGTTCCACTACCTTGGAGTGATCACACATGTTACAAACAAACAACCTAGACTTGGTCCACATAGTGTTGGATAGACTGTCAAAGCTTGATCTTTGTTATGGACAAAAAACCACATTTCACATTGTGTTGGAACGCTTGTGCTTGATCCTTTATTTTATTTTACTCTTTTTGGTCTTTGATAGGGTATGAATAGATGTATCTTTGTTATTGTTGCATACTTAAGTGCCTTGAATGTCTACTTTAGTGTGAGTTTTTCACGGGGGAAAACTCTTACTAAAGTGGGGGAAAAATGTATTAACATAAAAAGTATCCCTTTTTCCTACATTTGGAAATAATTAATGATAAATGAACCTAATGTTGCCTTGATTTAGTGTTGTAATGTGTTTTACACATTCATATTGAGTCTAGGAACCTTGTTAATAAAATAGACTTGATTGTGTGTTATTTAGGGTGTTGCAAAGTGTTTTCTTACACTTTTTTTTTTAATGGTGCAATGCACCCATATTATTAGGGGTAAACACTTTTTTGACCGGAGCTATGAACCGTGTACAACAAACCACAAGAAACAACCAAACCCGCAAGCACAAAGGCCCAGTGAAGGCACAAGGCCTGCGAGCACTTTGACCCAGCGAGGGTTTGAACCCTGGTGGCCGTCACTACAACCAAGCGACTTGACCACCGAACCACGCCCTTATCGGCATTAAAAATTTTAATATTAAGGTTTGGGCCTTGGTTGTTGGCACTACAGGCAAGAAGCCCCACCAATTCACCAAGGAGCCTCCCCTTAATACGAGGGTAAATAACAAACTCCATTGTTGACGCGGTAGAGAGCGACCCCGCAAGGTTTGAACCTTGGTTGTTGGCTCTACAGGCAAGAAGCCCCACCATTTCACCAAAGGGTTGCCCCCACACTTTCACACTAATCTAGGGTTTCATTAATTAATTGTGGTTAATTAAGGTTAATTGACCCTTTAATTCAAATCTAAGCCTTATTAATTTCATTTTTCAAGGATCTATCCTGACACCCATTAATAATATTGCATGATACTTACATTGGCACAATTGGAGTCCTAGAAAACTGTGCTAGGACCCATTCACCACTTTCGGTGAATGGGTCCTCCTAACATAGGACACCCTTTTCTTGGCATATTTGAAATGGGTTTTTGATGTTATTTCATCCCCCCGAAGCTTGGTCCAAGGAAATTATGCTAGGACCCATTCACCCAAGATGGCGAATGAGTCCTCTTCACTTAGGACACCCATTTTTAAATTTATTTGTGGTAGGATCTTAATGATTTTCAATCTTAGATCTGATGTCGGCTTCGATTATTTGAGTGTTGGGATTAATCCTTAGATTTAGTATAAATATAAGGTTAATTCACATAGTTTCATCTAAGCTTTCAAGTATTTAAGCATTATAGAAAAAATATGATCAAGAGAGCATCTTCAAGAGCATTTCAAAGGCATTCAAGGGTAGATTATTGAAGTTTTATTGCAGCAACTCAAGATCATATCATCATGTCAAAGGCATAGTGCATCAAACATGTGGTTGAGATAATGTGTGCTGATGTAGTATTGAATATACAAGTTAAGCATTGTTTCACATCCAATTCAAGATCAAGATCTACATTCTACATGGCCACTTAATGTTAGTTTTCATATTTACATTCCAAGACATCTTCCAAGGTATCATCATTTCATTTTTCATGTTTCATGCTTGAATTTCATTGTTTCATCATAAGGTTTAATTACCTAAAAGGGGTTTGACCAAGGAAAATCCCTATCCTCTAATAATCAACAAGTTTTTCTCTCCTTTGATGTGTGTTTGTAGGTTTATAGGTTGAAGATCAAGTGGAGAGCAAGATTGAAGATTTTTTTTTTAAAGTTGTCAAGTTGTCATCCTTATTGTAAGAAAATGAAAACAAGGATACATAATTTGTTTTAGGTTTTTAGGAGCTAAGCACCAAGGAGTTGGAAGTGTAGATCTTGAAGAATAAAACCCACATCTCAGTTTTCAAAAACCCTAACAGGGACCCATTCACCACTAAAGATGAATGAGTACTCCGTGACCTAAAAACAAGTTTTCTCTAAGGTACACATTATTTCATCCTTCCAAAACTTCCCTTATACTTGCTATAACAGTTAGGAGTAATTTTTGATTGTTATTTATGCATTTTGGATTTTATAATTGAGTGAAACATCCCAAGAAAACTTAGTGGTTTATCATCTTGTTCATTCATTTTGATAAACCCTATTTTTTTCTTTGTTTCATCTAGAATCTTCATCTTTGTTGCTATTGGATTTTTTTTAATGTGAGACTATTTCTAGCCATGTGTGTGATTGTATGAGAGCTTGATTGTATATGCATTATGACCAATTTTTATGTGTCCACCACTATTAGGGACTAGTGGATCTATTGGAGTGACACAAGATCATGCATAAAAGGGAAGAACACCTCATATCCTTATTATTTATTTCATTATATCAATGTTGCAAAATGTATAATTCAAGAAATTTGAGTCCTTTTATATAATTTTAATATTATGTTGAGACCTCCTTAGTGGAAGAATTATAAACCAACCAAGATAAGTGATGATGGAATGGTTATTACATTTACCACATGTAAATGTTGGCGTTGAATGTGCATGTCATATTATATAATATTTTCTGATTATTATTAAATTGGTAAAATAAACTTAGAACACATTTAGATTTGGGATTAAAATGAATGTAATATGATATAAAATATTTATGTATTATATTATTGGAATATGTGTTGTTTTCATCTTCTTAGTGTTGGGTTGTGTTTGAGGACCTGCCATAGGGTGATATCATTTTGGTTCTCTTCATGGTAGGATGTAAAGTGGAAATTGTGGAGAAAATTTTGATTCATCCCTAATGTCCCTGGACTCATCTGGGAGTACCTTGTTGACCTCCTAGTTCTTGGGAAGAATCTTGCCTATTTGGTTTCATTTTGAAGATTGGGTATTCATGTTGACCATGGTCTCCAAGCCATTTGTCTTGATTTTGGATTTTCTTTTGTATAATGATCTTATTTTTGTGAGTATTATGAATTATCCTTGAGTATGATACCTAGAAATAATCATCCTTTCAATCTCTCATTAGGACTACAATACAAAAAAGGACTACAATTGAGAAACATGACTATAATGTAAATTTTGGAATTCAACATAAAATTTGGTCTCCAACATAAATATGGGACATTGGGTACTTTGGTGTGTTGCAGTCCTCTATATTATTAGACAATGAGTACTTTCAAGAAGATTTTGGAAAAAAATTCTATACAAAACTTATTCCCTTGTCCTTGTGAGACTTCCCATATCAATTTGTCAACAAGTGTCATTGCCGGAATGCTATGTCATCTTTTGTATTGGGGAGCATGCCTTTGCATGAAAATGAATTGTTATCATTCTAGTCAATAGAGAGTTGGTAATTCCTAGTGAGGACACCTCTTGTGAAGGTTTTCCCTTGTGTTTGGATATCTTTGGTTGGGAGATATCCTATCTTGTCCTAGGTTAGTGTTTCTTGCATAAAGGGAAATATTGGTCACCTGTTTAGTCGATATGTATTATCTCCTAGTTACCCCATAACTTGCATAAGGTTTTTTTGTGGTTTGTGGGTATTGTTGTAATGTCCTTGAATATTAGGCGTGAGTGTTGCATAGCTAGAAAAAAATACTTTTTTATGGCTCAATTACTTTTATTTGGCTTGGGGGACTTGGGAATTAATTTCCTATAATTTATTATTATTTTATGTGGCACCAAAATAATTTTAGAATTTTTCTACGAGGTTGGGCGATCCTTTTTGGATGTAAAAAGGGAATTTTTTTTTTTGACATTGGGCACCCAAATTGGGTTGGCCAAGTTGGAGGGAAAAGGTGAAGATATAAATACAAGTTCTCTGGAGGCATTTCATATCATATTGGAATTGTTATTTCTATTATTTTGGAATTCACTTTTGAGCAACTTATTCCAAGGATGAAAACCCTTGAGAATAAATGGTGAGTTGGATGAAAAACCAATCTCATCTTGGGAAGGCTTCATAACGAAAGTCTACTTGCACTTCATTGGAGGATTTAGAGTTTTTGAGAAGAATTTGCATAAATTTTTTGGAGTAGAATTAGATCATAATATGGAGTGCCACTTTAGAGCAGATCTGAGTGCCCACCTTTGGAGGGAAATTTTGCATATTTGAAGATATAAACTCTAAGCAATTTCCAAGGAGGAATTCACCCATCTAGGGTTTGACATTTCAAGACTATTTTGCATATATTTGGTATGTATAATCATAGCTTTAGATTTGATTTTTAGAGAAGAAATTTGGGCATATATTTGGCATTTTTGAGCCCATGAATTCATTATAAAATCAATCCAGATTATTCAATTTTGTAGTAGCAAACTTCTTGAACCAGAAATAAGATTTATTGAACCTATGTTTGGCATTTGCATGGTTGATTTTCATGGATACTATCATAATTGATGTTTTCTACATGTGTTTGACATAGTTTTATGTATGTTTGGTATATGTTTATTGGATTCCTATAAGTGCTTATCATTCTAAAAATAGAAACTAGAATTTAGTCCTAGGGTTTGAGTAGAAAACTAAATCAGAAAAGTGAAAAAATATAAATAAAAAATCTAGGGCATAAATAATTTTTTTTAGAGCAGATCCCATTAGGGATATTACAATGGTATCAGAGCTTTGATCTTGCCAGCTTGGAGGGTTCTATATGCAATCACCATTTTAGTTTTACTATCATAGATGAACTAGACAACAAGAAATGGGATAAGGAAGTTCAAGGAGGAATGATCAACCATGGGAAGAATTTTCACATAATTTTTCCCAAAAATAACAGAGGTGTTGTAAAATTTTCAACAATAGATAAAGGCTACAATTAGAAAACTGAGGAAAGAGACAAAAAAATTAGAAGTTATCATTGAAAAAAGGTTAGATAAGGAAGAAGAAGTTTTGTTTATGACTTGCAGCCTACAAGTAATTATGAGGAGGAAAAAACTCAATCAATATGCATCCCTAAAGAAGACATGTTCAAAAGATTACTTCAACCCTATGAGGACACAGACAAAGGAGATTCACCTATTGAAGCTATAAATGAAGAGCACATGAATATTGAAGAAGATATGACCATGGAGATTGTCAAACCAACCATGTTAGATCAGCTACATGAAGGTATGGGTTCTTGTGATGTTTCATTAATTGAGCCTAGCATTTCTTCATCAACTTTACATCATTTTGGAAAGAAATCAAATTGTGGCTTGGGTGTCCTTAAGTTGGATTTTTCCCATACATATGTGAGCAATTCAGAAATTTCAGTATGTAGTGAACAAAGTGAATTGGACAAGATTGATTTAACATTGTAAGATATAGAGAATCACTTCATGGTTAAGGAGGATATAGCTGTGCATACTCTTTCTAGATTGACTAATGAGGAAGATCATGATGTAGAAGACTCTACTCATTATTTTGATGGAGATCCTTTGAGGAAGCATGATGATGACCTAGTTTCCACACATGGATGTAATGAAGAAGAGGCCATGAAGGAAGCTAATTTGGAGGTGTACATTTATGAAGACCGAACAAAAAATTACATGGAGGTGATGGGTATTGTAAGTTACATCACTTGGAAGGACAATTGAAGGTAAACAAAAGTAAGATTGTGGCAGCCCCATCTCATTCTGATCATGTTCATAAGATGATATCCGTTTTATGTTGGAAGGCTCTAGGGAATCATGTAGTTTTTGAAGGAGGTAGATATCTTGATGATTTACACAAAATCAAGGAGGATTTGATGGTAGTGGAGTCAAACTACCTACGTTTACTTGATGATAGAGATCATATCCTCACACTTGGTGAGATATACTTAGATTCTTTGAGAAGAAAGAAAGAGGGGGGACAAGATCACCCTTGAGCTTGAGGATGTAGTGGATTCATTGAGGAGCACTCAAAGGGATCTTCAATAATTAGAAGATAACGAGGATAATATTTTTTGGAAGATGAAAAAGTGTGGAGACATGGAGGAAGGACATAGAGGATCACATGATGAAGTCATGAAGATAAAGGGGACCTATACACATAAAGATTTAGCTTGTAGTCATGGGACAAAAATTATGGCACATGACACACTTAATTTTATATTGAAGACATCTCTTGGAAAAAAAATTGATAATGGAAAATTAACAAAGGATGAAGACTTGTTTGAGTTCCTTGAAGGCACTACAAAGATGTATGATGAAGGTTCTGATTTTCTATTTTATGACAATAGTAATATTTCCTTGCATAACCATGAGACAAAAACTATGTCACATGAGGGGAATGGTGTTGAGGGATCTCCCAATGTTGGCACTCAAGATGTGAGTGCTAAATATAATAAACTTATTGTAGATTTAGGCTACAAAGGTTTTGATTTTGCATACCATACTATGAAAGATGTGAAGAAGACACAAGATATGTGTGAAGGGTGGTTGTAAAGAGCTAGGAGAGAAAAGATGTTGGCTACCCAAACAAAACAACACTTGCAAGAGACCAAGGAACATTGTAACCAACTAGATAAAGCAAATAGATGAAGGGGGTCACACCTTATATCTCTATTTATTCCAAGGGAAGAATGCATAGTGGTGGAGCAAGCAAAGGAAAGAAAACAAGAAGAGTATGTAGATTTCGGTGGACAAGTGGAAATGTATGAATCAATATTTTTTTTGTTCATATATACCTGATTTGCATCATGAGTTGCCTTTTTTTGAGGCCCTTTGAAGGCCCAAACCTTAGAGGAGGTTAGGCTAGTTGAGTGCATAGACTTAGTGGATCAACCACCAGTGTCAAATGTTCACATGAAGAGGGAGTCATAAGTGATTCAATTTGTAGTGATTCATTGGTATTTATTGGAAAAGATGAGTGTTGGTTGGTGAAGAGGTGCAACCCTATCATCAGATTATTATTTGGTAGTGTTGGAGGCTGCACTATTCCAAAGATTGGTAATTCATGTAATGGAGACACTTGCATTTATGTGGCATACTTTTGGGTTGCAGATGGCTTATGAGTCTAGATATGGAGACATTGCTATGATTTGTTATTTTGAGGCACTAATTTTTGTATTACAATTGGAATATGGCATTGGGCGTGGAGGTGAGCATGTTTGCATAGGTGTTTCAACCTTAGTACATGAGAACCTACTCCCTACATTGATAAGGGGTGGCTTTTCTACTTTACGAAACATGGATTTCTTGCATAAATCTTGGAGGACATCAACTATTTTGGATTTTGGAAGAGTTAGATTATCTCCTCCTCTTTGGAGAGTGGCATAGGGATGATACTCTATCATACTACGCCATTGGAGATACTATTTTCTCCCTCATAGGTCTAATTTTCAGTCATGAGGTTTTTGTTTTGTTTCATATCAATAACTTAGGAGGAGTTGTTATACATTTCCTTGTGCACCTATGTTGGTTACTCCTCACATACATGGGAGGTATGCATGAGTTGGAGGGCGGCTTTATGTTGATATAACATTGAGATGCTTTCATATCCTCATGCATGATGGATGCAAGGATGTGGTGATTTGGGATCTAGGTGGTGGCATCATTTACACACTTTTTTGTTGGGATCTTGATGAGTTGCTTCACAAATCATAAAGCATTGATAATTGTATCAGAGTGGAGCATCATAAGCTTGGAGACTTTTGTTTTAGTTTTAGAGTTTACATCTTTCATCACTTGTTGATAGGCATGACTTTCTTTAGGGCTTTAGATTGGTCTAGTGTTTAGTCCTTGATGGATTTTGCATTCTTGAAGGATGGGGCCTTTGGAGATTTGCAACTCATGCAAGTTTTTTATTGCTTGAGGACAAGCAATCTCTGGAAGGGAGGACTATAATGTCCCTAAATATTTGGCTTGAGCATTGCATAATTAGTTTTTTTTTATGGATCAATTATTTTTATTTGTCTTGGGGGACTTTAGAATTAATTTCCCATAATTTATTATTATTTCATGTGGCACCAAAATATTTTTATAATCTTTCTATGAGGTTGGGCGACCCTTTTTGGAGGTAAAAAGGGAAAAATAAATAAATTTGAAATTGGGTACCTAGATTGGGTCAGCCAAGTTGGAGGGAAAAGGTGAAGATATAAATACAAGTTCTTTGGAGTTATTTCATATCATATTGGAATTTTTATTTATATTATTTTGGACTACACTTTTGAGTAGCTTATTTCAAGGACAAAAAACCTTGAGAATAAAGGGTGATTTGGATGAAAACCCAATCTCATCTTGGGAAGGCTTCATACTGGTAGTCTACTTACACTTCATTGGAGGATTTCGAGTTTTGGAGTAGAATTTGCAGAACATTTTTCAAGAAGAATTAGATTGTAATTTGGAGTGCCACTTTGGAGCAGATCTGAGCACCCACCTTTTGAGGGAAATTTTTCATATTTGAAGCAGCAAACCCTAAGCACTTGCCAAGGAAGAATTCACCCATCTAGGGTTTGACATTTCAAGACCATTTTTCATATATTTGGTATGTACAATCATAGCTTTAAATCTGATTTGTAGAGAAAAAAACTGGGCATATATTTGTCATGTTTGAGCCCATGAATTCATTGTAAAATCAGTCCATATTATTTAGCTTTGTAGTAGCATGTACTTCTTGAATCAGAAATCAGATTTATTGGGCCTATGTTTGGCATTTGTATGGTTGGTTTTCATGGATTCTATCATAATTGATGTTATCTACATGTTTAGCACAATTTATGGATGTTTGGTATATGTTTATTAGATGCCTATAAGTGTTTATCATTCTAAAAATAAAAATCAGAATTCAATCCTAGGGTTTTAACAAAAAACTAAATAAAAAAAGTCCAGAAATATAAATAAATAATCTAGGACATAAATCATAAATTTTAGGGCAGATCCCATTGGGGGTATTACAATTATCAAGCATGTTTAGGGGATGTAATTAAGGTAGATGGTTTCCTCATCTTACCCTTGGATTGAGTTTATGAGAGAATGTGATTACGGGGTTAGGACTTGATCACCATTGTGGTGTAGTTACCCTATATTGTAGGTTCATTGTGGTGGTTTCATCCCACAATTAGTAATTTATTTTCTCATACCACCCTTCTTGGAGAAATGGAAAATTATTGTAAGTGATGTTGATGTCTAGTATTGTGCAGGGCATGGAGCATAATCATAATGGTATTTTTATGTATTATGTGTCCTTGTGGTCGACATGACACCTTGAGTTCCTATTGCTGTAGTGGGATACATTGGAATCATAAGTTAGTTGTTAAGAGTCATTCTTATGTCACTTAAAAAATTCTTCTCTTGGCTAATGACCTGGGTGTGAGGTTTGAGGCACTAAAATTGGTATAAGATCCCATGTTCAAATGATAAGAGCTCTATTTTATGTGATTTATCAAGAGATTAATGTGTGATTGTTAAGCCCTTACCTTGAATGTATGGTAGTTCTTGATTTCTTGCCTAATGTGCCTTAGTGTGACATCATATATAATTTTAGAATTTTTTAACCCATGCATTTTTTGTGAGGGAGGGATGCCTCCTAAAATTTACCACCCTATCTAGAGTGGAAAATTAAATCCTAATCATGAGTTACTTGAGATTAGAAGAGAAGACTTCCCTATGTTTAGACAATTTCACCTTGAAGCTCCTTTAGGTAGATTACAAATTGTATTCCTTAGTAATGAGATTTCAGTGAGGTTGGATCCTCATTAGATAGTACCACATTTGATGGATTATTATACTTCATAGGAAAGGAGAGGAGAGAAACTCCATGATGAAGAAAAAAACACTCTAGGATCCCTTGTCATCCTAGAGTGAAGGATGTACCCTTGTAGGAGTTGATTTGTTCAAAAAATAGGAAAGTGGTGGACAACTTGGATAGTGTGATGACGTATTATGAGAGATCCGATTTGTGCCCATCTACCTCCCTTTGGGGAGTTTCTTATCTAGAGCTACATGAGATGTTTGAAAGATTATAATTGTTGGAGTTTATGTGTCAGAACTAGAAACCATGAAAGCTACTACAAAGGAAGCCAAAATAGTCAAGGAGATTTTATTTAGAGGATATGGTGGTTGGGTAAGAGTATGACCGAGGTTCCATCTTAGCTAGGATTTAGGGTTAGGGATTATCAACCTCAACCCATGGGTATTTAAAGACACCACCAACACCACTAAGATTGTTCAATCATAATAGTTGTAGAGGTAGAAACCCCCATAAGTCTCTTAGCACAGACTAAGTTTTGGTGGCTATTCTCTCAAGGATAAGAGTGATAAATATGCTAGGAACTTTTGGTTGAGGTAGGAAACCTAGTATGATCTTGAATTGTTTTATTCATGAAAATATTCAACAGTTGAATGCACCTTAGTCAATTATGACTTGAGTCAGCGAACCATTTTTCTCTTGTGTCTAGTAGGGTCACTTTGTGAGGTATTTCCCTTAGAAATATATGGTAGTTGATGTTCAAAACACTAAAATTTCAAAGCTAATAGTGGGAGAGATGAAAGGTCTCAAAAAGTGGTTGCAATGGTAGGAAACCTTCAGGAAGAGAATTAGAGTTCAATTATGATGGCTTGAAGTTTACTAGATGGTGTCCATACGTCTATGTTGTTTGATGTTGATGTTCTAGATTTTTTTCCATCCATGGTAGTATATTGTAGGATTATGTCAATACAAAAAAATGATAAGGGAAGGTTGAGGTGCTTATAAGATCCCTCATGTGTGGTTGCATGTTGGATTGGTACCTTCAAAACCACTGTTGATTTACATATCCTAAATTTAGGATCCTACGAGATGATGCTGACTATGGATTGGCTAAAGGCTAATCAAGAGAGTATTGATCATTAACAAAAGGTTGTAGAGTGTGTGAGGGACCCTTAAAAGAGTGAGTGTTGTAAGGTTTCTCTTGATGTTTGCTCCCTTCCTAGGGAGTTGTTGTGTGAGTGATGATAAACCCTTGTGGGGGTCACGTTTGTGCTTGTGTACCCTCTTGGAATAGTATGATTTTGAAAACCTTATTGTGCATGTATCATATCACAAGAGTGACATATCTTTCTTATCCACCTTGTCATAATCAGAAAATATTATTTCCCCCTTTATGTGGTTTTTTCACTTGAAGGGGATCATTAATTAGGTTCCATTTGAGTGCATGACACATATGCGAATTGACTATCCCATACATGTAAATTTTGAATTGTTTAAAATAAATCATTTGGGTCAATGACTTGAGTCCCCAAAATTTATTCTTTCCTTATATTCTTGTGGTAAGTTCTTGGTTGTGATAACATTACATATTAAATTAAAAATTAAATAAAAGGGGTATAATTGGGTCACATGCATGGTAATTGTGATGAATGTTCAGTGAAATAGTAAATATATTAGTAAATTTTGTATTTGTTGACTCTAAAAATATGTTTCTTCCTATGTGTATAATGTGTATGTTAGGTTGTATAAGTAATTGTGAATTGTAGAAAAATTGTGTTAGTGTGGATTGGAGTCCACAAACTATATTATCATCCCTTGTGAAGCATGTTAATGTTATTTTTTTATAAGTATAAAGGGATGCATGTTGTGATTACATAGATTTCCCATTTGATTGGAAACTTCTTGCATGGTTGAATGTTGATCATTCCTAGCATAGGTGAACACATTAAGTTTCCTTGGCTTTTGATCTTGATTATATCCTAGCTAGTCTTGGATTGTTAAAATAATTTTAGTGTGTGACTTTGTGTGTCATTTCTTGGTGATTGTAATTATCTTAAATGTGATGCTTTAGTAAAGTTCCATTCTTATTTCAAAAGAAAATTTTCTTGTGAATACCTTGGGTGATGCCATAGGAAATCTTGTAACTATATTTTTGAATAATGTGTGATTGTACTATAATGAAGCCATAATTGTGTGAAAAATTGGATTATGCTTATGAGTGACTAATGAAATTGTGAGCTTATGTTGTGCGAAGAGATTAGAGTATTAGAAGATTTTCTTTGATTGGTATGCTTGACCATGTTATCTAACTCACCTTCTAGGTATAGTTTAGTGTTTTACTTCCTTGATTGTGGAGTCATATAGTACATGTAATGTGTACATTCGAACTTGATGCTATATATTAGTTATTGATAAATTCTCTAATTATTGTAAGAAATTGCATAGGTTTATTAATTCTACTTATGAGTAGTCTATCCACTCTCAATTTTTTTATTTTCTTCTCTTGTGATCCTTCGTCACACTTGATTTAGTTTTAAAATTGGGCTCATTCTATACTTTATTTTTGGAACTAATAATTTTTCCTATTTTTGGAAATGATAATTATTCCTCCTTGTCATTCTTTTATTATTATGGTGGCTATACCATAATGGTTTAAATTAATTATCATGTATCATGTAATGTAGTCCTCTATCATGTTTATGGAAAGCCTATATTGGATTGTAGAAGGGAGTAGATTGCAGATAACTTTATAGTTCTTAATGTTGTATTGATTTGAACTATGTTAAGTTTAAAAATTATTTTTCCTTGTGGAATGTAAGTGGATGCTTTGTGAAGGTTTCTAAAGTTATGAGTTGTATGGTATGCATAGGGATATTTTTTTTTTAGTAGTTTGTGACAAGTGGTATCAATTTCATATGTTTGGTCATGAGTGAGGTGTAATTTAATCTCAATATAATATTGTTTGGTATTCCTTGTCCATTAATAACTTTTTTGAGTTTACCTCTAATAAGTGGTACCATAATACTCTTGGTTAGGCCCCATTAGAGGATTTGAATGGTTGGCCTTGCCAAGCCCCCATTGAGTTGGGATAGGTTGGAGGATAATTTTATTTTGTGTCATGAGATACTCTAGGATATTATGCCCTAGGTGGTTTAGGTTAAAGATTAGTTGTTGAAAATACTAGATAGACTTGAAAGAAGTATGATAATGCCAAAATATTGGATATAAATTTCTCATTGGGTGATCATGTGTTCTTGAGAGTGAAATCACACAAGATCCCAATCCATTATGGAAAAATTTCTAAGATTGTATCATATTTTTTTGAACCTTTTTAGATACTTGAGAGGACTGGTCTAGTTGCAAGTCAATTTTCCTTGCCACCTAGCCTCTTGCATATCCATGAAGTATTCCATGTTTAAGTTCTTAGACAATAAATTCTAGATGTTACACATGTTGTTGATTATCCATGACATGTTCCATTATGGGAAATTTTCTAAGATTGTATCATATTTTTTTGAACCTTTTTAGATCCTTGAGAAGATTGGTCTAGTTGCAAGTCAACTTGCCTTTCCACCTAGCCTCTTGCCTATCCATGATGTGTTCCATGTTTCAGTTCTTAGATAATATATTCTAGATGTTACACATTTTGTTGATTAGGGTGCCTTGAAGTTCAAGGAGCACAAACAACTTTTTTTAGGTCCCATCCATATATTGCAACATTAGGGTCCAATACTTCAAGGATGAGAGATAGATTAGGTAAAGATCTAGTTGGACTTTCTTGATGATAATTCAACTACTTGGGAGGATGTGATGTAGTTGAAGGTTATTTATTCCCAATATTTGTAGGATTTTAAGAGTAAGCATAGTCCTAAGGGGGAGGATATAATTCTTTTGATGTTTGCATTGGATTATTTTTGTGTCTATGAATTTAACCCTAATGATCATTATACTTTATTCTTTGTGTTGTCGAGGTTTTATAAAAAATAATTCTATATTAGAATCTAGATTTTAATTGTATATTTTTATATACATATGATACACTCATTTTTAGATATGACAATGTTATATATATACATGTGTTCATAGATATATGTTTTATCATTGTGTTAACATTCTAGATGTTTATCAATTATTGAATTCCTATGTTTGGATGATGTACTTTGATGTCGATCTATTTCAATTGTGTGGAATATATGATTTATATGATGTCGTACCCTATTGGATGATTTTCATTGATTTAACTACTATATATGTAGTGCTTGAGGATGCTTGACGTGTGACTTTGATGTGTTAGGGTTATTTTATCACTTGAATAGACAAGTTTGGGTTATTTCCCCAATGGTGTTATATTATATATGTAACATTAGGACTAATGTGTTTGCAAACCCTATCATACTCAAAGAAAGTGCAAGATGTTTCTTGTGAGACCTTGTATAAATCTAGATTTGAATTGATGGTGATTCTAGAATTTTCTATGTTATGATTTAATTGTAAATGTGTTGTAGTTGTATATGATTATTCCCTTATTGTATTTGTTATATATTTTGATGGATGAAATATTGAATGTTAATGATTGATGAATTTTGGGGATCAAGAAATTATAAAAGAAAAGGGAGAATTGTTATTTAGTTGCAATGGAAATTCTATGTGAATTAATTAATGAAGTATAATATATAAGTTGAATTAAATTATTTCTTAATTTCAAAACTAAGGAAATAATTGGATAACTAAGTTACTTTATATTGATGTTAATTGGGAAATGAAAATATAAAGGTTAAAATAGAAAATGGAAAATAAAAGGAAAAATAGAATAAAAAAGAAAAAGGGGAAGGCATTTTTTTGATCATTATCATTTTTATAAATTCCTCTCTCAAAACCCTCTTCCTCTCAAAAATTAGAAAATGGATGAAATTTGTTGCATTGAAGGCGCACTTGGATTGTTTGTGAAATTGCATAAAAACTAACAATTTGGTGTGCTCTAAACTGAAGGTATTTTCCATCCTTTCTCTTGTATTTTGAATGCTTTCAATTCATGGATTCTATGCCCACTTAAGCAATAGAATATTGCTTTGTTTTCAGTTATGAATACATCATATTTTTCTATGATAATCATTATAGAACATTGCTTTGTTTTCAATTATGAATACATAATAATGGTTTTCCTCTATTTTATCCTTGGTTCTATGGCCTTGACAAAGGTATTTAATGGATTGGCCTCATTGCTTACAAGTTATAACTTCCACCTTCTTGTGTTACATTTTTATCTTCTATGTTTGTTGTTTGAAGAAAGTTTTGGGCCAACAATTCACTCAAACTATTCTTCTTGAGCTTGATATATTGTATAATCCACTATTCTCTAGCTTTTACTAGTTTTGGATACATGATCCTACTGGCTTCACAACTACATAATCAATAAATTCCCTATCTAGTGACATGACACATGGCATGCACCTTGAAAATCCAACTTGGGAACCAGTTCACCAAGTAGAAATTTCCTTTCCTTTAGCTTTGAGGACAAATCTTTTCAAGGAGGGGGGGGGAATATTAGGACTCCTTATTCCCAACTCTTTCTTTATTGTTATTAAGGTTTTAGACACATATGCTTTGTAAGTAATTTCTATTGAGGCATTTTGAGTAATCTCATGTACTTGGAAAACATTAATTCTCTATTACAATTAGTATGAACATAGATCATAGGCTATTGTTTTAGTTACCATGATCTAAATCTTATTTAGTTCTACTCAAAGGAGGTTTCCCCCTCAAAGAGACCAACAATATATTATTGCAAATCTATCAATTTCAAGCAATATAATTTCTAATTTTTTGTATGTAATTTATATTTTCCAATAATTTTGTTATTGACATAATCTCTTGTAGGAAGGATCATCACACAAGTAATCTCCCAATAGCTATGAGGAAAGGGTAGGAGCCAATAATTTAAATTTTCAATCAAATCCATGTCATGGTATCACTCTCATGCATAACAAAAATTACCCAAACAAGGTTCATGTTGAATCTAGGGATAAGGAATGAATGTTTAAAAATTAGGACTAGTAAATGGCATGAATATGTGGAAATAAGCACATATAAGGTTGGGAGAAGGATAAATGTATGGAAATGTGTGTAAGAGTAAATAAGGATGGATTGAGATTGAATAAGGATCCAAGCTTCACACAAAAAACATGTCACATGTTGGTAAGTAATTGTAGTAAGACACTCTCAAAATGTGTCCAAAACTAAATATAAAATTGCATTGGTTTACAAATTTCATGATTACAACTATTAAAGCTTGATTATAAAATTTAAATAATAATAAAATATAGATACATATCATTATTTTTCTTTTTGTGAGGAT
Source organism: Sequoia sempervirens (assembly GCA_007258455.2). Lineage (NCBI taxonomy): Eukaryota > Viridiplantae > Streptophyta > Pinopsida > Cupressales > Cupressaceae > Sequoia > Sequoia sempervirens. The sequence continues at coordinate 394,155,317 of VDFB02270651.1, read as the reverse complement.
GCTATAAAATATTGATTAAGATGGTCTAATAAGAAAAAGTCCTAAACAAATATATGAACTAGGTGGAATGAATTAAGTTTGCAATGTGAAGAGACTAGATGCTATATGCTATCCTTTCCTTTGGGTGGGTATGTTCTCATCATCTTTATATGGAGTTAGAACACTTTATTCCAATGGATTAGTGCATTTGTTGACTTGCAACAATGAACTGGAATCAAAAGAATATTTTGTATTTGGGTGACCAATACATTATGAGACCCATGACAGATTTTACAGCATCTTTGACGAAAATCATGATTCTTTATAAAAAATTATTCATTATAAATTTTTATTCATAATAAAGATCTAATATATGTAACTCTATTTATTAGAAAGATGATCCAACATTAAATTTATTCATAATGAAGATTAAATATATATAACTCTGTTTATTAGAAAGATGATCCAACATAATACTTATAGTTCGTTATAGCTCTTTATCTCAATATTCACTTTAAAATTATTTTCTTACAGACTTTAAAATATTTCACTATAACTCTTTATCTCAATAATCACTTTAAAATTATTTTCTTGAGTTTCCTTCAAATTCCATTTTAACCTTGATGTGATGGGTCATGCGTGTCTTGTTATTTTCAACTTTAATAAAGCAAGAAAATTTGATGGTATATTTTTAACTTTAATAATGCTGTTTCTGAGATCCATCCAGTTAGTGCGTAGGGGTCCAAAACAATTGAGCTGGACCTGGTCAAACTGTGATATTCTTAATTACGAGAGAAAAAAACCCTACTTCTGGTGGTCATTACTGACAGAACAAACACGCCATTGAAATAATTACAAGCAATTAATATACCAAAATTTTGGTTAACACTCACCTTTTAATTATGATAACTGATGAAACATTTCAAATACACCATAAACTTGACATCCTTAATATGATAATCAACTAATTGTCTATAATGGAAACAAATGGCATTTTTCTTTTCTGATCTTCTGACACCGCGTACATTAAAGCACAGGAACTTTCTTCAAGGCGTGGTCAAATAATTTACCATTCAAACCTGAGCCCACACTGAAGAGAATAACTTTTCAGAAGGCAAGATTTAGTAGAAAGAGAAACACATTTAAACATTGAAGACTCTAATCATTTTATATTGTAAAGAACTGAAACAAATAACATTTTTTTTCTCATTAACCATGAGTTGCTGGGATTGTATATTGGATTGCATTTGTTGTCTGCCGTACTTGAAGTACTGTTGTTGTTGTTGGTGGTGGTGGACTTCTTGTTGGAAATCCGGTGGCTCTACGGATGTTCATATGAATGCCGAGTTAACCAGTACTTCCACAGCTAGAGCAGTACCCTGAATATCTTTAAGGTCATGATATACTTTTAAGTGGGCTTTGTTTGACGTCTTTAGAGATCTTATTTCTGCAAGGACAGTAGCAATAAAACAAAAGCAACAGGTTGCTTTTCCAGTCTGATAAAGCAGGTACCTACCTAATAGATATGAATATTTCTTCTTACATAATGTAAAAGGTTTTGATTTCTCCATTTGCTTCCCAATGGATTCCATCGTATGAAATAAATACATGATGTAATTGTTTTCTTTTAAATAGCTTTTATGCAGGATCTCTCCTGGTAGACCCCTAGTAAACAAGAGCAGTACTCTTTGGTTATTTATAGAGCTTTCTTTACTGTGTGTAATTATCCTTCCTTACTAATCATTTCTGTTGAAATATAGATCATGATGGTTAAGAATGACTGTTTTAAAATACATATGATATTGTTTTATTCCTAGGAGATTCTTGATTGGATATTATCTAGTAATTTATAAGAGAATAATTTACTGTTTGAACAGGTGAGGTCACGCCTATTAGATATGTGAGGATCTGAATTGGATTTGTCACCGTTTTTTAAATTTATTTATTTATAATCAGTGAATAATTTCTGGTTTATATGGGAATTTTTTTTTTAATTTTTTTTACGTTGATAAAACTCAACCAGCTATCATTACAATAATGATTTTTTTTGCTTCATTTTTAAGCATGTGCAGATATAAATATGCACATCAAAAATGATTTGAGACATTTTATAAATCATGCAAAAAAATAAACATGAATACCTTAAAACATAGGAATTTTTTTTAAAGTCTACATTTTTTTTTGAATTAAACATGAGAAAAATACAACACCTATTCAATGATCTCTCAATTGATGAATACTTTTCATAATGACCAAATTCTTGAAGTGTCAACTGTTGTGAACAATTATGCCCATTGATTCCTTGCACCAAGAAATTACTTTAGTACTCACAGCCTTCGTTAATAAATTAGTAACTTTATTTTTATATCAGCTTTTTCCAACAATACTCATTTATGTTCAACCATTTCTCTTGACCAAAATATATAGCATTTTGACTATCATTGTAAAGCTTTATCATATTTTTGTACCAAACCAATAGAATACAACCTTTGTAGCCATATTACTTCCTTACATGTTAAATCACTGTCATGTACTTTGCCCCTGGTATAGATGATGCATTTATTGTTTGTGTACATCTCTATAATATAAATAATGTATATAAAATTTGAAGTAAATAAGAAAACAAAACATATGATATCTAGTATTTTATTTGGAAAAAAATATTTATCTAAAAAAGTAAGTATAATAATATTTTTCACTATGTCACAAAATTTCATTGTTCACAAAATGATAATAAGGTTCTTACTCAATTCTTATATATATATCTATAATAAGCACACCAAAAAATTATTTTATAAATTACATAAATATTTTAAGATTATAGACTAAATAAAAAGTCCATTCATACAACCATTTTTTAAAAAAATGTAATTTTCTAATCTCACCAAAAAATTGTTCCAATCACTAATCTTGATTAAAAACACCATAATTATATAACATAAACTATTATATTTCTTATAATAATAGTTAAATACCATTATATTTCTTATAACAATAGCTATGCGAGTTCTTTAAAAGTAACTATATAACAATATCATTCCCCATTCTTCTATCATTATTTTTATAATTTTATTGTTTATATGATTTTTTTTAAAACAAGCCACCATTCTAAATTAAATGAAAAGACACATTTCTTTCTTTCTTTAGTACAAAGTTTCTTTTCTCTTCAAATTCTAATTATTTGTATTTATTTATTGTTATTCTTCTTATATGAGAGTTGGGGGTTTCACTTTGTTTTAACACTATTTATTTTATGTTGGATATTTTGAGAATATGTAAGAGGTTGTAAGAGTATCTAATGTTATTATGAAATTGTAAGATGGAAGTTACATATGATAAATTTTTATGACATGTAAGTGCACGATTATAAGTTATATTAAAATTTTGACTAACATTGTGAGAAGTCAAAAAACATCTTTAAATCACTTTAAATATGTCAAAATATGACAACCAAATTGAGAAGTTATATATGAAAAAAATTATAACAAGTTATGATAGTTGTAAGACCACATTCTGTAATAGCTTGGTAGAACATGATAAACTTGGGTTTTAGAATTCAAGCCAAATATGGAACCACTTTTGGATTATTCTTTTGACTCATGATTTTAGAAAACTACCCTTAGTTTGTGGTTCGATATTTACCTATTTAGTAGTATTTGGAGATGGAATATGTGTGATTGATTTGCAAGTACTATTATGCTTTTAAAGTTGCTCCAATTTTACATGTTGGTGATACTTCTATAATGATATGTCCTTGGATTATTGTATTGTGATCTTTTTTCAATCATACAATTGGTTTGTACTTTGGAGTGGTTTTTTCTCTTGAAAGGTTTTCCCTACATAAAATTGTTTGTAATATTATAATTTTTCATGTGTATTCTTTCTTATAATTGTAATATTTTTTTTTGTACATATGAAAGCATATTTCAGACATTGCTTCCTTCAAAGACAATGCTCTAAGAAGATTGAAAGAACTATTGATCACAAAGAATATTTAATCAAGCATAGATAATGCATAAGCTCCACTTTTATTAGATAGAAAAGGGTCTCCTTATAAAGGAGAAATATCCAAGCATGAGGTGTTGAGGTGTTTCAACACCTCTCTAGTCTATTAACTAGCTGGGAAAAATATCTAGAAAATATCTAGTCTATGTCAATGAGTCATACAACAATAAATGCCTAAGTAGGCTTAGGTCAACCTATGCGTATATGCAAGCATTAATGTATACATTGACACCCGCCCTTAAGCATAACTTAGGTGGGGATGGATAAAATGGGTCTCGACTAATAGCCTAGTGAGGTACCCATATACAAACAACTTTCTCAAAAGGCGGAGAAAAGGAGAAAACCCAGTGGGAACAAAAATCTTCTCCAAAAGAGAAACAAAGAGAGAAAGGCTAGAGCCCCCCTCAGAAAAGATACCATTGTCGATGAAGAACAGGTGATGAATCACTCACTACAACATGATAAAGATCAAGTATGGAGACACCTGCGTGAGCATCAATTGAATGCTCGTCAAAGGTAGATTGGTACAATCTAAGTCTCACTGGAACCATGAACAAATTGTACAATCTAAGTCTCACTGGAGCCATGCACCAAGTCTCCAAGATATTTCCTAATCTATTGAGTACAAGAAGATTACATCCAGTATGCCATCAATGACAAGGTACAAATGAAATGTCTCAAGAGACTCTCTCAAGAACATATGCACATATACAATTAGATACCCCCCATAAGAGAGAGTAAAATAAAAACCAATATGACCCACCCTTTTTGTCAAATTCATGACAAAAAGTGGAAAACCCTTTTTAAACACAAAATTCCTCCTTTTACAAACAGTTTTGGTTGATCAAAACCATTACGAGAATGGTTAGTAAAAAAGTTTGTTTTCTACCTATGGAAAAACAAATTTCCTCTCCCCCATTTTTTTACAAACTTTTGAAGTTGATCAAAATCACTATGTGGCTAGTACAAAAGTTTACCTTTCTTTACAAGGGAAAGAAGAGGGAGTATTTGACCATAGTCAATAGGGAAAATAGATCAGCCGCTCTCCCAATGAAATTTGACGCCTCTCCAAAACCTTCACATCACAAATTTTTTTGAAAGATTCTTTGGAGGATAAGGCACCAAGTGTGGAGGTGACGGGTTGATTGGAGACTCCAAAATGTATGCATTCTCCTCTGTTCTTTACGCCTGGAAAAAACCCAACACAAACTGAGATTAGTGTGATGTGATGGGCCATTTGATGCAGGTGAGGAGTGTGCCTCCTCCTGTGCAGCCTGTGATCACACCAAAACAAATCACCAAATCAGAGGGAGGCAGGCATGATGGCCTGACATATAAGAGGAGGCTCTACCGCTTCCCACGTGCTACATAAATTCCCTGTGCACCCCCAAGCTGGCTAAGTAAAGGGTTCTCTCATTGCAAATGCATCACAATATAGATTTGAGCATTCGCTGGCAGCATGTTATGGGCGATAAGAAATGGCTGAGTGTACCCGTTTCTTACAACGGGGTTGTGTGAGCACCACTAAATACCCAAATCGCAGCTTCCTTTGCCCTTGCTGGCCTGCGTTTCTATTCCAATCCCTCCAATTTGTAGATTTCCCACTAAATGGGCATAAACACACCTGCCAAAGTAAGATATGCACTCTGATGACGCCTTTTCACAGCAAAATCGTGCCCACAACTACTTCAATCACTCTTTCACCATGATTTCAAGGTGAAACAGGGACTTAGAAAACATAAAAAAGGGGAGAAAAATAAAGGCAGAGGATACAGAGGAACGCATCGAACTGTGGAGAAAGAGGAACAAAATTACTAATCTCATGGGTTTTTGTGGACTGGATCGGCCCTCAAAACAGAGGCGTCCGCCACAAAAAGCTTCCCTCTTATTAAAAACAATATGTTCCCTCTATGCACACCCAACAAATAATGATTTTGAATGAAAAACCAGAGATTTGCATTGGCCTAAAAACTTCTTTGATGGCTCTGATACCATGAAAGAACTAATGATCACAAAGAAGATTTAATCAAGCATAGATAATGCATAAGCTCCACTTTTATTAGACAGACAGGGGTCTCCTTATAAAGGAGAAATACCCAAGCATGAGGTGTTGAGGTGTTTCAACACCTCTCTAGTCTATTAACTATTTGGAAAAATATCAAGAAAATATCTAGAAAATATCTAGTCTATGTCAATGGGTCATACAACAATAATTGCCTAAGTAGGGTTAGGTCAACCTATGTGTATGTAAGCATTAATGTATACACTGACAAAGATAGATCAATCAAAGTGAGAATATAAGGCAATACTCTAAGAAGCTAAATCAATTGATATAGAAACATATTGTAGTTATGAAGTAAGTAGTAATAATGAGGATCATAAGATAATAGTTATAGACAAGATTATCAAGGCATAAGCAATAGATAAAAAAGTGACAATGACTAAGATAAGACAAGAGATCTCTCCAAGAGAGGGAAAGAGAAGAAGAATAAAGAAAAGAGATAAAATATATAAACCAGAGATAAAAAAGATGGAGGATAACGAAGACCGAATGCAAAGGATGACAATCAAAAGATAAAAGATATAAAACATGCCTTACAAGTATGGAATAGAAGGCACAATAAGTATAATGATCAATAAATATAACATGCTACTTAACAAACATAAAATAAGCAAGCTACCAAATATAGAAATAAGATGGATATAAAAAGTAAATAAGAGAAGGTAAGATCAAATGATAAGTCAAAAGTTAAAGAAGTAGTGAAAGTCAAACATTACACCTTGTGATCTCTTTTCTAATGAAATGCCCCTAGGAAATGTTCCCTATTGTGAATTTTTAAAGTCCTATTTAGGGATCCTCTTTCCAACCATTTCAAAGAGATAAATCAGAAGCTCTTGATAAGTTTAAGATCTTTAAGGAAAAAGTTGATAATGAACTGGATATCAAGATCAAGCATTTAAGGTCAAGATAGAGGAGGTGAATTTAATTCATATGAATTTGAAAAGTTTTGTGAAGATCATGGCATTAGGAGACATTTGTTTGCTCCTAGGACCCCTCAACAAAATGGGGTAGTAGATAGGAAGAATAGAATATTGCAAGAGATGGCTAGGACAATGATGAAAGATGTTGATCTATCAGATATGCATTGGAAGGAAGTAGTTCACACCACTATTTATTTGCTTAGAAAAGTGCAATTGAGGGTCAATAGCACTAAGACCCCTTATGAGCTGTGGTATGGGAGGCCTTCTACTATTAGATACTTCAAAATTTTTGGCAACAAATGTTATATCATGAATAGGAGATGAAAAATACCTTGGTAAGTTTGATTCAACATGTGATGAAGGAACCTTTCTTGGTTACTCAACCAGGAGAAAGGCTTACATATGCTATAATAAGAGATTGGGAAGGATGATTGAAAGAACAAATGTTAAAGTTTAAGAAGACTTGTGTCAAATATCACAAGAACTTGAGGTTTGTGGATCTGATATACCTCCCTAGATTGAAGAAGAAGTAGTAGTAGAGAAAGAGAAGAATGAACTAGAACTAGTGAAACTCTCAAAACTCTTGAAAATTATGTACAAAAGAATCATTTTATAAATCAGATCATTTGAGATAAGGATGAAGGTGTGCTAACTAGGAGAAAGTTTGCATGAGAAAATGAGCAAGTAAATTTGTGTTTGTTAGATCAAAAGTAGAGCCCAAGAAATTTGTTGATGCTAGCAAAGATGATCGTTGGATAAAGGAAATGTAAGAATAACTAGATAAGATAGAGAAGAATCAAACATGGAAATTGGCTCCCAGACCTGTTGATAAGAATTTCATGGGAACAAAATGGGTGTTCTAGAACAAGCTGTTAATGAAGATGGTAAAGTTGTGAGAAATAAATCTAGACTGGTTTGCAAGGGATATTCATAAGTTGAAGGTATTAATTTTGAGGATAATTTTGTTTCGATAGCCAGAGTGGAGGAAATAAGGATGTTTCTTGCTCTTGCTGCTCATAAGAACTTCAAAGTCTATCAAATGGATCTCAAGTCAACATTCTTGAATGGTGATCTAGAAGAGGAGGTATATATTGAGCAACTAGATTGTTTCTAGTTATCAGAAGATCCAGACATGGTTTACAAACTCAAGAAAGATTTGTATGGTTTAAAGCAAGCACCCAAAGCTTGGTATGCTAGATTGGATAAGTACTTATGTCAGTAAGGATTCAAGAAAGGTACTGTTGATAGCAATCTTTATATTGAGGTTTAGGCAAACAAGTTATTAGTTGTGGTTGTATATGTTGATGACAGATCATCTTTGGTGGACATGATGATATGTGTAAATTTTTTGCAAAAGAAATGTAGAAAGAATTTGAGATGTCAATGACTAGTGAGTTGTCCTTCTTCCTTGGGCTTTAAATTGCTCAATAAGATGATGGTATCTTTATTTATCAAGCTAAATATGTTAAGGAGTTGTTGAAGAAGTTTGGCATGGAAGATTCCAAACTAGTTGGTACTTCTATGGTGACTGGTTGTCACTTGAAAAAATCTAATGATTCTCCAAAATTTGATCAAAATCTTTATAGGTCTATAATTGGAGGTTTATTGTATTTGTCTGCACTTCCTTATATTATGCATGCAATATGTTTGGTTTCTAGATTTCAAGCTAATCCTAAGCAATCTCATGAGAAATCAGTTAAAATAATACTTGGATATTTGAAGGGAACTCCAAATAATGGTTTATGGTATAAGAAGGATCAAAAATTTCTCTGAGTGTCTATATTGATGTAAACTGGGAAGGATGTGTGGATGACTAGAGAAGTACAAGTGGAAGTGCATTCTTTTTGGGGGATAGATTAGTCTCTTGGTTTAGTAAGAAGTAGGATTCAATGTCCTTATCCACAGAAGAAGCTTAATATATTGTTGCAACATCTTGTTACACCTAGGTGCTCTAGATGAAGAAAAATTTGAAGGATGTAAAGGTGGTATATGATGAACCTATTCCTATATTGTGTGATAATACAAGTGCAATTAATATTTCCAAGAATTCAGTAATGTATTCAAGAACTAAACACATCTCTATCCGATATCACTTTATGAGTGAGAAGGAAAAAAAGCATGAAGTTAGATTGGAGAATGTGCCTACTAAGGATCATATTGTAGATATTTTCACCAAGGCACTTTCAAAAGATACTTTTGAGTATCTTTGATAGAAGTTAGGGATTATTGCCCCTCCTTGTTCTAACTAGATGCATAATTGGTGTATTTGTCTAGGGAGAGTAATTCAAGATATATCTTTATGCCTGGATTGATGGTGGCTCCCTCTTAGGGGGAGCTGGTAATGGTTGCTACTGATAGGGGGAACCTATTAGTTGTTTCAAGGAGTGTATGTACATCAAAGGGGGAGAATCTTGAAGAGGAGAAGGAATGTCCTCCTTAGAGGGAGATGGTATGATTGCTTGAAGAAGTGTTGTTGGTTAAAGGGGGAGAATGTGTTTCTATTTCAATTGAAGATCTCTGGCCCTTTGTCCTTAAAGTCAGAAATATTTTGTTGTTTTGTGTAGGTGTGTGTTTCCCTTTGTCCTTGATGTTAAAGGGGGAGACTGAGTAGGTGTGTGTTGCCATCAATTCCAAAGAGGGAGATTGTTGGAAGTGGTATCATTGATGTCAACACTAATTTTTGGTTGCCATTCTTGTCAACACTTGGTGAGATTATTATATATGTTTGTGAGATTTTTGGTAGTGGGTGATGACAACACTTGGTGAATTATTTGTGGTTTTCATTGTTCTTAGCACATAAGTAAGAGAAGTTGTTGGAATTTTGTGTCACTGATGTTTATACTTGGTGAGATTTTTGCAATGATTATTGCTTGGCATTGGTTGTCATTGTTGACAACATTCAGTTTGGGCTAACAATGATGTATGGTGGTGTTGCTAAAGTTCATGGTTGGATGTCATGCCTTGTCTAATGATAATCAAAGAAGTATTAAGTATTATTGTTAGCGAAATTGGTTTCATAATTATATATTAAGATGAGGATTAGAAGTGTTTTTGATGCTCTATAGTGCATTATATGCTCTCTCCTATTATTTATGACCAAGTATATGTTGCTGAAAGAAAGTTTTGGCCTTCGCAATTTGATTGAGTGTTTCAACTTCAATAAATTGTATTGAAGTCTATTTGGGAGAATGCTTTGCATTCCTCCCCTATTGAAGATATGGTCTTGTGGTTTTGGACTTGAATTTAGTGTTCTATGGATGTTGCACTCCTATCTTTTCAAGTCACCAGTGTTGATGAGGATATTTTGTAAGTTGCAGAAGGTTGGCAGTGTTGTTGGTTGTTTGGAATGGTCTAGAAAATGCTCTACATTTCTTTGCATTGATGTCTTTGATCCCGAAACTTGGTGAATATTTTATCAATATCCATGTAGTGTTTGAGTTCTAATTTAATGTGTTGAACTGGTCCACATGTTGTTCTGTTAATGTAATATCTCATTACTATGCATTATGTGTCACTAGAATGAAGTATTCTATTCTTGTTTGGCTTGCAAGTATTCTATTCTTGTTTGGCTTGCAGTGGCTATTGGTGGAATGAAAGTATGGAATAAGTGTCTAGAAGTGCTATTGGATGTTCATGGAATATCCCCATGTGATCCACACATTGTTGGTTGTGATCCTTGGTGTTGCATTGTGTCTTGAGTTGGTTTTTTGGGTTATTTGTGGATATCTGGCTGAAAAGGCTTGTTCCTTTACTTGCGCTATATGCTTAAAATTTTGTACCAACATATAAAGATGTGTTAAGGTAGATTTGGGTCCTAACCTATCTTGGTTGATATCACATTAAGTTAATTCAATTGGAAATTGTATGTTTTTGGGTCGACTGGTTATGCGCTACATATTTCATCTACAAGTTTCCTTGCTACCAACTTGGGTTGTTGTGTGCACCAACATGTGAAGTGTTTTTGGATCACATTGGAAGATGTAATAAGATTTTTTTTGGTCCTCTCTATCCTCGGCATAAGACCGTAGTAGGTTGTTGTGTCTGACTTGGATAAATCATTGGTTGTATTCTTTTTTTTCCGACATAATTGAAGTTGTGAAGTATTGTTTGGATATAAATGCAAGATCATTTCAGTTGCAAATACATGTATGGATGTTTGAATAAGGGTGAAGAAGTGTGAGTGTGGAATATATTGAATATCCAATAAAGTTAGTGCTAAAGTGTGAAGAAGAAATATCAAATGTGCTAGAGCACCTTAATCAATAGAGTGAATTGTTGACAAATATTGTAATTCTTTTAAAACATTTTGTATCCTAGTCTAAGATAGTGAATCTCATTAGGTCCTTTGTATCTTTCCCTTGGAGTTGTATTTTTTCCATCTCTACAAGTCCTTTTGTATCTTTCTCTAAGGTAGTGCACCTTAGTTTTCAAGTCCTCTTTGGCAGTGAGCCTTTATATTATGAGTTAACTCTCACCATGGTTTTTCCCTCACTGGGTTTTGGGTGATCCTAAAATAGTGGTTTACACTTTTTGGGACATCCCGATTTTTGTTGAATCACATATTTTTAGAAAATATAATGATTTAAGTCTTGAAAAGTTCTATTTAAAGAATTCGAATTGAAGAGGGTTTGATCAAACCACCTTAGATAAAACCCCCTTGGATATAACCCCACTAGTTTTAAACCATACCTATAATGGAGTCTCCTTTACACCTATCAAAATCCTGATAAAAAACCACTTTTAATTTGCCTTTTGGGGGATCAAATGAATTCATTTAAAATTTTATTTTGTAAGTATGTAGTCCTTATTATAAGCTTCCCAAAAAGTATAATTCCAAATATATTTAATTTGATTATTATATTTATTTTTTGTTTCGTGTGAATGTAGGTTTTTCACCGAAAATCAAGCTCTTTGTTCTGCACATGTGGAAAAATAGTAGATTATCAATTTTTTTTTGAAAAATGTGTTCTTGCTAGGTATTGATGTCCTTGATCCAACAAAGAAAAATAATAATTTCAGTTCATAAAAAAAAAGTTATGTTGGATACGGTCTGCCTATGTCTAAATTGTAATTGGTTTGAATTCAAAACTTAATTAAGAAAAAAAAAATCAATAAAATACTATGAAACAAAATGAATTTTCTAGATATCGTAGTTACAAATCTAAATTCAAAAAAATAGAATTTTATCTTTCATATAAGAAAAGTTATGTTGTTTACGATGGACATCACTCCTTAAAAATGGAGTTTACTGTTAAAAAATAGTTTTCGAAGGAGATGGAAAAATACATGCAGTCTGATTTCAAAAAATTAAAAAAAATATATTTAGAATCTACAGAAAATTTTTCACAAATCACTAGTTTGCATCATCTTCAAATTTCTCATGGATTAACAACTATTAGTGCATGAAAGTGAAGATTTAGTTAAAAAAATTCTGTTCAATGTCAAGTTTGGCCAAAAAGTGTAAACCACTATTGTGGGATCACCCTTTTCCACGTAAATCTAGTGTCATCTTGTGGATGTGTGTTTCATTTTTTCTTTCATTGTTGATGATCTAATTAAGGATAAAATTGATATATCTTTCACTGCTAAATATTGTTGAAATTGTTTCAAAGGTTTAAACTGCAATATGTTGAACTTTGTTGCTAATTTGTTTAAGGGTTTATATTTGGTTAAAAAATATTGTGCTAAAGAGTTCAAGTTCTAAAGGGATTTAAGTTTTTGTAGATACTAATTGACCCCCCCTCTAAGTATCCGATGTGTTCAACAATGGGTACTGCCATTGTCCAACCTATTTGGCCCAATTTTAACTATGTCATTATCAAAATTTTAACATTTACAAATCTAAGTTCATTTGTTGGATTTTGATAATTAATTTTCTAAAAAATCAAGAAATACATATAAATACAAGTCTTTTTCACCATTTGAATCTTCAATTACAATTTTTTACTTGATACATTTATGCAACTATAAATTTGACCCTCAAATTTTTAAACTTAAAATTTAATTATGCGCCTAAGCTTATCCCTTTCCAAGTAGTCATTACTTGTTGACTTGAGTATTTAATATTCAAATTTACATGCTAGGTATTATATAAAAGGAAAATACCCTAATTATTTTTTTATCAATCAAGGAAGATCCATCTATCTCTTGTTTGATCATCACATTATCACTTATGTCCAACATTCAATCACTAAAAGATCTACTAGCATCATTATATGTATTAGTAGTGGCATATTAGACATGTTGTATGACTATTTGGCTTGTCTTCAATGATCTTGTTCAAAATTTTAAATTGATTCTAACCAAGTTGATTGATGTTAAACTCCTAGTACAAAAATTCCAATGGCATATTTAAACACCATCAAATCTAGATATTAGGGGCAAATAGGTTTCAACAAGTAATAGGAGCAAGAGTTGATTCCATATAGAAGGAAAAACCATAAATTCAAGTTGAAACCACATGTACAAGCATTATTTTTACAACTACAAAATTAAACTAGGGTAAAGAATGAATCTTCTCACAATCTATAAAGACATGATTTTCTTAAATTTGATCTCAAAACACTAAATCAGATCACCTAACACAATCTACAACAAAATACTTTATTACAATATATATACTATGTTGCTAGAGCTATTCATTGTTAATGTTATTATGCTCTTTTATAACTCCGAATAACCCCTTATAACTCCATTCCTTATTATAAATTTCAACCTTAACCAATTAAAAAAACTTAGAAATATTACTACTAATATTAATTTTAGAATGAAATTTATATGCGACTACCATCTCTATTTTTTATCTACAATCATATAAATCCTTTTATAAAGATAAAATTTATTTGAAATTATTAAGCCTTGAGAGGCTTTCCTACAATGACATTCATTGATGTACACAAAAACCCTAGATTAAATATCAGGTCTTTATCGTACGTGCCCATTATTTGTAGAAATTTGGGGGTTTGAGAGAGGCACTTTTTTTTTAATGAGTACTCGAATTTTCTCAATAGTTGCAATAAATTACCTGTGTCCACATCAAAGTATACAACTTAAAACAACACCATAATTCAATCTGGTTCATAGATTTATATAAAAATTTAAATGATAGGATTTTATAGCAAAAAGTTTGGAAAAACGAATTTGTCTGATCGAGTCAAAGTATACAACTTAAAACGTCGTCATAATTCAATATGGTTCATAGATTTATACAAAAATTTAAATGATAGGATTTTGTAGCAAAAAGTTTGGAAAAATGAATTTATCGATCCACGTCAAAGTATACAACTTAAAACAACGTCATAATTCAATATAGTTCATAGATTTATATAAAAAATTGAATGATAGGATTTTGTAGCAAAAAGTTTGGAAAAACAAATTTCTCAATTATAAAGGCACCAAAAATGGAGGAATAAAATAGTAAGGCTTAAAACTAGGCCTGTCTACAAGTATTTACCTGAAGTAGTTACTAATTATAATATAGACCATGGGTGACATTAAACCCAAATAATTTATAATATGTTTTCTGCATTATAAGTCGTTAAGTGGGTTCTATTTTCTCACACTTCATACACATTACTATAAATTATTTCTTCCACTTGAAAATGTTTCACACATTCTCTTTTGGTTGAAGGGGGTGAAAGTTAAATATTTAAGTTATTTAATTGTGATAAGATTTTGTATTCGAAAGATTTATATTATTTTGTGAGATGTTTTAAATATATTATTTTAGTATATGATTTTGATTAATTTCTATATTGAATATTATATAATTATCATTTAGAATATTATTAAAATATGTTTACTATATAAAATAATATAATTATTATAAAAAATAAATATAATAAATTGTATGTGTTAATTTAAAATTATTAATATATAAGAATAATCAAAATATATATTAAAAATTATATATTAATATTTATTTATTACATTTGACAAGAAAAAAAGGGAGGAGCAATTCAAACTTGATTAGTGGTGGGAAATCTAGATATGTATTCAAGCATGTCCATTAAACGTGGTCTCACTATGGTCACCTACAACACTCTCATCAATGGTCTTTGTAAATTAGGAAAAGTTGGTGAGGCTGGCCGCCTATTACAGGAGATGCTACAGGTAAGGTTATAGTCCAGACTGGATTACATTTAACTCCTTAATTGATGGCCTTTGTAAAGCAGGAAGAAATAATAATTCATTGACTATCTGGAATGAACTTAAATAAAAGACACATGATCCAGATATCATGCTTTATAATAAAATTATACACGCTCTTTGGAGTGTGGGTAAGGTACAAGATGCCCTCAAGATTTTGTCTGATATAAAAACTAGAAATTGTTGTCCAAGTATCATCACTTACAATACACTCTTAGATGGTATTTATAAGATGGGAGAGGTAGAAAAGGCTTCTGATATTTGAAATGAGATGGTGGAGAAAGGTTGTGGACCAAATATTGTCTCCTATAATACTTCGTTAAACAGTCTTTACAAAATTCATAAACTTCAACAGGCCATAGAGATATTAGAGGAGGTTCTCAAGAGGGCATTCCTTCCGCATAATATTACATGGAACATACTTGTTAAAGAATTTCTCAAGAAAACGATTGAAAATAATTATGTCGAGTTTATCGAATGAATGCCATGCAATAGTACTTTGATTGCTTCTTTTGCTTGTCTATCTAGCATCAAATGGATCAAAAAGAAAATATTGCATTTGATAAGAAAAATGGAAGGAGCAATTCAAAATTGATCAGTGGTGGGAAATATAGATATATATGTTCATAAAATCTGTAGATGCAATATGATATTGATGAACCCATGCTTACCAAATTAGAGCTTTTCACATTTTCCTAGAAATTTAGGTTTTCAATTCCAATTATTATGTGATTTTGATGAATATTGATAGGTAAAGATATAAATATTTATGATTCTTATTTTAAAATTTAGATTATTTTTTTAAGGAATTACACTAACACACTTTTTATATACTAATGTGTTTACACTGATACACTTTTCATACATAACATCTAACAATGTTTTTTTTAAATATCATGTTTCTTAATTTCATAATTGAATTATATTTATTTGTGCATGTATATATGCATGAGTGCACACAAATGTGTCTACTTCAAATTGTATTCTGGAATCTTGATAGTGGATACTTATCAATCAAAGGTCTCAAATTTACATTTTTTCGGATAAGGTTCTAGCATTTCTATAGATTGTAGACATTTATAATTTATTTTGGTACTCTTCACAATGGGGTTTAGGTCTCTTTGATTAACAAATGTATACAATTACAAGATGTAGAATTTCATGCTTTTTAAGGTATTCTAGAGGCATCTATGTTAGTGGTTATTACTAATTAGTAAATCTAGATTCAAGCATTTTTCAAGAGATATTTAGCTCACATGACCATTTGTATTTGTATTTGTATTTAGATTACACGATTTGGGTTTCAATGCTTCTTGTTCATCCCATGTAGTCATGTTTATAAATATTTAATTAGCATTTAGAAATTAGAAGCTATGGTTCTTTTTTCCTTAGCCCTATGATGTTGTATCAAAACATACTTTTGAGTCCCACAGATGCTATTGATCATGTGTGGCAATTGATGTACATTCTTCCCTTTTTTTTGTTGACAACTAGAAGCTACAGAGTTCATTGTTCTTTTGGAGGAGGTTTAATTATTTGTATAGTTAAATGCAAGAATTTTGTTGAATAATATTTACCAAACAATGGGGTTTAGGCATCTCTTCTTATGGATAATACTTAGGGTTTTGAGGGCTTCCTTCAATGAATATTTAATTATGTTGGTGTTTTCTTTCAAAATATTTAAGAGTATTTTTTATCTGATGATTATTCATTTGCATATTCTCTATAATCATGACAATCATGGCATGTGTAGTGCATACATGGTCACTTGATTCATTGCAATTGGTGTTTCTTTTTTCTCAAACCAATTGCTCAAGTTGGCATTATTATCACCTTGTGCATCAATGTGTCTATGATGGACATCCCATTGGAAGGAGGGATATAGATTTATCATATTTTTAAGTTGCAAATTAGTTGTTTTGTTATCTAATATTTATGGGTAGGAAGTAGTTGTATATGTAGGTTTGGATCAGATAAAATGCATGCATAGTATTTTAATGATTAGTTTTTGTTTCTAATTCATTTATCTATGAAAAATAAATGCTACTATTTCTCATTCAATTACAAATCTTGTAAACTTTGAGACATTGGATTTGAGGGGTAACATGTTGCTCTCATTGTTAGATTCCATAGGACTTTTGAAAAGGAACAAATATTTGAATATGTTAGGAAATAAATTAAAACAATTACCAAACAACATTTCAATGTGTAGATAATCTTTTGGTTTAGTAGACATCAATGAAGCAAATATATATGTATACATAGAGTAGCACACTAATTCAATGAAGCAACAGGGTGGTCAAGAGCATTAACCATAAATATATCAATATCAAGTTTCAACTATTGACAATAGTAAATAACATTAATGTGTTGAAACTCATTGAATCTTCATACATAATACATCCAAATTTCAAACAAATTCTTATCATTTTAAAAAATATTTATTTAAAAGGAAGGAATGAGATCTTGAATGCAATCACCTCTACAAATATGAATATTTGTTCAAGGACTCGTTGGTGCAGGGGGATTAGGAGCCTCATAAGCATACTTTTTGTTATTTTTGAGTTCTAGGTTGTTTGTGTGTTTTGAAATCAAATAAGGTCATTTATGACCATTTGGAATCATATTAGTTCATTTGGTAGTGTTTAGAGGGTCATTGGGTAAAAAATGTAAAAGTTACTAATATTGTCAAAAGTTGCTAAAAGTTGTCATGCAACTTTAGCAAGGTGGAAAAAAATCAAGAAAATGGTTACATGCAAGCAAGAAACAGTTACAAACCATTGGGATCAAGATTGTAAATGCAGAAATACACCTTCCAAATTTGAATAGTGGATTGGAGAATTGATATTGAAGTTTTTGAGTTAATGAAGGAAGCTTTTTTCAAAGTTTTTCTAACATTCTAGTATGTTCTTCTTTCTTGTATGGAATGCATGGCCCATTTAATGATTTGAAACTAGTTGGAATGCATGGGAATGTGAATACTCTTTTTTTGTTTTGTTTCTGGTATTGAATTTCATTGAGTTTTGTGTAAGATATGGTCATTTTGGTGAAGGATACCCTATTCTAACAATGTTTTCCAGAATTTTCAGTCTGAAAACGTGCTAGTATGACCATGTATGGTATAGTACAGGCCTAGAACCAATTCTAAAATTTTAAGGCATGAGTCTAGTTTCATATTTTTTGGTTTGAACAATTTTCATTAAGATTTGTAAAAGTTATGGCGTTTTTGGTGAGAGCAGGTTTGTGGCTGGCCTAAGGTTTCTAGTTTTGGGGAAAATGCCATAAATTTCTTTTCCACCATTGGATATTAATGAAAATTTGAGGAAAATTCTATAATTAGGTTATCTTCAATCCCACTGAAGCGATTCAATTCATTATTTATTTTGTGAAAGTTATTAATGACAATTCCTTTCATTTGATAGTGAGGCAGCCTATGGGTTTAGATGTGTAAGGTTCTAAGAAAGTATGCATTGTATTGATATGAATAAATGGGCGATTGTTTTCACATCATCAAATGTATTGTAAAATGTGTTTGGAAATTCCAAGAATCCATGCTTGTGTTTGGCGAATGCTCATCAAATTCATTGAGAAAGTTCACTAAGAAGAACTAGGCATGGCCCTAGATTGAAACTATGTTTGTATTGAATCAAGATTTGTTGTAAAATATAGTACATTTGTAGATAATTAGAGGTTTTATGGTCATACTTGACATGTATTTGGTAATAGACACAAAAAAGATGCATCTTAGATTGTCGAAAAATTTTGTGGTATGTCAAAGACATGGTCGAGTAGTGTATATACGGGTTGTATGCATGTTTACCCATTGGAATTTTGTATTTCATTACATTATTTCACAGTCTCAACCGCATTCGGGCTATTTTTCCTTGGATTAAATTTAGTACATAAAATAATTTAAAACAAACAACTCAATCTGATTTACAAGGCATCTATCATAGACTTATTGGAAACTACAATCTAAAAAATATGCAATCATCATGGGAGACACTAATGAACACAAACATATATGTGTCTAAAATTAATGTACTAATTCAAAGGAATTACAAGGTGGTCAACAACAATTAACCATAAATGTTTTAATATTACCTTTGACAGGAATTGTAAATCAATTTTCAACATTAATGTGTTTACATTGACACACTCTTCATACATAACGTCTAACAATGTTTGATTTTTTTCACTATCATGTTTCTTAATTTTGGAACTGAACTATATTTAGGTGTACATGTACACATGCACAAGTGCACACAAATGTGTCTACTTCAAATTGCATTATGGATCTCCAAATTGTTGCATCTATATTTGTATTTGTATTACAAGAAAACACATTCTAAAAAATAGAGGTAAATTAAGGATAGGGTTCAACTACAATTAGTGTTCAATTAGCATTCAATTAGGGAAACAATTTAATAAGGTTTAGGGTTCAATTAGGGCTATGATTTAATAATATAATTTAATAATGATAATTAATATAGTTATAATATAATTTAATATAATTAATTAAAATCTTATTAAATAATCTATATAAATAACATTGAGATATATCATTTGAGACCTAAACTTAAGTATAATTATATATTAATTTAATAATAATTACAATAAATTATTATTATATGAATATAGTATTCATATAATATTAATACAATACACTAATCATATAATATTATATAATCTAATATGAATAAATATAATATGATAATAGTGGGAGGTAGGGTGGGCAACTTGCCACATAGATTGTGTAAAGTCCATTTTTGAGTGGACTAGACTGAGGTGGATGGGTGTCAGGCTTCGTGGTAGTTGATGATCAAATGGAAAGGTGCAGTATTTTCACTGCAAGTACAATGGCGAGCTGGGAGTTATTATGTGCAATCATGATGCTGTACTGGTGAAGGCTTGGGATGGATTTTTTTGATTTCCAAAATATTTTGAAAATATTTCCCACCTCGTCTCTATGCATACTCATTCACTTGAGTGACAAAAAATTTGGTATTTGCAACTTGTCTTGATGATGGAACGTTGGTTGTGTACATAATAATAAAGCAAGCGTTTATTGTGGATCATTTATATTCAAGGCTGAAGGTGGCAAGGGTGACGTTACCATTTCTCTTTGTGCTTGCCGACTTTCTCTCGTAGCCTCCGAGGTGTAGGACAAAAAAGGCCAAGCATTTGAAATTCATAGTTGAGATGTCAGTGGAATTGTTGGTTTGTTTTGGTGTGGACACCCTGAAATGTGGAAAATTGTCTACTTTTCTAGGGTTTAGGACCTAGAATGACAATCTTCACTCTCTCTCATTCAAGAACAAACCCTTGAGATCTCAATGCAAAGGAGAAAGAGATCTTGCAAGAGGATTTCCCTAAGGGTTGAATATAAACTAATGAGGGTTTGACTACCAAGTAAGAACTTGGAAAGACGAGTTGAAATGCAAGTTGTAATACTAAACCCTAATCCAATGCAAAATTTCACTAAATGACCTAGAAATGTAAATGAAACAAAACAAAAAGCTATAGAAAGGACTGTGTGTACCTGGAAATCTAGAGATGGATGGAAGGAGGTTTGAAACATTGGAATTTCTACCTTTAATGCTGAGTGGGACTCATTCGCCAAGCTGGGAAAATTAGTCTAGAATATGGGTTTTTGTGCGAGAACATGAATCTGCCAAATGGGTATCCGAATCTGCAAAAACCTATTTTTTTTACCAAAACAAGGACTAATTCACTAGAAGTCGAGAATCAGTCTAGTTGGGGTTTACTAGAACTTCAAGGTCTGAATATGCTCTTCTCAGTCTGCTCAATCTACTTCTATAAGTTTTTAGATCTAAATCTCTATAAATCAACATGCAGGTGCTCTCCAATGCTCTCCAATGCTTGATGACAACTTTGACAACTTTATGCACTTTGACAACTTCCTCCAACCTTTCTCTTCAATGTTTCTTCAATCTAAACCTACAAATCACACACTAAAGATGGGGGAAAATGTTGTTTTGTTAGTGGATAAGGGTTTTCCTTGGTCAAACCTCGTTTTGGTAATCAAACCTTGAAATAGAAATGGAGAATAATGGGTGAACAAAATATGATGTTGTAACTCACCAAACCCTATCAATGAGATGTTGTAAACATGTATGAGATGGTTCCAATGGGTGTAGATCTTGACTCTTTCTTGGATAGGATAGATCTTGAATTGAACACTTGCTTGAATCATAAAACCCTACATCACAATTGTTATCCCAAAAACAAACGTGATGTGTGAAGTCTTTGAAATGATGATTGATGCTTGAATAATGCTTGATAATATGCCCTTGAAGACTCTTGAATGCTCTTGTGAATGCTTGAATTCTCTTGTGAACTCAACTTTGCTATGGGGATGCTCATTCAACTTGCTAGGTGTAAAATGAGTGAAATAAACTTGTATTTATACTTAATTATGCAAGAATTCCCAACATTACAAAACTACAATCCAACATTAGATATAGGAGGATAAAATCCCACCAAAAATTTGAATTAATTTTGATTTTGGGCCACATGAGACTGATTCGCCCAAAATTAAAAATGCTTAGAAATGTGTGAAACTAGGTTCAGGACCCAAAAAACTAAGTGGGACTCATTTTCCCAAGGTGGTGAATGAGTCTTAGATCACTAAATATAGGGCCATTCAACTTGAAAAACCTAAATTATGATTGGATAATGATTTATGTCGGGATTATCCTCAGAAAGATGCATTAAGTGGGGCTTATGGATGCAAAATAAGGCCTATTAAAGCATAATGGTGATCCCAAAATAGTGGTTTACAATTTTTGGCCAAACTAGACATTGAAATAATTTTTTTAACTAAATCTTCACTTTCGGGCACCTATAGCGACTAAACTATGAGGAATTTGAAGATGATGCAAACTAGAGTTTCGTGAAATTTTGTCTGTAGATTCTAAATATATTTTTTTCAAAATTTTTGGAATCGGGTTGTAGTTCTTTTTCCATCTCCCTCGAAAACTAGTTTTTTTTTAAAAAACAACATTTTTAAAAAGTGACGCTCATCGTATAACACATAATTTTTTTTCCATGAAGGATAAAATTCTAATTCTTTCGAATTTAGATTTGTAACTCTCATATCTAGTGCTTACACTTGGTTAGAAAGTTTTTTATTTAATATTTTTACTTTAATCAAGTTTCAAAGTCAAACCAATTACAATTCAAACATAGCGCGAGCGTATAACACAGAACTTTTTTATATGTATCAAAATTCTTTTTTTTTTTTGGCTGGATCAAGGACTTCAATATCTGGTGCACTCATATTTTTCATTTTTTTTTTGATAATCTGCTATTTTTCCACATGTGTAGAACAGAGAGCTTGATTTTTGGTGAAAAACCTATGTTTAATAAAACTAAAAAAACAAATACATAATAAAACCAAAACATATTAAAATTATATTCATTGGATAGCTTGTTTTGAGGACTACTTGATTCCATTTTGGTTTGTGAAGTCTCCACCATTTTTTGTCTTCAATATGAGCTCTTAAGCACAAAAATCTAGACTTTTTGGGTGTCTAAGGGGGAGAATAGGGGATAAGGGGGGTTCGAACGAACCCCTAGGGGTTCAAGCAAATCACCCTTCCATAATGCATTTTTTTTTTTGGGTGGGAAGAATTAAATGGGTTTGCTCGAACCAGAAGGTTCGTATGAACCCCTAAAATTAATTTTTTTTCTATGGGGTCATTTTTTGTGAGTTTTCCTTCCTCACTTGAATTGTAAACCACTTTTGTGGGTTTACCCATAAATAAGTCCAATTATTAATGACAACCCTAGAAAAGTGTGAAAGTATGTTACAACACCTTACAACACTTTAGATAAGGCATGATTAAGGTTAAAAATAGATTTATTAGGTTTAGTTAATTAATAAAACCTCAGAAAAGTGTGAAAGTATGTTACAACACTTTAGCAAGGTACCATTTATCTTCATTAGTTCACAAGGGCCCAAGACCTAATGTGAATGTGTCAAACACATTACAATACTAAATCAAGGAACAATTAAGATCAATCTAATAAGGAGGGCCCAAACAAGTGTGAAAATGTCCCAACAATATTTTTTGACACTACATTTAGCCCCCACTTTAGTGAGAGGATGAGCTTGCTTCAAACTCACACTAAAGTAGACAAACTCACTTCAAGAGGGGTCCAAATGTACCAATGCTAGCAGTAAGATAGGATGATGATCAAGACCCTAGGATCATGATCCCATGGAAAACCAATATAGGTGCAAAAGGACACACATGAAAATGATATAAAGAGCATCATGAAGGCACAAGCATGCACTGTCAAAGATGAAAAGAAAAGTAAAGAAAAATAAAAAGATTAGATGAAGTTTTGAACATTTTTCCATTGTAATGTGGATCAAATATAGGTTGTTTGTCTAAAAAATGCAAGCTCACTCGGAGGCAATGGAACTCTAGGTTGTCCACTGGGTGAGGATCCAAAACAGGTGAGACACATACACACATGATTGGTATGCAATCAAACTCACATGCGTGTGGCTAAGGGAAAGTCATGCCTCGGTCGGGATTCTTGTCAAAAACCATACCAAAGTTATACCTCCTGATAACTTTAATAAGGCGCCATGCAAAAAAAATGATTTTTGAGCTTCATGAGACACGCAAAAATTTATATGTTTGGAGCTCATGAACAAACCAAATGGCTCCATAGGAATGAAAGTTGTATTATGCAAGGTGGCCATATAATAGAAAATGTAAAATGCAACAACAAGAAACATTCAAAAGAGTCTTGCTTAGTTCATGCAAGGTCTTAACTTAGGGAACATTGTGCCCAATGTTTCCAAGAGAGGACCAACCAAAGAATAAAAGATTCACAACTTAGGGGATGTAGTATGTTGCATCAAGCCACTAAGAGGAATATAATATGCTAAGAGAGATCACACTCTTGAAGGACATCACACCCAATTCCATCCACAAAGCAAAAAACACATCGTATAAAGTAAGAAGACTGCACCATGAACCATGAGAAAGAAAAATGTAAAAGAATAATGCCAATGCATGCCCCCACTTTAAAAAAAATGCTAAACACTCTGCTGTGATTAATTAATTTAAAGTAGCAAATGATAAATGTTAACAATAAAAGGACATGAGAGCTAACCTGGAAAACCCTATGCCAAGTCATATGTTTCTAAGTAAAGCTATGTCATGCAAAAGAAAAGAGATGGGTTGCCCCCAAAATGAAAATACAAACACACATAAGGGATCTATGGATTTGGGGTCAGTATGTTCTTGCTAAATTTTTTTTAGAGAGCTTGGAACTGTCATCATTCCCAAAATACTCATAGAATTGAAAGAATGACACAAAGAGAGTGAAAAAAAGAAAAACCTTTCGGGTGAACATGGAAGAAACATGAATGTTTTGATGCCTTGAGTCATCCCAAAAAGGAAAACACAAGACAAATGAAAAGATAAAGGAAAAGAAAAGCTTTTGGTTCAACATGGAAGAGACATGAATGTCTCGACGACTCACATCATCCCCAAAAGGAAAACACAAGACAAAGAAAAGATAAAAGGGAAAAGATAAAAGAGAAAAGATAAAAGAGAAAAGAGAAAAGATTTATGATAGATAGAAGAATGAAGGTACAAATAGAGGAATGCCACTAAGAGAGATAGATACATAAAAAAAAAACATCATGGGGGATCACATCACACACATGCAATCATATAAAAGAAAATGAAAAAAATAATAATATAAAGACTAGTATGGCACATGCGAGTCAACCTATGAGCAGGTCATCTGCATCCCAATCGTGTTCATTGTATATAGAGGGTGAAAACTAGATAGGGGGAAAATAGCAAGTTCCGAACTAGGGCCCTAACCAAGTTCAACACTCTTCTTAGGAGAATTGTCGTTTAAGCTCATGGAAGAGGAAAAAAATATATTCAATTCATTATGCACCTCTTC
Source organism: Sequoia sempervirens (assembly GCA_007258455.2). NCBI lineage: Eukaryota > Viridiplantae > Streptophyta > Pinopsida > Cupressales > Cupressaceae > Sequoia > Sequoia sempervirens. Next base: position 394,130,240 of record VDFB02270651.1, on the reverse strand, counting down.
GTTGATTTTAGCAATTTCCTCATCATCATCTAAGTTAATCACAATAGGAGTTCGAATGATAATGTATAAAGAAGGGTTCAACTCTTGTTGTAGTTGTTGTATTGGTCTTTTTTGTTTCAGGATGAGGGTAGAGTCATCATGGATTGCTTCAGTCAAGTTTTGATTTTTATTTTCTTTGTTTATTTCATCATTCAACCCGTGAGCAAGGGAACGATGTCTACACCTACGCTCTCTAGCACCTTTGTTTCTTTTAGTTATGTTTTCAAGTTTCTTTTGTGTGGGAGAGGGTTGGTCAACTATAGGTTTCTTTTCTTCCCTAATGGGGGGAATAAAAGGAACCACAAGAGGTTGTTCAACCACTTTCTCTTTGACTTTGTAATTTTTTTTTTCTAGGAGGCATGACATGATTGTTTTCATTGTCTCTTAGTATTTTATAGGAAGTAGGTGAAGGTTCTATCTTAGGTTGGTCTTGGTTATTTGGAATTTCTTTAGGTTCAATCATTGTTTCGTCTAGGATGGTAGTTTCGGTTGTGGACAGAGACATGTTTTAGAGCCCCTAGATAATTCTGCTATTTTCTTCGCCTTGAACTTTTGATGGGATAGGAAAAATAAGTATTCTCATGGTTTTATAGGTTCTATAGGCTTAGGCTAAAATAAATCGAAGGAAAAGTTACCTTTGGAGGACAAAGGGCTAAAGCCACTGGTGTATGGTGAAGATTTCATAGTCAAAGGGAAACTTTAAGCATTTGTGTACGACTGAAGGGACTGCATTCATGGAGTGAAGCCATGGATAGCCGAGCTTCACACGAAATTGGTCCGACTGTGGGATGATGGAGAATGAGATATCTAATTTTTTTAGTCCTATTTGCAATGGTAAGGTGCTTGATCCTATCATGGGGCAAGAAAATCCATTATGCATCTTGATCCATGCTTTCTGCTTATCAGATATATCTTGATAGAGTTCATGCAGAAGTAATAATTCTTTAGTGGTCACATTCTTGTCATAGATGGGATCTATTAATATCCCATTAGTGGGCTTATCATAGATACGACCAACTATGTAAAGAGTACCATCTAGTGCATGTTTAAGTATATCTTTAGAGGTGAAAGCAATGTTAAGAGGATTTTTAGGTTGACCCTTATGATGTTGAGTCTCAACTAATGCCACCAAACCATCGAAAGGATTTTTTTCTTGTTGATCAGTATCCATAGGACTTTGTTGAATTGTATCTATGTTCTCATCACCTGTGTCAACATTCATTACATCTGTCTTTGTAGTTTCATTAGCTTTGACAAATGAAATATTGTGTTTAGGCAGAGGGTTGGTAAAAGATTGCAAGTTTTGGTTGGGAGGGGCAACCAATTTATTTCCTTGATCATTAACACCTCCAATGGAAAGATGACCAGAATCAATGAGGCCTTCCACAAGATGTTTAAGACGCTTACAATGTTTTGTATCATGTCCATTTTTTTGATGATAATGGCAATAAGCGTTTGATCTAAAGTTCAGGGGTAAAGGCTTATTAAGATCAAGTATTTTGATGGGAGGCACGGTAATCATTTTTTGTTCTAAAAGTTGGTACATGGTGTTATGAAGGGTGTTGGGTAAGGGAGTGAATTGTCTTTTTCAGGTCCCCATAGCTAAAGGGTATCACAAAATTAACAACAATTACTTGGTTATTGACATTCTAAGTTGTTTGTTGAGGGGGATTAAATTGAAGGAACCCTTTGTTCTATTTTATAAAAGGTTGGGAAATGTTTTGGTTTGTTAGCTCAAATTTCTTAGTACGGCTAGAGGTGGACTTTGTATCTTGACTACTAACCAAATTTTGATAATCACTAAGGGCGGTACACAAGTACATAAAGGAGGGAAATTTCATCATGGTAATATTGTCTAGTATCTTGTTTTGTACATTTTCTATAAACATCTTTTGAAGGTGAGAATTGAGAACCTTGACATCAATTTGGGAATAAAGTGATTGATAGCGTGAGATAAATTCAGTTATCTTTTCTTCTTTTTGCTTGCATCTCATCATGCTGGCCAAGGTCATCTCATGGGTCATATGCACTTGAAAATGGTTAACAAATGCCTCAAAAATTTCATTGAATGAACAAATTGAGTTGTTCAATAAAGAAGAAAATAATTCCAAGGCAGTATCTTTCAAGGACCTAGGGAAAAGCTTAGCCAAGATTTTATCATCAAGGAAAAAGTCACTACATAAGGAAATATAAGCATTAACATGGTTATAAGGATCTCTCTTTCCTCTATATTTCTCAAATCTAGGCACCTCTACACCTTGTTGCATCGGTGTTCGTAATATCTCCAAGGATAATGGACTGATTTTGACATAATATGTAGGTGAGCCATTTTAATTTTGATTGATGGTGGAAATTTGTTTTTGAAGGGATGAAACGGTTTGGAAGAGTTGATTTATGAGAGGGTCATTTCTTGTGTTATGAGATGGAAGTGAAAAAGGTAAAGGGATGCATGTGTTTGAAGGACAAGTGAATGAAATGCTTATAGGTGGTAAAGTGGTAGGAGATATGACATGTGATTCCATAAAGGTACTAGGGAGACTAGGGGAAATACCCAAGGAAGGAATCACATTACTAGTTGGTTGCATTATTGTTGGTATAGATGCAATTATTGTGGGAGGAGGAATTTGAGTTTCTCCTTGACTTGTGACATTGCTTATAGGTAAAGGACAAATAGTGGTTGAAGTAAGGTGTTTTCCAAAGATTTGAACTATGCTTTTCACAAGGTCAAGTCCATCTTCACTTTTGTTGATTGGCGAAATGGAACACAATAGTTAAACATAATATTGCTACTCTATTTCTCCTAAAAGAGAAAGACAACACATGGATATCTTAGCTCCCAAGGTCTTTGTAGTTCATTCTCAACTATGCTGATGTTGCTCAGTGGTCAATGTAACAGTAATATTCAAGGGGTCTGCTGGTGTTGAGCTTCTGGATTGTTTTGAGATCAAACATAAACTTAAACCTACTCTAACTAGGGTTTTTAAAGAAACATAAAAAGATAGATCAAAGTTTTGGAACATAAAATAATGTTAATTAATCCAACTTAACCAGACTTGTCACCTTTCAAGGGATTCCTAACTAAAACTGCAGAACAAAATTAACTTGTGATTGACACACACAGTCTCATTCATTCACAATGCTGATTTTAACAGATTGCAAGTTACCATTTAAACAAAACATAAAATAAGACTTCAATCCTTGAAAGCTTCTCAAATCAAATGATTAAACCAAGGTAAACAACATTCTAAAACACAATCTGAAGTAGATTTTAATCTGGTTGCTTCTACTGTTAGTGAAATAGATAAGCAACATTTACAAATCTGGCACAATCACTAGTGTACAGAAAATCCACGACTCCAAATCATTTCCATCTATATTAATAAAACTTGAACAATACATTATAGGCTTCTGCTGAATCTAAGTCCTAAGTAAGAAGGAAAAAGAAGCTCCTATTACAAAGAATCAGGATGCAGCTCTGTCTCCTCTACCTTCAGAAAATTCCTATTCTATTTCTGCTAACTTTTTCTTCTAACTTTTCTAAAACTTCTAACCCTTTACAAAGAGGCAAGAATTCCATTTATACAGAGTGTACCAAAAAGAATGTGTTGGCCCCTAATTTTAGGGTTTACAAAATATTTGCTTTCAGGAGAGTCGTCTCTCAAATATTTCTGAAGAGAGTCAATGTTGCATTCAATTTGAAGCCCTACTGTCCATGTCGGCGACAAATTGACCTCGAGAGAAGCCTTCAGATCTTTTGTAGCTGCAACATTTACTCCTGGTATCCATGTCTATCTTTCAACTCCTTCGAAGGGCTGCCTTGAATGCTCTAAAGCATTTTTCCATTAATACTGATCCACCCCTTTTTTTCCAGTAAACTCCAGCTGTTCCTAAGACTTGTGGTTGTATCTTTCCTTCGGCCTTCTTCATGCCCTAGACCCTTCTTTCGTTGACCATCTTCTGGAAGCATCATCAGGACTCTCTTTAAATCTGAACATCATCATTCGAGCCGATCCATCACCTTTGGATCCCAGTATGAGTCTAGACCGGTTGCATTTTGTTGGTCTTCTTCAAGGTGGCAGTCAATCAGTCAATGGCTCACTTTTAGCTCCTTTCGATTGGGCGAATAGATGCCACGCTAGATTTTTGGGTAGTCAAAGGTTATTCGAATGGAATCACATGTCAGTGAGACACTAATCGTGTCTCCCTGATGCAATTATTCCTCTCTTAGCAGCTATCGGCATGACACACGACGGTCGGTGAGACATCCTAGCGAGCTGCAGAAGTCATATTGATAATAGAAAACCTATCGGCAAGACAACATTCCTCGGCAAGACCTCTCAGCGAGCCCTTTCTTTCAGTGGTGAGCACACCCACATTCGGCAAGACCTCAGAGGGTCGGCGAGACTTCATGGAGATGTCTTCTTTTCTCCCCAAGCTCATTCTTATTCTTTGAGCTCAAGCTTTTTATTTTGGAAAGACTTCTTCAAATCGGTGGGATGTCACGGTGAGGCTCAGAATCCTTCAATGAGCTCATTTTTATGTCAGGGAGACTTATTTATTTTGGGGAGACCTTACCCCAAACTCATGCCACTTTCACCGAGACCTCACAGTATCGGTGAGACCTTTCATTAAGCGCATTCCACTACACCGAAGGGAGAAAACACATTGGCAAGGCTACCGCTAGTTGGCAAGACCAACATCGGTCAGGGAGACATTTTAGTGAGTTCATGTCAGTCATCTTGAGCTAGGCCCAGGCCTCTTTCATTTCGGTAAGACTCCCCACGGATGGAAGGACGTCACGGTGAGCCCCTCTTTGTTGTCCTCGCGTCCTCTTCTCATGTCGGGGAGACTCCTTCAGGTTAGTGAGACTTCATTCCGACGCTATTATCCTATCACTGAGACCCTTTGCAGCCAGCCAGACCTCAAGGCGAAAGTAGATCACTCTCCCTGATGCCATTCTATTTCAGCAAGACTCCACCATGTCGATGAGACCTCTTGCCGATATCCCTTTCTTCAATGAGACCCTCGTCTGTCAGCGGGACATTACACTGAAGTCTCCCCCTGCTATCGCCGAGACATCCTTTTGTTGGGGAGACTTCTCCCTGAACCCAAATCCTTTCATCAAGCTCAAAACCCTCGGTGGGATCTCCTTCAGTCGGCAGGACATTATGTTGAAGGCCTACCCCCTTTGGCGAGGGCTCATTATATTTCAGTGGGACTCGGTCGGGTCGGTGAGACTCGGTCGGGTCAGTGAGACCTTATATCAAAGTCTCGTCTTTCACCGAGAGTCCATTTAAACAACTATTGGGGAGAATTTCTTGGTCGGCGAGACCTTTTGCCGAACCTAAATCCTTCGGCGAGACATTACTTAGTCACTGAGACTTCATAGCGACCCCAAATCTTTTGCTGATGTTACCCTGTGTCGCCAAGACATTACTTCTATGGCCAGACCTCACACGGAAGGGAGAACCTTCGGTGAGACCCTTTACCATTCGATCGGACTTCATGGCAAGAGCACCGACCTTCCCTAAGAGCCCCTTTTGTCAAACTGTTGGCAAGAGTTATATCTGTTAGCAGGATCTTTCGCCGACACTACCGTCCTTTGCCGAGACCACACCTCTATCGCCCAGACTAGAGATCATTGGTGAGACCTTTCGGTGAGGGAATTTGCATGTCATTGAGACTCCCTTCGGTCGGTGAGACTTTATATAGACCGAACCTTCCTTTCGTTGAGCTGAGAGAGAACTTCAAGGAGACCCTAGCATGTCGACCAGACCTCATGGCGAGAGCACTGACCCTTTTGGTGATCTTATTCATTTCGGGGAGACCGACCCCCTTCGCCAAGAATTTATCCCGATGCAAATCCCTCTTGCTGAGAGCTCATTTCAAGTCGGCAAGACCCCAACTAGTCAGCCAGACAATACATTGAAAGTGAACCACTCTGCCTGAGCTCGAACCTTTTTGGTGGGACTCTGATGGATCGGCAAGAGGTTATGCCGATGTTACTTGATGTCAGCGAGAATTTCCTCCTTCGCTGAGACCTTATGGCGAGCACAGAATCCTTTGGTGAGGGCTCCCTCGGTCGGTGAGACACATAAAGACTTACAGCGACAGGGATGTTTGGGCAACCTATGAGCCTCATATGAATAAAACGCACTGTCAGTTGGTGAGACAACTGCAGGGTCTTGCCGACTTTCTCCTTAGAGGGATTTTATGCCAAAGTACATTGAGGAATGCTTCCTAACTGAGCCCTTTTGAGAAATATCATCATGTGCACTATCTGATCTTGTGAAAGAAGGTCTCCATTAGTCCTCAAAGGATATATAAAACATATTATAATAAAATCAACTATTGCTTGTGATTATTTCATTCAATTTCCAGCAAGAAAAAACCAATTTAAGCTGAGACAGAACCAAAATTTGACAAAACCAGAAGGAAAACTTAGGAAGAAAATAGAAGAATTCTGAAGAGTAAAGCAAATAACTAAAGAAGACAAAAAGAAAACAAAAAGGGGACCCATTTTGTTCCAAAATAAAATGGGATGGTTATGTAGGGCATAACAAATGGTGACTCGGCTGGGAAAATGGTTTAACCATTTTCATGAAACTGAAGGATTCAGCTACCTAGAACTCCTGGTTCATGAACATCACAACTCCTGTTGGGTCAGTTTTAACAAGAAAGGTTGAGCTAGAATCTCAAATGTAAAGCAACAATGGCTACCCTTGAATCTATGTGTGTGCTTGATTGTGCATCACTCTTTTCATAAAGTTTTCTTTATCTTTTGAACAACAATGTGCAAGATTTAGGCTACATGAGTTGATTCCCTTTGGCTGTTGTGCAATGATATCCTGGGCATTGCTCTGCTACCAGTCAGGCGTCCATAGCCCCGACAAAGATACCTCTAGTTTTCTCACAACATTGCTCTACTACCAGCCAGACGTCTATAGCCTCGGTAGAGATACTAGAATCACCCATTCATATTGAGTCTTCTTTTCTCTTTAGATGGTTCTCTTTTTTTTTTTGTTTTCTCATAGAGTTTCAAATATTTCATTCAATTTTTTCTCAATAGGTTAGATGTTTAACATATTTTCTGGGTTAAAAACTACCATGGACCTCATAACAACACTTGGGAGATTAGATTTTTCACTCAAATCTTACAACACTATCATCCTAGGACAAATATACCATTACAAGAGGAGATGAACTTGATGATTTGTGATAGATTCAGAGGAGCTAATGAAGTTTATTCACTTTGCACCTTGTTTTCAAGACCTTCCACAACTCTTATTGGCAATGGGCATGAAACTAGGAGTTTTAGGACAAAATCACCCAATCAGCAAACCTGAAAATATGTAAACCACTTCTCTCCTAATGACCAAAGTATACCCAAGATAACAACCACCATTTTAAGATGGGAAAGAACATATAAACCCCAAAGAACAAAACAAAACAGAAACCAAAAGAACAAAGGAAACAGAAAAATAGAAAGAAAGGACAAACAAACAAACAACAAATTATTTACAAACAAAAGAGAAAATTACTTACACAAAGAGCAGCAGATTATTCACATAAAGAACAGAGTTATTTACATGTAGAGATTATTTACAAGTAGAAACTATTTACACAGATGCATCACCCAACAAAAGTACCAACTTCATGACTCAAAATAGTGCTTAAGAAACTGTCCATTGATAGGCAATGGAATAGGTTCTCCAGTTAAACTACCCAATTGGAAAACATTTTCTCCTAGGATCTCAACAATCTGATAAGGACCTAGCCAGAGCTTATCGAATTACTGGTGATTGCCCTTCTTTTCACTAGCTTTATCCCATAACAACGCAAGGTTTGATATCCTAAAAGCTTTGATTTTGGCTCTTTTGTCAAACCAACATTTGACAACAGTCTGTTACGTAAAGAATTGTTGCAAGGCGACATCTCTTTGTTCTTCTAATTTCAACAAAGTAGCTAATCTTACTTCTATCCCATTGTCACTAGAGTAGAATTTCTGTATGAACTCAAGGATAGGTATTTGCAAATGGATAGGGAACACAAGCTCTTCGCCATATACTAGCTTGAATGGTGAGGTCTTTAAAACAACCTTAATCCTAGTTCTATCTGCCCATAACACGAATCTCAACTGGGTATGCCAGTCCCTAGTGTTGTTTTCTAACAATTTTTTAATTACCCCTAAGAGATTCTTATTGGTTGATTCCGCAACTCCATTGCCTTGTGGGTAATAATTTGAAGAATACTTTAAAACAATTTTGTGATCGTAAGCCCATGAAATGAATTCAACAGAAGAAAAGGAAGAGCCATTGTCACATACCAACGCAAAGGGTACCCTAAACCTTGTAGTGATGCATTCGGTGAGGAGCTTGATCACTACCTTTGTTGTGCTATTCTTGTAGGGCACAACCTCTGTCCATCTTGTGCAGTAGTCAGTGGCAGTCAAAATGAATTTGGGTCCTACATAGGAGTTTGGGTTAATTACCCCAATAAAATCCAGTGCCCATTGGGAAAATGGCCTTACCTCATAGATAGGCTGCAATGGCATGGCAGAATGGCATTCTTTTGATGCATAAATCTAACATATGTGACATGTTCTCACATGCTGATGGGCATCTTTGAACACGGATGGCCAATAATAACCAGATCTGAGGATCTGGTGTGCCAATGAATTGGTAGAACCATGACCTATGCCGTCTTTCCCATGAAACTCAGAGATCACATGTTTAGCCTCTTACTAATCAAGGCCTCCTAGGTACACTCCCTCAAAATTCTTTGTGTATAGTAACCCTCCTTTGAGCATATAATGGGAACTCTTCATTCTTAGCACTCTCCTTTGAGTTGCACTCATTCCTTTTGGACACTGATTGTTGAGCATAAAATAGACAATATTAGCATACCAAGGGTCGTTGGAGAAGGACTGGGTTGTGTATTGCTGACAAATGATGTTGTCACCAGCATTTTCCATAGACCTAGACAAGCCTGTACCTCTGACAAGTCTCATAAGGCGTATCTCTAGGTTGAACTCTTGCAAGATGGCCATCCATTTCCCTCTCCTTTCTCCCAGCTTGCTCTGCATAAGTAGAGACTTCATAGTAGCATCAGGAACTACAACAATGATTTGGCTTCGAAGAATGTAGTGCCTAAACTTCTTGACAGCCCTGACTAGCGCAAAAGATTGTTTTTCAAGAGGTGGATATTTAATTTCAGCATTCTTGAATGGAGAACTCATGAAAGCGATTGGCCTCTCCTCTGCCTCTTCTCTTCATTGAGTTAGGACAGCTAGACACGAGTGTTCAGAGGCAAAAGAATAGATATAAAATGACCTCGAGTAGTCAAGGCTGGTGAGAATGGGCGCTTTCGAAATGGATCGATTGACTTGTGAAAACACGACCTTTGACTCATCATTCCACTCTGTTTTAGCGTCTTTCTTCATTATTTCGTTCAATAGTTTTACCATTTATGCAAAGCCCATGATAAATTTTCTTACAAAGTTGATCTTTCCAAAGAAAGATCTCAACTCTTTCTTGCTTCCTAGCCTGGTTATCTTGAGGATGGACTTAACTCGATCTAGATCAATTGATATTCCCCTTTTTGAGATTATGTGTCCTAAAAGCTTCCCTTCAGAAACTCTGAACACACACTTTTTAGTATTCAAGGAGACTCCATACTGGATACATTGTTCAAGAACCTTGGCTAAGTCTGCAGCGTGGTTCAATCTATCTTTGGAAAACACTATCAGGTTGTCCATGTAAAAAATAATGCATTTACCAATTAGATCCTCGAATTCTATGTCCATGGCATGCTGGAAAGTTGCTCCAGCGTTTATCAAACCGAATGACATCCTTCTATATGCAAACATTCCCCACTTTGTAGTGAAGGCTAACGTCATCCTATCTTCACAGTTAACCATTACTTGATTGTACCCAGAGTAACCATCCAGGAATGATATCATCTAAGATCCATTGACAGTCTGCAAGACCTCATCTAGAGAAGGAAGTGGGTAGTTATCTTTTTCTGAAGCTCTATTCAGATTTCTAAAGTATACACATAGCCTGATCTCTCTGTTTTTCTTACAGACTAGAACTAAGTTAGCCACCCATGTTGAATGGCGTACTGAGAAGATTATCCTTGCAGAAAGTAATTTCTGAACTTCTTTAAATATCAATGGTTCAATCAGGGCATTGACAAGGCGCTGTTTCTGTCGAAATGGCTTAACTTCAGGCTTCAAAGGAATAGTATGGGTCATTATAGAAGCATCAAATGTCTTTAGGTCTTCATATCCCCAAGCTATTTCAACAATATTTTTCTTAAGTTCCATCAATATGTCTTTTTTGATTGCTTCAGGGAAGACTTTCCCTATGTAGACATTCCTTTCAGGGCCAGAATCAGCTAGGCTAACCATTTCATATTCACCTCCTTTATTTGCAACTAATATCTTCTCTCGAGCCCTTGGGTCAGAATCAAAGATTCTTTCTAGGGCCACCATTCCCTTGGGGATGTTGTTACTTCTTAAATTGAGGACCCCCTCTGTATCACAATCTTTAGGGTTCCAATCTCCTTGATCCTTGTTAGACTCATCAATGATTTGCCCTTCGAAAACATCTGAACTTGCTAGAAAAACAAGGATATGTCGATCATCATCAAAGACTTGAAAGTTCATGATATTATCAGGAACAACTAGAGTGGTCATCAATTCTATTGAGAATCTTCTAAGTTTGGAGCCTTGCATGGGTTCCAGGGTTCTTGCAGCAATAGCCAATGAATCAACTATCTGATTTTCTTCTCTAGGGATTAAACTAATCCCAAAAGCATCAAAATATTCAATCAGGTTCCATACCCTATTTCGATAGGCTGCCAGTCTTCTATTGTGACATGTGTACTAACTGTGTACTTACTTGACAACTATTTTTGAATCTCCTTTGACCACCAAGGCAGTGACCTTATGTGCAAACATTAGCCCCCGAGCTAGAGCTTCATATTCTGCTACGTTGTTAGTGCATCCAAACTGCAACTTGTAAGAAGCGAATAAAATCTTCCCTTTCGGGCTGGTTAATACAATTTCAAAACCACTGCTTGTTCTAGATTTGGATCCATCAAAGGTGAGGGTCCACAACCGATCATAAGTTGGGGTTGATCCTTTTGAAGTTGTTATGGGTGCTTGGGTTAGATGAGCCACAGGTGGGGCTCCTTGACCTTTTGCATCAGATATAGGGAAAGGGTGCTCAATAAGTTCCTCAGGTGTAATTTCCAATTGCTGCACATATATATCATATAATCTGTGGCTATCCTTCTGACAGTCACTTGTGCCTTTGGTTAACCCCTTGGGTTTTCGTATATTCATGAGTGTAGGGATGTCCAAGAAACCTCGAGGTTGCCCCTCATCAATATTCTGATTCAGAAATGTGTTTAGAGTAGGTTCAATTTGAGAAGGAGCCTTCTTTGAAGGTGTCTTATCCCTGGTTAACATTATTGCTTCCTTGGCTGCAAATGAGAAGTTGTCCGCAATGGTCTCAGGGTGACTTAAGCTAGTTTCCCTAGCTTGGGAAACATGATTTAGAATGTCAATGCAGGGTTGGCAGGTCAATTCAGAATGACTTTGGTAATGTACCCTGCACCAATAAGGGAGTAGAATACTTTTCAAATCGATGTCTTCCCCCAAGACTAGCCGATTCTGTTGTAGCCTGTTGATCAATGCTTGTTGGTTTTCATTAATCACAAAATCAGGGAACTTTCGTATTGGCAGTTCTTTAGGATCAAGAACAGAAAAGATTAAAATTTCCTCTCTTTTATAAACCCCTATCCTAGTTTTGAAATAGGCTACCTCATTGGGGCAATTATATTCAGTGATGATATGCTTGAGGCGGGGTTCAATTTCAATCCTAATATGTGTGGGCACTCCCTTCCATGGTAACCACATATGTGAGAAGTCAAGGGAGAGGTATCCCCCTATACCTTTCATCAAATCTCTGCTCAACAACATACCATAGGTCTTAGGAATGTTTGCTACTTGAATGTCTATGTTGGTTTGAACCCTAGGGTCTGACCCTACTTGCACATGCATGTTTCTCAACTCTCCCACTACATTAACCTCCATTTTGTCAAGTTGGATGACCTTACTATTTATTTGAATAGGGTTCAATCCCAACTTCTTGCATATGGAAAACGACATAACATTGCCTGAAGCCCCTGAATCCAACAAACAATTATGTAGGTTTTTCCCACAAATTCTTAAACTCAAAAGAAATGGAGTACCTACCTTGTTTCTGTACAAGGCTGCATTTACATCCCCAGTAGGTGCCACCTTGTTTTTTCCTTTTGATTTGTCAGCTTGCTCCAAAGCTTTCAGCACTATCTCCCATTGGGCAGGGCACCACTTTAGGATGTCGAAGTATGACAAAGAGGTTTTCTATTTTTTCATCTCAGAAAGAATATCAAATTCTATATTATAACTTGAATTACTTTTGACAACCCCAAGTGAATCACCTCTATTGTGGAAGTCAGGTGGGCCTTTTGGTGGAGGAGGATTGTTATCAACACTTTGATTCAGAGGCACCATGTGATTAGGTGGTGCTGATGAGGTGAATGAACCCTTATTCTAATTTCTTAGGAAGTGTCCTCCTTTTGTCTGAAAGCCTTGGGCATCATATGAATCTTCCTCTAGTTCATTCTCCTCTTGCCTTGGGAATGAAAGTTCCTCCTCAAAGAGGTCATAAGTCATTGTCGTATCTACTAAGCCACCTTCTTTGTGAGGATTCCCTTGGAATGTTTGGGCATCTGCCTATGCCATCTTGACAACTTTCTCCATTTTAGGGCAGTTCACCTCAGAATGGGTTGCAGTATCATGCAGCCAGCACCAATTAGTCATAAAGTTGAGGTCAGCTATGTTCGCAGTATGTGATCTCTTCTCATTAGCTTGATAGTTGTGGGAAACTCCACCATTATTGGGCCCTATATTCCATTTCCTGTTGTTATTTGGCCTTTGGTTATATCCCCTATTTTGATTTTGATACCCTTGGTTAGAGGAGTTTTGGCCTTGATAACCCCTTTGGTTGTAATTGTTGTTATTCTGATAAGTACCCTGATTGTTGCTGTTTTGATTAGGGTAGTTACCTTGGTTTTGGGAGGGCTTCAATCGAAGCTGAGCCATGCCATTTGTAACCTGAGATAGTGTTTTCTTCAAGGTTTCTACCTCATTTGTAAGTTGAACTATCTTTTCACTTTCCACACTCTTAGCAATAGGTGGTTGACCACCATGATTTGGTGTTCCAACTTGGTTATGATGACCATGGGAACTTTGAGGAACTTGTGGTTGTTGGAAGAAGTCAAGAGTTCCATTAGCGAAGAATGGAATAGGAGGTTAAGTCTGCAACTCAGACATAGGTCCATAATGGGAAGGAGACATTCCCGGGATAGTATTGAATAGAGGGGTTGGGCTATGCATCTGATATCTTATTGAAGGGAAACCTCCTCCCAGACTTCCTTGTTGAGAACTAATTTGTTGTTGCAGCTTGATAGCCAAATGATAAACTTTGGATAGAGAATCAATATCAACTGGTTGGTAAGTTCTTTGCAGGAACAAGCCAAGCAAGGGGTCTATAACTCTAAAGTAAGCCTGAATGGCACTATCCTCAATGACTAGATAGGGGTCTTGCAATCTCCTATACATTCGTTGGAACCTGGTATTAAACAAAGGAAAAGGTTCACCTAGCTCCTTCTTAATAGTAGCAAACTGGTGGAACAGAATGGCTAGATCCACATAGATTCTGAACTGATTAATGAAAGCATTTTCCAAGTCTGTCCAACTCAAAATAGAACGCTGAGGAAGATTAAGGTACCAATTGTATGCCATATCCCCTAAGGAGTAAGGGAACAACCTACAAACTACATCATGGTGAGCTATCTGAGCTATGGGAAAAGCATCCTTAAAAGCTTGTATGTGCTCTTCAGCACTCCTTGATTCACCATGAATGTACTTGGGGTAGAATTTCTCAGGGTTCTTGGGCATATCATGAAAACCTCTAGGAATAGTCCCCAATGGAGAGGGATTATTCTAAAAGAATGCCATTGGTGGGGGTGGTGATTGAGCCAGCTGTTGTATGGGTTGAACTAGCTGTAATGACAATTGAGATGGATTTGGTGATGGGTTGATAGGAATCCACTGGGGTATTGGTGAAAAACTTGGTGGGGTGAGTGTAGCTGATAAGGGTGGTATGATGGTTGCCCTAGTCTTGTGAATCTTGTGTCTTATTGGGGTCTTAAGTTCTATCAAAGGTGGTGGATTTTTAGTCAATCGAAGAACTCTATGGGGCCTTTTTGGTGAGAAAAACCCAATATTATCTAGCTTTCCCTTCTAGGCCCTCCTTCTAGCGCCAAGTTCTGTTGATTGGCGAAATGGCACAACAACAATTAAACATAATATTGCTACTCTGTTTCTCCTAAAAGAGAAAGAAAACACATGTATATCTTAGCTCCCAAGGTCTTTGTAGTTTGTTCTCAACTGTGCTGATGTTGCTTAGTGGCCAATGCAATAGTAATATTCAAGGGGCCTGCTGGTGTTGAGCTTCTGGATTGTTCTAAGATCAAACACAAACTTAAACCTACTCTAACTAGGGTTTTTAAAGAAACATAAAAAGATAGATCAAAGCTTTGGAACAAAAAATAATGTTAATTAATCCAACTCAACCAGACTTGTCACTGTTCAAGGGATTCCTAACTAAAACTGCAGAACAAAATTAACTTGTGATTGACACACACAGTTTCATTCATTCACAGTGTTGATTTTAACAGATTGCAAGTTACCATTTAAAAAAAACATAAAATAAGACTTCAATCCTTGAAAGCTTCTCAAATCAAATGATTAAACCAAGGTAAACAACATTCTGAAACACAATTTGAAGTAGATTTTAATTTGGTTGCTTCTACTGTTAGTGAAACAGATAAGCAACATTTACAAATCTAGCACAATCACCAGTGTACAAAAAATCCATGACTCCAAATCATTTCCATCTATATTAATAAAACTTGAACAATACATTATAGGCTTCTGCTGAATCTAAGTCCTAAGTAAGAAGGAAAAAGAAGCTCCTATTACAAAGAATCAGGATGCAGCTCTGTCTCCTCTACCTTCAGAAAATTCCTATTCTATTTCTGCTAACTTTTTCTTCTAACTTTTCTAAAACTTCTAACCCTTTACAAAGAGGAAAGAATGCCATATATACAGAGTGTACCAAAAAGAATGTGTTGGCCCCTGATTTTAGGGTTTACAAAATATATGCTTTCAGGAGAGTCGGCTCTTAGATATTTCTGAAGAGAGTCAATGTTGCATTGAATGTGAAGCCCTGTTGTCCATGTCGATGACAACTTGACCTCGAGAGAAGCCTTAAGATCTTTTGTAGCTGCAACATTTACTCCTGGTATCCATGTCTATCTTTCAACTCCTTCGAAGGGCTGCTTTGAATGCTCTAAAGAATTTTGGAATTATTACTGATCCGCCCCTTTTTTGCCAGTAGACTCCAACTATTCCTGAGACTTGTGGTTATATCTTTCCTTCAGCCTTCTTCATGCCCTAAACCCTTCTTTCATTGACCGTCTTTTGGAAGCATCATCGGGCCTCTCTTTAGATCTGAACATCATCATCTGAGCCAATCCATCGCCTTTGGATCCCAATATGAGTCTAGAATGGTTGCATTCTGTTGGTCTTCTTCAAGGTGGTAGTCAATTAGTCAATTGCTCACTTTTAGCTCCTTTCGATTGGGCGAACAGATGCCACACCATATTTCTGGGCAGTCAAAGGTTATTCGAATGGAATTGCATGTCGGTGAAACACTAATCATGTGTCCCCAATGTGATTATTCCTCTCTTAGTAGCTATCGGCGTGACACATGACGGTCAGTGAGACATCCTAGCGAGCTACAGAAGTCATATTGATACCAGAAAACCTATCGGCAAGACAACATTCCCTAACAAGACCTCTCAGCGAGCCCTTTCTTTCGGTGGTGAGCACACCCACATTCGGCAAGACCTCAGAGGGTCAGCGAGACTTCATGGCGATGTCTTCTTTTCTCCCCGAGCTCATTCTTATTCTTCGAGCTCAAGCTTTTTGTTTCGAAAAGAATTCTTCAAACTGGTGGGATGTCACTGTGAGGCTTAGAATCCTTCGGCGAGCTCATTTTTATGTCGGGGAGACTTCTTCGTTTTGGGGAGACCTTACCCCAAACTCACACCCCTTTCACCAAGACCTCACTGTATCGGCGAGACCTTTCATCGAGTGCATTCCACTACACTGAAGGGAGAAAACATGTTAGCTTGGCTACCACTAGTCGGCAAGACCAACATTAGTCAGGGAGACATTTTAGTGAGTTCATGTCGGTCATCTTGAGCTAGGCCCGGGCCTCTTTCATTTTGGTAAGACTCCCCACAGTCGACAAGACGTCACGGCAAGCCCCTCTCTGTTGTTCTCGAGTCCTCTTCTCATGTCGGGGAGACTCCTTCGGGTCGGTGAGACTTCATGCCGACACTATTATCCTATCACCGAGACCCTTTGCAGCCAGCCAAATCTCATGGCGAAAGTAGACCACTCTCCCCGATGCCGTTTTATTTTAGCAAGACTCCACCATGTCGGTGAGACCTCTTTCTGATATCCCTTTCTTCATTGAGACCCCCGTCTGTCAGCGGGACATTACACTGAAGTATCCCCTTGCTATCGCTGAGACATCCATTTGTTGGGGAGACTTCTCCCTAAACCAAAATCCTTTCGGCGAGCTCGAAACCCTCAGTGGGACCTCCTTCAGTCGGCAGGACGTTACGCCGAAGGCCTACCCCCTTTGGCGAGGGCTCATTATATTTCGGTGAGACTCGGTCGAGTCGGTGAGACCTTATAATGAAGTCTCCTCTTTTGCCGAGAGTCCATTTAAACAACTGTCGGGGAGACTTTCTTGGTCGGTGAGACCTTTTTCCGAACCTAAACCCTTCGGCGAGACATTACTTAGTCACCGAGACTTCATAGCGACCCCAAATCTTTTGCCAATGTTACCCTCTATCACCAAAACATTACTTCTTCGGCCAGACCTCACACCGAAGGGAGAACCTTTAGTGAGACCCTTTACCATTTGGCTGGACTTCATGGCGAGAGCACCGACCTTCCCTGAGAGCCCCTTTTTTCAAACTGTCGGCAAGAGTTATATCTATCGGTAGGACCTTTCGCCGACGCTACCGTCCTTTGCCGAGACCACACCTCTATCACCCAGACTAGGGATCATCGGCAATAAATTTCGGTGAGGGCATTTCCTTGTCACCGAGACTCCCTTCGGTCGGTGAGACTTTATACCGACCGAACCTTCCTTTCGCCGAGCTGAGAGAGCACTTCAAGGAGACCCTAGCATGTCATCCAGACCTCATGGCTAGAGCACTGAACCTTTTGGCGATCTTATTCATTTCGGGGAGATCGACCCCCTTCATTGAGACTTTATCCTGATGCAAATCCCTCTTGCCGAGAGCTCATTTCATGTCGGTGAGACCTCAACTAGTCAGCCAGACACTACACCGAAAGTGAACCACTCTGCCTGAGCTCAAACCTTTTCAGTGGGACTCCGATGGATAGGCAAGAGGTTATGTCGATGTTACCTAATGTCGGCGAGACTTTCCTCCTTCACTGAGACCTTATGGCAAGTGCGAAATCCTTTGGCGAGGGCTCCCCTGGTCGGCGAGACACATAAAGACTTACGGTGATAGGGATGTTTGGGTGACTTGTGAGCCTCATATGAATATAACGCACTGTCAGTCGGTGAGACAACTACAGGGTCTTTCCGACTTTCTCCTTAGAGGGATTTTATGCCAAAATGGATTGAGGAATGCTTCCTAACTAAGCCCTTTGAGAAATATCATCATTTGCACGATCTGATCCTGTGAAACAAGGTCTCCATTAGTCCTCAGAAGCATATATAAAACATATTATAATAAAATCAACTATTGCTTGTGATTATTTCATTCAATTTACAGCAAGAAGAAAACCAATTTAAGCTGAGACAAAACCAAAATTTGATAAAACCAGAAGGCAAACTTAGGAAGAAAACAAAAGAATTCCGAAGAGTAAAGCAAATAACTAAAGAAGACAAAAAGAAAACAAAAAAGGTGACCCATTTTGTTCCAGAATAAAATGGGGTGGTTATGTAGGGCATAACAACTTTCAAGCATGCAATGAATGTTGTCTATAGTAATTATTGTGGTAGTTGAAATGTTGTCTTTTTGCACTTGGTGTTGTAAGTTTTCTAGGTCTTCATAGATTTGGATTATGTTTTGCATCAGGACACTATCATTCCTTGTTTCAGCATACATCACACTACTTGAAGGCAAAGAGTTGTTAAGGGTATGGTCCATACCTAGTGTACTAGTGTCAATATTAGGAGTGAAAGAGCTAGACAACCCAATATCCACAACGATTGTGTTATCGTGGGATGACATGAGTCTCAAACTTTTTCTCACTACAGTATTAGCAATAGGACACCAAATACTCATACAAGGGCTACTAAATGCAAGATGAATGAAAATGCAATATAAGCTAAGAAAAGTTAAATGACTATAACATAAATTCTGTAAACTAGAACAAAAAGCCATAAATAGCAAACAAAAACTCAGAAATAGAGCTTTTAATGCCATAAAATGCAGTATAGAATGTGCACAGTGACTGAATTTCCCAAGGTGGAAAATGAGTCCCAATATGTTTTTTTTTCAAAAAGTTTAGAAAATTTCAATTGATTTTTATGCTTTTTATGTTGTATGACCTGAATTCTATGTGAAAATGCAAATTTTGTTTGATTTTTAGTGAAACAAGATGCAAAAATGCAAGCTATATGAACTTTCACTAATTCAAAATCAGTAACCCTAGAATGCCAATTAACTAATGAAAACTCTAATACAATGTTAATGCAAGCCAAATCTAGGATGATGATGCAATCCAAATCAGAATTATGATGTTCTAAATGTAGGTTCACCAAAATGAAATGTGGAAAATTGTGTGCTTTTCTAGGGTTTAGGACATAGAATGACAATCTTCACTCTCTCTCATTCAAGAACAAACCCTTGAGATCTCAATGTAAAGGAGAAATAGATCTTGCAAGGGGGATGTCCTAAGGGTTGAATATAAACTAATGAGGGGTTCACCACCAAGTAAGAACTTGGAAAAAAAAGATGAAATGCAAGTTGCATGACTAAGTTACCCTAATTTAATGCAAAGTTTCACTAAATGACCTAAAAATGTAAATGAAACAAAACATAAAGCTATAGAAAGGACTGTTTGCACCTAGAGATTTGGAGATGGCTAGAAGATCTAAAACACTGGAATTCATTCGCTAATCTGGGTGAATCAGTCCAGAATCTAGGTTTCTGTGTGAGAACATGAATCTGCCAAATGGGTATCTGAATCTATAAAAACCTGATTTTTGACCAAAACTGAGACTCATTCGGTAGAAGTGGTGAATCAGTCTGGTTAGGGTTTTTTGGAACTTCAAGGTCTGAATCTACTCTTCTCAGTCTACTAAATATGCTTATGTAAGTTTCCAGATTCAAATATTTGTAAATCAACCTGTAGGTTCTCTCTAATGTTCTCCAATGCTTGATGAAAACTTTGACAACTTTATGCACTTTGATAACTTCCTCCAACCTTGTTCTTCAATGTTTCTTCAATCTAAACCTACAAATCACACACTAAAGAGGGGGAAAAATGTTGTTCTATTAGTGGATAGGGGTTTGCCTTGGTCAAACCCCGTTTTGATAATGAAACCTTGAAATAGAATGAAATAGAAATGGAGAATGATGGATAAACAAAATATGATGTTGCAAATTGAACTCACTAAACCCTATCAATGAGATGCTATAAACATGTATGAGATGGATCCAATGGATTTAGATCTTGACTCTTGCTTGGATAGGATTGATCTTGAATTGAACACTTGAATCAAAAAACCCTACATCACAATTGTTAGCTCAAAAACAAACATGATGCGTGAAGTCTTTGATAGGATGATTAATGCTTGAATAATGCTCTAGAATGCTTGATAATATGCCCTTGAAGACTCTTGAATGCTCTTGTGAACTTAACTTTTCTATGAGGATGCTCATTCAACTTTATAGGTGTAAAATGAGTGAAAGAAATTTGTATTTATACTTAATTATGCAAGAATTCCCAAAATTACAACACTACATGTCGACATTAGATCTAGGAGGATAAAATCCTGCCAAAAATTTGAATTAATTTTGATTTTGGGCCACATAGGACTCATTTGAGCCCAAGGTGGTGAATGAGTCCCATCAGGCATAATGTATGGGACGAAAATTAAAAATCCTTAGAAATGTGTGAACCTAGGTTCAGGACCTAAAAACCTAGGTGGGACCCATTCCCCCAAGGTGGCGAATGAGTCCCAGATCACTAAATCTAGGGCTATTCAACCTAAAACACCTGAATTATGATTGGGTAATGATTTCTATCAGGATTATCCTTGAAAAGATGCGTTAAGTTGTGCTTGTAGATGCAAAATAAGGCCAATTAAAGCATAAAGAAGTCCAATTATTAATGACAACCCTAGAAAAGTGTGAAAGTGTGTTACAACACCTTACAACACTTTAGATAAGGCATTATTAAGGTTAAAAATAGATTTAATAGGTTTAGTTAATTAATAAAACCTCAAAAAAGTGTGAAAGTGTGTTACAACACTTCACAACACTTTAGCAAGGTACCATTTATCCTCATTGGTTCACAAGGGCCCAATACCTAATGTGAATGTGTCAAACGTACATTATAACACTAAATCAAGGCACCACTAAGCTCAATCTAGCAAGGAGGGCCCAAACAAGTTTGAAAATGTCCCAATGAAATTTTTTGACACTACACACCCCAAAAGCCCTAGACTGCAAGGAGCACAAGAACGCTTTTCATGAGGTTACAGACCAACACCTCAAGCACATTCTGCTCAACATCGACCTGTTAACAATGGTGGCTATGAAAATGGTGCTTGGCAAGGAGCATTTGGAGTACAAGAAGAATTTTAGGGCAACATGCAAGTGGTTTCAAGGTTTCTGGCATCCATTTTGGACAACCATGTGCCCATGGCAGAGGCAAGGAATTTGATGGGAATTTTTTTCAAAAAGGACCTATTGGGTAGTTTGGAGGATGTTTTAAAGGCGGACATTCTAGGTAAGGGAGTCACACATCCGAGTGACATGGAACTGTTAAATAAAATGGGTGAGGCAATCAAAATTTACCATTTCCTTCTTGATTTAAAGGGGATGGCCTTGGTGAGGCACGTAATGATAGTTGCGGTTGTGGTGAATTTTTTAAAGAAAGTGTTTTAACTAGAAAAGGTCAGTGAATTTGAATGGGTCAAAGAATTTGATGCCTTTTCAAAAGCCAATGGCTTTCTAGAAGTGCTAAGTGTCCTTTGTTTCATTTTTCTTTGGTGTTGGGTTTGGGTCTATTAAATGCATTGTGTCACAATGTCTATAAATTTTTTGGTATGGTGGTTCTTGGTTTTTGTGGGTACATCATAATGCCTGGTTTTTGTAAAAATAATAGTCTCCATGACAGTAATGGTTGCGAGCCAAGGCCAGGTTTTTTTTTTGCACAGTCTGGTTTGGATAGTTTTTGCTTTGATCGAGTGGCAGGTTGGCTTGGATAGATGCCATTTTTGCTTTCACTATAGGTAATTGTTCTAGTCTAGTTTCGTGGATGTCAAGGTCTAAGTGTAGCAGGCCCTAGTGGGTAAATTTTTATTTGGCATCTAAGCTCAATTCTTGCAATGGAGATGCTTGTAAATCTTTTTAGTAATTAATATACTCTCTTACCAAACAAGGAAAACAATAATAATATAATATAATATATATTTTTTCTCCATAATAATATAGTACAATATTAATAATATTATTAAAATATAATAATATAATAAGAATAAGAATAAGAATATAATAATAATATAATGTAATATTAATAATAATACAATAAGAGTAAGATATAATAATAATGTTTAATGTAATAAAACTAAATAATATTATTAAATATATAATTATACATTACACCACCACTCCCGAAAGCACACTAGCCTAGCGAGGGAGTGGGCCCCAAACACTAGTTCCTAGTATAAGGTGAGAAACCCACACAACCAGTCGCGAACAATAGCAAGACTGCTATGGGTCAAGTTTGAAGACTTGAACTTTGGTGGCCACAACACTAATGCCACCACTAATCCAATGCACCACAGGCTCATGCCCTACATTAATTTTAAATATTATACACTACAATAGAAAAAAAATTATATCAATATAATTTCTTAAATAATGTTATTATTTTTATATTATTAATATAATAATCATAAAATAATAACCAAAAAATTGCAACTACAAAGTAAAAAAATGAATCATACATTATATTTTCAGTTTATTCAAACAAAAAAATTAATTAACAATACATTTAACCATTAAATTCCTTGATCAATTTTGATTTATATTAATATTTAATTGTTCAACTTAATTTTAAGTTAAGAGAATGTTCTACGAAACAAATCATATTGTAATAATAGACTTAAAAAAGGAAAACAAAAATTATTTTATAGGTTAATCTACCTATAACCTTAAACTTAACGCTACCACTTCAAAAATACACAAGATAGAAATACATGTAAATGGAATAACATTAGCAAATTAATGGTGAGAAAAAACATGTGTCAAGGGTAAAGGTAAACACAAGCACTCATTTATGCAATATTTTAAGTTTTCATGTACATGTTATTGTTAAAGGAATTGTCATTCCAAAATTTTTATTGGATTTGCTAAATAGTTGATAGAAATAATAATTTTGGAGTTAGAACACATGAATATTAATGAAGGCTTCAAGGAAGATCAAATAAGTTAATAATATAAGATCAAAAATTAAAGAAAGGAAAACAAATTGCAACTAGAAAAGTAGAAGAACATATGCTTCGAGCCTTAGAATACAACTAATGTATGTAATAAACTCTTTCATTCAATAGAATGTCCTTATGTATAAGCAATATTCATTCTCTTATAATATAATCCAATGATATTATATTATGATGCAACTAATGAATATATTATTACAAGCACACAATAAACACACAACAATAACATTGCAAAATAGATTATGCAAATCGATGTATCTTGGCATTTCGTATATAGATTATGTAATAAGATAGATAAGCTAGTTTTATAATCAATGTACAATATAAAAATAGTTTTTTTAAATTTTTTTCTAAAGTTAATTGTTGGTGTTAATAATGTCAGGAACAAAAGATTTCATTTCAAAAGTGATTAAAATTTAAACACTTCAACTTATTTTTTTAATTAATATAATAAATGAATATTACACCATTTTAATTGTTATAATTAAGTTAACTTAAAGTAAACTATTAATATTATCAAATAATAGTAATGTTAAAATAGAGGCTATTACTTAAAATATTTAGTTTTAGTCAATCAAGATTAATATTAGATCTTTTAGCTAGTACAATTTTGATATAGAGAAAATTTATTGGATTTGTGTCTTTCATTGTGGGGAGTCTCTTAGGGTGGACACAGTCTTATACTAGTAATCAACTCATTTATTTTAAAAAAATATTTAATTGAGTTCTCAACATTCATAAGGTTTCTTGTAAAATATTGGCAAAATTTTCCTAAAAAAATACATTGAAGTTAAGTTTTGGAATAGTAACTTGAAGATGTTGCATGTTAGGAAAATAAATAGCTACACGTTTGTTTTTGTATATATCCAAGAGAATAATTTGTAGGCTAGATTATGAAATAATATACTTAAAATTATTAACACCTAATAGAACAACTTTCCTTTGAGATAATGTAGTTAATACATGGTTGAGAATGACAAAATAATAGATCTCCACAAAGTTTAAGAGTGAGGGTAGAGCCAAAATGTATGTTTGGTTGTCTCTTTCTTCTTACAAATGGAACATAGAAGTAGGGGTTGATAAAATTATGGTAAATCTACTAGAAAGAGGTAGTATTGAAGGAGTTTCCAAGATAACTAGGCCACCAAATGGAGCATTTTTACTTACCACTCAATCAATATCATAAAATTTTTCTATAAAAGAATCTTATAAATTTATAACATCTTGGTTTTTCAAGGGAATTTTATAGAAAAAATAATAATTAGTAATAGAATTTATTGATGTAGACACCTAAGTTCATTTATATAATTTGATTAATTTTTATCATTAATCATCTACTATTTCCATAATTATTAAATTAATTTTTTTTTGATACTATAGGGGTGTCCCCGCAACCCAGCCCACCGGCCTAGCAACCTTGACCTTGGGTACTTGAGGAGAGCTAGGGCGAGACTAGTCCCCTGTGGGTGAGATCCCCCACCCGCAAGAAGTCTCACCTCTTAAACTCAAGAGCACGAAGTCGAACCTGAGACCTATAATTATTTAATTAATTAAGTTGATGCGCACCATTCCCCTCTTTCCTTTAAAATGAGAAATTTATATCTTATCATAAAATATAAAATCCACATAATCTATTTTCCTAATTTAAAATTTCTAAATAAAACCAACCTTTAATCCAAATTGTCAAACAGACCCTAACCATTTATTTCCAACTATCAACAAATCAAATAATAATTTGTAATCCAAATAAACAATCCTAATTCTTAATTATCCTTTTAATCAACTAAATCCTAATCATTCATTTCTACCTACCATTTATCCAAAATCAAAATCAACTTTAAATATTGATCATGCATGTAAACTTTAAATATTTTCTTCTATCAATCTCCAAATATCTTTTCTTTTTTCTTTTTATGTTTGACACATCAATGTATCATAAACACACAATTACTAGCATTAGAAAAAACACAACACATAAATTACACATCTATCATATACATAATTATAAGCTCTATGGCTATCATTGTAAGAGCGAATTCCACCTATTTCTATGAGAACATTCAACATTAAGTTAAACCAAAAGAATGTAGATTACAAACAATCGTTCCAAATTAATATTGAAAATGCTTAAACATTCAAATACAAAGAAAAAAGAAAAAATATTTTTTACTTAAAATTATATAATTAGCTGATAGGCTATATATTGCATGAGCTTTGGCCTAAAACAAGTCTCATGACGTCATGAAACAACCATGGTTTCCCATCAAAAATTTCATGGATTGTTGTTATGCTGAAAGGCATTCCATTATTACGGCATTTGGTCTGTGTACATAAAAACTCCGATGCTTTCCACCTCTTGGTTATGTTGTGCTAATCCATTCATTCATTTTAATCAGTGGCGGGCGAGAATAAATAAGTGTTTTTACCTATGTGTATCAAAACATATGATGTGTGAGCGTGTGAGGGATTCTTTCTACTTGCAGGACACAAATTCATATCCTCTGCACTCACCGCCTCCACTGATCATGAAATATCGCACCGCCCCACTGTTAAGCAAAAAGGAGAGGAAGAAGCTAGAGCAGACACAGTTATCTGAAGGTACGCTCAATTCCAACCCATCCGAGCTCCTGTACTCTTTTCTCAATCTAATCCTTTTAGTAAGGACATGACACATAGGGAAGTTTGTCCACACCGTAATGGAGGAATTTAATCCCCCTCTTCACATTAATCGCCTGGAAGAAGGGACGAGGAAAGGGCACACATTGAGGCAGATTTAATAGCTTAAATGGAGATCCCTAACCTATTTTCAGATGGCATGTAGAGAGGAGAGCTGAAGGGATGGGGCCAGGAGTCAGTGTGGAAGCATGAAGGCATGAGAATTATGGGGGGTATGAAGTCCTTTAAAGAAATGAGGTCTCATGGAATACCATGATTGCATGATATGCGCAGCATGGTGGTTTTTACAAGAAGCTTTTGGGATTTTGAAAGAATTGCCTCAAAAAATATGGTCTCACGGACTGCCATAGTTGCAGGTTATGCACATGCACAAAATGGATTTGTTGAAAAGACTTGGAAGCTTTTAGGTAAAAACCTTCACTGGCATCCTCCCTACCTATGCCGCAATAAGAGCTTGTGAACAGGTTATGAACGCCTATCAAAGCATGTGAAAATGGCGCGAGTAAGGGTGCCCTATCAGAGGGTATGGGCACCCACAAAAGAAGAAAGGATAGAGGAATTTCATGAGAGGGGGGTGTGCGGGTGCATTGAGAAGCTATGGAGAATCTCTCTGCAAATCGTCTACATAATTTTATGTATTAGAAGTGAACATCTCTAAAATCAATTGAATGGCTTCTTCAGTAGGGAAATGCCAGTTTTGTTATAAGTAGCCTTCGTCGAAGGTTTTGCATCTCAAAAATCTAACCATGGGAATGCATTGAGGAGGAGCTCGCGGCGCTCTGTAAACTCTTCAACAAAATTTTCAACACCAAATTCAAGGTGGAAGCCAATCACAACCAGGCCTCCATTGAAAATGTTAGTACGTTAACCTTACGCTTTGAGATCTCAAGAGCTCCTACTTTATTTCTTAGAAGATGAAGTAAATGGTTTCTCAATCATGAAGTTCTAGGTTTCTGTACTCTTTTCTCTTCCCTCTTTTCCCTGGTAAAATCTGTCTGATATCCTGTTTACGCTTTGTTATCTGGGGAATTTTTAAGTTCAAAAAAATCAGCATTGAAACTGCGGGAGCACTTCTGAACGAGCAGATGAAACTAACCCTACGGTCCCATGGGGGCTTGGGCTCCTATTTTCATGGAAGCAGGGGGTCTCATGGGAAAAAAAAATCTGCTATAGGATTAAATGGAATCTCTTTCAAGCCAAATAAGTAGGTGGCTGAAAATTTCAGCTGGTGGAATTGGGTTGGGGCTAGAAATTGCCCCACCTGCTTAAATGTACTTCCTACCACTTTTGGAGGGAAATGATGCTTATTTATTAATTTTTCATTCACATCATGCCATTCCATCACCATTCCACCACTAGCCTGCTTAAATTTTCAAGTTTCAAAATATTCATGGGACCATCTTCAAAAATTCTGCTAAAAATTTAAGCAGATTCTGCCCTGGATTTTTAGGAAGCCCCCCTCCATGGGACCATCCCCTAAAGAAGAATTGAGTGCGGCCCCACACTGTCTTTCAAAGCCAAATAGGAGAAAAATTGCCATTTTAGTGACATAGTCTCCATTTTAGAAGTATGGAGATTATGTTCTCTAGGGAAGAGCACAATAACCAACATGGGTGAGGACAATACCGTATAGGGCACTCCATAAATAAAAGTAAGCATTTTGCCTAGTATAGTGATTTTCAAGAGATGACCATGAAGTTTTCAACATGACATTGAAAAGAAAAGTGAAAGGGAAAGAGGGGGAAGAGTGAGATATTGCAGAAATGTTTTCAAAGGTGGAATATGTTCAATTAGGCTTCAGGAAAATTCACCTCCAACAATTCATCGCCAACAATTCATCACCATGACAAATTCATCTTGTAGAAAATTCACTGCGATGAATTGTTGGTGAATTGTTGAGGGTGAATGTAAATAATTTGATAATAAAATATAAATTAACATTTGTAAGAATATCTTTCAGCGTTATTTATGTAGATTTTATATAAAGATAGATATTTTAACTCCGTTGATATCAAGTTGTCTCTGTTGGGTGCGCTATGTGGTTGTAAGTGGCTGTCCTATTCTATCTTGAAGTGTGCCATCAGAATACAGATGAAGCCACAACAATGAAAACGTACTTTCCATGGCAATTAAAAATATCAACCTCCATTCGCCATAAATTTGCATCTTCTACATTTATTGATGTTGGAAAATATCTGATAAGCCACTGTTTCCACCCCTTTACTGTGAATAGATTGAAGCAACAAGAGTATGACAATTGGGTTTGGAGATTAAGCAGCAACAGTACAAAAATTGGGGTTTCCGAAAAAATTCCTGTGATCTCTACCTATTTTCTCTCATTGGCATCATTGACAGGTCGACACAATTTGCGTAGAATCTATGGGTAATTCACTTCCCATGATTTTAGTTAATTGTATTTTTTTAACCTTTTGCATTACAAAAACCATTTGCATCTGCTTGAAATTTACTAAACTTTTTTTCTAAGAAAATCCATTTCGTGCCTATCTTGCCATCGCTGTAGCCTATGAGACGAAATTTCTTCAAGGATTTAGTCAACAGTTCACGTGCCTATTCTATGCTTCCACATTATGCAGGGCACTTACAACCACAACATCTTACAAAAATCCCCCTTCCATTTGATGGATGTCCTCAAATTGGTTCCAAAGCTCCCATTTGGGGCTATGTAGGGAGGATGCTAGCAAGGTTGGGAAGCTGGGCGTAACACCCGCCAGTTGCATTTGCTTAAAATTTTCTAAAGCCTTTTCAACAAACCCATTTTTAATATATCTTGCAATCATTGCTTTGTATGACTTGACATCTCTTTGAGGCATTCTGTCAAACAGTTTGTGAGCCTTCTTTGTTCTTCCAATGTTCTCATACATGTTTACCAGTGCCATTTTATGACTTAAATCCAAACCTGCTTCATCAGAAAACAAATCTAGCCCCTCCGGTGCACTCTTCGACTCAGAACAAGGTTATACCCACCGTAGGAAACAAGAGACTTATTTGTGGGACAGTAGGGAATATGAGGTTTTTTTTACAGGATAGTAGTGGATGGCAATTGAAAAATTGGGGAGATTCAAAAGTAAATAAATTTTCAAATATTCATATGATAAGGCATTCACCATAGCATTATATAACCGTATTACGAAACATTAGAGCTAAACTGAGGATTGACATGTCGACATTCAAATGAACAATAGATTTATATAATAATAATAGGAACTTAAGAAAATGAATTTAAAAATTTGTCATGCTTGCTATGTGTCATGCCTCGATACTTTCAATTATAGTATGTATTCCCTAATCAAATCTATTTGTGTGCACCTTATTTTATTATTTAAAAATTACACGAAATATCCCTTATTTCAATATGCGGTGATGGCTTGCTTATCCCCATACATAGAATCATACATGTAAGCCCATTGTATGTTGTCTCCATACTCACAAAAATCACCTCCTTTAACTAATTTCTTGAATGTAGTCCCTGAAAACAAGTTTGGCACATGCAATCCTCTCAAACTCGCTTTCCATAGGATAATTAAAACCAACCATTCTTTAGATATAATAGTTGATAGAAGGCATGATTGCATTAAAGAAAGAATATAAGCCCAAAATGTGTTACCTCAGAGGGTAAAGATTCTATAAATATTATTGTCAATTATTTACATTTTTAAAACCTAAATGGAGTTAAAGCTCTGGAAAATGTTTACAACAATAGTTCTAGAAGCTGTAAAAAAAAAACTATCCTCAACCTTTTTTGTCATAGATGAAATTATCTTATGATATTCGGTGCCAGTACCACTAAGGACCATCATCAGACATAATTCCTTCAACCTCATGTGCCCTCGATCATAGTTGGATGTCACTCTTTGGCACAATAGAAAATAAATGGGGTAGTTTTGGAAAGGAGGTAGCCTTTTTAAATACTGAATCTTGTGACAGCTAATTTGAATAAAAATCTTTAATTATCTTGTTATATACATCAGTTTTCTTCATGTTCAGATAAAATATTTGCATCCAAAGGACCAAAAAAATATTGATCTAGATTGTGACATGGAAGTCCTTCGAGGTAGTTTTTCAAGCAAGTTGTTTACCATCAATGCCCAACCACATTAACTTCTTAGGTTAGGGGCCTGTCACCACTGTACTATTACAAATGCTTTGCTCTGATAATCATGATTTCCTTGGCAACGAAAAAATGTTAGGAGTAGATGACAAGTTCGAAATCGTGAGGAACTCAGTGAGTGGGACATGTTGCCCAATAATAATAATAACAATCTCTCCTCCTACCAGTGTTATTGCAAGTGGTGTGAATGCTTTTCTATTTTATGGTATTTGCAACATTTTAATATGCTTAGGCATTCGTAGACTTATCCTCGACTTTGTATGACCCATCCCATAAGTTGTTTTTGATAAAGGAAAAAATGGGTTTTACAAGGACCCGAAACCACAAAGTTTACAACATAAGATAGGAAAGGACAAATAAGTCCTACGAATTAAACAGGCTGCAAGAAAAGAAAAACCCTGAAAAAATAGCAGCCAACATAAAAAAGCCAGAAAGGACCACCAAAGAGCCAGCTGAGGCATAGACCAAAAAACTAGCAACAACTAATCCAGAGTCTTCAGAACTTTCTCAGTCTCGGCCCCCAGATCCTGCATATCCTGGACTCCCTTCTTGAAAGTTTGAATCATCTGTGGCATGGGGGGTGCCTTCCTTTTTAGATTAGCCTTGGTTCTCTTCGAGATCCCTATGTCCTCTTCCTGGTTTTTATCTTTAACCTCTTCCAAATCAACAACCAAGGACCCCTGTTGAGCTTTATCCAAGTTTTCAGTGATTGCATTGATAATGATAGCATTATGTCTTGCCATTCTATTATTTTGTTCAGTAATTATCTTCACAACATTTTTTATTTTTTCTAAGTCAATTTCTATCCTTCTGTCCTTACTCGCATTGTCCTGGATCTCCTTACTAGCAGTGTTCTCATTATGCTCTTCATCCTTCTTGCACAACGCATAAACCTTAGCTCCCACTTCTTCCAATTTACTCTGGAGGGCCTAGTTTTTTTATTTTCAGTTCATTAATTTCATGAAAGACCCATTTTGACATTTTGAAGTGGTCCACGACATTATTCCTAGCTATGCTCAGAAAATCAGCAATAGGTTCCCTATCAAGATTGAGGCAATTTTTAGCAGGGTCAAAGGCTCTAGGGGACCTAGTTCTATCATCTCTTTCCATCGACGAGACATAAGAGGAAGAATTATTATTTGCGCTGGGTTCCTCAGAATCAGGTGAATCTTTAGAGTACGAAACAAGGTTTTTAACAGGGAAATTCTTTTTGACGCCTTTGGCTTTGGGCATAGAACTTCCAGGCTCAGAAGCAGGGCAGACTTTAACAGGCTAGGGATTACAAACTTGGATTTTCTTTCCAGTATGGACAATGGGAGGGTCTAGGACTATCCTTACCAGACTCAAATTAGGTTTATTCCCCAAACAACTAGGTTCAGTGTCATCATCCTTAGAAGCCGAAGAGGCATCCAGGTTACAAGGGCCAATTTTTTTTGGAAATGTTCAAAAATTAATCTTATCAGACCAGTATGTAATGTATGATATCTTTTAGGGTTTTTCTTATCGTCTTCTAGACTCTTTCTTAAGGAACATAGTAAGTAGTAGGAGAGAGAAACCCTGACCTTATAATGAAAATGATTGAGCAAGGAAAAATGATAGCTATAGACCCTAGTGAACCGTCCATCTAGGGTGATATACTCCATAATGATGTGAAGAAATTTTCTCCAGAGAGCTTTAATGGAGTTGGCCTCAAAGTAACTATTGGAAACTTTCACAAGTTTCAAATTTTCCTTGTCTTTCTTCAGAAATCTAACCACCACTTCATCAGAGAAATTCCTGTCCTAGAAAAAATTATGTCCTTCAGTGGACATATCAGTCACTTCAGCGATGAGATTTTCATCAAGCTTAACTTTCCTACCAAAAAGGGTTATTTCACCATTCTTCCAATTCTTCTCAAAAAGCTCTGTAGCTTCCTGATTAGACCCATGGAGTTTCTCCAGAAAAGGGAGTAAACCCCCACTTTTAACTTTGTTCCAAACTTTAATGTTTCTTGTGTGCATCTCGAAGCTTTTCGGCTCAACTCTTTTTCTTTCTTCTCCTATTTTAGCAAGCACAGTAATGCAGGAAGAGATGAAATCTTGGTGCAGAATGGTCCCGCCAAACCTATGAGCCCACAAAGCATGTCGTGCAAACTTACATTGAGACAAGCTAATTAGCTCAGCCCCATGCAATCTAATGATAGTGATGTACTTACCCTGTTCTATCATCATGATTGAGGTGACACACATCTTTCCCATGTGATGCATCATTGTTCAATAAGGCTCAGACATCAACACCTAAATCACTGATATTCAACCATGTGCGTTGTCTTTTACTTTTAACCCCTTCATTCACAAAAAATTCTGCCACAACATTGGCTTCTCTATAGGCATGGGATATCTTTATATTATCAAACTTAGCTAAGGTCTAAATAACATCATCAATTCAAAACTTTATGGTCCACGAGGGGGGGGACCTACCTAGAAGACATTCAATAATATTTTTTGAATTCCCTTCAAGCCAAAGGTTTTTAAAATTTAGACTATGAGCCAAATTTATTACATGAAAAGCTCCAATAGCCTCAGCCAAATGATTGGTTTGTGAGCCAAGGGGGGTAGCAATCGCACCTAAAAAATTGCCAAAAGAATCCCTTATAACTTCGCCACATCCTGCCGCACCTGGATTGCCTTTAGCCACCCCATCAAAGTTGGCTTTGATCCAACCATTAGGTGGAAAAGTCTAGCAGACACCCTCCCTATCCTTCTTAGCATGTTTAGGAGCACGAGAAATATCACAACTAATTTTCCATTCCTTAGCAATCGTTAGATCATAGGAAGAACAAGCCACTTTCTCGAGATTACAATCCTTCTAGGGGATTGCATTGAAGTTTTCTTTCAATAATATGATTTTTTTTCAAACACTATGACCTCCGAAGATTCCTTATCCCTGTAAATTATATTGTTTCATTCTTTCCAAAGACCCCAAGCAACATGAGGGAAGGAAAAATCCCATAGCCTCCGTAGTGCTAGATTGTGAGTAGGGGATTTCCATTGGATGAAAAAGTCTTCAATTGACGAGGGGAACACCCAAGAGAATTGCCAGTAACAAATATTTTTTTCCCAAACCGAGGCAGCAAACAGACAATGAAGAAACAAATGACAAACTGACTCTGCCTCCATCTTGTAGAGATAACATCTATTGGGTATTTGAAAACCTCGCTTGTAGAGATTATCAACCATGAGCACTTTGTTTTGAAGAAGGATCCAGAAGAAGATCTAAAAGGTGTTTGATCTGAGCATTTGACTAGAAAGGGGGGGGAACCTAGGTAGAAGATAGCCTGGAAAAAGTCAATGAAACAGAGTAGTTACCCGAGGGTTCATCTTTTCAAACAAGACAGTCTTCCGTCTGATCATAGCAAATTCTGACAACCAACAAGGAGGATTGAATAGGAACAAGAACCTGACTAACAAGACATAGATCCACCCATTTTCCATTCTTCCAATAATCTTTAACATACAAACCAAAGAGAGCTTTACAAATCTCAGCCCACCCATGAAAAGGTTCAATTTTGGCAAGGGGCTCCTTGAACAACCATCTGTCATCCCAAAATCTT
This sequence comes from Sequoia sempervirens, assembly GCA_007258455.2. Taxonomy (NCBI): domain Eukaryota; kingdom Viridiplantae; phylum Streptophyta; class Pinopsida; order Cupressales; family Cupressaceae; genus Sequoia; species Sequoia sempervirens. The sequence continues at coordinate 394,096,891 of VDFB02270651.1, read as the reverse complement.
GTTTGGTTTCCACTCCTAACTTGCCAACCCACTCCTATTTCAACCACTTTTCTACCTGCAATCAAGTTATTCCAACAGGTTGAACCTCTGGGAAGAAGATGGGATTTCATCATGATTGTAAGAGATCTGTTATTCTCCAAATATTTGCTTTTTAGAATTTCAATCCATTTCCCTAAGGACGAAAATAGTCTCCAAATTTATTTAGTAAGAAGAGTCTTGTTAACCATTCTGATTTTTCTAAGACCTAAACTATCGGCCTTTTTAGGTTTGCACACCAAATCCCACCCTATAAAAGACAACCTTTTTCTTTCTTCAACACCCAACCAAAGAAATATTTTTTGAATCTTTTCAATAGCATCCACAAACTTGGCAGGGATTTTAAAAAGGCTTAAGGCATAAATCAAAAGATTCTGAAGAGTAGCTTTGAAAAGCTGTAATTTACCAGATTGACTTAGAAGAGCTCCTTTCCATCCAGCAAGCTTCTTGCTAAACCTCTCAACCAACGAAATCCAAAAGGACTTTGGGGGTTTAAGGCTTAAAGGTAAACCTAGATAGGTGGCAGGTAAAAACTCCACCCTGCAACCTAGGATTCTTAAAATTTTATTCTATCTATATTCAGGAGTATTAAAGAAGAAGAGAGACCTTTTCTATTTGTTAATCAACTGGCTAGACGCCCTCCCATACGCATCCAATAGATTTTTCAAAGTCTTTCCCTCTGAAATAGTAGATCTACCCAAGAGCATGGTATCATCAACGAACTATTGATGAGAACAAATCAAATTGCTAGAAGATGGTTTACGACCAACGAGGGATCTTTGATCTATCAGCCTTTTCAAATTTCTTGCAAGACTTTCAACCATAATAGTAAATAAAATAGGAGAAATAGGATCTCCCTATCTTAGTCCTCTAGATCTTTGAAAGAAAATCAAGGGAGATCCATTAACCATGACAGAGATTGAAGCTGTAGAAACTAGCTGCTCCACCAACTGAAGAACCTTATTACTGAACCCAAACACCTTTAAAATTTTAAACAAGAATTTCTAGTCAACTCTATCATAAGCTTTCAATATATCAAGCTTTAAGAGGAAGCCTTCAGTCTTCGAATCCACCAGGGAATGGATATTCTCATGCACTGTGACTATTGAATCAAGGATCTGTCTGCTGGGGAAAAATCCATTCTGTTGAGGTGAAATCAGAATAGGCAATAGTATTAGAAATCTAGAAGTCATAACCTTCGAGATGATTTTGTAGATAGAGTTACAGAGGCTAATGGGTCTGAAAGCATCAAAGTCCACCACTCCAGGATTCTTGGGAATAAGGACCAGAAAAGTAGCATTTAACTCTTTTAGGAGACTTCTGGACCCAAAAAATTCTTTAACAACATTCACCACATCCTCTCCAACAATCTCCCAAAACCATTGAAAGAAGAACATAGGAAACTCATTAGGACCCGTAGCTTTACTCCCTTCAAAGGAAAAGACAACCTTCCTAACTTCCTCACTAGAGGGAATAGCAATTAGCTTAGAATTATCTTCCAGATTAATCACATTAGGTATAGCCTCTATCAAATGATCCTAATCATTTTGGTTAGTTTCCTCATTCTCAGAAAGAATATTTTTGAAGAAAATAACAACTTGCCTTCTAATATCCTCCTCCTCGTCAAACCAGTTGCCATCAACTTCAATAAGAGAAATTTTGTTAACCGCCTTGTGTTTTGAGGCCAACAAGTGAAAGTACCTAGTATTTTTGTCACCAACGGATAACCATAAAGTTCTAGATCTTTGTCTCTATAACTTCTCTTCTTTAGAAATGATGTTGTACATCTTAGTAAGGAGCTCGTTCTCTTTTTCCTTAATATCATTCAAGTATCCTTCCTTCTGGATTTTATTTCAAGGATCTCCCCCAACTCCATTTGAAGATCAAATTTAATCCTAAAATTTTTACCAAAAGACTCTTTTTTCCATTTTTAAAAATTGAATTTAACTTCCCTAAATTTTTTGGAAACTCTAAACATAGTTGTCCCAGAGATATTAATGTTCCACCATTTCCTAATTTCCTCTTAAAAAAGAGGATGGGAGAGCCACATTTTTTCTAATCTAAAGGGGATTTTTTTCTTTATCTTCAAAGGATCCACAACAAAACTTATGGGAAAGTGGTTGGATCCAATCCTTGAAAGGGCTTTAAGAGAAAAATAATAGTTTAAGAACCATTGGTAAGAAATTAAAGTTCTATCTAATCTAACCTGATTCATATCCATACCATTTTTGTGGTTCAACCAGGTATAGGAAGCACCCTACAAATCTAGATCAATCAATGCCTGATTATTGATAAAGTTATGAAGATCCTCCTTACTTTCTGCATTGATTTGGGATCCTCCAAATTTTTATTCATTCAGTAAGGGAGTATTAAAGTCTCCCATGACAACCCAAGAATTGCTATTAAAAATCCTTCGGAAAGCGGCCAGATCCAACCATAAATATTTTCTGGTACCTTTTCCATTGGGAGCATAGATATTTGATTGAATCCAACTGAAATTGTCCCTAATGTGGGCGAATCTAGTAGCAATGTGGTTCGAGCCTTCCAAAATTGGATCCCCTTTGATAATGTGACTATTCTAGAAAGTGGCAATACCTCTTGAAGCACCATTTGAGTTGTTGCCATGTATACTACAGTACTGAAACAATTTTATCTTTTCCACTTTTTCCTTCAACATTTTAGTTTCCTGAATAAGGAGAATATCTGGCTTATGATCTCTAACAAAATTGCACAAAACATCATGCTTATGGGGATTATTAAGTCCCCTTATATTCCATGACATGATCTTCATGATTTTCTAGGGGAGTGGAGAAACTCCGATATGGTTTTCTGAAAGCCATCCACAATATCCTAAAACTGTTATGCTCTCTTGTCCATTTAGTAGATCTTTTTCCACGAGAGTTCTTTGTTGCTCCACAGTCTGCCTTGGCTCTTGACCTAGTAGAGATACCACTTGGAGTATTCATTTGTTTATCTTTTTTCTTCTTTTTCTTGGACAAAACCTCCTCTCTATCAGTATCTTCTTGACTTTCCATCTCTTTACTAGATTCCCACTCCTTATCAGATAGAAGTCTTTGCTCCTAGGGTAATGTATCCATGAGGCCATTCAAATTATAGGTTGAGTAATCACTAGAAAGTTCAGTAGCTTGGACCTGATTATCATAGGAGTCCTTTACCAATTCTGGGGAATTAGGAACCATTAAGGGATCTACACCTGAAGGAAAATCACCGTCAGAGGAAGGGAGCAGAAGAGGAATATCAAGTTCCAAGGATAGACCCTAGATAGGTATGTCCTCCAAGCCCGGATTCCCATCAATATTCTCAGTTGGGCTCATCTTTAGAAATAAAGGACCTACATCCTGACTCTGCTTTTCTTCACCAACCACCTGCCCCACACTGGCTCCTTTTTCCTTAGTTATCAAGGTGTCCTCAAATTCCTTACGTTGGGGTTCTTGAGGAACCACACACTTAGTCCCCATTTCACAACCAACCTCTTTTAAGATACCATGAACATTAGACTCTTTATTCTCTAAGCATTCCCTTTCTGATTTCTTTCTCCATACAGATTTAGAAGTTCCAACTGGCTTCTCCTTTTCTTTGATGACATTTAAAGGACATTTCTCAACCCAGTGCCTAGATTTTCTACATTTGAAGCAGGCAAAAGGAATAGTTTCAAACTTAATAGCCTGCGACCAGGAGCCCAACTTTGAAATAATCTCAACTGATGAAGGAAGGTCAACATTCTGAGAGACCCCCACACATATTCTTGCAAATACCAACCTTTTTCTAGCAGCTGTCATAGAGTCAATAGAAAGAAGCTCTCCAAAAGAGTTCACAATGCCATAAAAGACATCTTCATTCCAATACTCTAGGGGGAGACCTGGGAGTCTAACTCACACTGGGACATTCTCAAAGATAGAATTTGATAAGTCTAGATTTGAAGACCACTTCTTAAGATCCAGGGAGGATTTCCCTATTACCCATGGACCGCCACTTCTTACAGCCAAGATATCTTCCCTGCAGGTGAATTCTAAAGCAAAAAAGACCTTTGGGAGCATCGCCATTGAAAATTTTCCATGAGTTCTCCATTTATTTTTGACAAACTCCCTAACCACTTCAATATTTGGTCTAGGGCCCATAAATTTACCCACCAGGGTTCTTTCCATTAAAGCAATGTTATGATCAATTAACAGAGCAGACACAGAGATTGCAAACTTACCTTTCTCAGGGAAAAAGATATTTTGTACTAGAGGGAAAGTTGACTTTCCATTTGGTTTAACCCCAAATAGAGAAGCCCCAGGTTTATGATTGCCTCCATTTTCACTAGCGGTCCCCACCACGCCTTTAGATTTTTCACTTTTTTGAATGTCAGGGGAACCCACAGATTTAGCAGCCGGAATATCCTTTCCTTCTGGGTCCACCAAATTTTTTTTTCCAGAATCCGCCTCTTTCAGATCAACCTCACCTTTCTTCTTACTCAAAACAAGCGCAGATCCCACATGTGATTTCTCAGACCCTACTCTACCTCCATCTCTGACAATCAGAATATTTGCATTCAATTCCTTACGTTTCTCCATAGAAAACTTGAGCAAGCTTGTACCTATATATAGTTTAAATAGCTCAAAAATCTTTTTCGGGATGTTGACGTGTTCCAGGATGACTGACAAGATTAAAATAATTTTCCCACGGCCTCTTAGAAGTACAAGATTTTGAGGAAAGGTTTTGCTTCAATAAAATGGAGGTTAAAGAGAATCGAATTAGTGGTTGTCTCTCTTACATCATTGACATATCTATACTAGATACCTCAACCTCCCTAAATACATGTTTCCTTGCATCCAAGGCTATGAGGATTCTATAGTTAGATTTTTTGAATCCTCAAAATATTGCACTTCTCAAAACCGTACAACTCAAATTTTTGGTACTTACCCATGTCATATTAGGAAAATGAGGTACTCGGATAGTTCATGCATGAAATAGATCTGCATGAAATAGGATTTTTTAGGGAACCTGCCTCCTTGAAATTGAGAAGCTCATGAAATGCTCAACACACTACCATGTGAACAAGCACTCTATTGAGCAAGAAAACATAGATGTAGATCCCATCTTCTTTCAGGGCACATGGTGGTTCGATTAATGGACATTTATAGTTCACAATATGCACATTCACCAGGTACCTTGAATGCTTATGGAGGTGTTTTGAATGCATCACTGAGATTAGTAAAAGATAATCTTGTAGAGCCTTGGTTACTCGTCTCACTAAAACATGAAAGAATGAGTCATCTAACTTGACAAGTATGGGGCTTGTTTGTAAACCATTCAAGTCTCAAAATAAAATCTTCTATTGCAGGTTTGTCTAATTTCATTAATAAATAGAAAACAGAGGTTGTACATGAACAAATTTTGATCATGAGTTTACAAGGTTAAAAATAGCTCAAAAAAAAATCTTGTTACCAAACTATAAGATACACTCCTAGATAAAATATAATTGATTATTAGCTACAATCTATACATATGAATGGTGGTTGTACTAAATTTGTGGTATTTAAGTTTTGTTTCACTCAATCAAGATTGATAGAAAGTAGTGAATATTTGTAGTTTGCAAAAAGTGTAATTCTTCGTTAAAGACATTGGGAAAGCATGTTCATTATGTGAATGGATGAAAGGGCTCAAAACCAAAATTTGAAATGGTCACATAAGTAATCAACTACTTAAAACATCAGATATTCCAAAAAAATTGGTAATTGTTTTTATCTAAATCTATTTTGTCAATTGATTGTCTTATGGATGACACCAAAAACTCTATCCCTTTTTTGTGATCATTCAAACTAAAGTAAATTTATTGAGAATATTTAACTTTGGTTTATTTCTCAGTACAAAAGTGCAGTACTGTTTTTCATACTATTATATATTGGTTGCATGAACAATTGTTACATTTGCTTGCAACACTTCCCCATTGAATATTTAACATTTAGTTAACAAGGCAACTAAGAATATGCTACATAACGTTGATACCTATGTGACTTGTGGGTAAGATTTAGCGAGATGCATCTACCAAGAAAGAGAAGTTTTAGCAAAATGTTTTTCTTACATGTCCTATTTTGTTGAACCAATGATTAATCTTTTATTAATTTTCTAAATCTATTCTAATTTGAAGAGCATCTGTAGAGCTGATATATAAGAGAGTTTAAGCAAGAAAAGAAATGTATTCTATTGATAAACAATTTTTGGTTTTATGGTGTATTACCCTGGTCACATTCTTTTTAAAACCAATTGTTGTTGATAGGTACTAGGCCAGTTACAATCTTGTGAGTATGAGACAATAGCGACTTGATGACACTGTTTTTGTAGTGTTTCACAATTAGTTGCTTGATTAACTTTATTAATATCCATTTGAAGTCAGTTGTCAAATATTGGAGAACAAGAGGCAATTTTGTTTGTGTGCTTTATTAATAGAGCTATTACACAACATCAACTTTGTGGTTTTAAATACCACATGCTTCATCATTTGGTTGAGCCTACTCTGCAGTGTCTTGCAAATAATGATTGTAATCTTGTAGAATATTCCATTTTAACATGATCTATTTCATTAATATTATTGTATTTCACAACAATATACGAGTTCTTATGTATGCTACAAATTGATCACAAATACTATTATTTTGGAGTGCTGCAAGTCATTGGGATGATATGCTTTTAAATTTAGTTGGTATTTTTATTATATTTAATATCATCATACAATTTCTTAGTGTTGAATATGGACGATAGATCACTAGATTTGAGGTGTCCTTTCTATGTGTTTATAAAAAAATGCTACAAGAAATTGTTCATGATGTGCATTAAACCCTCTTCATTGGAAATGAAGTTTAGTTGAATTAACAATTAAAATTATTTATACAATCTTAAATGTTTGCAACATATATTATTTTTAGTGATAAATTTTAAACTACAACCATACATTAGTAAATGTGTTAAGGATTTTATTTCTTTCTTTCTTTCATGTTTATGGAAATATTTGCATTCTTTCATAACAATTTTAAAATTTATTTTTTATTTATATTTTCATTTTTTAAAATTTGATAGAGCCCTTTGTCATTGCTTCTCCATTGGTTCAAATACTCTTATAGACTTGTCTTCTACAAATGATAGTATTGCCTCAAACCAACTATTACATAATTTGGATGAAGGGAATTTTATTTCATTAGGATGGAGCGTGGATCAAAATGATTGGTCTTGTTACACTCTTGCACTTTATTGATAGACCCCTCTTATTTTATGCAACCTACCATTTTTGTGAGTTCCATCAAGTGGGAGGTATTGATGAATTTTTGTCGAGTATAGTAGATAAATCTATAAAGGTGAAGGTAGAATAGATTAATCTTCACAGTGACCTCATTCTGATAATTAAGAAGCTTTAGTGAATTAAATAAGAGCTTGAGAAAAAACTTATTTTTTGGGGGTTTCACTTTTTATATGGGAAGCTCTTCTTTTTTTTTTTTTGGTAAATTTTACTTCCAAAGAAGTATTTTAATTTAGATGGCACAATTGTTTGGTAAATTTCCAATGCTTTATCAATTTGACCATATCCAATTCTACATACAATTTAAGGTTTATGCTATTATGATCTATGCTTATTGTAAATTGAATAGTTTAATGAAGTAGGTAACAAAGTGTTGGAGGTGGAACAAAAATATAATGAGATACAAAGATGTATGCTCTTAATTGAGCATCTCTAATCTCTTCTTTGCTTTAATATGGTATAAAATACAATTGTTCTTGTTTAAATTTGTACTTTTCATAAATCAATAAAAATGAGACATGAATAGTTTATTATTGTATTTCCTATTATTAGAGTATTAAATATGGAGAACAATGACATTATATTCCTTTCTTGAAATGTAACCTATTTCAATGTCATTCATGGTAGCTACTTCCTATTTTGATGGATTTTGAAGATTCCTTTTATCACACAATGCAAACTACAATAAAAATATATATTCAAAATTTGGTTCTCTGTCACTCTTCAACCACATGTATGCTTTACAATGCTTTCTTATTTTTCCTCACAATCTTTCCCACTAAGCAATGTAAATATAGAATTGTATTTTCTAATAATATTTGGGAGTAAGGTGTTCTCTATATATTATTGACAATTTCTATATAATTCAAACAAGATGGAATGCACACATTGTATGTTTACTTCTTTATTCTGTGATAGAGATGGTTATACACCCATTATCTTTTCGTAATGTCTATTTTCTGTTGTGAGATTAAAACATTGTTTGTTTTGGTACTGGTGTCTGGCTGTATCTCCAAATATATACTACATCCACTTTGTAAAAATATACAGACAATATTATACATGTGCTAAACTGCATGTCACTCCCCTTTTTACTTCTCTATATTTTTCTATTGGCGTAACCCTTGCACCCCCTCTAGTGCAAGTGCTAGTTATATATATATATATATATATATATATATATATATATATATATATATATATAGGAATGAAATAATTATCAATTAGACTTGTTGATGCAAGTTTCAAGCTCAGTTCAAAAGCGAATTAATATTTTAGATGCGTAAACATTCAAACCAAATTAATATCGAAGGAAACACATGAGACATAAAAAAGAGATACAATTTTGTTGAGATTCAAAATGACATCTTCAATGAATTCAAATTTACTTCATTAACAGAATTCTAATGTAGCCTTAAAATTGTTCAGTATTCATTAACGCGGTCTTAATGGAGTTGTCTAATTATTGAATGTTATTACTGACCAACTTCTAACAATAATAAGAAGCAAATCTAATGTGCTCATTTACTTTTGTTTCTCATTAGCTCAAAGAACTGTTAATACAAACAAGATTGGGATTTTTATTAATAAGAAAGATGAATCCTCTAGTTTTTTCTCAAATAGCTAAGGCAAAATTTAATGGTGGTAAGTTTTTGATTTATCATAAATTAATATATAGTTGTGTTAAAGAAACATAATCACATGTCAGCAAAACATCCCTTTTAAGGTGTTATGTCAATTAAAAAATAGAAACCTGTTTCTTTCAAGGAATCTCCTTGTACGTAAGATTTGAAAAATTATGTTTGAAAATTTAGATTGTGTGGAGGTAGGTGTTACAAAAATATCATAAGTCTGGATTGTTTGTTGGTGGGATAGATAAAATTTAGGTTCTTTCTAATAATACAAAATGGGATGACAAGACTGGGGAATACTTCCAAGGTAGGTGATAAAAACATTGTAAAGATATAATAATCTGTAACACCTGTGCTTTCTGCTATTCTTTTTTAATTGCTTAATAAAATATGTGCAAAGATATGAGGAGAACAGTGAAGATATGTAGTGTTTTTTTAATGGAACCGACTAAATTCATAAATATTATATCCATTTTTGTCCGAACGAATCTGCCCGTGGCAAGTTTGGAAATTTGTCCCTCATAGATTTACGGATTCTTTATGAAGCAACAATTCTTAAATTTAACAACTTCCCAAGCCTCACTTCAATAAATAAATAATATTTGTTTATAAATTAGTTATAATACATTAATATATATAGTCGATTCTTATGTGTAGAGGTTGGTTTATTATTGTTCACATTAATATACATATTTTTTTTCTAAATTACGCAATATTTAAGTTAGATATGCATATAAATGAGTATCTTTTTTTATTATATTTTAACTTTTTAAATTAAAACTGGAAAAAGTTATATTATTTATAGAAATATTTTAGATTAATAAAAAAAAATATCAATACAGGCCTAAGTTATAATTGAACCGTCTAAACATTTAGTGGGTTCATATAATTTCTAAATCTTTTTGAAATAAAACTCTTAATAACTTTTTAACACATCACACTCTATAATCCATTGTCAAGGAGAATGATAAAGATGGGCATAGAATTTTATAACACTAACTTCTAGAATAGTTAAAGCTAACAACAATAAGAAGCAAATTTATATTAGCCTACTACTTGTGTTTCTAATCATCTCAAGGAACCATCTAATATAAACAAGATTGGGTTTTCTTCACATTATCATAACTATAATGAAGATACGATGGAGATTTTTCAACATATGATGTGAAATCAAACATGGTTCCTCTTTTTTGTCAAACAACTGAAAGAAGTATTTAACAGTTCCAAGCTTGGGATTTTATAAATAAATATTTGTACTTGATGTGAAATTGTGACATAACATCACTATTAGTACAACTAATTGCTCTTGACTTCACTTTCTTGTCATTCCAAAATTTGCAACCGATGAGTGTAAAAGTTTAAACCTCTTCGATATGTACAACATTCTGATTCGTAGAGCTTTGTAAGTTTCTAGTGATCTTGACTAATTGCAGGCATGTATCGGCCCTCAATTCTTGTTTTGCATTTTGACTATCTCTAATGAGAAACCATGAAATAGAATATTGAGTACCTTGTAACTTAATATATATTTTTTCTTTTAATATTGAACAAAGAAAATCATATTTTACAAGAATGAAGCTTCCAAAAATAGCTGAAATAAAAATTCGTAACTTAATATGTTTGACTGATTGCTATTTCTTAATTCCTTATTACAATTACATTGTAGAGCTTTCAATTCCATAATTACTTACACCTTCATAAGACAATGGGTTAAAGACAAAGGAAAATGAAAAGATGCAATCCTATTGTAGGACAAGACTATTTAATCACGTTATTCAGGTTTATAAAGACTTGTTTTTGGTATCGATTCTTTTAACTGAAAAAAAATCCAAAAATCTAAATGAAAGCATGAGAAAGTTATTTACTTACTTAAATGTTTTGGGATGAATGAGGTTTTGAAGGTTATTCATCATCAACCAATCTCTCAATACATGTGTTGAGGCCAACAAGAACCTCTACATCTATTTTTGAAATTAGGAGAGAAATAAGACTTGGGGTTCAAATAGTAAACCTAGGTAAACCCACAAAAGTGGTTTACAATTCGAGTGAGGAAGGAAAAGTTACAAAAATTGACCCCATGCAAAAAAAAATTGGTTTTAGGGGTTCAAATGAACCCTTTGGTTCAAGCGAACCAAAAAAGGGTTCGAATGAACCATGGTTCAAGTGAACCAATTAAATGCAACATCCCACCATTCCCGCCAAAAAACACATGGAAAATAATTTTTGAAAGGAGGTTCGAACGAGCCCTAGTTCGCTCGAACCCCCTTTTTCCCACCTTCTCACCCTTTGGCACCAAAAAAGTCTAGAATTTTGTGCTTTGAAGCTCGGGTTGAGGATGAAAATGGAGGATAATTCATAGACCCAACTGGATGATGGTAGTCCTTAGAATGAGCTATCCAACGAATATAATTTTAATATGTTTTGGTTTTATTATGTATTTGCTTTTTTAGTTTTATTAAACATAGGTTTTTCACCAAAAATTGAGCTCTCTGTTCTGCACATGTGGAAAAATAACAGATTATCAAAAAAAATTGAAAAATATGAGTGCACCAAATATTGAATTCCTTGATCCAACAAAAAAAATTGAATTTCAATACATACAAAAAAGTTATGCATTATACGGTCCACCTACATCTGAATTGTAATTGATTTGACTTCGAAACTTGATTAAGGAAAAAAAAATCAATAAAACACTATCTAACCAATTGGAATCACTAGATATCGTAGTTAAAAGTCTAAATTCGAAAGAATTATAATTTTATCCTTCACAGAAAAAATTTATGCATTATACAGTGAGCATCACTCCTTAAAAATGTTGTTTACTAAAAAAACTAGTTTTCGAAGGAGATGGAAAAAGAAGTGCAATCTTCAAATGTGACAAATCACTAGATTGCATCATCTTCAAATTCTTCATGGTTTAGCCACTATAGGTGCCCAAAAGTGAAGATTTAGTTAGAAAAAATTATTTCAATGTCGAGTTTGGCCAAAAATTGTAAACCGATATTGTGGGATCACCCTAAACAACATCATGAATATTTTGGTTGAGTTGGCGGTTCTACCTTCGATCAATTATGCACCATATGGGTTCATTTTGGTCTTATTTGACCAAACAAATGTTGAATTGCTTCTTTGGCCTTATCCATGGCTTCATATAGATACCCCATGGGGTTTTGATCCCCATCCACCATTCATAGAACTCTAGCAATGGTTCTAACACTTAAATATAAAAAAAATAAAAATCAACAAATTGTAATATTAGAAAATAAAAAAATAAATCATTAATCAAAGCTAGAAAACTTACATTGATGATATCCTCCATGAATTTGGAAAATCTATCATAAAAAGTGGTCTTCACAACCTTTTCTGCTTCAACCTTCCTATAATAAAGACTCTCAAACCATCTTTCAAGCATAAACATGCTCTTGAGGTTGGGCAATATAGCTCTAATATACTTCACAAGGTGAGAAAATTAGTAGCAAGGCGTGTAACTCATGATTGCACAAGATCCTTACCAACAGTGTGCTCTCTCATGAGACTTAGGACCCATGCGTGGTTTAGATGTACTTTGTGATATTTCTTCCATCTTCAACGACATTTTTCACATGTAACTTAAAGTTTTCCTATGTCCTCAAGGAGCAAGTCAAGCTGGTGGGTAGCACATGGGCTTCAAAAATAATGTCAGGGGCCTCACCTCTAGAAGTTTATTAACTGTCACATATGCATCTACATTTTCAATCATAATTTATATGACATTTTGAATTCCCACTTCCATCATCACCTTATCCAACATGTTGCACAAGGTCTAAGTTGCATTTTTTATTTCATTGGATTAGTTTTAAAAATACGAACTATCCCCTTGAAGCCACTAAAACATTGATGAGTGTCCTATTTCTTCCATCCATCCACCCATCATATAATATGGTGCAACCTTTCTTTTCCTAAATTATCCTTTATTCCTCCACTAGTTGGCATGTGTTTTGGACCTCAATCTACAATGATGGCCCACTCAACTCATGACTTGGGGCCTTGAACCCCTTACTTGCCATGGTCAATGCATTGACCAATTGTTCCCAATAAGAATTAGAAGAAACATTGAATGGATTATTATTGTAGTACCAAAATCTCACACATGCCATCTTCACCTCATGTTGTCTATTCCATACAGTATGTTTCGATGAAGGTTGCATGTTATGTGTATTTTGAGGGAAAAAAAGCTAGAATTGTGGTTGTCCACACTTCTTGATCTTATGTCAACATTGTTAGTGTTGGGATTCTTCCTTGTCCTCAATTAGCTAAATTACACTCCCTTACCCATGCACATTCCTTCCCCATGGTGGTTTTTGGGCATGTTCTTGAAAATGAAGACTTTTATTTGCATAAGGATTTAGTTTGTAGATTAAGTAATTTTTTGCCTACCCTTCTGGATCTTCACAAATGGCTCTTGGATTCTTAGAGGCTAATTTTATTGAGGGAAATATCAAGCTATTCCCTTGTGGTAGAGTTTCTTCATTGCATCTTTTAACTCTTCAAAAGATAGGGATTTAGTGATGGATGGTGGGTTATGGTTGTGGTGAGAGAACTCTCTCTTGATCAAGCCTTGAACAACTTCCTTCAACCCCCTTTTCAAACCTCTCAATGTCAAACTTGTGTGAGTTCACCTTTTGAATCTTCCTCTTCAATTTTGGGAAGATTCCTACTATGAGGCCATTAACAACTCTCTTGGAAATTTCTTGCATGTTGATACTACCACTTCTTTCATGGGTCACTCTACCTTTGTTTGTATTTTGGTGGACATCCATGTCTCTAAGAATCTTCATGAGGATATGGTTTTGATGGTGGAACATAAACCTTGGACTCAACTCCTTGACTATGAGGGTCTCCATTTTGATGTAGAAGATGCTTTACCATTGATTGAACCTAGTTTTTGGTTGTCCACTCTCTATGTGCAAGGGGTTTGATGATGTGGTGGAAGAATACTAATGAAGATCACTTGATTGTTCATGCTTCCAACTCTCTAGTTGAGGACTCCTCTCAAGATGATGAGTTTTCTCAAGGTGTTGGTTTTGAAGCACTTGGTGTGACATAGGCAGGTTATACCCCTACTAGTCCATCAATTGCCATTGGTAAGTCCCATCCACCTCCAACTTTGGTCATTTAGTCTACTATGGCTTTGGCTTTGGCTTAGCTTCAACTTATTCATGTGGTGGTAGTTTGACATTTGGTTTCTTTGCTTAGTCATTCCATCATTCCTTTTGCACACATAAATGCACCCTTTGTGGAGGAATGCCCACTCACTTCTCCTTGCTCTAAGGACTTGGATGATAATATTTATTAGATTTTTGTAAAAAGAAGGAAGAATCATCTTCCTATATTATCTTCCAATCTCATACTATATTGAAGGGTGTGAGATTGAACAAGATTGGAAAGGATAAAACCAATAATCATGATAATTAATCTAAGGTTTTTCATGAAAATAAATAATTATTTAAGAAAATTCATTAATAAAAAATATTTTATTGTTGAGATGGACCCATCATAATCTTATCCTTGTCATGTGCTCAACAAGTAGAACAACTTCACAAGGCACGTGCATCAGACAACAAGTTGGATAAAAGGCTCTGCAATGTGAAGTGGGTAGGTGATGCAACGTGCATATAAAATTCCTATGCTTAATAGATTTTATATTTATCAACCACCTATTTCTATGAGAAGTAGATTACACACTTGTCTAAGATACCTTACACCGGAACCAAATCAATATTGAAAATGCTTAAACATTCAAAAAAGAATATTTTTTTATGTACTTAAAAAAATATAAATAAAATTTAATGAATATAATATATTCAAGTACACTTAATATTAATAATGAGTAATAAATTATAATTATATAAAATTAAATATATTTGAAATGATTATCAATTAGGCTTTGTTGCTGTGAGTTTCAAGCTTGGCTCAAACAACTTACTTGTACACAACCCCCCAATAGTTTTGTGACAAAGTATTTTTTTTATTATTAAATCAAGCACAAAATTACAAATAAGAATAATAAAAGGGCAGTCGACACGTTGCTACACAAGTATACTCCATACAATACTAAACAATGTCATTCAACTACTAAGTGGACTTAACCTTGGGGATAACTTTTTGGTTAAGCGCGCTTGAGTTGGAGCAATACTGGAATGGGTGACCCCTGTGCTTCACCTCTGTGAGCATCACCTAGATGCAAGATGCAATGAGTGATAAGTGGACCATTCATTATCATGAGAGATGGGTTCTTGTGAACCACTACTCATGAAACATGGGTCAATGAGTTTGACTCGTAAAACTACATGGTTGAATCTTGATAGCAATATCACCATTTAACCATGTTTTAAAGCTGTTTGGAACATAAAAAAGTCCTTTTCAGTTAAGCGCATGAGAAGTGACAGAATTGCTCCTTCCCTTTTACCGAGAACAGCTATTTCGGGGAGTTCCAACTACACGCGTAAACAGTCAAGCAAATGTTAGTTGCCCATTCAGCTGCAAGAAAAGCCACACATGGTAGGACACGTGACCTGACGTGTGGTCACGTGTTCCAAGGGCCTTAAAAAATCAAGAACAACAAATTCCTCACGTGTCGTTACGTGTCCCAAGGGCCTTCAAAAATCAAGACAATTAACAACACATTCACGATAAATTTTGTCGGTTAAATGTAGGGTGGCCCGTCTATCAATGTTTGATTCGTGTGTTTTGCCGTTAGATATAGTCTGCGTGTACTACTACTTCCTCAACATCATCTCCCATCTTCCCCACCCGCGTGTTGGAAAAGGACCCATTAGCTGGGTATGGAGCCTGAACTGAAAGAGTCTCTGTTACACAGGGTTCCTACCCCTGTTAATGATGACGACATTAACAGATTGGAAGCGATTTTGTCTGATTTTGATCAGCCATGGAAAAAGAGGATAAAAGATGCAGTGTTCTTGGAGTCAAAGCTTCTAGGCCGCCTTGCTGCACCTGCAGTTATAGTTTACATGATAAATTATATAATGAGCATGTCCACGCAAATATTCTCTGGGCATCTGGGGAACTTGGAACTTGCTGCTGCTTCTCTTGGGAACACTGGGATTCAAGTTTTTTCTTACGGACTCATGGTATGTGCCATGCCTATTTACACTGCAAATGAATCTTTGAGTACGAAATTTTTAAGTAGAGTAAAAGACTTCAAACGAGCTTCAAAAAAGAGATCTATTTTGTGATAATAAGTTTCTACAATTTATATTGATAGTTGTTTAACAGATTTCTGGATTTGATTGTGTGATAATTTTTGCATCAATTTTTTGAATTACTTTCTTCTCCTTCTAGTTGTTTAACAGATTTCTGGATTTGATTGTGTGATCCTGATGATGGATCACAGAGTGTGATTTGAAACGTTGATGCAAAAATTATCACACAATTGAATCCAAAAATCTGTTAAACAACTATGAATCTATTTTTCTTTCAACTATAAAACAGTTTTCACTCTAAAAGATCAACAGAAACACACGAAACATAAATTAGAGATACAATTTTTTTGATATCTAGAATAACATTTTTAATGGATTCAGATTTAATTGTTCAGTATTCATTAACATAGTTTTAATGTAACCATATAATTGTTTAGTATTCATTAACACGGTCTTAATGGAATTGTCTAATGATAATCATTGAATGTTATTACTGATAAACATTGACTGACTCTAAAACCAAAACAAAGTGCTCGCTAGGATACAAATTTCAATCATATTTTCACTGAGGGGACTGTAAAGCCATTTAAGTTATTATTGGTGAGAATAATGTGCAAATACTACTAATCCTGAGAGAAAATATGGCAGCCATAGTATTGGTCCATTGGAAAAGTGGGTACTGCGCCCATCTAAATATGAGGCCTTTTCTATATTGGTATTCCTTCTCAAGTCGTCTTGTCTTTTCTTCTCTTCTTCTTCTTTTTCTTTTAGCTTTTCAAGTTTTTTTTGGTTTGGGTCTTTTGGAGAGGAGAGCGTTATTTTAGTTTTTAGTATAGCTTAGGGGTGATTTATTTTCTCTCAATAAAATTTTAGATTTTTTTAAAAAATTTATTAAATTATTCATTATTTGTTTTTGACTTCAATTTTTTCTTGTCATTTTAAATATTTTTTCTAAAGATCTTGAATAATATAACTTGTTTTAAATGGATTCAATTTTCTTAACAATGCATCATCAAAATTCAATAGTTGAACACAAATAGATCAATAGTTGAACACAAAAAAACAATTTCTTATTATAAAAACAGCACATAATTATTTAAAATACAATTTATATGAAACAAAAATGGACCAATAGTTGAACACTAATTTTTTTAAAAAAATCCTTCACAAGAAAATACATGGTATTTATTGTGCTCACCTTTTATATTTGTGATAGGACAAGCTATTAATATGAAATACTCCACATTGCTACTCCAATAGTTGTACATATAAGAACAATATTTTTTCACTATGATAACAATACTTGTATAAATGCATGTCTTATTTTATTAAACAGACATTTTATTTTATAAATCACACACTTATAGTGGACAACTATGATAGGGGAGAGGACCCAGTAGTTGTGCACTCTAACTTTGCACTTCTAATTATCCTACGTGGAAATTTCAAATCACAACAACTTATCTGGAAAGTCCCCTAGCTTATAACTAAGGTTTCAGGGTCCCATCATCAAATATGATGCCACATCAACATGCTTTTTGTCAAGGTGTCCAAAAAGGCCCAAAAAAAAAAGTGAGACAATACTTGTGCATTCACATCATGTTTTATTGAGTGCTGATGTGGAATCACATGATTGGTTGTTTTTTAGATCAAAGGAATACATTTTGTTTAATTATGGGTAGTCATCATCAACACTAACAACTTTAAAGTCACAACTATTGGTCCAATATTGATAAAAATATTGGGCATTATATAAACAACTACTATCACAACTATTGAAACATGTCCTCTCCCCTATTTTATTTGAAAGAAACAAAAAATTATTTCACTTGATGAATGTATTTATGTTTTTTATACTAGCACACATATATTAAATATTAATATATATAAAATAGGCGAGGAGTTATCATTCTAATTTTCTTTTTTCATTAATTTATCTTTGTGATCAAATCTTTGATTTCTCTTTGCAATAAAAAAATATTATTTTTTTGTTTTTTTTGTTTCATCATATCTCTTTTATTTGATTTTTTTGTTTCATCAAATCTACTATAGTTGCACATGACTTCCACTTGCGTGTTTCAAATTTTTTATATAGATTGTTGGATACCACCAACGTAATAATATTCATAGATTCTCATATGACAACCATTTAATTATTTTTAATTTTCAGATGAACTGTTTATTTATAATATATAATAAGACTGAATATTATAAACACGATTACTGTAACTGGAGAACTACTGACCCTCTCCCACAAAACAAACGGCATCCTGTAATGTCCGAAAGACATCAAAACTCATAAATTGACTGAATATGCGACAGATTTGAAGCAACCGAAAACGATACAAAATACGTACGTTATTCGAGAAGGGAAACATTAAAAGAGAATTAATTTGTATGGTACGTGTGGGAATATAGGCCGTTAATTAGAATCTACAGTCCCCTACTCCACGTCTGTGCAGGCGCCGTTCAAATCTTTTAAGTTTTTCAATATGGTTTTCTTCATTTTTAGGCATTTAGAGTTTGTACGCTGTGTCTTGCTATGCTTTATCGTTTCATTATTCAGCAGATCTACCATTTCGACTCCTAACTTGGTGACATTCGGCCATATCTGGCGGCTTCTGCAAATTTGGCAGCTTTTCTATTTTTAGCTTGTTTTTAAATTTAGCACCAACTTTTGAATTATGTTTCTAAATTTAGCTGTACTGCTAAAAAAAATAAGGGAATTGAATATTATAGTTATGGATATATGAAATCCTAAATATGGGAGAAAGATCTGAAACAAGCTTTAAGTTGAGGAATCATCTATTTGTTTTCCAGCTTAGGAAAGTGTCATCGCTCTGGAACGTCAAGAATATAAAGCAAACGCAAGACGGCAGTTGTAATGGATACCGATCGAATTGTTCAGTATTCGGTACGATAGATTTTAAAGAATCAGATCTTGTTCACCATTCAGTAACATAGTTTTAATGGAGCCATATGATTGTTCAGTGTTCATTAACAGGGTTTTAATGGAACTGACTAGAAGCATGCTTTGTTGGTTAGGATGAAAAGCTTTAACATAGCTGAAAATTTTGGTCTTTAGACTCTAAAATAGACACTGAAACAGTTGTTTAAGAAATATACAAAAGACTAACAGTTGTCAGGGATTTAAAAAACCTGCAAGAAGCTGAAACTCAAAATTTATATGACAGAGCATGCAATGCTAGGTTGACAGAATTTTAATAAACTAAGATTGGCAAGTTTCTAGATTCTCGACAGTTTCTATTCATGCAGTGGCAATTATCTATAACACTAAAAGTGGGTCCATTTTTACCAGGCTAACAAAGCAGTCCATGAATTGATCTTGTACAATTTAGTAATTCTGTGTCAAAAAAGGCTATTTATAAAAATCATTTAGTTTAATAGGTTAAGTAAGATTGTGATTAATAAAAGTAAAATAAATATCTATCCTTTAAACTATTAAATTAAATTATGATTAATAAAAGTAAGATAAATAAATATATATATATATATATATATATATATAAAGCTCAAAAGTATTTGAATTTGTTGAAAGAATCATATCAATAGTTTAACTTAATCTTATGTCTCTATCAAAAGTGCACTTAATTTACTGTTGTCTGCTAGACACTATATTTACCGTTGGTTTCAGAGTCCATAGAGATGAGTATAAATATGCTACTATAATCTTTCCTCCATAATGGTGATTAGTTTGCTACTGTTTTTTTGACACTCCCATTAACGTTGCAGAAATTAATGTATAAATTTGAAATTTGAAATGCAGTTAGGCATGGGCAGCGCAGTGGAAACCCTCTGTGGGCAAGCCTACGGAGCCAAAAAATATGACATGTTGGGAATATACCTGCAAAGATCCACAATCTTACTCATGGCAACTTCTATTCCTCTCACAATAATCTACATATTTTCCAACCCACTTCTGCTACTTTTGGGCGAATCCGAGAAAATAGCAGCGGCAGCGGCAATATTTGTGTATGGCCTGATCCCGCAAATCTACGCGTATGCAGCGAATTTTCCGATCCAGAAGTTTATGCAGGCACAGAGCATCGTGGCGCCCAGCGCTTGCATTTCCTTGGTCACTGTGTTTATCCATGTGTTTTTGAGCTGGCTCGTTGTTTACAAGCTAGGGTGGGGAATTTTTGGGGCGGCGTTTATATTGAGTGTATCTTGGTGGATTATAGTTATAGCGCAGTACGTGTATATTATGAGAAGTTCGAGGTGTAAGAAAACATGGACGGGCTTTTCTCTTCAGGCCTTCACAGGGTTGCCCTCTTTCTTAAAGCTATCCGTTGCTTCTGCCGTCATGTTGTGGTAAGTTTACATGTTTCTTTAGCAATAATAAATAAATAAATAAATCAATCAATCAATCAATCTAGGAACTTACTCTCTAATGACCTTTGAACTTTTTCCTCTATAATTTTAGGAGATAGGTTGTTAGACAGTAGTACCTTCTATTTATAATTACATCAATAGATAACACACTTTAAATATGTATATTATGTATATGAATTGTAGAATGTTTGTTAAGTGATTTATATGTGTTAGGACGAGTGTAAACAAATGTGTTATATTTATATTTTATTTTAGAGATTAGAGGATAATATGAATGATTATTTTTGTGGTTTGTCATATGTTGCGAGGTATTGTTTTGTGTGTATTGATCTGAATACAAATTGATGTTAGCTTGGGAGTAGTATGTAAAAGGGAAGCCATTGGCTAAAATGATCCAATTTAGTTTTGTGTTTAGATGGATCATGATAATGATTACAAGGAAGATATCATAGATATGGACATGGCACCGGTCAAAGTGTTCAACAGGATGGATTATAGATTAGGATAGGATTAATGAATAAAATTAGAAAAATAAGCCAATTGGATTGGAATTACATGCACATAAGCATAGAGATCATTGATAAGCATAAGACTAGGTCCAAGTTAGGTTGTGTAGTGGGCCAAACTATGCACAAAAATGCTATTTGTAGTTATGTAAATGTATGAAGACATTGCTCTAAGCTAAGCACACAACTAAATAGGGGAATGCACCAATGATACATTTTTCACCATTACATTATGCGCTAACTTTGAGTTGCATGTGAATCCTAAATGAATAATGCATCTCTAAGTATGTAGCATTCTTAAACATCCCTAAAGTATATGCAACACATAGAGAAATTTATGGTCTGCACCAAATGAGGATTCTCCTTCCAAGTTTGTATTCTCTTTCATACACATTCTCCCATAAATTCCTACTTACAAGGGATTAAGTATTCTATGAGTAGCCTCTAACTCATAAGATAAATTGAATACAAAAAGGAGAATGTTCATGATCATGTATGCCCTCTTTCAGTTAATTGTCCCTATTATAGCTATATTAATAGAAGGAAGATCTTATTAGATATATCAATAGTAAACAAAAAAGAATGAAAATGTATTGACAATAGAATGCCATTAAATAATCATATAATAATAATCATTATGCAAGAACAAAATAACAAATAATGTAAAAATATAAAATAATCCAACCATTAAAAAATAACAATTATAACTAAAAAATTACATCATGAGAAGCATGCCAAGGACAAAAGATATAAACCAATGGCTGAATCAGTAGGGAAGGGTAGGCTAGGTTATAGGATTATTGCCTCCAACATGGGCATGATAGTCGTGGTGTGTCCATCAATGGCCAAACACACTTAAAAGGCCCAATGAGCCTTCTATGAGCACAAGCACACATAGGGTGGGATCAATAGGATAAGTTAGATGATACCTAGGATCATTATGATAAATATGAACATTAAAATAGGTAGAATCAACAAGATAGATAAATAATATAAATATATAGGATAGATGGCACAAATGCTTGTTAATAGGGCATATTCCCAAACATACCAAATATGATCATGAGATAAGTGATATAGACCTAGATGATCAAAGTATGACAATAGAGCTCAATATGATGACTTGGAAAGACATGTTGCTTTCCAGTGTAGGGTGATAAATAAGTGACAAAAGATGTTATCATAAAAGTGTGTTGTATAGGATCAAAAAGTCACATTGCAATGTAGGCCCAATATATGATGTAATCAAGATATGTGATATAACAATATAGGATCGATGCAAGTAGGACCACCCATAAGACATGAGAATGTAAGCTCAAGAGAGAAGGGTCAAATATCACAATCCTTGTGTAAGCATAAATAAGGAGCAATGATAAATGCTCAAAATAAAATATGGTTATTAAGATCAATATAAGGTAATACATTGTAACACAATCAAGATGTAATAATGTAAGATCAACTAGTGATAATATAGGACACAATCCAAAATAATAAGACATCGATAATGGCTCATAAATGCTCACCATAGCTAGATATAATCATTGTATATGTAGAAGACAATCCACTAAGAGGCTAGATCAATGAATGTAATAATAAATCATGAAGTGAGAATCATAATATAAGGGCTGAAGGTGTAGGAGACAAAGGATAATGCCAATGAAAAACAGGATTAGACAAGGCAAGATATGAAAAATCTTGTGAAAAACAAGGATCAATAGATCAAGAATAAAAGGTGAGAAATATTAAGGGAGAAGTAAGATAAGACATGGAAGTTAATGGATAAAAGATATCCAACATGCCCTTGAATAAGAAAATATGAATTAAAGAAAAATGACAAAGAAATGAATTCATCTCTCATATCAAGTGGTTTCTCTTTATGTTATGTGTGACCTCAATGTGTATCTTCCTTTCTCTATTAATTCTTGAATTTTATGTTGGAATGCACTACCTCTATGTGTAGTATAAAATAAACACTACCGCCTTACCACAATCAAACCCAAGTTATAGGGACAAATCCTCTATTTAATCCGAACAACAGATTATTTTGACAATTTCATTTGTCTAGCTAATCTCAATTCAATTCACAACTCCAAATTGTTAACACTGAAATCCATCAGAACACAATTCAATAGATTCACGACTTTTAGGCAATTTGCAATAAGCAAGGTCAATTTTATCTACTTTTCAATTCCCCTCCTTTGATCTGCATATTATCCTCTACTTCATTTAACCTCTGTACTTTTATTTTCCCCATCGAACTATTCTCTGCAATGTTAGTTTCTTATTGCTCTAGCTAATTCTTTACTTTGCATAGTCTACTCTTCTTTACATACTGCTTGCTCTCTTCTCTGTGCACACTTTGTTCTGCTCTGTAACATTCTATTTCACCTTCCACGGCCTGGTATTCTCATGTCTGCGCCCTCTCTATTCACCTCTCCCTTATGCTGGTGCCTTCTCGCTGCATTTTTTATGCTACCCTTCTTCTTACCCAAGTGCGCGCCCCTCCAGGTGTTCACATCTGCATTAAATTTGCATATAAAAATAATGCCAGTTCCCTTAGCGTACCATGCTCGACACCTCTATCTTTCTCAAGCTGTGTTGATTCTTACAATCTTTCTATCCACCCGCCATGTCTCATCTGTATGAAACCAACAAATTTGACATGTTAATAGCCATGGCGTGGGTCTTCCTTCCTCTACCCACAAATCTGCACTTTTATTTTATGCTCTGTCTCTTCACCTGCCACGACTCCCTCTCTTCCTCCTTCGATCTGCCTTTTCAACTTGCTCGTTTTTTTTTTGATTTGTTTGGAAAACAAACTCCATACCCAGCTGACCCTTCATATTCTTTGTCGGGTGATATAAAAACATTCAAAATCTTTTTAACTTCTATTCAAAACTATACGCCTCCTTTCTATCACTGATTTGATTAAGCTCTAATATTTTCCAAGCTTGAGTAAAATTTTAAAACATTCAAAAATCATTGACCAATTGATTTGTAAAAATAATTGAACTGAAAATTTGAATTGGAAGAGGACATTTTGTTAATTAAAAATGACAAAAATGTCACTCATATTTGTCTCTACGAACCATAAACTGCCCACTTAAAAAGCAAAATCAAAACGACAAATCCAAACCTTTTTTTTTGGTCAATGGCGATTGCGTGTTTGCTCAGGATGCTCCTGCATCACCACGTGTATGACTAGCACTTGCACCAAGAGGGGTGCAAGGGTTACACCGATAAATATTATATGCACTGAATATACAGTCTCTAATTTTGAACAAAATAGGGGACAAGAAAATATGTTAATAGGGGACAAGAAAATATGTTTAATCTAACTAATCGGGCCTTTAATGTGGAGGGTCGTTGGTGATGAGAGTGATGAGGCCTGTGCGGTCGTAGAATTTGGCCACGAAAACAATCACATTTGCCTAAGATTGTTCACTTTTTATCCACTCCAAGCACGACATTAGAATTAATGACTCACTACATACTTTTTGCAGGACTCGACAGCCATTGCAACTCATCCTCATGACTGGAGGCTAAACTGAAATCTTCTCTCATTTATCTACACAACACACACCAATAACATTCATGTGGTCAATCCATCATCATGCACAACATGGCCAAGAATAAATTACTGGAAAAAGCACAAACTCAGAAAAATATCACCGCTGATTTGATACAACTTTTCATTGTTATAGATTTGATACAATTTTTTGTAGATTTGATACAATATTTTACAGCTCTAAGATTGAACATGGAGGGGTGACGACTAAAGTGTGTAACTGGAAATGGTTTCCTAAAGAGCAGTTTAATGGCATGAGACTTGTTTTCAGGTGGGTGAGACAGGTTTCGTTGAAAGTTCATTCTATATATAGTCTATCTGCCAATAAGAAGTGTATTTAATATAATAAGGATCAAAAGATAAATAATTATAAATCATTGCATGTCGATGATATTCTTATGTGAACTAGTGGTAGTAAAATAGTAAATGCAAGCTTGAGCCATATTAGAAAATGAAGTATAAAGAAAGTAGGATGTATACAACCATTCTAAAGATCTACAAACTAAACAAGTGCTAAGAAATAAAATTTCATCATCTATATATGTATAATTAGAAAGAAGAGATATTTAGCACACAAAGAAGAATCCATATGACCAAGATAATAATTATGTAGTAATTCTTCACTAAGACATAATATCATGTAAAGACAATAGAGTATCAATACAATAAGCTAATTTGTATCATCAACAAGGCACAAGAAACCATGTGACATATGACAAGTAGTTGAATAAGCATCATACAACTCAATATCATACATAAAAGAATGTGATCTCATAATTGTGAAATAATGTAATAGTTGAATCAAGGACAATTTGATGGAACTTGTCACAAAGTGTAGAAACACACCAAAGTCAATAATGAAGCATGGATAGAAGCCTAGGATAGAGGGATAAGTTGATCCACAATAAATCCAAGGGTCTATACAAATATCTTGAGTTTTGTAAATAAGCAACTAAAAGTATTCAAACCTTAGAAGGAACAGGAAAATGATGTAAAAGTGTATATAATTTGTTATGGATCAATATATCATTTGAGAATATGGTAAAAATGAAAACCCTAGGTCAAACCAAGGGTGAGTTGGCTGGTGAAAAGGATAGTCAACAAATTCAATCAGCAAACCTTAGAAAGAAAAGATAGATTAATGAATCTTAAAAGACAAATGATAAATCAATTCTAAAAAAATAGAAAATCAGAATCAAATGACAAATTTAAAAACCTAATTAAGGTTATAAGGTTGGATCAAAAAGGAAATAAAAGTTCCTTCTAGAGTTAATTTAGGTTATTAACTAATTAAAAAGATCAATTAAGCAAAAATTAGCCTAGATTAAATGAGTTGTTGGAATGGAATGGATTAGATCAAGCAATATTACATAAAAATTATAATCAAGCTATGAAGAGTAATAAATAAAGAGAGGGAGATTGCTTAGTTTTGTGACCAAATAATGAACACTAATTGATGAAGATAGTGAGATTTGTGTGCCTCAAATCATAGATATGCTCTAGAATATATATAGATTAGAACTAGTGCATTCTTCTCTACTTTGTGGTGGGTTAACTTCATTGTTCTAGATCTATTATCCACATGTGAACTTTCTCTATATTTGCAAACTTAGTCTTTGATGATCTTTTGTTATATATTTTAGGAAATATACAATTAGACATTAATACCCCATCTCACACTCAAGATTTTTTTATCAAGTTGATAATATTAGAAATATCCTAAGAAATTTGACATACTTGACAAATATACATGAATTCTAGAATGATAGCTAGGTGATTCACACACACTAGGATGAATGTGATTAAATGTGCTAGATTCTTGCTTAATTTTAGATATTGAATGCAAATACAAATGAGTAGTCTTGTGATTCTCCATGTGATAGCATGTATCCCCTTGTGTTTCCTAAAATGATAAGATTCAGTTATTGATTAAGATAGGACTATAATCA
Source organism: Sequoia sempervirens (assembly GCA_007258455.2). Lineage (NCBI taxonomy): Eukaryota > Viridiplantae > Streptophyta > Pinopsida > Cupressales > Cupressaceae > Sequoia > Sequoia sempervirens. Next base: position 394,070,349 of record VDFB02270651.1, on the reverse strand, counting down.
AAATCAAATAGATAAGCTAATTAAATCAAGATAGTGTACACATAAAAATACAAATAACCAATAATCATAAAACTAAATACAGACAAAACTAATCATTCATATATATATATATATATATACGTACATACATACATAAATACATACATACATACAAGCTTCAATCTCTGCTTTGTAATCCAACCTAGAAAAGCAAGCTCGCTCCTATCACTAGTCAATAAGATGGGGGTTTCCATGAAGACAGAGAATGAAACTTTCTTCATAATGCAAATAATCAAGTAGGCATTAAAATAAAATGCAAACGTTAAAAAGTGCAAATACAGCTGGGAATCTGTTATAAACCAAACGAAAGATTTCTTGTAGTGATTCATCAAAGCCGAATCAGAAAGAAGTCATGAAACGAGCAAGTGAAAAAAATACAAGTGTGTGATCTGTAGGTTATCAATTACACGAAAAGAGCAAGAAGTTAAGGAAATTAATGCAAAGCATGCTAAAAGCCACGTCCGACATCAGAGATAGTACACAAGACTAGGTGGCAAAAATGAGATGGTGGAAAGAAACACGTGGAAATTATCAATTAAACAAAGGTTATCGTGATATATATATATATATATATATAGTAAAAATTAAATAATATTTTAATATATATCATATGAACTACATTACACTTCAATCGGTTGCTTATCCTTAATTTACACGTTAAATAATATTATGCACAACTCTAGAAAAAAAGATTTATTAGATTTTCTAAACCATGTTATTTTGATTTTGTTTATATCAGTTTGGAAACATGGTACTTCCAGATATTGGTGCTCATAGCTGGCCTCTTGGAAAATGCAGAAATTGCATTGGACTCATTGGCTATATGGTATTTTTCTTTTGTCTTTACTTTTCTTCTTAGTGAAAAATGATCAATTTGGTCTTAAAGTAATGCAAAACTGTAGTTCATAAGTTTCCCATCAATCAAATTTTTATAGTTAAATTTGTTAATCTTACATTTAGGAAAAAATATTTTATTCACTTGTATATTCATCTTTCTTTGTGCAGTATGTCAATTTTGGGTTGGGTATACATGGTATCTGTTGGGTTTAATGCCGCTGCTAGGTGAGTTGCATTCAATTTCAAATGCATTGTTTTAAGAGATGATTATATCAATGCAAAGACATTATTTATATGTATTTATTATTTTCCTCTTGGTTGGTTGTGTTTAGTGTTAGAGTAGGTAATGAGCTTGGTGCTGGGAACCCAAAAGCAGCAGCATTTTCAGTGGTAATGGTGAACATGGTCTCTCTCTTAATATCATTGATGTTTGCCATTGCTGTTATTATTCTACGAAATGTCATGAGCTATGCCTTCACAGAAGGGAAGGAAGTAGCAGATGCTGTATCAGAACTTGCTCCATTTCTTGCTGTATCTATTGTTCTCAATGGTGTACAACCTGTACTTTCAGGTTCTCTAATAATAATGTTTTTTTAATTTTCAAAAATTTGGTTCATTAAGTTGCACACGTTAGGTTTATATATTTTGGTAGTCCATAAGCTATTTAAAATGTGATTTTAGGTGTGGCCGTTGGTTGTGGATGGCAAGCTCTTGTGGCTTATATAAATGTTGGTTGCTACTATATCATTGGGGTTCCCATGGGATGCGTGCTAGGTTTCAAATTTGATCTTGGAGTGAAGGTAAGAAATTACATATCAACCTAATCAAGTTAGAAATTTGTTAAATTGATGCTTGACTTGATTGAAAATCATGTATGTTTGGTTTCAATTTTCTAAATTGATTGGATAATAGATTGATTTAGAAAGTGAGCGGAAATGAAATAAATATCTTATATATGAGACATTGTTTTTCTTCAAATGGCAGGGAATTTGGTCAGGAATGTTAGGTGGAACAACCTTACAAACTATAATTTTATTGGTGATCACTTTTAGAACAAATTGGACCAAAGAGGTAAGTTCTAAAATTGAAAATGCAGTGACTAGTATTATAGGTTTTTTAGTTTTAAATGCTATATATAGTTGTAAAGGAAATACAACTTTTTTACCTAAGGTAGATTAAAATAATGCAATTAGTGATCACATAATCAACCTAGATTTAATTCAATTTAATTAAGAAATTATTTATGAAATAGATTTAAGTGAAGTATTCATGAAACATATTTATGCTCAATTTAAAATATATTTGATTTATATGACCACTTATGACTTGAATCTATTATAGTGAAATTAGAAGCTAAAAGCACCAACATAAGATGTATATATAATTGATAATTAATGCTTCTTGACATATAAAAATTATGTACAATTAACTTACAAGTCTAAACCTAAGATAATAATTAACTTCATAAAAAATTTCATTATCAGACAAATACAAAATCACAAAAATAAGTACCAAAGACATGTAAAAACAAGTACAATTATAAATTTACCAATAATAATTAATAAGTAAAAATAATGATTTTATAGATAAATAAATATCAAAAAACAACTTTGATTGTGAGATATCAAAGATAACATGATTGAAAAAACCAATACAAAAGTGGAAAGATTATAAATTGTTAGGCAATTTTTTTTATCATTTTTGTTTTGATTACTTTACATTCTATATTTATTTCTACTTGTTTATCACTTATATTTTGATTATCTTATATACCAACCACTTTTTTACACTAACCTTGTGTTATATACTCTTACCATTTTTTTAATTAATTCATGTGCTCATAAAATATTTTGAATCTATAAATAAAATTTGTTTAATAGGAAAAGCTATAGAAGTTTAACAAGGTTAAGGAAGAAAAGTTAGGAAGGTATAGAATGGGTGGATGGACAAGACAATAGCTAGGATGATGTAGTTGGGGAGGTTGAGGATGAGTGGAATGGCTCTTTGGATAACAAGAAAGGTTAGTGCATGCCTAGTCGTAGGAAAACAAAAAGACCCATGATTCCTCTATGGGTCAACATGTTTTTGCAATAAAGGCACCTTGTTTATCTTCTATTGCCATTGGGAAATGTTTATTTTCTTTGTCGCTTCTTATTGTTGAGAAGAATTGGTGTTGTGGATGGATTTTTTATGTGAAAGGTGTTAGATGGGGTTTTCTCCTCCTTGTGTTGGCAAGTGATGTAGGGAAATCTTTGAGTTTTGTTGATATCAACACTAATATTCTTAATGGTTTGTATGTTGTGATGGAATTTTTGAAGAAATAGTTGAATAGCACTAGTGAAGGGTTCCCTCTTCCCCTTGTTAGGCATTTGTTAAGTGATGGGTTTGTCCTTCCCTCTCTAGCCTATATAGTAAGGGTATAGGGGGATTGTTGGTGTTGCCTTATAGGTTGTGGATAAAGATGGTGGGGATGATATTCCTTTAAATAAAATAGAGGTACAAAATATGCTTCTTCTAATAATCTATGAGTGAATTTTTGTGTAAATATTAAGCTAATCACATAGTTACAAGGAATTAAACAAAAATTATACCATAACATAAAGGCTTATGTGGGGAAAACCTTTTTGGGAGAAAAACCCCAAACTTCAAAACAACTCAATGTATTTTTTACTAATCAAAGGCCACAATGCACTTGTAGATTCTAAGACTTTCCACATGTATCACCAACCAAAGATTCAAAGTATCCATAATTAAAATTTCAACACCCAAATCCTAAGATGACTCCATAGGCTAAAAATAACATATTCCTTCCAACTTCCACAAACTTGTCATTATCCACTCATCGACTTGGGTGTTCTATTTTGGTTCCATTATCTCCATTCAAATATGTCAAATATGATGTGTCATAACACACATCATAAATTGGTCAACAAATGTAACTCCCTCTTACATCTCTGTTGGGAATTTAGGTGTCTCAACCTTTGCAATTTCCTAGCACTAAAATTTTAATTTAATTATTCTTATGTTGTAATTTCTTGCTCATATTAATTTGTCATCTAATATGACTTGGCATGATGAGTTGTCACCATGTTGGAAGGTGACATGGATGTTGTGGTCCCCACAAGGAAATGTAGGTGCCCAACTTTGGGAAGATATTCCTTGACATGTGTTGGCATCTTTGAGGGATTCTATGATGATTTTATGATAGATTCATATGACGATTTTGTGATGGATTCCTATGACAATCTTATGATGTGTAAGAGTCAGATTCTATGATAGGTTGGACAAGTTTTGGAAGGCATCTTTGCATGTGGAATCTAGGCACATGACAAGTTGTAAGATAATCATTTATTATTAGTCAATTATGACAGATTCTCTTACAACTGTAAGTGTTACCATATATGATAGATTCTATGATGACTGTAAAGTGTGTAAGAGCATCTGTCATATGTATTTTTGAGTAAAAATGGGGTTCCCAAGTTTCAATATATGAATGAGGGGTCAAAGAATATTGTACAAGTGTCATTTGCATGCTTGGAGGTGGTGTAAAATTGTGTCAAGTGGATTTGGATACCCATCTCTTGTAGCTTACTCTAGAAGCTACATTCATACTTGTATTCTCTATATATTAGATGTCTCAGAGTGGGTTTAGTAAGTTGTATTTTGCATATCGTTATGCTATCAAAATAGCTCCATAAATAAATACTTATGGTATACTTTTGGAAGAACTTGCATTGCAAGTGTGTTGTAATCAACATTGGTTAGATAATACATTGTGAAAGTTTTGGAGTGTGTCATTTTTCTCTCAAAAGGGTTTTCCCCATGTATATCTTGTGTTGTGAACTTCTGATACTTGCATGTGTTATTATTTTAATAATCTTCCTATAGTGCATCTCGCTTTGTAACTGTAAAAGAATAAAAAATATACATCTCTCCTCTTAGATCAGTGTTAGGAAACATTTCCACATACCTTGCTTCCTTTTAGTTGGTATCAAAGCTTGATCACTTTTGATTGTAGTTGTTGGGTAGAGGGTTTTTTTTACTATCTTCATTTGAGTGAGAGCCTATGTAGTAAACTTGTAATCTTTAGTTGTAGGAGAGATGGCTAGTGCATTTGGGAGGTTTGAGATTGAGAAATTTAATGGAGGAAACTTTGAGATGTGGAAGCTCAAGATGGAAGACATACTTGTAGACCATGACTTGTGGACACCTATTTTTGGAACTATGCTAACAAGCATGAAACAATAATATTGAGATCTGATGGATCAAAAGGCTAAGGGTTTGATAAGATTATATAGTTGGTTTGGTACTCCTAAACATTAATGAAGAGAAGACCGTTGCACTTCTTTGGAAGAAACTTCCTCAAATTTATCGTGCTAAATCCTTGGTAAATAACTTATCTTGAGAAAAAAATTGTACTGTTTGAGAATGGAGGATGGAGGATTTGTTGTGGATCACTTGAATTCATTTAATATGCTTGTCACCTAGTTGTCCTTTGTTAATGTAAAGATGGAGGAGGATGATTGTTGTATAATAAGTATTGTTCTTATTTACTAGATTCATGGGACCACCTTGTAATCACCATTGGAATTACCACTACCACTTTCAAGATGGATGATGTGGTTGCATCTCTATTGTCTAAGGAGATGCGATGAAAATCAATTGAATTGGCTAGGGAGGTTCTTGTGGTTCATAATAGACCCAAGGATAAAGGAAATAAGGGTAGAAAGAAAGAAAACAAAGGAAGATCCAAATGTCATGGGAGATCTAAGTCTACTATAAATTCTAAGGCTTTATGTTGTAATTACAGTAAACCTGGTCACTTGCACAAGGAATGAAAAGAGGAGAAAAAGAAAAAGAAGAGAAATAATGATTTTGATTCACACAAGTCTTCTTAGGATGATGGTGAAGCAATTTTTAATACCTTGAAAATGCATGCAGTAGAAGATGTGTGGTTAACTGACTCTGGTGCATCATTCCACATGACCTCACATAAGGGTTGGTTTTCGAAGTATGAAGAGTTTTGCGATGGGAAGGTGTACTTGGGTGATGAATCTCACATGAAGATTGTTGGTCATGGAAGAGTTTTGATTCAATTCCCTAGGTAGAGTGAAGGAGATCAATGGTGTTTTGCATATCCTTGGTTTGTTACGAAACCTATTATTTGTAAGTAAATTGAATGATATGGGTGTGCAAGTAGTTTTCAAAAATGGAGGATGCAAGATGACGAGGGGAGATATGGTGTTGGCTTCAAGGGTGTTCAAATTGGCACTCTATTTCAGCTTGATGCATGTACTATGCAATGTAACAATTATTTTATGAAGAATATATCTTCAAATTCTTCATTCTCATCATCAAATTCAGTAGCAGATAAGACTATTGCATCTACTTCTTATGGTCATGCCTTCCTGGGTACCCAAGGGTGCTCATTCTATGAAGATGAAACTTCCAATTTAGATAAAACTATGTTATGGAATGAAAAGCTTGACCACATTGGTGAGAAGGATCTTAGAACCCTAAAAAAATAAAAACTTGTTGAGGGGATGAATGATTGTAATCTTGAGTTCAATTTTTGTGAACATTGCATTTATGGAAAGAAAATCCATGTTCATTTTTACTCTAGTTCTCACAAATCTTCTGAGGTGTTGGAATTAATTCATTCTAATGTATTTGATCCTATTAATGTTCCTTCTATTGAAAAATCTATTTATTTCTTTTCATTCATTGATGATTACAGTAGAAGAACATGGGTTTATTTCCTTAGAAGCAAATGTGAAGTCTTTAATAGATTCAAAGAGACTCAAAAGGATAAAAATATTAAATGTTTGAGGATTGACAATGGAGGTGAGTTTTATTCAATATACTTTGATAGGTTTTATAAAGAACATGGGATTGAAAGACATAAGACAACTCCCTACACCCCTTAGCAGAATGGAGTTGTAGAAAGAATGAACAAGACATTGATGGAGAGGGCTAGGAGTATGCTTAGTGGAGTTAGCCTTGAACACAAGTTTTGGGTTGAAGTTGTTGCCACTACTTTCTACCTAATTAACAAGTCTCCTACTTCAACACCTATGGATAAGACACCCATGGAGGTATGGCCTGGTAAAAATATCTCATTGAGACATGTTTGAGTTTTTGGTTGTGACGCATATGCTCATGTGCCTAAGGAGAGGAGGTCTAAGTTGGAGAACAAGGTTGTAAAAATTATCTTCATTGGTTATGGCATTGGTGTGAAAGGGTACAAGCTTTATGATCTTGTGGTAAAAAAGGTTCTCTATAGCATAAATGTGATTTTCAGGGAACTTGTTACTCCTACACCTATTTTACAACTAGAGAAAGGAGAAAACAAAGAGAATGTGGTTCATATTCCTCCTACTCTTGAGAAAGAAGAACCAAAAACATTTGATGGACTTGATGATGATGAGAGCTCAAGTAGCTCTAAAAGTTCAGATGAAGATGAAGAACCTCAACCTCAACCTTTGAGGAGGTCTACATAGATAAGGCAACAAACCGATAGGTTTGGATATTCACTGCATGATTCTAGTTGTGTTTTTGCGTTGAATTCTAAGACTCTGAGCCTAGGATCGCAAGGGAGGCTATGGGTATGAGTGATTTAGATTCCTAGATAAAGGACATGGATGAAGAAATGTTTGTATTAAAAAGAAATGACACTTGGGATTTGGTGCCCTTGCTTGATGGACATAAACCCGTTGGTTGCAAATGGGTGTTCAAGAAAAAGTTTGGTTATGATGGAAATGTTGAGAGATATAAGGAAAGGTTGGTCGCAAAGGGTTATTCCAAAGTTGAGGGAATTGATTATGGTGAGATTTTTTCTCATGTTGCAAAGATGACATCCATTAGATTTTTGTAATCACTTGTTGTATATGATTTAAAGATTGAATAGATGGATGCGAAGAAAACTATCCTTCATGGTGACTTGGAGGAATAAATCTATATGTCAGCCAGAGAATTACATTGTGAAAGGTACAAAAAATTTGGTTTGCAAATTAAAGAAACCTTTGTATGGATTGAAACAATCACCTATTATGTGGTATCAAAATTTTGATTCCTTTGTGTTGAGTTTTGGATTTCTGAGATTGAAATTAGATCAATGCATCTATTTCAAAATTGTTGATGATCACATTCTCATTATTGCATTGTATGTTGACAATATGTTATTAATTGGGAATGGTAAATCTTTGGTTTTTGATTTTAAGTCTCAGCTTATAGAACAATTTTAAATGAAGGATTTAGGTGTAGCTAGGTACATTATGGGTATGGAAATCAAAAGGGACATGGAAAATTGAAAAATTTGGTTAGGCTGGAGTAAGTATGTGAATTATGTGTTGGAGAGATTCAACATGATAGATTGTAGACCATTGTGTGTTCCTGTTGCAATGGGGACAAAGTTATTAGTTTAAGATTGTTCAAAATCTCCTAGTGAGGTGGAGGATATGATGAGAGTACCTTATCCTAGTTTTGTTGGAATTTTGATGTATGCCATAGTTTGTACAAGATCAAACATTTCCCAAACAGTGGGAGTCCTTAGCCAATTCATGGATAATCATAGACGAGAACATTGGGATGCAATAAAAAGAGTATTCAAATATTTGTGGAGTACTTCTGAGTATTCCTTATGTTATCATGGACACCCTATAGGATATTTACATTCATTTTATATTTGTGGATTTAGATTGGGCATGTGACATTGACAACAAAAGATCCAACAATGCCTATGTGTTTAACACATTTGGTGGTGCTATTAGTTGGATGAGTTAGCAGAAAGTTGGAATCACTTTTTCCACTATAGAAGTAGAGTACATGGAAGCTACTCATGCTAGTAATGAATCTATTTTTCTTTGAAGGTTGTGTTAAGATGCTTGGATTGATGCAAAGATTATTACTATTTGTAGTGACAGTCAGAGCACGCTATTTTCTTAGGAAAGAATCCTACCTTCCATGCTAGAATAAAACATATTGATGTTCAATTCCATTTTTTCTGTGACATGGTGGAAGATTGTAAGGTTTAGATTGAAGAAGTTGATACTTTGATGAATGCTATAGACTCCTTGAAAAATCCAGTAAGAACGAATAAGTTCAAATGGTGTTTAGAGTCAATGGGCCTTTCAACTCATAGCAATTAATTTCCTGGATAGATTGGCTCTTGAAAGGTGTTTGACAAGTGGGAGAATGTTAGGAATTAAGGTGTTTCAACCTTTGCAATTTCCTAGCTAAACTATTAATTTAATTATGCTTATGTTGTAATTTCTTACTCATATTAATTTTTCATCTAATATGACTTGGCATGTTGCCAACATGTTGGAATGTGATTGGAATGTGACATGGATGTTGTTCTCCCCACACATCAATGTGGGCATCCCAATTTGGGAAGAGATTCCTTGGCATGTGTTGACATCTTTGAGGGATTCTATGATGATTTTATGACAAATTCCTATGATGATCTTATGATGTGTAAGAGCTAGTTTCTATGATAGGTTGGGATAGTGTTAGAAGGCGTCTTTTCATGGGGAATCTAGGGTGCCCAAGTTTGAATATGACAAAAATTTAAGATAATCATTTATTATTAGTCAGTTATGATGGATTCTCTGACAACTGTAACTGTTGTCATATATGAAAAATTCTATGATGACTATAAGGTGTGTAAGAGCATTTTTCATACCTATCTTGAGTAAAAATGGGGTGCCCAAGTTAGGAGGCATGAATGAGGAGTCAAAGAATATTGTATAAGTTTCATATGCATGCTTGGAAGTGGTGTAAAAATATTCCAAGTGGATTTGGACGCCCATCTCTTGTAGCTTACTCTAGAAGCTACCTTCATACTTTCATTCTTTATCTATTGGATGCCTTGGAGTGGGTTTAGTAAGTTGTATTTTGTAGGTATCATTATGATATCGTAATAGCTTCAAAAATAAACATTTGTATACTTTTGGAAGAACTTGTATTACAAGTGTGTTGTAATCAACATTGGTTAGATAATACATTGTGTAGGTTTTGGAGAGTGGGGTTTTTCTCTCGAAAGGGTTTTCCTATTGTGCATATCAACTTGTAATTGTAAAAGAATTAAAACTATGCATCTCTCCTCTTAGATTAGCGTTAGGAAGTGTTTCCACATACCTTGCTTCCTTTCAAACTTTTTTATGTGTCTTAGATGTTTTTCACATTTCTAATATAGAGGCCCAACTTTTGAGTGATATAAATTTTGGTTTAGGATGTTGTTAGGGCCTATAGTTTCTCAAATTGTAGATCTTGAAGAGATATATGCACTAAGAATCCCTCAAAGTGGTATTGAAAAATATGGAATATTTATTTTTATCAAGAAATAAACTTTATAGGCTAGAAATTGAGTTTTTTTTATTTTATAGTTCAAAAGCTATATTTTACATAATCTTATTATTAAAATCAAATTAGAATCACCTTGCTTAATATTCTCTCACTTGTTGAACACCTTACACGAGACAAGATAGTACTAAAAATATCAACTAATTGCTAGGGGTCATGAGGCCCAATACTTATAGCACCATTTGAAATTTTCTATTCTAAATGGCTTTGTCAATGTATCTACAACATTTTATATAGTATAGTAATATGAAAATAAATCTATTATGAGGCTTCTAACGATGTATTCTCGCACATCTCCTCCCATGGTTCACATCACTATTGCACCTAGCCCCTCCTCTCTTGTTGTGTTAGGCTCACCCCTCTTGGACACGCCTCCCTCCATCTCTCTCATGCTACGGGTTGTTCCTCACTAGCTGTTGATGCTATCATTTCTGGGATATTTTTGAAGGGTGCACATGGCTCTTTATTGCTTTTTTTCTCTATTTCCTCTACTTGGGTGATTCTTGTAGTTGCCTAATACATCTCTTGTAGTTCCTTTTGTTGCTTTTAGGGGTCGCTCCTCTTTGGTGACCAGGTCTAGTTCTTCTCGTCCTCCTTTGGTGTTCCCTAACCCCTCAGCCAAACCTTCTCTAGAGTTGTTTTGCAAGGTAGAAGTGGTTGAGAATGAAGTTTTCTATTGGAGCTTTTGCTTGGTTTTCCGCTTTGCCAATATTTGGTTGTTTCTCCTCAACTTGAATAAGTGGGTTTTGGAGCATTGGAGGATGTTATTTTTGGGTAAGATCAAACTATTCCCTAGTGCTAAAGGTTTTTTTGTTTCTACTTTCACTTATGTTGAGGAATGTGGTGCAGTTTTGGGTCATCTTTGGGCTTGGGGAGTTCATTCTCTTACACTCAAACATTGGTCCTCTTCCTTCAATCCCACTACCGAACCACTCATTGTGTGTTCTGTATCGGTTAGACTCTCGAATTTCCCCCTTTAGTTCTAGGAGGAGACTTGCTTTGAAGCCATTGGGAACTCAGTTGGTCACTTCTTGAAAATTGATGATGCCACTTCTTTTATGGGCCATTCTACATGTGTTTGATTTTTGGTGGATATCGACATCTCTTTGCCTCTTCATGAAGAGGTGGTTTAATTGGTCGAGGACCATCCTTGGTCTCAACTAATCAAGTATAAGGGTCTCACCTTTAGATTTTTTTGTTATTTTGCTACTGGTAATTTAGCTTTGACTTGCTCTCTTCAACAAGTCATAAGGGTGCGTCTACTTGGTGAAAGGATGTGAATGGTGATCTCTTAACTGTTCCAACTTTTGAATATTTTATGGTGGTTTCCCTTAGGCTTCTGGGGATCCTTTTTCTTCTGGCTCAGATTTGATGTGCCTTGTTATCCTTGGCCATGTTCTTGAGTGCACTCCTTCTGCTCCTCTAGTTGCTTTTTTCTTGCCCCAATCTATTGGGGTTAGCGACTGTAGCTCTCCTAGTTGTCCTCCTATTCCCCCCTTGGATGCTCTTGGTCTCCCTTTGAGGGAGACCCATGTCCTTTGTAGTGGGTTTCCTAACAATAGCATCGCTTGGACTATTGTTCGTAGAAGGAAGAAATGACCCTCCTCTACCTCTTCTAGTTCTCTTTCTCATGACTTAGTGGATAATTTTGTTTGTACAGGGTTGCATCCCTAACCTCTTGTTTCTTTCTGGTTCCTAGCTCTAGTCAAAAGCTTTGTTGGTCTTTGTTTGTTTCCTTTTTGTGTCACCTTTGGTGAGATTTTTTTCCTTTTGCCTTGATGGCTATCTTGTATTGAGTATGAGCCTTTCCTATTAATTATCTTAATCAAAACATTTTATATAGTATAAAATTTTCAACATCGCCCTTCCATCCTCTACCATATTACAAAAAAAATGATACTAGATGTCAATATTCGTTGTCATTACATGAAAGTTTGGGTTCTTTTCCATACAAATGACACTTTAAATATTGCATAGAATTGTAATAGCTCATGGAGTCATCCCTATATCTAAACACAAACATTTAAGCTATATGTATTCCTTACAAGCATGAGAAGATTCCATGTAATTAATTTTTGTAATCGAGAAATTGACCATAACATTTCATGTACCCATCCAATTGGTAACATCACCAAACATAGTGAATCAATATTCATTGGCGGATCTCTTGTTATCAACATATTGTGTCCAATCTAAATCAAATCCATTGATAGTCACTAAGTGTAAACCCTCTATAGAATTATCATGATAATAAATGGAGTAAACAAAGGTAGCTCACAAATATCTAAATGCCATCTTCCCTACATCCTAATGCACTCATTAAATATTGGCAATAAATTATCTCAAAATTTCAATATCTTGAGTGATGTTTGGTTTCTAAGTAAAATTCATAGCATGGATTAAGCTTACAAAAACACTAGTATAATGGTATTTGGGTGATATCTTGCATCTCATTAGGAAAATTTAGGCACTACTCTATTGATAACTTGGTCCCCACTACAATATGAAAACACAATGGGTTGCAAGTTGTCATATCAAATCTCTCCAACATCAAGCTCACATACTTACTTTGTCCTAACCAAAGCTATCTATTAGCTCTATTTATTTTCATTTCCATCCCCAAGATGAACTTGGTAGCCATAGTTCTTACATCTCAAACTATGATAAAAATTCATACTTCAATTCATAAATCATGCTATTATTATTACCAATAACAACATATCATCAACATATAATGCGATACCAAGGAAATGATAATTTATCATCTTATATTAAATACAAGGATCTAATTTGGGCTTAAGATATCTCAATCTTAACAAAAAAAATCAAAGTTTTGGTACCACCTCTTAGGAAATTGTTTAAGACCATGCACAAATTTCTTTAACTTAAAAACTAAAGTTTCTGGGTAAAAGCAAAAAGTTGTGTTACACTTTCGGCCAACTAAATAGTTCTAAGTGGAATAGTTTCGACCTATACAGTTTCAATTGACCTAGTTTCACTCAAAACCATGTGGCCTATATGGGTGAAACCCTTTCGCTTGAAATCATAAAATTTGATTTTTTCCCTTTGTCCCATCAAAACGTGGCTTATTTTATGTGTGGGGTTTCGATAGAAAGGGTTTTGGTTGAAACCCTTTCTATTGAAACTGTCTATGTGGCATCCTAGTTGACACCCAACTCAATTTTTTTTAAAGAATTTTCTAAAACTTTGAACTTCAATTGAATATTTTTTCAATCAGAATGATTTAAAAAAAAAGAAAAATACCCTTTTGCACAACTCGGAGTGGTGAATCCAAATATGTGATTTTTTTTTATATTTTTATATTAGTTTTAATATATTTTATTTTAAAATAATACAAGTAGGTTGTTAAAGTTAAAAAAAAGGCTAATTAGAAATTAAAAGAAATAGTAAAACATATTAAAAAAATTTGAAAAATATATGGTGCACTAGAGGAGAGAGTCTGTTTCAAAAGGGTATAATTTATTTTTTCAAAATGATTAAAAAAATAGACAATAGTTTCAACGTCAAATGAAAACTGTCAAATTCTGACAAGTTTCACTTTAAAATGTTATTACAAGAAAAATATACATCAAAATTTCAATAATAAATTTCATGCACTAGATATTGAAGTTACCTATTTGGAGAAAAAAATAAGGGGAAAATGAAGTTTTTTCTATTTGTTTCTTGACATCAAGTGAAAGTTGCTTTTTCTTGAAATTTTTAGCATTCCAAAATCCACTCTTAAATTGATAAAAAAAATAATCAAAATAATTTTTTAAATTTTTGAAAAATTACAAGAATAAATGTCATCAATATTTCTACATTTCATTAGTTTACATCATTTTGAAATTAAAAACATAAATACCACTTTTGTGTGGTCGAAGTTTAGAATTCTTTTTGTTGTTGGTCAATTCCTTTATAAAGTGTGATACAAGTCTGTGCTTTTACCCTTCTTTACTTCTTTCAATGTAGTGATTTGGTTTTGTTATGCAAATTTATTCCTTTATATAACCATCAAGGATATTTTTCCTCACATCCATTTGCTCAACCTTGAGATCAAAAGCTGCTTCAATAGATACACCATACCTAATAGATGTCAGATTAGCAACCAAAGAGAAAATGTCACCATAATGAATTCACTCAACTTGAAAATTTTCCTTTGCAACCAATCTCACCATATACTTCTTAACACTACCATATTTAAAATGATCTTTCTTTTAAAAAATCATTTGCATCCAACATGCTTTGATCCATTAGGCAAATGTATTAAGTATCACGTCATTTTTCTTCAATGCAACCATCTCCTCATCCATGACCACTTTTCAAGATTCTATATCATCCACACCCCAATAGTTTTTCATCGTTGTAGAGTTATCTTTGTTTGAAATCAAAGTAAAATACACCTCCAACAAGGGGGATTGTACATGTTTGATTTCTGCCTATGTTGAGTGGACCTCCTTAAAAGGTGAGGTGGATATTCTACCTCCTCATTAGAAATCCTTAAACTATCTTAGCTCAACTTAATTTTAAGTCCTTTATGTGCTTCTTATTTAACCTTCTTAGTCTTTGGGGTAGTTGAACCACATCTTCCTTTTCATCCTTCTTTGATTGCAATATTTTGGAAAAAGGTATAATTCTCTAAAAGTAACATTTCTATTATACAAACACTTTGATCCTCAAGATCCAATAGCTTGTACACTTTTCACATTGACACCATACCAATGACGATACATTTTATATCCCTGTTCTTTAACTTAGACAGTTTCTTTCTAGGTGCATTTGCATATGCCTCACAAACAAAGACTTAAAGATGTTTCAATGAAGACATTTTGCTCAACTACACCTTCATAGGTGTCCTCTCAACAAGAGTTGATGTAGGATACTTGATATCCAAGTTATAAGCTATGGTAATCACTTAAGCCAGATCAATCGAACATACTCCTAGACCTCTCCATCAATGTCCAATTCATTCTTTTTACAACTTCATTATGTTTAGGGGTGTATGGAGTTGTCTTATGTCTTTATATATGTCATGATCCATAAGAATATATCAAAATTTGTTGAACAAAACTCATAGTCACCATTATTCCCCAAAATCTTAATCCTCCTATTGTTTTGATTCTTTACATGATCCTTAAAATTTATAAAATGATTGAAGATTTGAGATTTATGTATAAGGAAATATATCCATGCTCTACTACAATCATCAATAAAAGATACATAATATAAATTTAGAAATTCAAGGAACAATAACATAACCAAATATGTAAAAATGGGTTAAGTCTAACACCCTAGAGGATATATTAGAAATGTAATAAAATTGAATGCAGTTTTGTTTTCCATATGTAGAACGATCATAGAAATCAAATTCAAGATTACAATCATTTAACCCCTTAAAAATCTTTTCTTTCAAGGCACTTAAACCCTTCTCATCTATGCCCTATCCTTTAGTGCTATAACATTGTCTTTCAAACTGGTAGATTAGCCTTCAAAGCACGTGCACCCTTTAGATACACAAAAAATATGCCATAAAAAGTCGAGTTTAGGATTCTCTAAAACTTTATGGATTCAAACCTTTTGATTAGCTCAATTTTTATGGCCTCTATTGTATTTTATTAGCAAGAGCATGGGGTAAATGCTTTTGACCTAGAGCTATGAACCTGTGAGTTCACAAATGTGGGACCTCACCCCCAATATCAATTCTCAACAATTATACCCAAATGGGGTTTGAACCTTGATGGCAAAAATAATATCAAACACTTAACCATCACACCATTCCACTATTGGCATGACCTCTATTATATTAGGTGACTTTATATTATTATTTTAAGTTTGTTGTCATTAATTTACTATCTTCATATGATGTGTATAATTATTTCTTTACTTCAATACTCTATTTATATAAACCCTTGTAAAAAAGATTAAACCCTTTCAAAAAACCCACTTTACATTTAATAAAAAAATCAGTTTTTTATTTTTTGAAATTTCATTTTGCTTTATTAAATGGTATATAAACTATCAAATAACATAGAATTTTTTTATTTTTTTTTACTATTTTAAATTCTTTTGCACTTTGTTGAAATACCTTTTTACTTTATCTTAGCTATGCATTAATAAATTACAAACAAATTATTTCTTAAATCTTAAATATGTTTTTAAACTGCATTTGAACGTGGAATAATTACAGGTGGAAAAAGCTTCTCAACGCTTGTCTACTTGGGATGCTAAACCTCAAGATATTAGTCCAGAACATACAACAAATGATAAGGTGATAATTTTGTAATTTTATCTTCACTTTGAGGTTAGTTAATAGCACGAAAGTATAAGTATATTAACTATATATTTTTGATGTAGGCCTAAGGAAGAATTTTCGCTTCATGGCATAAGAATTTTGATGGCCCTTTTTAAAAGGAGGAAGTGAATATGCTTGAATACTTTATGTTATGTATTTCAACATTAATTTTTTTCACGATGGCTTGAGGCAATTTTGGGTGACCAATATTTTAAGATGATAAAATATCTTAAAAGTAATTTTGAAATTTAAATTAGAATTTAGGAAAAAAAATCAAACATTTCTTAATTTGTAAGAGAAATGCAAATGGTATATTTTTAATTCATAAAAAAATATAATAAAAAAATAGAAGATTTCAAACAAATTAGAGTTAAATAAAAAAGGAGTGGATCATGTAGTCTATGTTTTATTGATTATAGAAGAGTCAAATTATCTCTAAAATTTAAGTAGTTAAGATTGATAATGTTATTGAGATTGATGCTAGATAATAAATGAAACAATAATATTTAATTTTAAATTTGGTGAAATTTTCTTGTAATAGATGTCTTCAATTGATAAACTATTTTGTTTGAGTCTTGGGTGATGTCAAATGATTGCGATGATTGTCTTCGTATCGGTAATTTTTTATTTATTACTTTGATTTACTTTTAAACATATGGATCTAAACCCTTCTTACACATCTAACCTTACATGCATAAATGTTCTTTATATAAATTAATGTCTAGAACTTATTCACTTGCATGTCTATAAATTTCATTTAAAAAATGGACAGTTCCATTAAAAACATTACATAGGAGTTTGATAGGTTGGGATTGTTCTCCTTTATTCATACCCCTATTATTGATTCAATAATTTCAAGCATAATTTAAAAAACAAGAGTATTTTAAAGTAAATATGCCATGAATATAATACAAGAAGTGGAAATACATACTTGAAACAAAAGTTGTGGATTGATTACTTGCTTCCAATCCCCAAAGATCCATAATAAAAGGTAAAAGATGAATAGGTGCAACTAACTTGCAAGTCAAGAAAAATAGAATATTATGAATTGCGGTGCTACTTTTGATTCCCACAAACCTAAAAAAGGTGATAGAAGGAATTATAGGCACATTTTATAAAGTTGTGTAGTAAAAATTTGATGAACTTTTGCAAAAGTACAACATATAAGACATTCCCATAAGAAACTTGCAATGAAATTTCACATGCGAATCTTTTCTTCTCACAATCTCCTCTCAATTGCACCATATTATGCCCATGCCAAGATGAAATGTAATGTTCATAGGAAGCACCCAAAATGTATTTGTTATGTAGTTCAAATTTCAAGTGTTTTATCAGACACAAGAAATAATCAGTTGGCACAAAACCAAATTGAAATTATACAATCTCACTCCATTCAAAATCACACAACAAATTTAATTATAATTTCAATTTTTTTTTTGTGAATCAAGTTTCACAGGTATACAATTATTTACAATCTAAATAATTTTATTTGGTCTTCAAGGTTGTGGTTTCCTCTATTCATTCACTTCCACTCTACACTTATAACTCCATTAAATTTTTCTCATTTATATTTATTGCCTCTCCTTTGTACCTTCCTTTTCCTCTATGCATTAATTCCTTGTTTCTAAAGCAATTCTGCTCTCCTACACACCCCATACTTCTATCTACAACTATGTGGCATCTTTTTTTTTTTTTCCTATACTCCACACAAGCCACGACCACTCCTTTTCTCTATTTTGTGTTGACTCTATGGGTGATCCCACAATACTGGTTTACAATTTTTGGCCAAACTGGACATTGAACTAATTTTTTTAACTAAATCTTCACTTTCAGGCACCTATAGCGGCTAAACAATGAGGAATTTGAAGATGATGTAAACTAGTGATTTGTGACATTTTTTCTTCTTCTGTAGATTCTAAATGTACTTTTTTCAATTTTTTTGGAATAATATTGCACTTATTTTTCCATCTCCTTCGAAAACTAGTTTTTAACAATAAACACTATTTCTTAAGAGTGACGTTACTGGCTAACACATAATTTTTTTTCTATGAAGGATAAAATTCTAATTTTTTCAAATTTAGATTTGTAACTATGATATATAGTGCATGGAATTGGTTTCATAGAAATTCATTGAATATTTTTTTCTTAATTAAGTTTCAAAGTCAAACTGGAGTTACAATTTAGACATGATTTACTAGCTAAAACATAACTTTTTTTGTATGTATTGAAATTCAATTTTTTTTTTATAATACGCTATTTTTCCACATTTGCAAAAAATAGAGCTTGATTTTCGGTGAAAAACCTACATTCACAAGAAATAAAAATAAATATAATAATCAAATTAAATTTAATTAAAATTATACTTTTTTGGAAGCTTATAATAAGGAATACATACTTACAAAAAATAAATTTTAAATGAATTCATTTGATCCCCCAAAAGGTAAATCAAAAGTGGTTTTTTATCAACATTTTGATGGGTGTAAAGGAGACTGTTATAAGTATGGTTTAAAAATAGTGGGGCTCTATCCAAGGGGGCTTGGTCTACGGTAGTTTGATAAAACCCTCTTCAATTGGAATCCTTTAAATGGAACTTTTAAAGGCTTAAATAATTATATGTTTTTTTAAAATATGTGACTTCAACAAAAATTAGGATCTCCCAGAAAGTGTAAACCACTATTGTGGGATCACCCCTATTCATTTTCATTGTATCTTCCCTTATGTTAGTAAACTTCCTTCTAGTTTCATTGAATTCCTTCCTATCTGCACCCATTCTCCTCCCTTCTCATTGCTACCTCTCCATCTTCTATAGGCACAACTCCAACCTTCCCATCCTCAACATTGGAGAAGACAAAAGGTTTTTTTATTTTATTTTTTTATTGAAAATGAACCAACGAACTAATTGACTTCATTGAAGCCAATATATCAATGAAAATAATATAAAGAGATTACACCCAAAAAAATAAAGAATAATAATTCATTTCATTGCGACAATTGACCCTCTAAAACTACTTGAAATTCATTACAATGGAAAAATAAAAACTTAAAATATAAATCAAAATATGACATTTTTGTTAATGTAATGAAAACAATTTCATCCTACTCTACCTCAACCATCCACCAATCCAATTACTTTGCACTTTGAAATGAAAATAAAAAACCAAAACAACAAAAAAAAAACTATATTTTATTTTGGGTGATGTGGAATGCATGTTTGCTTAGATGATCCTACATCAAACACACTAGGTATGAAAATGTTTTATGAGTGTCTAGTACATTGTGTCACAAAAAATGTATCTTTGGACATTTTTATGCTCATTTAGGTCTTTCTTATGGATGTTGGCCTAGTTTTTCCTAGATTTAATGTTGTAGTCAACACATTCACATTAGGTCTTGGACCCTTGTGAATCGATAAGAATTCTATGATGTCTTGGAAAAGTGTTGTGAAGTGTTGTAACCCACTTTCACACTTTTCTAGGACCCATTTATTATAATTCACCTAAATAACCCCTTTTTATCACTTACAAAGCCTTATTTCAAAGTGTTGTAAAGATTTGTAACAAACTTTCATGCTTTTCTAGGCTTGTCATCAATAATTTGACCCTTTCTTATGATTAAATGGCCCCTTAATGCACTTTTTGACCCTACTTAAGTGTGTTTTAGAGAATAATTCCATTAAACATCATTAAATACACTTTAATTCCTAACACAATAAAATTGCCCTGGTGGGACCAAGTCACCACCTGGGGCGACTTAGTCCCACTAGGCAGAAAAATCAAAATTATTATAAATTTTTGGCGAGATATTATTCTCTTAACCTTGAGGTTGGCCTGTGATGTCTTATTTTCAGGAAATTTTGTAAAATCAAGTATAAATAAAGGGTTTTCTCCTTATTTTTCATCTTCTAATCTCCTAATTTTCTTAGTACCCTAATTTATCATTATCAAGAATTCTAGGCATTATCAAGCATACATCCATTAGAGCATCTACTTGCATATATTCAAATTTCTACATCAAGGGTTTGGTGAGTTGTAGCATTGCATGTTGTTCATTCATCATTCTCTTTCTATTTCATTTCATTTTCAGGGGTTTGATTACCAAACTGGGGTTTGACCAACATTCACTAACCCTTAACCCCTCTTCCCCTCTTTCCATGTGTGTTTTGTAGGTCTTGTATGTAGATTTTTCAAAGATAATCCAAATTCATCATTTCATCAAAGTCAACAAAGCCCTAAAAGAAGCTTGGAGATCACTTACAACACAAATTCTGTAGATTCATATCTGGACACTTGTTAAGAATAAAAGTACAGATTGAAGGCTACAGATTCCTGTCCTAAAATTACCAAAAATTGAAGGTGGACTAAGTCACCATTAATGGTGAATTAGTCCCACTACTAGGCCTGAAAAGTGATTTTTGTATTTCTAAATACCCTTTTGGCTGAAACCTGTTCTGGCAGAATCTCCCCAAAATATGACTAAGTCACCTAGCTTGGTGTTAGTGTCCCAGTTGGCTTCAACAACAAATTCTACAGGATTCCAAAGCCTCTCTACATCACATTCCAATTTCTAGGTGCACCTCTCCAGTGTCTTTCATTTTTGTTATTATTTGTTTGCATTCTTAGGTCATTTTTTCATATCACAATGTGTTTTCAAACATCTTACATTTCTTAAGTTTTTCATTAATAAACATCAGCTTTATTAGTTTATTGCATTAGGAAATTACATTTAGACATTTTTCATTCATATTTACATTAGTTTTGAGTGGGGTCATTGCACATTTTGGCCTACCTCTCTCCTTTTAGGTGAAAAACCCTAGAAGTGTTAGAAAGAATAAGGGTGCGAAAATTGATGTCCACATTTTGGTGAACCCGACTTTAGAATATTTTACTTTTGATTTCAAGTGCATTTACATACTAGGAATAGCTTCAATCAACATTGCATTAGGTTTTGCATTGTTTTGCATCCTAGGGATTTAAAAAATTGCATTAGTGAAAGCTCATATAGCTTGCATTATTGCATTCCATTTCATTGAAAATCAACAAAATTCTACATATTCATATTATATATGCATCTAAAAACCTAAAAAATCATAAAATTCCATTTTTTTTTTAAATTCTCTAAAAAATCACTACTTGGACTAATTCGCCACCTTGGACGACTTAGTCTAGTTGCACATTCTGCACTGTAATTCTTGTCATTTCTAGATCATTGTCTACATTTATGTTTTCTGTTATTGCATTTCAATTACAACATCCAGATTTGTTGTTTTATTCAATTTATTTCATTTAGTTTGCTTTCATTATGGCTATGTGTTTTAATAAGTTTTGGATGTCATTAAAATCCTTAGTTGACATGTCAAGCTATGCCTTTGGAACTAACCCTAATGACATTGAAATTCCTCATGCTCCTTCAACTCCTCATGAATTTCCTACTCATGATGTTGACATCATTGGAGAAGATGATGGCAACATGAATAAGTTCCTAAATGAATGCCTTGACAACCTCAAAGCTAATGCATCCTTTTATCCATCCATGAAACAACAAGACCTTCCTACAGTACAACCTCCTGATATGTTTGGTTACTTACATCCTAAAATGAACAAAGGACTTAAGTTCCCTCCATCAGGTGAACCTAGTTCTTCTAACCAAGCAACAACTTAACCATTCTATGATAAAAAAGTTACTAATACTCCAATCAACCTTGAAGAAACCTATGGAAAAGGTTTTACCATTTAAAACAAACAAGGATGTGACACAACAACTAAACATTACATTCATCAACTCTTAGAGAAAACTCCAAAAGATGAAAATACAACAGGGTTAGGTTATCAAGATCCTCCTCATAACAACAAGCCTCCTAGAGAATATTGGAGAGTTCGTGATGATGGCATGGTAATCTTTGATTCCCCTCCTGATCAGAATGTCCTTCTTCCTCGAGAACAACCCTTACCTAATAACAATGGCAAGGATGAGAGGATCACTTTGGGTGTGCCTCCTATTCAAGAAAAGGGTGAATCTAACAAATGTAAAAGACCTTACAAGTTACAAAAACTCAAGTTTCCTCTCCGCCCACCACCTGAATATGAAAAGTAATTGCAACTACTTTTAAACAAAGGACTCATACTATTACCACCTATTAATGGGTTGGTGATATACCCTACAGATGCTAACATTCCACATTATACATAACATCGTGTTCTTGGACATAGAAGTGATGAGTGTCGTCAATTGAAAGAAATACTGAGTAAACTATCATTTTGATGGCAATAATTGCTATCCTATCATTCCATAAATCACAATCAAACACCTTATCATGTAATAGTTGTACAACATTCTCTTCTCACTATTACATGACCTTACCCATCACCTACCTCAGCTCATTCTTGTCTTGCACTCAGTGGGGCCAAGAAGTTGTTAGAGTTGTTCTAGTAATGCATTTGTCATTGTCCCTTAGCTGCATTATTCACCTTCTGCTTATACCGACTATGACTGGGAGGCGGATGACCTACTCGATGGTTGACTCACACTTTCCTTACTAGTCTTTTGCACTTTCTTTTTATTTTTATTTTGAGTGTTTGCATGTGTGTAACGTGTTCCCCCACAATGTTATATTTGATGCTCTCCCTCTCTTTGTACCATTCCTCTCTTTATACCTTCATTCTTCTAAATGTCGTACATCGCTTTCAACTTTTTATTTTGTCTTTTTCTTGTGTTTTCCTTTTGGGGATGACACAAGGCATTGATACATCTATTTCTCTTTCATGTTGACCCAAAAGGCTTTTCTTTCTATATTTTCCTTTTTCTTTTTTCTTTTTCTTTTTTTTTCCTTTTGGGGATGATGCAAGGCATTGAGACATTTCATGTCTCTCTCATGTTGACCCAAAAGCTTCTTCATTTCCTTTCACCTTTTTGTTTTCATTTTGCTTATGTTTTCCTTTTGGGGATGACTTAAAGTGTCGAGACACCCTATGTCTCTTCCATGTTGACCCAAAAGGATCTTTCTTTTTCTTTGTTTTCACTCTCTTTGTGTCATTCGTCCAGTTCTATGTATTTGGGGGTTGATCATAGTTCCAAGATCCTTACAAAACATTGCAACAATGAACATACTAATCCCAAATCCATAGATCCCTTATGTGTTTGGTGTTTTCCTTTTGGGGGAAACCCCTTCCTTTTCTTTTTCCTTTCTCTAACATGACATAGCATTACTCAAAAACATATGATTTTGCATAAGGGCTTTCCAAGTTGGCTCTCATGTCTTCTTTCTTCTTTTCTCATTGTTCATTTTTCTACTTTAAAGTAATTGCTCACAGAACGGTGTGTAGAAATTCCTTTAAAGTGTGGGCATTCATTGGCATTATTCTTTTGAATTTTAATTTTTTTCTTGGATCTTAGTGCAACCTTCTTACTTCATACGATGCGTTTGTCACTTTGTGGATGGCATTGGGTGTAGTGTCCTTCATGAGCGTGATCTATCTTAGCATATTACATTCCTCTTGGTGGCTTGATGTGACACACTACATCCCCTAAGTTGTGAATTTTCTATTCTTTGATTGGTCCTCTCTTGGAGACATTAGACACAATGTTTCCCAAAGACATCACATGAACTAAGCAAGATTCCTTTGAACATCTTTTGCATATTGTATTTTGCATTTTTTATATGGCCACCTTGCATAACACAACTTGCATGCCTATGGTGCCAGCGTATTTATTCATAAGTTCCAAGCATACAAATTTTTGCTTGTCTTGTGAAGCTTGAAAAGTCATTTTTTTTGTGGAATCTTAATAAAGTTATCAAGAGGTATAAATTTGGTATGGTTGAGCAGGAAGCCCATTCCGAGGCATGAATTTACCCATAGCCACCTATGTGTGTGTGAGTGCATACCAGCCATATTGAGTGTATGTCTCTCACCTTTTAGGCCTTCTCACTCAGAGGACAACCATGAGTTTTGTTGCCTCAAAGTGAGTATGTGTTTTCTAGAAAAATAATCTAGATCTGATCCACAACAGGATGGACAAATGATCAAAGCTTGATTTGACTCTCCTTTTCCTTTTCCTTCTCTCCCTTTCATTCCTTTTTATCATTTTCACATGTGTGAACTCCTTTGTGCTAATGTTTGGTTTACCATGGGATCTTGATCCTGGGGGCTTTATCACCCCTGATGATTGTTGTTATCCCATCTTACCAGCATGGGTGCATTTGGATCCCTCTTGATATGCATGTTGGGCTACTTTAGTGTGAGTTTGAAGCAAGTTCATCCTCTCACTAAAGTGGGGGCTAAATGTGTCGCAGAAAAATGTATCTTTGGAAAAAAATTATGCTCATTTAGGTCTTTCTTATGGATGTTGGCATAGTTTTTCCTAGATTTAATGTTGTAATGTGGTCAACACATTCACATTAGGTCTTGGACCCTTGTGAATCGATAAGAATTCTATGATGTCTTGTAAAAGTGTTGTGAAGTGTTGTAACCCACTTTCACACTTTTCTAGGACCCTTTTATTATAATTCACCTAAATAGCCTCTTTTTATCACTTACCAAGCCTTATTTCAAAGTGTTGTAAAGAGTTGTAACAAACTTTCACACTTTTCTAGGCTTGTCATCAATAATTTGACCCTTTCTATGATTAAATGGCCCCTTAATGCACTTTCTGGCCCTACTTAAGTGTGTTTTAGAGAATAATCCCTTTAAACATCATTAAATACACTTTAATTTTTGACACCCAGTAAAATTTCCCTGGTGGGACCAAGTCGCCACCTAGGGTAGCTTAGTCCCATTAGGCAGAAAAATCAAAATAATTTTAAATTTCTGGTGGGATATTATTCTCTTAACCTTGAAATCGGCCTGTGATGTGTTATTTTCAGGAAATTTTGTAAAATCAAGTATAAATAAAGGGTTTTCCCCTCATTTTTCATCTTCTAATCTCCTAATTTTCTTAGTACCCTAATTTATCATTCTCAAGAATTCTAGGAATTATCAAGCATACATCCATTGGAGCATCTAATAAGGGTTTGGTGAGTTGTAGCATTGCATGTTTTTCATTCATCATTATCTTTCTATTTCATTTAATTTTCAAGGGTTTGATTACCAAACCGGGGTTCGACCAAGGAAAATTCACTAACCCTTAACCTTTTTTCCCCTCTTTGCATGTGTGTTTTGCAAGTCTTGTATGTAGATTTGTCAAAGAGAAAGGTGTTAAAAGGTGTCATAATTTCATCAAAGTCATTCAAATTCAACAAAGCCCTAAAAGAAGCTTGGAGATCACTTACAGCTTGAATTTTGCATATTAAGATCCAAACACTTGTCAAGAACATACGTACATATTGAAGGCTACAGATTCGTGTCCCAAAATTACTGAAAGCTGAAGGTGGACTAAGTCACCATTAGTGGTGAATTAGTCCCACTACCAGGCCTGAAAAATGATTTCTATATTTCTAAATACCCTTTTGGCTGAAACCTATTTCGACAAAACCTCCCCGAAATAGGACTAAGTCGCCCAACTTGGCGTAAGTGTCCTAGTTGGCTTCAACAACAAGTTCTATAGGATTCCAGAGCCTCTTTGCATCACTTTCTAGTTTCTAGGTGCACCTCTCCAGTCTCTTTCATTTCTATTATTGTTTGTTTGCATTCTTAGGTCATTTTTGCATATCACAATGTGTTTTCAAAAATCTTACATTTTTTAAAGTTTTGCATTAATAAACATCTTTATTAGTTTATTGTATTAGGACATTAAATTTAGACATATTTTATTTAGTTTTGAGTGGGGAGATTGCACATTTTGGCCTACCCCTCTCCTTTTAGGTGAAAAACCCTAGAAGTGTTAGAGAGAATTAGGGTGCCAAAATTGGTGTCCACATATATGAACATTTTGAAAATGTTGGAATAAAAATTCCATACTTTATCAATTCTAAATCATTGACCATAAAGCTTCATTAGTTGCACAATTCTTCCAACAAACCAAATACTCTGAATATTCCTTCCATCCAGTTCTTTTTGCTAAATGAGAATTAATCCTTTGATCAAGTTCTTCAAACTTCTTTGGTAATTGATGTATCCATTCATGTACTTTCAAAAAAAATTATTGTATATCTCATTGTTCACTTGCTTATCCTTATTGTAGTGTAGGAAAAAGTATCCCTTTTTCACACTTAATTTGGAATTAATTAAAATCAACTTAATTATGCCTTAATTTAGTGTTGTAATATGTATTTTACATATTCACATTAAGTTTAGGACCTTATTTATTAAAATGGACTTAATTATGTGTTATTTTAGTGTTCTAAGGTGTACCTTTACACTTTCACACTTATCTAGGGCCTCATTAATTGACTGAGCTTAATTTCCCTTAATTGGTCCCTTAAATTCAAATCTAAGCCTAATTAATTGCAATTTTCAA
Organism: Sequoia sempervirens; assembly: GCA_007258455.2. Classification (NCBI taxonomy): domain Eukaryota; kingdom Viridiplantae; phylum Streptophyta; class Pinopsida; order Cupressales; family Cupressaceae; genus Sequoia; species Sequoia sempervirens. The sequence goes on along the minus strand of VDFB02270651.1, from coordinate 394,043,429 downwards.
AAGGTAATACCTGACATTCATTAATTCCATAACATAACACTCATCCTTGAAGAATGTGTTTCCTAGGTAAGTGACCTAGGACCTAAATTTAAACTATTTTTTTGCTGTATTTTAATGGTTTCAAATCCATATTTAGATGTTGGCTTGTGATATTCAAATTTCAAGAATTAATGTTAGCATATGTATAAATAAGAGGCCACTTCTCTATGTTTCACCTAAGCAAGTTTTCATGAAATCAAGAGTACTCTCACAAGAGCATTATTGGAGAAATTCAAGAGAATTTGAAGGCATTCAAGGGAAGATTTATTGAAGATTATTGCAGCAATCAAGATCTTATCATCATGTCAAATTCTTCTTGCATCATGCATGTTGTTTGAGCAAATATTGGTGATGTAGAGTTCAAGATCTATTCAAGTATTCAAAGAAATTATTTTAAATCAAGTTTCATGATCAAGATTCGCATCCATTGAGGCCAATTCATGCTAGTTGCAGATTTTCATTCCAAGGTTTAATCAAAGGTTTGGTGAGTTGTAACATTGCATTGCTCATTCATCATTTCCTTCATACTATTTGATTTTATTTCAAAGTTTAAATACTCAAACGAGGTTTGACCAAGGAAAACCCCACATCATTAATTTTTTTTTGTCTCCTCTTGTGTTTGTATTTGTAGATTTTAGGTGGAAGATCCTTTGAAGAGAAAAAATGAAGAAAGTTGCAAATTTGCAAGGAAAGTTGTCATCTCATGGAAACTCTTCTACATGATTTATTTCTATTTGTATAATTGTGAAACTCGAGAATTTGGGAGTGTAGACATAGGAGAAGAGAACCCATAAAGTATTTTTATAAAGCCCTTGCCAGGACCCATTTGCCATAGGGAAAATGAGTCCTTAGTGAGCTTCAAAAAGGAACTTTTGGTGACTAGTACACAACATTTTCCCTGTCTCAGATCTACCTTTTGATTGCTGGTTCCAGTAGTTTTGAGTACAGTCTTTCATTTTCCCTTTCTAGCTTACATCTTGGAGTTTATTTGATAGTTTTGATATTTCTCCCCAAAGTTCTATTTAAGCTAGACCCCCGTCCTTGCATAAAAGGGAAATTTGTAGATTCATACCTTGATTTGACTCATCTTTTAGTTGTTAGTCATTTCATTGTTTGGATCTCATTTCTTGAATGAAATGGTGAGAAATAGGTCCATCATACCCCCTTACTTAGCAATCCATTTTTGGGGTCACATCCCTAACCTATTTTTCTATGTTTCACTTATTAATTATATAAATAAAAAACATTAAATATTAGTGAAATATTTATATTTGTTGGAAGATCATTCTCATATGCATTTGATGAAAACTTTCACAAAATCTTGCATGAGCCTATTTTCTTCCACTTTAGCTTATTATATGTTACTTGTGGGAGCCTCTCCTTCTAGAAATGTTCCATCACCAAGTCACCAATTTGAAATTCTTGCACCCTCCTATGTACATCAACATTTTCCTTATACTTAATGGCAATCTTTTCCAATATTCTTTTACTTCCTTTTGCAAGTTACATATATACTCCACAAAATCCTTCGCAATTGCACTCTTTCTTCCTAAATCTACACTATCTCTCAAATCATAAACTCCTCAAGAAGTATATCCATACACAATTTGAAATGGACTTCTTCCTACAGTTTGATTGATTGAATTGTTATATACAAACGTCAATGCCAAATCCTGTTGATTGGGTTTGTCACCTATCAAACACCTTAAAGAATTACTCAAACTCTAATTCACAATTTTGGTTTGACCATATATTCAAGGATACTATGATAAGATAAATCCCAGTTGCATTCCCATTTTCTTCCATAAATTATGTCAAAATGACCAAAAAATTTGGTGTCTTGATCTGAAATGATACTCTTTGGCAAGCCATGTAATCAAACTATCTCTTAGAAAAATAAAATAGCTATGTGAGAAAAATAATTACACTTTTGAAATGGTATTAAATGATCCATCTTGTGTTCATGGCAACCTCAAAACAAATTCCATACTAATTGTAACATGTACCCAATTTTTTCTCAACAATTTTCACCTAAGTTGTAACTCAGAAAGTGAATAACTCAAGTTTTCCAAAACAAGAGAAATTAATTTTTTCCTTCTTAATAACATAATTGCACATTGCATAAATAATTCCATATTTCATTGCATAAATGAAACAACATAACATAATCCCAAGTAAATGAAACTCATCATTTCAAATATAGATTATAATAGATTCATGATCATAAATTCAAATTCATAACTTACAAGAGTTCAAGGTCAATGTTTCCTCATTTGGATCACACTTCTTCTGTTTCACAAGCCTTGGATTCCATCTACAAGAGGGAGAGCATCACCCAAGTTCTTTTCCTCTGACCACAAAATTAGTGGTTCCCTACACACCTTCCTAACTGGAAGTAGTGTCCCCACACTTCGATGAATATTTTGGTATGGAAATCTCTAAAAATGCACATTTGAATATCTAGTGTTGTGTCCTACATAATTAGTATGACCATACAACTATGGATATCCTCCAACCATGTATGAAACTATTGAATAGATATGCAAACCCAGATCCAAGTGAATTGACAAAGTTTAAGGAATGAATTTTACACCTACTTTGGCCAAAGTTTTGATATATATAATTAGTCCACTTTCTAAGAAGTGGTGTCACAAGTTCACACACCCTTACTTGACTTGGAAATGCTACTGACCCGTGGTTAACTCTTCTCTTGTTTTTTCCCCAAGGTTATCAATCATAAACAAGATATCCTTCAAAAGTAATGACACATCAATGCCTAATTAATCGATCAAATAGGTTTGACTCAAAATCTCTTGAATACCTTGTTGCATACTTGTAACAATTTGGGATTGGCAACTACCTCTTATCCAAGTTATTTCTTTCTAAGATGGTAACCAACTTGACTAGTTATATTCTTCTAACTAAAGTACCCAAGTTACTCTTTTGTAGCATTTAGGGTCTAAGCAATTGCCTCTTACTCAAATCCTTAGTTTTAACCAAGGGAGTAAATTTTTTCTTATTTTATACACAATTAGTTAACACTAATGACACCATGTCACTGATTAGACACACCTGGTGTCAATCTAAAGAACTAACAATATGTCTACACATACAATAATTTAGTACATTAAGCTTGAATTGAAGATTACTTCTTTGTATTAAGTTTTAGAATCTTTGTTGTCATACCTAATATGGATCTGTTCTTCTAGGATGCCATAACCAATCTAGTAATTTATGACATTAAATATCATTTGATTTGAATCGATATTAAATCTCATCTTAATGTCTAATAACAAGTCAGCATAATAATCTGTTTAACTTTTGATAACTCAACTAAGAACCATTTGACTAATCTTTTAGATTCCTCACGGTTCCTTCCAAGTTATCCTTCACATAATTTATATAAGGTGAAATAAAAGAAAAATAGGTGGGGCGTTATGATAAAAGGGGTTCACCACAATGAATAAGACCTATTTCTCTAATTTCATTCAAGGAAATGAGACCCAAACAATGAAGTGACTATCAACCAAAAAGGTGAGTGAAATCAAGGTATGAATCAAAAAAATTCCTCTCTATGCAAGGATGGGGGTGAATGCTAAATAATACTTTGGGGAGAAAGATTATAATCATCAAGAAAACTCCAAAATGCAAGTTATAAAATACAAATGGAAAACATTCAAAACTATAGAAATAATAATCAAAAGGCAGATCTAGTTCAAGGGGGAAATAATGTGTACCTTTAACCAAAAGTCACCTTTTGAAGCTCACTAAGGACTCATTCACCCTATGGTGAATGGGTCCTAGCTAGTGTTCTTTGAAATTAGTTTATGGGTTCTCTTTTGCTATGTCTGCACTCCCATATTTTCTGATTTTCACTGTCGGACAATTGAAAATAAATTTTGTAGAAGAGTTTCCGTGAAATGAAAAAATTTCTTGTAACTTTGACAACTTTGCAACTTTCTTCAAATTTTCTCTTCAAAGGATCTTCCACTTAAAATCTGCAATCACACATCAAAGAGAGGAAAATGTTTTTTGTTAGGTGAATGGAGGCTTTCCTTGGTCAAACCTCATTTTGGTAATTAAACCTTGAAATGAAATAATGAATCATGAAGGAAGGAATGATGAATGAACAACAATGTCACAACTCACCAAACCTTATTTGAACCTTGGATTGTAGATATGGAATTAGCATGAATTGGCTTCAATGGATGTGGATCTTGATCATGAAACTTGATTTGAAACAATGTCCTTGAATGCTTGAATATATCTTGAACTCTACATCATCATATTAGCTCCAACAACATGCATGATGCAATAAATATTCGACATGACAAATGGAATCTTGATTGCTACAATAATCTTCTACAAAAATGCCTTTGAATGTCTTGAAAATGCTCTTGAATGGTCTCTTGATCATAAACTTGCTATTAGGACTTGAACACTTGAAAATATAGTTGAAACTAAATGAAATGACCTCTTATTTACACATATCTTAATATTAATTCCCAAAATTCAAATATCACAAGCCGATATTGAATTGTGGGTTTTAAATCATTAAAATACCACCAAAAACATAGTTTGAATTTAGGTCCTAGGTGCAAGTGAGGGCCTATTCACCCTATGGAAATGGTCCTAGGCCACTTTCCTAGGACACAGATTGCTCAATGTTAAACATTATGTTAAGAAACTTATGAATTTCAGGTTTTATCCCTCAAAAAAATTATTTAATTAGGCTTGGATTTGAATTAAAGGGTCCAATTAAGGAAAATTAACCTCAATTAATTAATAAATCCCTAGATTAATGTTAAAGTGTAAAGGTACACCTTACAACACCAAAAATAAGGCACAATTAAGTCCATTTTATTTAAAAGGGCTCTAAACTTAATGTGAATATGTAAAACATATTACAACAGTAAATTAAGGCATAATTAAGCTCATTTTAATATTAATTATTTCCAAATTAAGTGTGAAAAAGGGATAAATTTTCCTACACTACATAAGGTACCTATGTTTGTATGTACATAGACATTTATATATCATTTTCCTTCAATATTGCATATATATTCACATGTTTAAGTGCATGATAAGTTCATATCTAATCTAGAGAACATTTTCTACTTGATACATGTGTCTATCCTTTTGCACCTCAAAATCCCCTCGCATTATGGCTTGGGATTTTTCGAGAATGTAAAGTCCTCTTCTTAGATTTAAGTTACCATGAATAGGTAATATTATAGACTCTTCTTCAAAGTATAAGGTAATATCATTCAAAAGATAATGAGGACATATTTACTTCTAATATGTGTTCATACCCTCTTGTTGAAAGGAATATAAACTCATTCAATCATTATAAATAAAATACTATATTATTGGGATAATATCATATTTACCCTATTTAGCTTCTCTTTCTATGTTAATTTAACAAGTTGGTGGTTTGGATTTCACATAGCTTCTGAGAGAATTAACCTTCCAATATGGGTTTGATTTCTCTTGAATATATTCATAAATAATGCTTATAATTACATAATGCATCATAATCTAATAATGTAATTCATGATAACTATTTATTATGCTTGTTTGATTCCCTAATCCAATTTATCTCTTTCCATTTCTAGTTTAGCTCTATGCATATATAATCTAGCCATTTGTACATGTACTCAAATACTCTCTAATAGCAATAATTTGCACACAATGATAGCACAAGCAATTTTTGACAATAGTAAAACTTAGTTTCACAATTAAAATGAGAAAGATATATTGTAACCATGTCTAGATTAAAATAGATTGAATTGATTTTCTTGCAACTTACTGCTTCAATGTACTCAATGGCTTAGCCTACTACCTCTTCTATTCTCAACTCTCCTCTCTGCTATTGCTTCTCTTCTTTGCTTCAAATATGATAGCTACAACCACTTAGCAATGCACCACTAAAATAACAACCTTTCCTCTGAAACAACTAACTCTTCACTAACTCTTGAATACTCTATGCTATCAAAATTTCAAATATGTTGCTGCTTAGATAACAAGAACACACAATGAATTGAAAATGAACAACCAAATAGTGAGTTGCTCAGATCCTCTTGTATACTACAAATGACAAGAGGTCGATCCCTTAAAGAAAGCTATATTATGCTTATTTGTTTCCACCTCTCAGATTTCTTTGCCAACTATGGGAATTAGCTATGTAAAATTAGTTGTAAAATAACTTTCAAACCATTTCTATCTCCTTCCAAATTGACATAGCTAGTTGGGTGCAACTTTCATTCTTACTGGAAGCTTTAAACTATAGAAAAATTCCTTCCATTTTTCATGTTGGCATTCTAATCCAACTCAAACTCTGATTCCATCATTTCACCCAAGTTGTGGACTTGTAGATTATTAAAACTCATTATTTTACTTAGCCAAAATGTCACCTCATGTGGCTGGTAACATAGTTGATCCAACTGCATATCCTCAAGCCTCATTTGGTATTAATTTCTATTCAAATTTATTTAAAAAAAAGTCTTCTAAACCAAATAAATATTTCTCAAAATGCTACAACATACTTCGTTGGAATTTTGCTTGTCATTGATGAGATGGAGACTATTGGAAGAATTGTGAGGAGATTGTTGGAAGGATATGTGGCATATGATATAGATGTTGCAACTATGATGTTGGGGATATTTTTGGTGATACTACTATAGTGTTTTCATTGATGCCAAAATTACTATGGTGAAACATAGAAAAAGGGGTCCTAATGTCCCATTGTCTTAGAATAATTGGATCTAGGTTCCTTTCTCTAAAATTTCAATAGAAATAGAGATCACAAAGGGATAATATTAAATTTCAACCTTGAGGTTAGACAACCCTATTTTGGGATCTTGGATCTCATCTTTCTCATGACAAAAATGACTGAAATGCACTTTTGGGAGATGATTTAAAGTTCTTTAACAAAATAAATTGCATGATCTAACACTTTAAATGCATAGATCTATGTTGAACACCCAAAATATTGAGAGGGAGGGGGGGTGAATTAGTATTCCTAAAAACCATTTAATTACCAACCATCTAATTAGCATAGCATACTTAGCAATTAACAAAAATGAAAGCATAAAAACCCCATAACACATGCAACACATGAGCACCAAAATTTTTACGTGGAAAACCCAAGATGGGAAAAACCATTGTGAGGATTAGCTCACAATATAGTATGATCAGTCATAAAACATTACATAAAGCCTCACTACTAGGAGGACTCATTGTCCAAGTGAACTCATTGTTCATAGAAAAATTAAGATAAGCAAAGTGGCCACACAACCAAGATTTTAATTGATACAAATGCATCTATCATATGTTGAATTTGGTTCCTTTGAAGCTTAGGATTTTGATCCAAACCACTTTTCCTGATGCAAAACAAAAATATCTGCTTTGAATTTTACTCACATATCATTTTCTCAATCTTCTATAAAATTTTTATTTTCTAATTGCATTCGGATCACATCACTAACACACACATAGCTCCTTAATCTCAAAATAATCTTCTATATATACACATAATTATCAATACAAACACTAATTGGGTCGACCCAATTAGATGATGCCAACAGGAATGCAAAATATTCCTTGTTGGCACCCAATTCAAATTCAAATACCTTCATGCCACAAACCAGTGAGATATAGGTCAACATGGACCTATAATAGCTCCTTCTTACATTTGTGTCACAATTTTAATCTCCAAAACCTTTTACATATTTTAGGTCGGCTAGACATAGGACCTAAAATAGAATACTTCAATTGCTCATCACACAAAAAATATTTGGATCTCAAAATATCATGCTAGATAGAAATCTTAGCACATAGAGACTTGTAAACATCTCAAAACCATAAGGCCTAGTGCACACTTGCAAAGAAGTGTAGATAGAAAAGGCCATTTCCCATTACATAGAAAATTGGCAACATTCTACATACAAAACTTTTGGACCATATACAACTTTTGAACCATTCATCTTGGCCAATTGAAATTCTAGACTTAGGCGATGATATCATCCACAAACAACACATTGGAATCACAAAGATGGATTCGTACGTGTGATGAAATGTGAACCAATCTACGGAGGGAACTAGGAGCAAAAATTGTCACCGTAGACACATAGTAGAAGCGCTTAATTGTGAATCAATTCGACTAAGAAGAATATTCTTCATACCATTTTTGATATTCACCATGTAGTATTGACATCAATGACAACACATATCTTCTTCATTCTTTCAACAATCTCCCCCTTTGTCATTGATGGCAATCTGTGCCAAAACTTCTTCTCCACACATCTCCCCCCTTTGACATTAAGGGAAAAGGGTGCACACACACAAAAAACTTATATCAACCATATTTACAAATTGATTTGATTTGAAGTAATTGAATCCCCTTTAGAAACATTAACCAGAAGTTCCTAATACATCCACATATGTACAAACAGATCTGAAAAATATGAATGTTCAAACTAAAATGAAAATGGTCAACTTGAAGATGTTGTCCCAAGATTTTGTAGCATAGCTTTCCAAGAAGGCTTTCATTTTGAACCCAACTTCTTTTTACTATTGCAAGTAACTAGTGTAAAGTTTCAAGCTCCATCAAGGCATATTCTCCTTCTTCCATAGTGCTGGGTTTAAGATTTATCTGTGAAATCCTATCAGCACTAACTAGGGAACATAAAATAGGTGTGTTGTGATTGTACATAGTCCCTTAGCTTTCCAAGTTTCCTAATAATCTTTTCTTTCTGGGTCTACAAAGCAAGGAAATTGTCATGCAAATCTATTATAGTAGTCCAAGTATGATATTTTCTATCTAGTGCTAGATCATAGTCACTTGATGTTTTGGAAATCTTAGACTCAATCATGTCCATTTTAGCTTTTATACCCTGTATGGCTTCCAACCACACTATACAATATAAAATAAATGTTTTTGCCTCATCCTCATAGTCATGTACCTCTTTCAAGCATTCTTCAACCCTAGCATGGGTTGATGCAAATATTTTTTGTAAGCCTTGTTATAGCCTTTGATTCCATTTTATCTTTCAAACTAGAGGCATAACCCTTAAAAGAATCAACTAGCAATCTAAAGTTCTCCATAGAAGATAATGAAGTATTAATATTAGTACCTAGAGTGATCTCCTATAATATTTTTACTGCTTCTTCCATTAACTCTCATTACTCTTTTGGCATGTTTCAATACTTTCTTATCTTTTTGACACATTTAACACATCACTTAGATGCATTTTATGTTCAGGGGGCATCTTACTTAAGTGACTAGTAGATAATTGTAATAGCTATGAATAGACTTTCAGTTGGAACCATGTCTGATTGGGTAGTAGACTCCTTATAGGATCACCAAAGGATTTTCCAGAGTTCTTGGGTAACACTCTTAGATTTCTCATCTTCTTCATTCTTTCTAGAGTTAGCAACTTCTTTTCAGGAGGACTTATCCTTATCTTTGTCCTTGTCTTCCTCCTCGCTTTCATCATTTCCTTTTTCACCTTGCTCTCCTTCATTTTTGTCTTTCTCTTCTTCCTTTTCATCATTACTTTTACCTTTGTCTTCCTCATTTGTCTACATTTTCTCATTTTTTCTCCATGCTTATTACCTTGACTAGTGACATGTTCTGTATCTGTCAGAGAAACAAATATCTGAGGATGGTTTTGAACTATGTTTCCCAGAGAGATAGGAGTGTCAACCTTTGCAGTTTCTTCTCCATTGAAAGTATTTCTTTTTGTATCATGCATATCTTAATCATTTTATTGCATATGTTCTTCTCTATTTGTAAGAGTTATCTGGAATTTCATCTTCATCATCACTATTTTATTTTTCCAAAACATGTCCCTTGTTGGAAGAACAAATAGGAATCATTTCATACTTCTATGCTATCTTAGTAACCTTCTCTTCGGTCTCCTAAATTTTATCAATTTGATCCTAATCTTTACCCATGAGAATTGTTATCCTCTGCTTTGATTTGAATTATTTCCTACAAACTTGAGCTACTATGGCCTTATCAACTTGAGATAGGGGGAAACCAATATTCTCCACAACATTTGATCTGATATTTTCTTCTAACACATTGACTTCTTCTCTCTTTTCCAATAAAACTTTCCATACATTTCATTTGGAACCTTTATCCTTATATACTTCATATCAACTTCAACAGTGACAATATATTTGATGATAGCTGCAATTATGGTGACTTTGTTTTCCTCATTTTCATTATGATACATGACAATAGTTTCCTTCAACATCTTGTTATGCAAAATACCCTCAAATAGTGCATCCAATATCATTGGGATTGAAGGATTCTCCAGAGTATACTTCTTCCTTTTCTTCTTTTTCTTTGGATCACCAGATTTAGGCTTCTTTCCTTTGTTTTCTTTTACCTTGTGCATATGTACCCAAAAGGCTTTCTTTTCTTTCTCAATATTTTCTTCTTCAAAAGAGACAACTATCTCTATTCTTTGTTTCTTTGAAGTGATGTTGCATCTTTTCATAGTTAATGTTGATTCTTCATCTTCGTCTTCTTCTTCAGAGAGCACACTTATGTCCTTCTCTCTTTTATGTTTCCACTTCTTTCCTCTTTTTTCTCAAAGGAAGATGAGGAGGCTACCAGAGTAGCTTTTCTATTATTTGACTAAAATTCTTCTACCATCGGAGTAGTAGTCTATGTTTTCTTGGTGTTGCGAGGAGTAGAAACTAGTTTAGATGGTTGTTGAGTATTGGGTGAAATAGAGGAACCGGTTTTACCAGATCTTCTGGGTATAGAGGACTCAACAATTGTACTTGCTAATTCAACAACTCTTTTTCTTAATAACTATTTTTCTTCTACTATAATTCCTTGACTTTAGAAAATTTCATTCACTACTTTTGTCACTCTTTTCTTAATTGTAGGTTTTGACTATTCCATATGTACTTTCATCAATTTTTCTTCATAAGTATCATGTCTTTCTCAGTTAGGGTCCTTTAGGACTATTCAAAAAAAATTTAATAAGACCATCAACCTCAACTTCATTCATCTCATAGCCGATTGGGGAAATCCAGACTGTTCTAGGTTCCACAACTTCAACAATACAAAAAATAGTGGAAACTAAGAATGTGATATCATCTCGATATTTTTCCACTAAGGAGTGAGGGATTCTTTTTCCTTTCATACATTCTCTTCTGAAATACTACAAATAATGTAGTAAGTGCCTCTTCTCTAACCTTCAAGTCACCAAGATTGTGCAAATGTTCCAAAATTTGATGTGATACTAGTCTCCTTTAATTCCGTTTGACATTAATTTTTCTTGGAAGCTCTCTCAAAAAATAAAATAACAAAAAAACTACCAGAGAGCCAAACTTGAATGGATATTTCCTATCTTTGGTCTATTTCAAGTTGTCAAATATTTGTTGTAAAAGCAATTCACACAAATAATAGTCCTTAACCTTTTCCACCATCTCATAGGTAACATGGATTGTTGTAGTTGACACTGAATTTTCCCTATTGGTGTAATAAATTTTTTATCCTATGACCATTGCCGCATACCTTATTGCTAGGTTCTGAATAGTGTCCACCATGAGAGCCCTATGATTGAATGTGGCCCTAGTCAGCTCCATTAGATCTTTATTATTTATAGATTTTAATACTGGCATAGGTCCAGTAGCATAAATTCCTGTCACTTCCCTTATAAGCTCTTTTGATATCATGTTGGGCTTGTTTGTCCATAAGTAGTAGTCATGTACTCTACTCAATGCCATTCTTGCAAATTTATGAACATCATCATAGGTAAAATTTGGAAATATCTTCTAGATGTCTAGATTCTTTTCCATTAGGTTTTTATATTCAAGCTTGATCTGATGATCATCTCCAGTTAACTCCTTTATCCATGGGTCGATGAGTTTCACATGATTATATTCTTCCATTTTTCCATGAATGAAAGCCCTAGTGTCCTCTATAGGTAAAACCCTATTGGAATACTAAAAAATGCTTCAAGTGGGTCATCCTAAAATATCTTCATGGTGTACTTCTTGAATTTTGATTGAGGCTTTTCACTTACATTTACTAAAATAGGTGTAGCCATCTCTACAAAATTCAAATGCTTAAAAGAAATATTTTAAGGCAACAATACCTTTTCTTTGCTTGACTAAAATTAAGGTTTGAATGCATTGCTTCCCAAACTTTTGAATTTGCTTCAATTTGCTTCCAAAAGCATAAAATTAAGTGAATTACGCCAAGTTTAGAAAATTATAATCCAATATTTTTCCCTAATTCACATTCAATGCACTAATCAGTAAAGCTGAAAAAACTCTTCGCTGTGCAACAACAAACCCTTAGTTACTTTGCAAAGCTCCCCAAAAGTTTATTTTTCTCTAAAATTTCCTCCACAAGATCTTGACTATCAATCTCTACCTCATGTCTTCGTGCCGAGTAATGGCACCTTATATTGGCAATTGTTTTTTTAATTTTCTATAATTTCTCCCCCTAAGCCAATGCCTAGGTTTAGTTTTGGAGAGAATTATCTGCACTAGAGGGTGGTACATATTATTTTGTAGTTTTTGATTCTTTCTTGTTCTCAAGCTCTTCTTTATTCCTTTGGATCTTTCCCATTTCCTTCTTTACTTCTGTCGAATCAATCTTTGTGATAGGATTATTTTTGTTTTCAAGATTATTCTTTCTTATGCTTCAATAGAATCTAGCAACATGTCTAGATTTATTGCAATTGTGACATACAATATTCCTCTGAGAGTTACTCTTTTCATTCATTCTAGATTAGTATTGGTTAGCCTTGTGTCCAATTCCATGACAAGTATAACAATAACCGTTGAAAGATCGAAACATTTTGCTATTGGTGTAAGCATTCCTTATTTGATTTCTTCATTCACTTGCTCTATGCCCAAACTTCTTGCATATAAATTGACCAGTAAAGGATGAAATATTCTAACTTATTTTGCTTCTACATTCCAATGATTTATGACCAAACTTGTTGCAGAAATAACAAATACCATTGAAAGATGAGTACCTTTGAGCATTTGGTTGTTTGATAGGAGGTCTTCTTGCATTATTTCTTTGATTCTGGTACCTGCCATCGTTCTTCATATATTCAATCTTCTTAGGTTCATTGATCTTCTCTACTTTTGAACTTTGACCCATCTCAAGTCCCAAACCACTTTTATCTTTAGACACTTTTTGACTTGCAATTAGTTCATCAAGCATTGTAGAGCTTGTCTTTATGTGTAGACACTTAAAAATGTCTCAATGGATCACATTGGCTAACTAACATGTCATTTCATCCTCAAATCCATCCTCTTTTTGCTTGTTTAATTAAATAAGCCTAATTATTTAATTAAATGCCTCATTTTCACCTATTAATCTAGTTGACCTAATTGGGTTAATTCACCCCCTCTCACACTTACATTTCATCCAATTTAATTAAATAATGAAAATTATTTAATTTTAACCCTAAGTCCTCTTATTTAATTAAAAAACCTAAGCTATTTAATTAAATATCATATTTGCATCTCCTTTTCATTAAATAAATCAATAATTTAATGAATATCCTCACATTCCTCATCTTGCACATTCAAATTTAGTTTTAATTAAAACTAAATTGTTAATTTCCCTCTCATCCACTTGCATAGGGAATATTCCAAAGGAATATTCTCTTATTTTCCTCCAAATAAAAAGGTAATGATTGTGGATGCTAAATTTGCAAATGGCTAATATTCTAACATATATCATTAGCAACAAAGCAAATATTCAAATCCATATGAGATAATCCAACATGTTTTAAAATGAAAACAATCAAGATAACTAAAGCAAAAGCACATAAAAACATGATGCCAACTCTATCTCATATTGGATTGGAGCTTCTATGGAAAGAAGCCCTTTCCCAATCCTTGCTAAGCTCCATGATATGAAAATGATATGAAAATGCTATGAAGATGGAGTGGACAAAATCAGTTCTCAATTGAAGAGAGTGACTTTGCATAAGCTTTGTGGATGATTTGATGAAGGATGAAGCCTTCATTTATAGATTTTTAAGTTGGAAGAGAGCTCAAAATAGAGCAATGTGGGATAATGATTGGACCAATGAGATGATGCCACTTGTCACATTATGATAGGTTGAGGAATGTGCAAGTTTTGGCCAATGTGCCAAAGAGGGGGAGATTCAAATTTGAAGTTGTGAATTAAATGTTGAGAGGGGGACATGAAAGAGAGAAGTTATTGCAATGTTGGAAGGGACAAGTCAACTTGTCTTCATATTCATACTTGAGGGAATATTCCATTTTTATGCCAAGTTGAAAGAAAATAATGAATTTATAAATGAATTAAAATGATTTATTGGTGCAAGTGGGAAAAACTAGAGGATGTGATGGGTGGTTAGGTTAGGTTAATCAGGATTAGATTAGCTTAGGTGATGATTAGTTGATTTTGACCCATTTGACTTGAATATTTTGATTTATTTAAATGAAGAGAGAGAAATATGACTTTTGAGATTTAATTAAATAAAGTCTTGATTTATTTAATCAAAGAGGGAATGATAGGATTAAATTAAATAAAGTTAATTTATTCAATTTAAGTGGATAATCCTTAGAGATTAAATGAACCTGATTTGCCTAATGAATGCATTTAATGAGCTTGATTAATTTTATGAGTGGATGAACGTGAACTTGGTTTACTTGATGAATGAACCTAATTAAATGCATGATGCTAATTTTGCATGTCTACATTTTTCCCCTCTTTGAAACAATGTACTTGTTGCGTTGGTTCAAAGAATAAACTTTCCGCAAACAAAATTCAAAAATTTAATGATTTTTTTTGATGCCCCAGCGGAAAGAAGTACACTAGTACATTGCCCCGTCGAGAGATCAAGCGAAAAGATTCTATTTGAGGGTCGATCTCACGATAAAGAGGTTCAAAATGGATGGTTATGGATGATGATGCAAATGAGATGATTTTAAGATGCTTAGAATAACAAATCTATATTATCTTAAACAACTTAAATGATGATACGATGTGAGATGGATGAGATGGATGATGTGATATGCTATGATTATGCAATGGATGTTTTATGCAGATGCTTAGACTAACAGATCTATATTGTGACAATGATGCAAATGTAATGCATGTGAAATGATCATTATTTCCTATTATGTATGATATGAATGATATGTGGCATGCTGACAGTTTGTGGGTGTAGGATGGATGCATTAGTGATGTTATGTTAGTGCACAGAGAAGAAAGAAGAAATGAGATGATGACAAGAGGATCCAACAAGTCCATGATCTGACGAGACTTTATTAGAGATGATGATGATGATAGATGATGATTTGCTTATCAAGGATTGGATTTTTGAAAGGGATACTTACCTTATGTTTGATGGGTATGTGCAGGATCATGATGGGCCAAAAAGTGGCAATATGATGGGTATGTGGATAATGACTATTTTTTTACCAAAAATTCATGAAACAAAAAAGGTTTTTAAAGGAGATTCTCATATTTCCATTTATATAAATTATGCTTTACTTTGAATTTAATAAGTAATTATTATTCATTTTCTATTCAAATTATGACTAAAGTCCTAATTGATAGGCTGATTGAAAAACATCTATAGCTTTCAAATGGTATAACATTTTTTGAATCCAAAACATGTGTCACATTATATGCTTTGCATACTATATGATTAAAAAAAGAAAAAACTGAATTTCATGAAGTTTTGACCAAGTTAAGGTGGTCGACATACAAGTTTTTATATATTTTAAAAAGTTGTAATAAAAAATCATAATTAATTTTTTACTTGGAAAAAATTACAAAAAAATGCATCACATTGGGGCATGAGTCCTCTGCTTATATATAAAATATTATAAAAAAATATTATCATTTTATTATGGTTAGGGTGGTCAGACAAACACCCACTTCTTATTTTTTCCCTAAAAGTTAAGTACCACTACATTGAAATTTCAAATTTTCACCAAATAGATTTTTTTTTTTAAACAAACCTAGTAGTTGAAAAACTACATTCAATTTTCTATAGATTCTATTCTTACATATTTTTTAAATAATATAGATAGCTTATTCAATTTTTTACGTCAAGTTTCCTAACTCTGATTTTTCTAAATTTTTTGCCACTTAAGGGCTTTTTTTTTCCATGATGATTCTGCACATACCCTGATAACACACATAGGTACAATGCATCAAGGTATAAAGAACCAGGATGGTGTTGCACCTAGTGCGATGGAATTTGACTTGACAAACAGATAGGAGTATTCTTGTTCACACTTGACATATGAAAAACCTTGCTAGGGCGTACCTAACAAAGCAAGTATTTGCCAAGTTATATTACAAGAATGCCCAACAAGCATAGCAGACAAAAGATAATGATCATTGCCCCATTCCCATCTCTTTAAATCCTTCCTTCAAATATCACTGAGAGGTCCTTGGAATGAGCGCAATAAGATAAATCAAAAGAAAAAGATCAAGTATGCAAACAAGCCAATGCTCTTCAAACCTCTAGCCAAAGGAATTTGTTTTGATAGGATAAGAATCCAACTGATATCCAAAATGATGCCCATTTTCGGAATGATATATCCTAGGACATGCATTGTATAGGATGATGATGGTTTGATAAGTTGATTGATATGTTGTTGATATAAGGTTGATTGACATGTTTGTGAATGATCAAGAGTTTGATTTTGCGTTTAATGGTTTGTTGTTTTGATTTTGATTTTACGATTGAAGTTTGCTTTTGCTGATTGTTGTGATTGTTTATGTTTGTTTTGCCAAAGGATGAAGGTGACGATCAATTTATTATGGATGATTAATTATTGTGGGGGAAAGCGAGATGAGATGGATGGATTTTTTCAAATATTTGGATGTTTTTGCCATTTTGCAATGTTTTGAGGTTGTTTTTGGTATTTTCAATATTTTACAAATGTTCTGATTTTTGATTTTTTGAATGTTTTGGGGTTTTCTGAGATTTTATGGATGTTTTTGGATTTTGCATTTTTTGAATGTTTTTGGATTTTTGTGTCTCGGGGGCTGATCAGAGATTAGCCTTGTCTACGTTTAAGCTCAGAGAAGACGTAGTTCGGATGCCATGTTTTTGATGTTTTCTGTTTTTGACTTGTTTTTGGATTTTGATATGTTTTGAATGTTTTTAGATTTTCTGATGTTTTTGGATTTTTGCATGATTTTGATGATTTGGATATGGATATGTGTGATGATACCAATGCTCTATTTGGGGATTTTGCTGAAAACCAAGGTAAGGTTGATTGATTTGATTGGTGGATTGATGATGATAACATTGTTGAGGATGCACAACAATGCAAGGATAGTGTTAAGCAACACAAGGATTGAGATGTCGACCAGATTGATGATGATAACATTGTTGAGGATACACAACAATGCAAGGATAGTGTTAAACAACGCAAGGATATCCTGAGATGATGATTTTTGGATTGGATTTGATTGATCATGATTCTAAAGCTTGGTTTGAAACAAAAGATGTTTTGGATGATTTGATGTGACGTTGAAGGATGCGTTAGATATGACTGATATTGATTGTTTGGATTGATGTTCAATGAATGATGAAGATTGATAAGGAATGTCATCTTGTCAAAATATGCCATGGGCTAGTGATTTGGATTTTTCGCTCACAAGTGTTTTGACCAATTTGATTTCATGTTTTCCAATGTTCAGATCACCATATAAGTTGGAGGATATATGTCAAGATTTATTCCCGAAGCAAGATGTAAATATCTGCCCCCAATGTCTAGCAATGTATGGAATGTTATGGGTGGATGCTTGGATAGTTGTATGGACGGACGGATATGGTAAGCACGCAAAGGATGCCAAGGATTATCTTGCAATAAGATATGGTGTTTAGATAAAGAATGCTCATTTGGATAATTCTTCATGGCTCAGATAATGTTGGGTAGGATAGGATCAATGAAAACGGCCCATGTCAAGATGCTTACCATAAGCAAGTGTAAAGTGTGCACTAAATTTCATCAAGATCAAGATAATTTGGACTATGGATGAAAATGGATAAAGATGGATTGGATAAATGGTTCATGGATGAATGGATTTATTATGGATAAGATGGATGGAATGTTGGCTTTATTATGGATGGGACGAGATGATTTCATCTGAACTAGCGTACATCGATGCTCGATTCTACTCATGATGCCTATTTTCTAGGTTTTTGTCATGGTTTTTCCCAAAGTGCTGCCCATGCGGTTTTCACTAGAGGACGATTTTTTTTCTTTACTGTTTTCAATCCTTTTTCTGATTTTTTTTTTTGGATTTTCATATTTTTGAGTTTTTGGTTTTTCCTGAAAGATTCATACTGACCCCTCTGGTGGTGTTGATGTAGATGCTTTTTTTATAATGTGCCATTGGTATCCTGCCTGAAGAAGCTTCTTTGCTAAGATATGTGCACTTGAATGCAACTTTTGGGATTCTTGATCTACTTCATTGATATCGGGGTTAACTCTGTCTTTATGTGTACATTGTGATAGAGTGCTTTCAGAATCCTTATGATGAAGGGTCGTTGCCAACACATGGTCAATGTGATAATTCAATATCATGCGCGAAGGCATGGATGGAGTGTGTTTAGGGATAAAAGATGGATTGGTTGATAGCTTGGAATCTTTCACTCTCCGAACTTGGGAAGATGAGCAATGATGGGTGGATACGAAAGTGTGCGTGAAATTAGGACCAACTGTTTGATATACTTTGTACGTTGCTTGAAAAGCCTAATTTTGTGGACATCTTTGATGGATACTTTTCCCTTTTTTATTTTTCCCCATAGTTTCTTTGACTGATGGAGTTTGATAGGGATAATCTTTCTTTGTAATTTTTGGTACCCACTTGTATTTGATTTGTCCTTCATGCTTTGCTTCTTTTGCTTTGATAGTGTTCTTTGTACTTTAATTTAACACTTTCTTTTGATGTTGGTCCCAATTCGTGGATGGGGTGATGGGTGGATGAAGATTCATGATGTGGCTGGTTGTAGTATTGGCATTGGTTTCATCATAAGGATTCTTCATGCTCCCTATGTTGACATTTACACTAGATGAAGTTGCCCCCAGTATTATGGAAGTAGTACCTATATGCTTTGATTCTGCCTGTTCCAAGAGCTCTTGTTTAGAATGCATTCTCTGATAAATGACCACTGCAGATGATGTTATTTCGATTAGATGCTTTGCTAACTCTGGAATATCCTGTTCTATTTGACCGATTTCCTTGAGTGGATAATGTTGGATATACTCATCCCTTATGTCCTCAGTCTGAATTTGGGATATATATGATCCTGATGTTGACAACTCAGTTCGACTATAGGAATCGATAACCTACTCTTTTTGTGTAATAATATCAGGAGTAAAAGAATCTTGTTCTGAATGAAGATCATCTATGTGTCCATCCGCAAAAAGAATCTCATGGGTAGATGGAGGAGTATGTGAGCTACATGGATATGATAATCTTGCATAGATAGGAGAGTGTCCATTAGATTATTGTAGTATCTTGAAGATACAAATTCTTGATCTTGAATGATTTCAGAGTTTCTTTCATCATGCTTTGGATCAAGTTCTTGACATGAGTCAGTTTCAAAGGATGGATTGCTTACAAATGGTTCTTGGATATCTTCATTAGGCATGGGAAGTGGCTTAATATCCTCTTGATCTTTGAGTGGACTTGGATCAGGTGTCAAGTTGAAGATTCCTTCAATATTGGCAATCATGAGGTCGAAGGATGTCAATATGTCTTGGAAAGGACCATTGATAGACTTTGGTGAAAGACATTGATCATACTTTGGAATAAATTCCCTCTAACTCATAAGGCAATGTAGAGACATTTTCAACATGATCATTGGTCGATGCCTCATTGGATAAGGCGAAAACATCTTTATTGATGGATAGATCTTGATCATTGTTTTCAACAATTGTGGTGGAGGGATTTCCAATGTCTTCAACCATAGGATCAAGTGATGTTGGAATTTCTTTGATTGGATCATTGTTGGTTGGTGGAATTTGATCATGATTGAAAAGTGACTCTTGACATATGTTGATTTGATCATTGGATGAAGTAGAAATAGCTTCAAGGTGCTTAGTGATGGATTGATCTTGATCATTGCTTTCAACAATTGTGGTGGGGAGATTATCAATGCTATCACCAGTGGTTGAATGTTCACCGTTATCCCCAATAGTTATCATTTTTTTGTGTTTGTGCTTGTGTTTGTTAGGTAGCTTGAGAGGCTTGTTGCACTTGTTGAGCTTGTGTTGCTTGTTGTGTGGCTAGATATTGTTGGATGGCATTTTGGTAGGCCAGGTGAGCTTTTAGCACAATGTCATATTGTCTTGCTGCATTTGGTTTTGGTGGTAGTGGTGGTGGATTCAGAATTGTGTTGGATGTAGTGACAAGTCGTTGAGATATGTTTGGATTGATTGTGAAGGTTTGAGATACGATGGGTGTGATAGGGGTGGTTGGAGTGATCGAGGTGATAGGAATGGTCAGAATGACTGAGGTGATAGGTCCTTGGGAGACCACATTTTGATTTGTCAGGATTGATGTTGTCATTTGATTAAATACCATTTATTGGTGCGATGTCAATGGTATATTCAAATGATTTGATGTGATGGCTTGATTGGTGTTAGGTGGATTGATTTGGATGGAGTGATTAGTGCTAGGTAAAGGGGGAAGCCCTAAACCAAGGAATGATGTTGATATGGGTAATGGTGGTGAAGATGTCTCTTGGCACAATGACTCAACTATTTTGGTAAGTGTAGTAATTTGATCTCGCCAAATTTGATCTTGATTTAGATCTTGATTCCATTGATATAGTTGATTTGGTTTTTGTTCAAGAAGATTTGCGATACATACTTGTGGTTTTTGAATGGGATCATGGACAAATTGATTTTGGACAATGTTATGTTTTGGGATGATGTTCAGATTTGGCATTATAGGTTGAATTAACATTGTTTTGATTTAGGTAACTTTGATTTTGCATGGTGTCACCTTGTCTTGGATTCGTTAATATCTTGTTTGGACTTTGAGAAACATTTGTATGATTTGCAAACATATCTATCCCAAATGTTTCCAAGTTTGGATTCAAAATGTTCATGTTTGGTAAAGTTGTATTAGGTACATTCACATTTGGCATGTAGGGATTTGGTGGGATGATGTTGGTCGTTTGAAGACTCATGCATTGATTGTTTGGTGGAGAGACTTGTAATTTTGAACTTTGATTTAATTCTACCATCGGAAAAGGTGTTCCAAGATTTAGATTGGGTAGACTCGCATTTGTTGTACCATTGAGGTTTGTAGGAGATAATGATCCCATGAATGGATTGTATAAATGTGAGTTTTGAAAATAAATTGGCATTGTAAGGCTTTGATAGTTTGGTTGACTTGGATTACTCATGATGTATGGATCAAGTTTATATTCCATGTTCCTCTTGTGTTTTGACCTTGTCGTAAAAGTGACCTCTAAGGTGTTTAGGACCAATGATGAGATGAAGGATGAAAAGGGGGGAATGATACGAGTGTTGAACATTTAGGAACTTTGGATCAATGCTAGACTTAGGGTTTGATTTTTGATTGGTTTGATTTGGATAATGAACTTGTAAACCCTAAGATGTTATATGTGATATTTAGGATAAACTTGTTCAAAGGATCATTGCTAATTCAATTAAATTTATGAGAAATGATGCATTCCCCTACACCTAACTAAACAAGGTGATTTTGATTTTGATGATTTACCCAAGTCTAGAATGATGTTTCCAAAGCTCTAAATTTGTTTGTGGGATGAAGATGATAAATGTTTGGATGGATGAAGTGTTTGATTTTGATCCTAAATGAATCTAGGAAGGACTTGTTTACAAGACCAAGATAGTGAAGAACATGCTTTTCTCTAAGAGTAATTCAAAATCAAAAGACCAATGTTTGCATGAAAACCATATGACCAAAATATGCCAAGCACATATGTGGGGTCCAATTGATTTAATCTTTTCTTAATGGATTCTTTTTACCACAAACACACTCTTGATTAGATTTTGAATCTAGATGTCTAATGTCTCAACTTTCCCCTTATCCCACAAAGTGTACTATGCAGAAACCAAAGAAATTTGAGGCAAGAGTTACCTATTGTTGACCTTAGTAGGAGAAAATTGAGATGAAATCCAAATGCTTAGAAGCCTCTAAGGATACAAATCCCAAGGGCAAGCAATAACATGTGAATTTGTTCAAGGATATTTGCTTCTCCTAAAGGGTTTGAGATTTGATGCTCATGTTGAATGTTGGTTTTCCAATGTGTTCGATCAAGCAATGTGTTTTGATTTCAAGAACAATCACAACCCTATGGATATGAAAGACTATATGTGTTGAGTCCCCACTTGGACAAGTATAGCTATGCTTATCTTTAACGAATGGTTAGATGCTTGAACCCACTGGCTCCCCTCCATGACACTCACTTATACGGGGCATCCAAGCATCAACACCCATGAAACTACCATGGCATGTTTTCAATTTCTACTAAAGACCGTAAAAGTGTGGGGTGGCTTCAGAATGACCGTTATTGCACCAACAAATAGATCAAGGATTTTGGCTATTCTAGAACATGGGTTTTAATAAGGACTTTCCGTTTGTGGAGATTGACCCATACGGCGAGAGTCCCCTTTCGGATCCATCTCGTCAGAATCAACCGCGTGATATTGGTGTTTCTTCCAATACCCACATTTATATCCCAGCTAGAAATACTCTCAGGTTCAGAGTGTTACTGGTTGAGTCGTTCCCTTGGGTGAGTACTTTTTCCCCAAGGCAATCCCTCTAAGATAGACAAAAGTGAATAAACTTATTCATAGTTCGATTGACCCTTGTTTAGAAACAAAGGGAGAACACATGCAATAAGCTCACTCACACTCACACAATATTTTGTTCAATTTTAAACCCAAAACGAAGTGTGGAGGTGATGCTTTGTCTCAACCTAAGACCATCAAAAATACTTTTGATCCTCAAGATCGCCGTGAGGCGTGAGAGAAGCACATACACCTTTTTGAGGGCATTAGTTTGAGTAAGTAATCACAAAACAAAGTTGTACATGTTTGTTTTAAATCCACAAAGCAATGATTTTGATTCGTTTTAAAGCACCAAAATGAGATGTGAGACTTGCCTTGTTCAATTTGTTAACTTTAAACCAAATCTAGTCAATGTTGCCTAAAGTTCATTTTAACCCTTTCGCAATGAAAATTGAGAGCCTAGGTAATGTTCGTTTTAAAGCCAAAAACCAAAAATGAGTTAGCCTAAAACAAAAAATTAAGGCGTGCGACAGAAACTCAAAGCATTTAAAAACGCTTTTGGGTTTCAAGTTTGATTTCTCAAATCCTTAACTCCGATCTTGCCTTTGTTTTCACTCAACTCCAATGCTCGATTCCAATGTCAATTTCTCCTTTTACCTCATTTTCCTATAAAAAGAAAAGACAATCATGTGAGGATTAGAACATTAAATTCATTTTGATCACTAACTCCAAACAATAACATGATTTTAATTTTGAAAGAAGAAATGTTTTGGATGATCAAAAGTATTTATAAGTGGATCATGCTTTGATATTGATTGCATGGAGAAGGTACCACACTTGTTAGACCCATTCTCTCCCTTACCATAATCTACATCACTAGAGATATTGAGTCAATAAATCAATTACAAAGAATAAATTTCTCAAAAGCATCCTCATAATCTTGAAATAACCATAATAATGTGATAATCATAATCTCAAATGTGATAATCATCTCAAATGTGGGTTATCAAAATGATCATAATAAATGTGATAATATAACATTATGACATTTATTATAAGATTACTAAGTATATAATACGAGAGAATATTGAATTATGAGTGAGTAAAACTGCACTCAATCAAATCAAATCAATTGCTAAGAACCTTCATTAAAGACATCTATGATTAAAAGCTTGCCAACACATGTTGCTTTTAATTTCAATATTGTTAGTTGATATTCCATATGTCAAAGACAAAAGCCTATTGCCAACACCCAATCAGAAAAAATAAATATCAAAGCAAGTGAAAAAAGGAACGAGCATTTAATGACCATGACTTCAAAGCAACACTGGAAAGATCTTCTGCGAATGGCAATTAATGACAAAGACTCCAAATCAACACCTACAATATCTCTGCAAATAGCAATCAATGACAAAGACTCTCAATCAATACCTAAAAGATTTCTTGAAGATTTCTTAAAGCACGAGTAAAGAGAACATAACAAATGAAAATAATAAATGTGTTGCATCCTGGGATCTGCAAAAGAAAATCTAGCGCCATATGTATTCCTTCGAGAGCAAGAAATGGTATGCAGCTGAAGTAGATATGCATCACTTATGAGTGTCATAAATTTTGGTCACTGTTGCTGCCTAAAGAGATTAATAGGGTTCGCTGCCCAAGAAAATTTCTCTGTGAAACCATTATTCATTGCTAAGACCTCGCCTGCCTTATTGATCGGAAGAACCACCTTCGATGACTGCAAGCATTGCTTTGACCTGTTGACTGCGACTTCCCTGCCTTTCATGGTACATCAACATGCAAAATGTGGATGCATGGACAGGTCATATGAACTGTTTGACGTAATGCCTCAAAAAATGAGACCAGGCATGTGAACTTTTTTCTAGACTGCCTCAAAGAGGCGTGATCTCATAGAGTGCAGTAATTGCAGGATATGCAAAAAAAGGCTTTAGAAACTTTTGAGCAAATGCATTTGGCAGGCGTAAAAATCAAATGAAAAGGCTTTAGAAACTTTCAAGCTGATGCTATTAGCAGAAATAAAGTCAAATTCCACAACCTTTGCACAACTTCCTCCCAACACAGGTAAGATACGCATCAGATAAGTGCATACTTCCTATTATGTTCATGCGTTGTAGCACTTAGGTTTCAGAATTTGTAGATGCAGATTGGTAACTCCAAAACACAAAATTATTCATTGCTTCCTATTGAAACTATGGTTGATAAGGATAAAGGGCCTGAAAATGCAACTTGGGTAAGTTCCAAAGTATAATCTAATGTTGCGTACTCATTCAACGACAATGATGAAGAAGGGGTAGTGAAACAAAAACGCAAGGCCGAGGTAAATGGAGGAGAATATGTATTGGACAAAATTTTGAGAACAATATAAGGGGCACCGTGATAATGACTTCTCAACCCTCAAATTTCCAATAATGGCATTTCAAATCTCCAGGCGGTGGAAACAGTTGACCTTCTGTAGGGAAAAGTAATGGTGCATTTACAACGAGGGAAAATAAGTCAACATTTGGTCTGATTCTTGTCAGAGGGGAGAGTTGGAAGGATGGGTGGTAGATTTCAAAGAAGATTCATTATCAGATATTGAATGCTTCTGATGAGGGGATCAATAGACCCTTATCTTCCTTTAATGGACATTCCTGCAAGCAAGCAAAAGGAGATGTAAAGCCAAATTTTTTTATTTTGTTTTCTTTCTAACATTTACCACTTTCCAGCTGTGGAAAACTATAGTAACATAGTTATGTAAGTCAGAATAAAAATAGAACAAGTTTTTAGCGTGCATGCAAGTCAAACTACTTCTATAAATGTAAACACAATTCCACAGCAAATTTAGATTGTATCTCAGATATGTAATTGCATCAGATACAAAAGTATAAAGCAACCATGTATCAAAATAAAAAATAGATGTTAAGATTCAATCCCTCCTTCTAGCGCCATTATGTGGATGCTAAATCTGTAAATGGCTAATATTCTAACATATATCATTAGCAACAAAGCAAATATTCACATCCATATGAGATAATCCAACATGTTTTAAAATGAAAACAATCAAGATAACTAAAGCAAAAGTACATAAAAACATGATGCCAACTCTATCTCATATTGGATTGGTGCTTCTGTGGAAAGAAGCCCTTTCCTAATCCTTGCTAAGCTCCATGATATGAAAATGCTATGAAGATGGAGTGGAAAAAATCAGTTCTCAATTGAAGAGAGTGACTTTGCATAAGCTTTGTGGATGATTTGATGAAGGATGAAGCCTTCATTTATAGATTTTCAAGTTGGAAGAGAGCTCAAAATAGAGAAATGTGGGATAATGATTGGACCAATGAGATGATGCCACTTGTCACATTATGATAGGTTGAGGAATGTGCAAGTTTTGGCCAATGTGCCAAAGAGGGGGAGATTCAAATTTGAAATTGTGAATTAAATGTTGAGAGGGGGATATGAAAGAGAGGAGTTATTGCAATGTTGGAAGGGACAAGTCAACTTGTCTTCATATTCAAACTTGAGGGAATATTCCATTTTTATGCCAAGTTGAAAGAAAATAATGAATTTATAAATGAATTAAAATGATTTATTGGTGCAAGTGGGAAAAGCTAGAGGATGTGATGGGTGGTTAGGTTAGGTTAATCAGGATTAGATTAGCTTAGGTGATGATTAGTTGATTTTGACCCATTTGACTTGAATATTTTGATTTATTTAAATGAAGAGAGAGAAATATGAATTTGGAGATTTAATTAAATAAATTCTTGATTTATTTAATCAAAGAGGGAATGATAGGCTTAAATTAAATAAAGTTAATTTATTCAATTTAAGTGGATAATCCTTAGAGATTAAATGAACCTGATTTTCCTAATGAATGGATTTAGTGAACTTGATTAATTTTATGAGCGGATGAACGTGAACTTGGTTTACTTGATGAATGAACCTAATTAAATGCATGATGCTAATTTTACATGTCTACAATGATTACTCCAAACAAACTTTGAAACAACTTTTTAAAGTTGTTGCAAAGTGTGTTTACATGATTGTGAGCTGCCCTTGATCTTTTCTTGATCCATGTGATCTTTGATTCTCACCATTGATGAGAATATTTGATCCATGTTTCATCCTCCTTTAATTTGTGAGCATTGATAGATCAAATCAATCTCATCCATTGATTTTTCATTTGATCTCCATTAAATCAATTATTTAATGAATATCATATAATTCCCCTAATTTGCATAATTGAAAGTTTGTTTTAATTATCAAATTACTAATTCTTCCACTTGCAAGGGAATATTCCAAAGAATATTCTCTCCAATCATTTGAAAAAGTGATATTCTCACTTGGCTTCTTGAGCAAGCTAAACTTGCAACTTCTTGAGCAAGTTACCTTCTGACCTGTGTGTGCAAGTCAAAAGTGTTTTTGTTTGGAACAAAGGAGAACCCTTGATTAAATCTCATCTTGCATTCTCACCCGTTGATGAGAATCCATGATCCATGTCTCTTCTTCCTTTCATCCTTGATCACTGATTGATCTTTTTGATCTCAACCCTTCATTTCTCAGTTGCTTTGCTATAAATAGAACACTATTTAGAGATGTCCAAATGGATCCATCTTTTAATTACAAACTTATGCTATTGAATTCACTCACACTCACACTCATACTTTACTCACATTTAACATATTTTAGTTCATTTTTAATTGCATATTAACTTTAAGCTTCCATTAATGGATTCCATGATAACATAGATGCATACATTTAGCTTATTTATTAATTAGGATTTTAATCTTTCTAAGCTTGCATACATTTAGAGTAGATTTGCATACACCCATATCAATCATCTTAGAATAAATTGTGTTAAAATAGCTTGCATCATATTCATTTAGCTTTAAATCATGTTTTCATACACATCTATTAGTGGTTTCATTAGTTTTCTTCAATAAAACTTATCAAAACAAGCTCATTATCCAAGGGATTGGGAAAGGGTCGCCATTCCACATCAATGCGACACCATTCCCCCAATAAGATAAGTTTCAATATCTTAGATTAGAGGTTTTTAAAGCTTTCATGATTTAGAATGTTAGTTTTAATGACTTCTTTGTCTTTGTTTACAGTGAATGATCTTATTGGGATTAATGCTTAGTGGGTTAAATATGCCTCGAATTTTTATCTAGATCGGGTGTAGTTAACCTTCACTATGTCATTGGTCACATTTTGGCGCTAGAAGGAGGGTGAACTTTAATGTCTTGGGATTTTTTTGGAGAAATTTTGGGTTTAATCTCTTAAATGTATGATTTTCATTAATTTTTAATGAATTCTACATCACTAATCTTACAGAAAGGTTGTTGGGTTTTGAAGACACCATGTTTAGCTTTCGAAAAAAAATTACGATTTCAAAATTGAATAAGATTTTAGGAAGTTGTCATTATCTCAACTTGTTGTCTATGATTATTTTTGCTATTTTTTTTAAAAATATTTTGGGTTTAATCTCTTAAATGCATGATTTTCCTTAATTTTTAATGAATTCTACATGACTAATCTTGCAGAAAGGTTGTTGGGTTTTGAAGATCTCATGTGTAGCTTTCCAAAACATTTTATGATTTCAAAATTGATCAAGATTTGAGAAAGTTGTCATTATCTCAAGTTGTTTTCCATGATTAATTTTGCTGTTTTCCTTTTTAAATTGGGTTTAATCTCTTAAATACATGATTTTATTTAATTTTTAATGAATTATACATAACTAGTCTTGCAAAAAGGTTGCTAGGTTTTGAAGATCTCATGTTTAACTTTCCAAAAAAATTTATGATTTCAAAATTGATCAAGATTTGAGGAAGTTGTCATTATCTCAAGTTGTTGTCCATGATTAAGTTTTCTATTTTTTTTTTAATTTGGGTTTAATCTCTTAAATGCGTGATTTTCCTTAATTTTTAATGAATTCTATATGACTAATCTTGCAGAAAGGTTGCTAGGTTTTGAAGATCTCATGTTTAGCTTTCTAAGAAATTTTATGATTTCAAAATTGATCAATATTTGAGAAAGTTGTCATTATCTCAAGTTGTTATAATCTAGTTTACTAAAACTGTTTCTCAAACACTTGAAAGGATAAATTGAATTAGCTTTCAAATTTGGTTAAAATTGAACCAAACAACCTCACATTTACTTTAAATTTTGACATGTGCTTTAAATTTTTTATTTCATCTGATTTCTAACATGTCTCTAACTTCTTGTTTTGTTTTTTTGGGTTTTGCAGGTTTGGACAATACAACTAGAAGAAAATAAGCATACTATTATCATTTGAACTATAATTGTAACACGTGTTTCGACACTTTTGGGGAAATTATAACCCAGTTGTAATGCCTTTTTGTTTCATGCTTTAAGACCACACTAGTTTTCAATTGGGTCTTAAAAAGAACACTAAAATAGGACTAAAGTGGAACCCTCATTTCATCATTGTATTTTGGGTCTAAAATTGAATAAGGCAACTTAAAATTTATTTTGGTGCATAAAATGAATTCATCTTAGCTTTAGGGGTTAAAATTTATGAGTGTTTTTTGTGTTTTTATTTACAAATGTGTTATTGAATGTGTATGCAATTCTCTCGCATCACTCGACAATTTTGAGAAACAGAAACATTCATTAACACTTTGCAAAATTACCTACATCTTTCAATTTGGATTATAAATGAACCCCTTGCTAATATAGGGGAAAGGTGTGGTGTGTGTTCTCTCCTTGTTTCATGCAATTTGGGTTGATCAAACTACAAACGTACTTCCTTGCTATTGTTTATCTTTAGAGGGCCTACCTCCCCACTTCAAAAGGAGGGAACGACCCAAGTGGTAATGAGCCACAACCAACCTCTTCTAAACTGCTATAGAAATGTGTGGTTGTGATGAAAATTGTGATCAATGGGAAGTGATACATGATAGATCTCCCCTAGTATCTTTATGATGGTAAAAACCCTTGTTATAAGGGTTGGGAGACCTCTCAAGGGAGTTTATCATAGTATCCCCTGAACTGGAAGCCCTTATTATGAACCATTGTTTAGAATCCAAAATCCTTAATACTTGTTGGTGTAAGAACAGTCATTCTGAAGCCGCCCCACATTTGTTTTATTCATTGTTTAAATAAAAAAATTCTTAGGATATTAGGATCTTCAAGATTTTCAGATTTGGTGGTCTTGAGAAATGTGTGTCGTGGAGAGGAGCCAGTGTCACTAAATTTCTAATTGTTCACATTGTCTTAGTGTTTGGATAAATCTCAGTGGGGACTCAACAAGTATGGCCATTTCATCATAGGTGGTAAATGATTGTGGGTCAGTTTAATACTTTGCTTGGTTCCAAAAAATTATAAAACAAACATTCACGATCATCCTCAAAATTTCAAACCATTTGGTCTAAGTATGGATACATTTTGACAAAACCTTGATATTATTGCTTGTCCTAATAATTTATTCTTAGAGACTTCTAAATATTTTGGTTTCCATATCAATCCATATTTTCCAAACTTAACCTAAGCAACTATGGCTTGAATTTCATCCTATTCACAAAATGGACATTGTGAAATCTATGATGTTTTTGACATAGACATTTAGTTTGAAAACATAATCAAGACAAGTGTTTGTGGTAAAATTAAGTATTTAAACAAGATAAATTGACAAACTAAACTCCACATGACCATTTGGCTTCTGATCACTCTATTGAAACAACCAAACCTTACGCTTGCTATCATACAAGGAAAAAATTGCAAAATATTGAGTCCAAATTATATTGTCAAAATCAGTGGGTCCTATTTCCAAAATCATTTGAGGTCTATTTTACCACAATCATTAAGTCCTTATGGTTTGATCACTTTAGAGGCCTAGCATATTTCTCACTACCTTGGTCTTGCAAAACAAAGGTTCACTCTAGGTCAACATTGGGTCAAACATTTCATCTATCCTTTATCATATCTCATCCTTCATTTCACCAAACTTTTCAAATTTTTTGAACACATCAACACTCTTTGAATTAGACATCAATCAACCCAAACCCTAACTTAGCTTCTTTGTATGTGAAATGAATCCTTTTCCATGCACTTAGTTAAGCTAGTTATCATATTTGAACTAGTTTATCTTGAAGGTCACGAGTCTACCCTAAATATTTCCAAGTTCATAAATATCCTTTATCCAAACGTCAAAACATCCAGCTTCTATTCAAAAGTGTTGTCCCAAAACATTTGCAAACATCACTCCCCATATCATTCACCTTTTCATCTCCCATTTTCACCATTGCTCCAAAAAGACTTGGAGTGTCCCTTCTACCTAGATTTAAGTCAACTAGAGAGTTCAAACATTACGAATCTCAACATAAATATCCCATAGGCAACCCAAAATTTATGGTAAAGACATGATCACAACACAAGAGAATCATGGAGAAAACCAAAGTCACATTCACCTCAAGTGATCCCAATCCTCAAGAATTTGATCCAAGAAGTCAAGTTAGCCCATCACAAAAACCCTCGTCTCCATTAGGGCCATATGAGATAGAAGATGTTATGAACAACCCATTTGGAATTACTAAGGAAGAAATCATGAAATACAAACAAGAACATCAAGCCTTAGAAAATGTAGCTCCAATTTCCCCATCTTTTGTTGTGCAATCATTGACAGAAGGCTTGACTCCATCTATGTTTCAACCAACTCCATCCCTTGTGCCAAGTAAACCCTTAACATCTAGTCTTGCAACTTGGCTAGGAACCAACCTTGGTCTCACTTCATGTCTAGGAACAAACAAAACTTTGGGTATTCACAAAATGACCATTCCATTAACCACCAACCTTCCCCAATACACAAATTGGACACCAAAATTTGGAAAACCATTTACATTCCATGATGCCATAACAACCTTGACATTTCAAGTGCAACTATATTCATCCATCACCTCAAATACCACAAGTGTGCCTAGCTTAACACAGGGTAATGTGAACCAAGTACCTCAAGTAGGAAAATAGGGGAAAGTTAACACTCTCACTCAAAGTCAACCCTTGACAAGTGGTTCCAACAATCCTATTGACACATGGAAACAAGTGGTTACCCAAGCTATTCAAGTCAATCCACCATCCACATCAAACCCATCTATTATCAACCCAAATAAAAAGAACACCTTGGTTACGAATCCCATCAACCAAGGTAATACCTTCTAGTCACACCTCAAATACAACAAGGGAACCGCCTACCCATCTATCAAGGGAACCCTTTCAATCAATTAAAAGTTTTGAATGTTCCATTACCATTGCAATATGTAATGTCATCATCATCTTTCCCCACGGTCCCTCTCACCATGCAAAGTCAAATGGGACCTCAAACTTACATTCCTCCATCTCAATCCACCATCTTACAGGGAATTTTGAACCAAGGGAACCCCAAACCTCTCATGAACACCCACAATCCATCACAAATATCCTAACAATTGATCCTACATTGCAAGCACATGCCTTAGCTTTACAACAAGTAGAACAAGCTTATCAACAAGTCATCCAACAACAACAACATCAAGTAGCCTTAGTAGGATAACAAAAACATCAACCAACCTTATTAGCACAGTAACAACATCAAGTAGCCTTAGTAGCACAACAACAACAACAAGCCCAACAAGCAACCTTAGCAGCACAACAACAACAACAAGAAGCCTTAGTAGCACAACAACAACATCAAGCAGCCTTAGCAGCTCAACAACAACAACAAGAAGCCTTAGTAGCACAACAAAAAAAAACAACAAGTAGCCTTAGCAGCACAACAACAACAAGAAGCTCAACAAACCGCCTTAGTAGCGCAACAACAAAAAAAACAAAAACAACAACAACAACAATAGTTCAATAGAAAGTAGCCATAGCAGCCCAACAAGCCCAATAGTATGCCCAACAACAACAATTGATCACACAACAACAAGGTTCCTACTATAACCCTCAACAAAACATCATTAGTCCAAAAATGTTAGGAACATATAAACCCACACAATCATCATCTTATCCTACACCACCATATACACCATACAAAATCTCGTCATTTCAAAATCACGCATATGTAATATCCGAGAATTGTACCTAGGGGAAATTCCATATTTTGAAATTTATGCCTAGCATTTATGACACCTTCAGATATTAATGAAAAATTCCCATGGGTCAGAATTTCATGATTCTAACTCCATGTGGACAAGTGGGTGAGCAACAAAATCCTGGTAACACATTTTTTCAGAATATAGGCTTTGGACTAACGCGCGACATGCATACGTCTTTGTGGCATGCTAACATCCTATCTGTTTCCTGAGTTCAAAATGTGGAATTTGGAAAGTTAACCCCTGAGACACGTGTCCTAACGGTTACACTTTGAAAGTAATAGCTATTTCGCACCCTTGCAAGCATAAAAACCTCTTTCTACCTCTCATTTGAAGGTTGGAAGACATCACACTAGCTCTCTCTCCATTTTCCTTCAATTTTGAGACTCCTTCTCCTTTGATAGCAATGCACTCATAGGCAAAGCCATGCCAGACTGAGGCCCCCCCAGCAGTAGCAGTAGCTCTCAACCAAGAACTTAGTAGTGTGTCCTTGTGCTTCAGAGAGGGCCTTGGCCCATGGGTAACACACTCTCTCTCTCACTTTCCTTTTACATACATTTTTCTACTCTCTCATGGTGTAGGTTCTACTCCTGAGCGGGTATTTCTTTCACCACACACTTATCATGGTATGGGTTCTACTCCTGAGTGGGTATTACTTTCACCACATGCTTTGTTTACTCCTTTAGCATTCCTTTTCAACTTGGCTATCTATGGAGGTGGGAACACCAAAGTGGGGTCTGACTAAAGTAGACCCCTATACAGCCACCCAACAACTTTCTCCTTCGTCTTCTATGTGTAGGTTGTGAAAAGGATCTTGGAGTGAACATTTGAACGTACAGAAAAAGGTAAGCTTTCTCCAAGAATTTTTGCATTTACTTTGAAATTTGGTTTTCTAACTAGTTAAATAGTCCCGTACGGGCCATTCTTGAGATTTTAAGTAGGCTATTTCCATCCACTGAGTTCCTGAGTTCTCTGTTGCTCAAGATGCCAGCGCATCTTTTAGATGATAGTGTGCTACGCTGGCATCCTAGAACTACGCTGACATCTTCTAGCATAGAGCTCCCTCTTCTAGGGTAACAATCCTTTGGTTTGGCTCTCTCGCGTTCTCTGATAACTTTTCTCGAAGCATAACTAAGTCTTAATTCTTTATCGTTTTGTCAATTTTTTATTTTGAGGTGTATAAGGGCAATTCATTCCCTGGTGATCTGTTGAGAAAGGAGAGACCCATGTATAGCGAATCCCTCTTATATCACATTTTGGTGAACCCGACGTGAACCGTCAAAAATTTCTTTGTGATGGTGCACGTTCATGATAGTGGCTTTTCTGAGGAAGATTTTGATATATTGGAGGATGCTCTAGACGATTTCTTAGAAGCACTCTCCCCTATCCGTAAATCTCTCAAACAAGTCTCCTCTCGATAGGCTGAGGGATCTGTAAACATGATGGTAGTCATAGTGACTCCTCTGAGCCCTAAGAAACCCATCATCTACATGACCCTAGCCGACTCTTCTGTCTATGGAATTTCTTGTCATAACTACTCATTAGAATTGTACTCAAAGTTCGTGAAAGCTACATACTCTACATCTTATAATGTTGTTGGGCACACATATCCTACAAAGAGTAATAAACAAAACCTGAATCAACAACCTTCTATTCCTACTTCACAAGCTTTTGTCCCTACTTCCTTACCAGCTTCTTAACCAAGCCTTCCTCTGAAACCTAAGCCCACGGTCAAAGCACCAGGCAATTACGATCTTGTGGAGCAGCTTTGTGTTACTCTGGCTAAGATCTCACTTTGGGACTTGCTTTAGACTGCTCCAGTTTATCAAAAGATGCTTCAGGAAGCTTTACAAAAGATTCTCTTGCTTGCCTCTGCTAGGACCATGAATGTTAATGCGTTGTTGGCTCATATTTGTGCGGATTCACCAAATATGAAGTTCCACCCGCAAGAACTCTTGCCTCCGGATGTGCAGAAGCAAGTCACGCCTTTGATGATTATAGTCAATGTTAACAACACTAGTATTAGGCATATTGTCGTTGACACCAGTTCAGCTCTCAATGTTTGTGGTATGGACCTTCTACCTAAAATTAAAATTGATTCATCTTCTTTAGCAACTTACTCCTTGTACATTCATGGATTCAATAATGCTAGCCGCCAAGCTCTAGGTATGATAATACTTCCTTTGCAGCTAGGCCCTGTTACCTTACCCACGTTGGTTTATGTGATGCCCAACCCCTTACCATATAATCTCCTCTTAGGGAGACCTTGGATCCATGCTATGGGTGCGGTAACTTCTACTTTACACTGTTCCTTGAAATTTGTCACAAATAATCGAGTAGTTATAGTTAAAGCGGATCTGAAAGGTGTTCACCTTTATGAGTTGGCACCAGCCACCGTTTGTCATGCTTCGACTATATCTACCCTTAATAATTGTATTCCTTCTTTGACTGCCGATGCTATGGCATGTTCCTCATCATTACCCTTTGTGGAAGTTGTCCCTAGGGTGAGTGTCGGAAATGAAGAACCACCTAAAGTAGAAGATCCTAAACCTTCCTCATCAACTTCTCAAACAAATGCTTTCCTTGGAGATGATTGGGGTTCTTTGAATTTTTTTGAATTATTTATCACAGAGTATAAGGTGAATCCTTCTTGCGTGGACCTTCCATGTGCCCTTGACACAAAGGTGGATAATAATCCCGCAAAGGAGAAGAAGTGTAAGGTCCTATTTAGGAGATCACTCCTTCCTATGTTGAGGAAAAAAATCCTCCTTTTACAAAAGAAATTAACATTTGTGAGCCCGACAAGGAAAGCGGAAGTACCCCTATAGAAACATTTGATATTTGTTGGTGGAACGAAACACTTTATGTGGATCAACCACCTCTTGAAGTTTTGCAAACTCGCTATGGGTTTGGATATGAGCTCGCTTCTCGGTATGGCTATGGGAAGAAAGGCCTAGGGATATCGAGCAAGAAATTCAAGTACCCATCCATCTCAAGCCATGATGACACTATTTGGGACTAGGATGTTCTATTGAACAGTCTAAACAAAAGCCTTGGTGGTGTGTTAATATGATTTCAACCGAACCGTTAAACCTTGTTCACCCTGAGTTAATAGAGGGAAGGGAAAAATCCAAGAAAATCCCTCTTGATGCCTTCTCTTTAGATGAAGCGCTAGAGGAATTTCTAGGTGCTTATTCCCCATTGCCTTTGTATCATCACAAATGATGATTCCCATATTGTTTGCATAGCAAGGTGTATTTTAGAGAGTCTGCCTTGAGCATTGACGAGGAGGACCTTCTATCCAACACCAATGATGACATTACGATACCCCCTCATGAGGACCATAACTCCTTCCTTAAGGGGGACACTGTTGATATCTCCATGAGTCCTACATCCTCTTAAAAAGTGATCAAAATTGGGAAGTGTATTTCTTCGGAAGAAGCAAACAAACATGTTGATCTCTTATGTTCTCATCCTGACATCTTTGCTTGGACATATGAGGATATGCCCAGTATTGATGAATCTATAGTGGTTCATAATATCATCCTATGTCTTGATGCCAATCCAGTTAAGAAAAACCCTCAAAAAATAAATCCTAGGGTGGCATTGATGGTTAAGACTGAGATAGAGGAATTGCTGAAGGTAGGCTTTATCCGTCCTATTGATTATTCCTTTTGGATTTTGAATATAGTTGTCATAAGTGAGCCTGATGGTTGTATTCACATATGCATCAAATTTCAAGATCTTAACAAGTCTTCTCTTAAAGATGATTTTCTGCTGCCTAATATAGATATGATTGTTGACTCGACTGTAGGCCATGCATTACTTTCTTTCATGGATGGCTTCTCAGGTTATAATTAGATCTATATTAACTCAGACGATCAGTACAAGACAAATTTTACTACCCCGTGGGGTACTTTCTATTATGTGGTCATGCCCTTTGGGTTAAAGGATGTGGGAGCTACTTACCAGTGGGTGACGACCCTAATATTTCATGATTCTATTCACAAGATTTTAGAAGATTACATCGATGACATATTGGTGAAATCGGTAACCTACAAGGATTATCCCAAGAACCTTTGTCTTATCTTCGAAATACTTTGACTCTATAAAATGAGACTAAATCCCCTTAAGTGTGTCTTTGACGTTGATGCCGACAAGCTTCTGGGGTTTATAGTCTCTCATCGTGGGATCGAGGTTGACACCAAAAATATTGATGCCATCGTTAACATGCCTCCACCAAGGAATAATACTGAGTTGCAAAGTCTACAAGGGAAGATATAGGAAATTTATAGATTTATATCTCAGTTGGCTGATCGTACCCTTCCTTTCACTCACTTATTGAAAAAGGATGTTCATTTCATATGTGATGAGGAATGCCAAAGAGCCTTTGAGTCGATCAAAGCCTACTTGTCCAATTCTCCCATATTGATGCCGGATATGCAAGATAGACCCTTTCTGCTTTACTTGGTTATGTCTCTATATGCTTTGGCAACTCTTTTAGCTCAATATGATGACATTAGGAAGGAAAGAGCAGTCTACTACATTAGCTGTGTCCTGGTTGACTATGAAACCCATTATTCCTCCATGAAGAAGCAATGCCTTTCTCTCATCTTTTCCATGCAAAAGTTAAGGCACTATCTCCTCCATGCTGAAACACATGTCATAGTAAAAATGGATCTTTTAAGACATCTATTTTCCAACACTGATCTGACATGAAGGCTAGTGAAATGGGTTATGTTGCTTTTCGAGTTCGACATAAAGTTTGTTACTCAAAAATCAATAAAAGGTCAAGTGGTTGCAGATCAATTGGAAAATGCTCCCTCATCTAGCTCCTTTCTTGTCTTGGATTTGTTTCCTAATGAAAACATTTTTGTAATCAATCACAACCCTGAATGGAAAATGTATTTTGACAGATCAAGGTATCAAACTAGTTCTGGAGCATGCATGGTTCTAATATCCTCTGAAGGTAAACCAGTTGCGTTATCCTTTCGATTAGATTTCCCTTGTACCAATAACATCACTGAGTATGAAGCCCTTATAGCTGGTTTATGTGCCATGATTGTGCTAAACATCAAACATCTCCATATCCTAGGTGACTCTAAACTTATAGTGAACTAGATGACAAGAAATTATCAAGCCAAGCAAAGTAAGTTATCCTAGTACCAAGACCTTGCCTTGTCTTTGCTTAAATAGTTCTCTTCTTTCACAATAGATAATGTCCCTAGGAGAGAAAATAGACATGTTGATGCCATGGTGAGTGGAGCTTCCTTGGTACCTTCTAAAGAAGATAGGAAAGAATACCATTTCATGGTCTAGGTCTTGTGAACCCCTGCTATTCTTGAAAAACCTGAAGCTGAATTCCCTATATGTTCCCATGTGGACTTTGGGGAATGGTTTTTTGATATATATAACTATCTAAAGGTTGGACAATTCCTCGATGATGCGACAAAGAATGACTACATTCGTGTGAGGAAGCTTTCAGTTTGCTATGTTATCCTATTTGACATCCTTAATAGGAAGGCCTATAATGGCCTACTTCTTAGGTGTCTTACTAAAGTGGAGATACCCTTTGCCCTTAAGGAAGCCCATGCAGGCTTTGGGGGTGGAGATTTTGGTGGTAAATCCTTGGCACAAAGACTGATACACATGGGATACTATTGGAAAATGATGGAACAAGATTCCTTTGACTTTGTCAAAAATTTCCCTCAGTGTCAGCAACATAGTCATCTCATTCATGCACTTTCCCGAGTTACAAAATCAAACTTCCCCTTGGTCATTCTCTAAGTGGGGGTTGAATATTATTGGAAAGATATCACCCCCCTCTTCCAAGGGACATGCCCTTATCATTACCACTACTGATTACTTCATGAAGTGGGTTGAGGCTGTCCCGCTCCGATCCATGAATGCAGAAGCTATCTGTCATTTCCTTATGAATAACATCATTTCTCGATTCGGACTGCCCACTATGCTTGTTTTTGACAATGGTACACCATCTAAAAAAAAGGAAGTGAAATAGTTCTTCTAGAAATTCCACATCTAACATAAGTTTTCCACACTGTACTATTCACAATCTAATGGTCAAGTGGAAGCGTCTAATAAAACTCTTGAACTTCTCCTTAAAATAGTTAACAAACATGGTAAAGATTGTCACATTCAAATGACGTACGGTTTATGGGACTATCGCACGAGTGTTCTTACGACTATAGGAACAATGCCCTATAACCTCATGTATCGTGCTAAAGCTATCATGCCTTTGAAGTTGGAGATTCCATCTCTACGAGTTTCTCTCAAAGGGAAAATTGATAATGAGACCTATTGAGTTAACCATTTACATTAGCTAGAGATGCTCGATGAATGCTATTTACAAGCCCTCGAACATCTTAAAGATTATCAAAGGTGGTTATCTAGACAATACAATCAAAGTGTACTCCCTAGAACCTTTAAAATAGGAGATTTAGTTCTCTGTGAAAACTAGAGAAATGTAAATGCGCTGCTTGACCAGAGAGGAAAATTCAGCCCTAACTGGTCAGGCCCTTACATTGTGATTTATGTATATGGTTTAGGTTTTAATGGATTATCATCTATGGACATAACACCTTTAAAAGAACTTGTTAATGCAATGCATCTTCGTCGATACTACACGTAGTGTTCTATGTGTCACCTATGTGGTGCTCTCTCCACGAGAAGTGTAGTAGTACTACATATGTTGACATTATTCATTAAATGAAAATTTTTGTGTTATGAATGACTACGTTCATGTGTATGAGTGTGTCCATTAGATCATTATTGTATTTAATTAACATACAGTCATGTCTGTTTACTAAATCATATTAGCATCTAATGTAAGCAGACATCCACATGAAAATATAACATCCATAGCATAAACATATGCGAAGAAATAAAAAATGTACACATCCAAGTAAGCAACACCATGAAATCAGAATCGATGTATCCATATATATATATACACAATGTATGTATCCAATGTCATATACATGTATTGGGCCACTACTACAAAAAATGAGTGGCTACTGAATATATGTCTATATAAAAAGATCTACAGGTATATATGAATGTATATATATCTCTCTACAAAAAATAATATGCACAAAAATGATGATGATCACTGTGGCGTGTGGCTCTCAGAGCCCTTTGGCTCTGGTAGATGCTCTAGAAGTTGGGGGAGAGGCTAGATGGTGGTTATGGAGCGTGAGCAATGCAAACATGATGCAGACATGGCCACCCACATCCCTCTGATCTCCCCATGAAGAGAGGATATCGTTAGCTCTTCGTGCCACAACTGATGACACAGTCGCTGAACATCTATCGAGATCACAGCCATCGGCTACCCTCTGAGGTCATTGAGACAACTTTGGAGGGCATCATGTAGTTGGTAGGAAGCATCAACCCTCCTCATTTTTGTATCTCACTTGACAAGCACCATCCATAACTCCCCCAACAGCTAGTTGCGTTGCCCCCGGGTAGCTGTCAACTCCGTAGTGAGATGGAAAATCTCTACATGTCGCTCCTTGTATGCAGTCTGCAGGCATACAACTGACTCAAAGCTAGGGGCATGATGTCCCATAGACACTGGCCGATATGCCTTGAGGACTAATCCCTGAATCTACATAGCAGGGGCAACCTCTGAAGTACACTAAGCCATGAGCCCAGTCCATCCCTGTGCATCCTCTGTAACCACATAGAAAGAAAAAGGTATCAGTATCATATGGCATGTATGGATACATATGTATCATAAAACTAAAAGTATAAAACACAAATAATTAATCATGTATACCTAGGTCCCCTGACTGCTATGTCGGGTCAGGGTGAGGATCGGTGCTAGGACCTGCACCGCAGCTAAAGTAGAAAATGTTGGTGCTGAAGAGATGGGGGTAGCTGGTGGAGGATCTGACCTCCTCCACCACCTTAGCCTTGGTACTGTCACCTCCTCCTTCTCCTCCCTATCCTACTGCCAGCCTCTCCTCCAGTCCTACGATGGTGGAGCTGGTAAGTCCCCCTGTGGACCAGGGTCCCCTCTCTGTGCACCCTCAACAAACACAAGAGTAGGACGATGCCTCTCCCAACACCGTGTGAAGTCTGTTGCCACCCTAACATTGACCATTGTCGATATAGGCAGTAGATCATGGTCGGGATCATCATCATCGGATGTGAAAATATCTATAATAGTGGGGTGAGGGTGGTCCCCAACCCTTGCCGCACTCCTATGGGCCCTGGTATAGTTCGGTATGTTTGCTGGTATAGTCTATGGTTGACCCTACTACTACATGACCTAAATCTAGTAGTAGGGTACAATAACAAAATCCCTACACCTGATCAAAAAATGATCTCACTGCAAGTTCCTCATGTACCTGCCATCATCTACCCACCTAAAAAATTGATAGGGTCTCCATCAAACCCCATCTTCCATAAGGGTATCAAACTGCAACTGCTAAAACTATAGGTCTCTGAACCTCCACTAGCCCGTCATGTCATACTAGTGGGTCATGGGAACCTGATACAATAGTCATTGGGTAAAATTGACTGGCCAAGTGCACATGATGTGGGTGAAGGAAAACACCTACAAAAGTGTGCATGCTATGAGGCTACGGTACTCATAGTGGACGTAATGACCTAGATCCTAGTAGAGGTGGTTGAGCATGTTGCGCCCCTCAGAAAAGATGGTCTTGTGATCCACCATCTATCTGATAGTATGGAAGAGGCCACCATGCAAGTACGAGCCTCGTCCATCAATCGTGATCTAGAAGGAAATGGTCATGACCATAACCTGACGAATCAACGATGTTGTGGTCCTCGCATGGTCATACCAATGTGTATAGATATGACCCTTGTTGTTGCCATCGTTTGTCCTCCCTATGTAGTAAAGGATGCCCACTAATCATTGCCATGTAGATCATGTGTTGTCGAGGGCCACCCACTATTTGTAAATGGGTTGCCTAAGGATCTGATAGACATCCTCGAGAGTAACAATCATCTCTCTACATGGTAGCTGGAATAATAACGTTGTGGCATCCCACTGTTCCATGAGGGTCATCAACATCCGCTCATGATATCTCATCTCTGGCATGGTGAACACATGCCAGAGACCGAACCACTCTAAGAGTGTGACCTCATCCTCGGATAAGCTACCCCTCTGCT
This sequence comes from Sequoia sempervirens, assembly GCA_007258455.2. Classification (NCBI taxonomy): domain Eukaryota; kingdom Viridiplantae; phylum Streptophyta; class Pinopsida; order Cupressales; family Cupressaceae; genus Sequoia; species Sequoia sempervirens. The sequence continues at coordinate 394,001,358 of VDFB02270651.1, read as the reverse complement.
TGCAAACAAGCCAAAATGCTCACCCTCTAGGATGCTCTAGAGTCTCCAGCTACTCCTGCCAGAAGTAACAAAAAAATTTTCATCAAAACATCAGCATTTTGCATCAAAACATGAAAAAAAATTAAGACTTATGCGTGCCACATAGACGTCTACATACCATGCATACGTCTCCTAACTGCCACAATCACCTCAAAGACGACAACATGTCTCTGAGACGATAGCACACATAGGAGACTACAATACTTATTGAGGACGACAGCGCAGGTTTTGGATGTAGGGGAAAAAAAAAGATGCTTGCGCACCTTGCCAGCGGGAAAATCCTAAAAAAATTCATAAAAAATCACATAAAATGAGAGTTTGTGGCCTACCTGGTCCACCTCGTGACCCTCGTGATGGAGCTACTAAAATTTTGAGGATTTTTCTGTTTTCCCCATGGGCTTAGTCTCCATTTTAAACCCTTGTCCCCATGAATGGGTAGGGTTTTATTTGCAAAGGTATTTAAACATTATAATTGCAAGTTTACCTGCTCCATTAGTCACCGATCTCTTAATTCATCTCTTGAGCCTCATTGCAGATCAATTTACTAGCCCTGTTAGCTCGAAGCACTAGTCATCAACTATTCCATTGACTTTAGCCTTTTCCCTAAGTTGGGTTTAAAATTTTCCCAAGTGACTTAAGCCTAAGTCATTCACCGTCGAGGGTCATGTTGTCGTTGGCTTAACTGAGTCCTTTCTATTAAATTCTAACATTGTACGGAGTGCAAGTTTCAAGATTCGAGGATCTAGGATGAGATCTAGGCCATACCCTGCCAACCCGTGAACAATAAATGCCAGCATGTTAAAAGCAACGAGGCTGGTGAAATAAGGACATGTGTCCTTGTATGATTGTGGGACCTAGTCCCCACCACCATGCCTACCATCTGACGCCTTCAAAAAATGGTCGATATCAGATCTTGGGAGTGATCTTCACCATTCCCCACTGGCTCACTGGGAAAAGGTGAGTGTTAGTTAAGACTAGTGAGATCAATGAGATCTCGAAATCTATCCTGATCTATTCAGTTTGTGCGAGGGGTGGAGCCCACTGATAGAGAATATCGTCAGAAATGGTTGAACACCATTGGCCGAGGACACATCAGTGAAGCACCATTGGACTTCAATGAGGGTCAAACTAATGCCAGCCACTTGATTTTCCATCCAAGCAAAAGATCAATGGCTTATATTCAAAGCTGATAAATGACACGTGATAGTTGTTTTACTCTGTAACCATCACACATTAATGGTCAAATTTTTGTAGGACTGATCAAATTGATCTTTGTGCATGTGAAGATTTAATTAAAGACAATCATGAACTACAATTGTCAAACTTTCATGCACTTGCAAATAAAAAGATGATAATACGCTTGCCAGTGAATTTCCCACTTCACGCGTGTGATTTTTCTGATGAAGTATCAGTAATCGATAGCATCATTTCAATCAATAAATAGAAGTGAATGAGTTTCCATTCTTTTCATAGTAGCTAGACAGTTAAGTCCTCAGACTGTAGCAAATATTGGAGATTGAAGAGTGTGCTTGTGATTGCAAGATGAGTAGGTTTGATTCAGCATCGATTCCAATATGTAGGTCTGCTAGACTTCAGTCTCAGAGGCCTTGTGATGATGATCTTGGACAAAAATAGAGAACTCATGAGGACATTAAGGAAAGAGAACCTTCACCAGTAATGGTTAGATGTGCCCACAAATTAAAGGACCAAACTGGGAGCTCGAAGGAGAAGGAGATAAGAGGACACGAAGCTACCGGGTCTTCCATTCGAACCTGGCAAAAGCTTCGATATGGCCATGGTTCATTCAATTGACAAAATTCTCCAATCAACCTTAAAAACAACCCATATGACACTGAGACTGAAACCGATTCTAGTTACCATCCATATCTAGTGACCATGGGCCGAGCTTTGTCATTTGAGATGGGAGTGCTTTTTATTCCTCCTTTGGTAGTTAGAACCTTGAGCAGAAAAGAGGTTGCGACGAATGAGGACAAGGTCGAGGAGGGTGTTGAGGTCTATTCCCTGACTCTTGCTGCTACTCGGAGTGGTCATGTGTACTAGGGTGGGTGTGTGGTTGGAAAAGGGTCGACTGGCGTGTGAGTTGGAGGAAGGTGATAAATAAATCTTTTGTGTTGATAAATGATTTTTGGGCTATTGTTTTCTCCTTTTTCTTGCGTGGCATATTTTTGGAATGTTGAAGGGCGAATGTGTGCCCTCGTGGTGGTGGTATTGGTACCTTTGTAGGCATGGCAGGGAGGGGGATTTTGGTGGGACTTTGCTTCCTCTTGGCAGCTATGTTGGTTTTGGCTTTTCCCCATGTCTAACAGAATTGTCATGTGGGGATTTTGCAAAATGTAGTCGAAATGAGAAGTGAAATGAAAATTTTGTATCTAAGTTGCATTTGAGATGGTGGCTTGTTTGGCTCCCTTGTCATATAAAAGGGAATTCAAAGCTCATTTGCTAGGGGATGAAAATTTTGGTTAGGTTTTGAGTCGGGGGTACATGGGTAGAATGATAGGAATAGAATAGATAGTCTGTTTTGAGCTTTTGGAAGAACATATGCAAATTATCTTAAATTGTTATGCAAATATGACTGATAAACATGAATAAATGTATAATTCTGATATATTTTCTCTCCTTATGTGAATTTGTGTGAATTTTGAATGAAATGTTAACAATATTTTCATTCTTCTTTGAACATGTGTTCGAATGTATGTCTTTGTTTCTGCTTTGATTCAAGCAATCAATTAAATGCTTAAATGGAGTCTTAGATTTACAATTATTCGCAGGGGATTTGATAAGTAGTTATGTATCAGAAAGAGTGAGTTCCATGATGCAAAGTTGTTATGGGAGTAGTCCATCCCATCAAATTTTAAATTCCTTTCTATGTTACTGGTTCTTGTGTATGTGACTCTAATGCCCAATGTAACAAGGCACTGGTCTATTCCTTAATGATTCACCTAAAGGGTTAATCAAATAATTGTCTGATGACCGACCTAAATTTAGGATTTAAATTCATTTTAAAATTCATTAATCTCAAAGCATGTATATGTCAATTATCATGTAGAATTCCCTTTGTTTTGATGAATGGGTAAGCAATTTACTTAAAGATAAGCCAATCTTGTAGTAATTGTAACATAATTATCCTTCATTCAAACTAATATGGGAAAATGATGTGTTTTATAAAACATATTCTCAAATGAACACAATAGGAACACCCTCCTTGGCCCCACAGAGCCTAAAGTGTAGAAGATCTCTGTCATTGACTAGATCTTGTTAGTTAGCTAGTCGTTTCAGGAGTCTTGAACCTAGGAGTTGGCTATCCCTTTGAGATTCCTTAGGTGCATTGGAAAACAACCAACACCTCTGTGATGCTCCAACGTAGTTGCTCTAGCCTTGGCTCCTTGTACTCTCTCCTGCTAGGCATTTTGCTGACTTTTCTCTTACAAAAGTCAACAATTTGCTCATAGTGAATAGTGAAAATGACCCTTCTAGGGGCCCACCTAGGTATATATAGGCCCCCTAGGGCCCATTTTTCCTAGGACTTGTGGCTTCCTAGTTTCTCTTGAATTTTCCCCACTAAGTTGGGGGAAACCTCAGGAAGGGACATAAGGTAGTCTATTGATCATATTTTTCTTTCGAGTTGATGAATTTTTTCTTAATCATTCCTCTCTCCATGGTAGCTTTCTTTTGATTTTTTGACCTAAAAATTGAGTTTTGTAGGTTAGAACCTTCAACGGTTTTTGGTGACCACTCGGATGCTATTTATTGAAGTTGGACGCTGGGGACACTTTCAGTTCTAGTTAGCTCGGCTACAATAGCTGCTATGGTCTGTCTTTGTTGACATGCAAATCTGTAAAACTCAAAAATTTGGATGAAATTTTTTCTTTTCTCCTTTAGTGAGGCTGATTTTTTCAAAATTGAGCCGACTAAAGTTGGGCAAAATGTAATATCACACAATTGCACCTAGGGGCAACTCCATATTTTGACATTTATGCATAGCATTTATGGCACCTTGAGATATTAATGACAAAATCCCATGGGTCAGAATTTCATGATTCTGACTCCATGTGGACAAGTGGCTGAGCAACAGAAGCTTGCCAATGCATTTTCTAAGAATATAGGCTTTGGACGAATGCGTGGTGTGCAGACATGTGTGCAACGCACTAGCATCATATCCATTTTCCAAGTTCAAAATGCGAAATATGGAAAGTTAACCCATGAGATACATGTCCTGGTGGTTACACTCTGAAAGTAACAACTCTTTGCTACCCTTGCAAGCATAAAAACTTCTTTCTACCTCTTATTTGAAGGTTGGAAGACATCACACTAGCTCTCTCTCCATTTTTCTTCAACTTTGAGACTACTCCTTTGATAGTAGTGCACTCATAGGTGAAGAGATGCTAGACTGAGGTCACCCCAGTAGTAGTAGCTCTCAAGAAAGCACTCAATAGTGTGTCTGTGTGCTCCGGAGAGGGCCTTGGCCCGTGGGTAATGCTCTCTCTCTCACTTTCCTTTTACATACATTCATCTACTCTCTCGTGGTGTGGGTTCTACTCCTGAGTGGGTATTACTTTCACCACATGCTTATCGTGGTGTGGGCTCTACTCCTGAGCGGGTATTGCTTTCACCACACGCTTTGTTTACTCCTTTAGCATTCCTTTTCAACTTGGTTTTCTGTGGAGGTGGGAACACCAAAGCGGGGTTTGACTGAGGTAGGCCCTTATACAACCACCCAAAAACTTTCTCCTTGGTATTTTGTGTGTAGGTCGTGAAAAGGATCTTGGAGTGAAGATTTCAATGCCCCCAAAAAAGTAAGCTTTCTCCAAGCATCTTTGCATTTACTTCAACATTTGGTTTTCTGATTAGTTGAATAGTCCTACATAGACCATTCTTGAGCTTGTAAGTAGTATTTGTTTCTGTCCACTGAGTTCTTGAGTTCTCTATTGCTCAAGATGTCAGCACATCTTTTAGATGACATCACGTCGTGCTGGCATCCTAGAACTGCGGTGACATCTTTTTTCCAAGAGCTCCCTCTTCTGGGACATGAATCCTTTGATCTTGCTCTCACAAGATCTCTGATAACTTTTCTTGAAGCATAATTGATTCTTAATTCTTTATCATTTTTCCAATCTATTATTCTGCGGTGTATAAGGGAAATTAATCCCCTAGTGATCTATCAATAAAAGAGAGACCCATGTGTAGTGAATCCCTCTTCTATCACAACATATAACCCATCTATCATCCCAAGATATGTTCCTCCACCAAACTCACAAGACGATCTAGCATCACAACTTAAAGCGTTGTCACAAGAAATGCAGGATTTTCAGATGGGAAAGAAAAAGAAGCCTCATACACAAAATCTATGTCCATATCCATTTGATCAAAACATCATAGAATTTTATTGATTTTCAATGAATTTAAGTGCAATAATGCAAGCTAAATGAGCTTTTCACTAATAAAAATTTTGAAACCGTAGAATGCAAATTAACCAATGCAAAATGCAATGGAAAGTTAATGAAAGTTAAATCTAAGATGTAAATGCACTCCAAATCAAAATTATGATGTTCTATATGTAGTTTCACCAAAATGAAATGGTGAAAATAGTGTTGGAGTAACTCTCTTTCACTTTTACGATTTTGGACCTAAAAGGAGAGAGACAATTTTCTACCTTTCACTCAAGAACAAACCCTTGAGATTTCAATGCAAAGGAGATTGAAATATGGAAAATGGAAGGCTCTAGGGATTGAATAATGTCTAATGAGGAGTTCACCACCAATTGTAAACTTGGAAAAGACAATGTTGGAAAACATAGTGTGATATGCAAGAAAATGCTAAATGATCTAAAAAGCTAAACAAACTGTAATGAAAAGTTGTAAAATTGAAAGTATGCACTTGGGAAACTGAAGAAGGTAGTATGGAGGTCTGGATCATTGAAAATTATATTGTTGAAGGTGATTGGGACTCATACGCTAGGCTGGACGAACCAATCTAGTTTTTGGGAAAATGCACAAGAGCAAATTTCAGCCAAAAGGGCATCTAGATCTGCAATAATCCTGATCAAGCCTGTACAGTGGGACTCATTTTCCAATAGTGGCGAATCAGTCTAGTTTTTATTTTCTATAAATTTTAGAGTGAATTATGTGCCTCTCGGTCTGCTTTGTTCTTTTTGACTAGTTTTTGGATCTGAAACTGGAAAATAGCACATGTAGGTCTTCTCCAAGCTTCTCTAAGGCTTGATGACAACTTTAGGGATTTTGAAAACTTGAAATTTTTTCTCCAACTTTGCTTCTTGGAAAATCATCAACCTAGCTTTGAAAATCACACACAAGAAGAGGGAAAAATGTTGTGGGGGTTAGTTAATAGGGCTTTTCCTTGGTCAAACCCCTTGTTGGTAATTAAACATTGAAATAGAATGAAATATGGAAATGAATGAACAAAAGGAAATGTTGCAACTCACCTAAACCTCACAATTAAATGCTACAATAATTATTGAAATGGCTACAATGGATGTGGTTCTTGACTCTAGCTTGAATGAGATGTATCTTGCTTGAAATGCTTACTTGGATTATGAACTCTACATCACAAATGTTAGCACAATAACAAACATGAAGAATAAAATATTTTATATGATGATTGATGCTTGAAGATGAACTTGAATTCTTGAAAAAATTTCCTTGAAATTCCTTGAATGGTCTTGTGAATGTTCAAAGATCTCTTGTGAACTCTTGAATGCTTGTAAAATTTTCTAGGTGTTGAATATGAGTGAAAGAACCTTGAATTTATACTTAAATATGCAAGAATTCTTAAAATTACAACACTATAAGAAGACATTAGATCTAGAAATGTGTGAAACCTACATTGAGGCCAAAAAGACCTAGGTGGGATTCATTCTCCCAAGGTGGCAAATGAGTCCTAGACACTAAATGGCGCAGAGGCACCTAATCAAATTGTGCAATTTTAGTCTAACATTGAGTTTTTATGTTGTTGAGTCTAAATGTGATGTAATAAGGTCTTAATAAAACATTCTCAATGTGTTTAGCGTCATTTGTCATCAATCTTACAAATGTTGTAAATCTTTCAAAATGTTGTCAATGTTGAAAATTATCAAATTGCAAAACTGCAAGAAATGGAATATGAAGAGTCACTTTGTAAAGGGAAGGGTTTTGGAAGTTGGAAACTCAAAGGGAAGTTGGAAAAATGATGTAATATATTTAAATTGGCCTTGATAAGGTGATATCAAGGTGGGGGGCTTGTATTTTGAAGAGAACTTAATACAAAACCCTTTTTTTTTTTTAAATTCCAATGTTTTTTGTTGTTTCAAAACATTGTACATTTTTGCACGAAATTTTTATGATATCTATTTTATTTTAATGGATGAATAATTGAACTATATTTCTATTTCTTTTTTTTCTCATTGAATTTCATTTAATTTTGAGTATTTTATCACCATTTTACTTCAGACAGGTTTGCAGAATTAGGCCTTTGGGATAACATAGTAGCAAGTTTTTGAGGGATATGTTCCAAAGTAACCCAAAATTAATTTAAGATATGTTATAGAAGGGATTAATGGGTATATAAATGAATTTTAATATTGTGGGTGTGAGTTGTCTTCTGAAAATTATGTCAAAATTACTTTATTTGCTGCTCTCATCAAAACATAGTGGAAGATTGTGAGAAAAGTCATTTGTTTGAAGTGTTAGTGTTTTGGTCTTGAAAAGTTCATTGAGTTTGTGTTATTTTGGAGTCGCATAACCTATACATCACTAAATATGGTCCATACAATCCAAGAACACCTAAATTATGATTGGTTATTGATTGGTGGCGGGATTATCCTCAAAAAGATGCAATAAATGAGGCTTGCAGATCCAAAATAGGGCCAATTAAAGCATAAGAAAGCCAAATTATTAATGAAAATCCTAGAGGAATGTGAAAGTGTGTTGTAAAACTTTACAACAATCCAAATAAGGCAATATTAAGATTAATTATGATTAAAATTATGTTTATTATGCTTAATTAATTGATAAAATCTAGAAAAGTGTGAAAGTGTGTTACAACACTTCACAACACTTTTCCAAGGCACCATTAAAATTCCATTAGTTCACAAGGTCCAAAGACCTAATGTGAATGTGGTATCCATATTACAACACTAAATCAAGGCAACATTAAGCCAAAATTCACAAGGAGGACCCAAACGAGTGCAAAAAATGTTAAAGGACCCCTTTTTGGACACTACAATATTGTACCCAAATATGTCAAACAATCTCAATATGATCGATGGATTGATGGTAAATTTTCTACATGTTAAATTTTTTTCCAATTGGAACTATATTGTTAGCTGTTGATTTTCTAGAAAACTACGCTCTTTCTCCACAAGAGGAAATCCAATCTCAATATTATAATTCAACATAGGTATATTTGTTCATATTGTATATAGACATGTGGATGATAGTACAAAAGATAAAAGAATTGTTTTGAGAGAGTACCATTTTTATGTGAGTGATAATTGATTACACTCATTAGAGATGTTCAATATTGTTTTAATATATTTTATTAAAAATTAAAAGAAAGAGAAATTCAAATGAGAGAACATCTCATATGGTTAGATAGCTGTACGAGATAGTTCAAGAATACTAGAATGTTTTATTGGTTATGTAGAGCTCATAAGGAAAATAATATCCAACACATGTGGAGTTTTTCTGAAGCTGGACATGGTAAAGGAGAACATGATGGAGCAAGTGCATGTGTGAAAAGAGCTCCTGCTACAGAGAACCTAAAATTTGAGAGTGCAAAAAAATTTAGACATGCATGCAAAATTGCAGATTAGTACAATACAAAATTATATATAGGAACAAGTGAAAAATCAATAATTCGATGCTTCTTTTAGTTATTTGAAGAAGAGAATAGTCTTACTCAACAAGATTGTGAAACAATTAATGTATCAACAAAATTGAATTCATTAAAAGAGTTTGAATGCAAACATGTGGACAATATTGACAAGGGGATCTTGCATGTTTTTGTCAATTTTGTATTGCAGGTGATTGGAAGGAGTGAAAAAATACAAAATGGGCCGAAAAATGGCAACAAAGAGCCTTAACACCTACATCAACTCATGATCAAAATGGAACAACAATTGAAGAAGATAATCAAGTGCTTGCATTAGATGATTATGATCATGATTCAAACCAGGCTGTATAAGAAGTTATTAAATTGAATTCAATATTTTATTGCATTATTTTTAATATATATAATTTTATATGTACATGCATGTTTATATGTGAATTATATGTCACTCTTTATTGAATTAAATATTTTTTGTAGGGCATGTGCATGTTGTTGTTGCACCTAAGGGGAATGAAGAGGAGACAAAGTATTGGCTGGCTAGATGTGTTGAGAGAAAACATAAGTTGGTACATCCTAGAGTGGATGATAACAAATTTGAGTATCCAATTGGATTTTTGGTTGTTGTTGGCATCTGGCTATAAAAATATCTAATAAGAAGGAATGGTTTTCTTGCATTTGAAGACTATGAAAGACACAAGAAGATTATACATTACTCACATTTGATTTTAGCAACCACTATAAAAATAGTTATATATCAAGGGAGGCCTACTAATAAAGTGTTATGGACACTTTCAATGGATGAGCATGAGACATTCATAAACACATTACAAAAAAGAGAGGATGTAGATGGTACAATAGAATAAATAAATATAGGTAAGTATATAGTTGTATATATTTAATTGATAATCTATATATATAGTTAAAAATTTCTCACATAACTTAGAGTCAAGGCTCATGTATATCTCCCCTTAATCCATATTCTTATGTTAGTCTTAATCCATTTCCTATTTAAATGCACCAAGATGGTTCCCAAAAAGGGGGCTTAAGTGGCCACTTTTTTTCTTCTGAAATTAGGAAATACTGACCTTGGACGTGAAATTGCGGATAGTTACACTCAAAATTTTGAGATGGAACAAAAACAAGGATCAAAGTTCTTCGAGTCTACTTTCTAAAATACTAATTTATTTTGAAAATGGTTGAGATTAAGGGGTTAAAAAGAGGGACATACAAAAATTGGTGTTGTTTTTGTCAAAAAAACATAACATAGCAACTCTTGTATGACCCTAGCATGGTGAACTTTTTTGTAGTATTTTTAAAATCGCTACAATAACAAGTTAGCTAATAGTATCTAGTTGATGCACAATTTTTTTGATAATTTTTTAATGAATATTTTATTTTTTACTAATTTTCTAAGTGGGCACTTGAAAAGCAGAATTTTGGCCGTGCTCCCCCTACAAATTTTGGAAAGTAATTGATTTTTTAATTTTTTTTTTGTTAAATTTGTAGAATGGAGTCTAGTTTCTAAAAATGTAATTTATTTGAAATTTTGATGTACGGTTAATTTATAACAAAAAAACACCAAACACTACTTTTGTAAAAAAAAAAGACATACAAACAAATAAATTATGGATGAAAGAGGCTTGTTGAAAGTGAAAAATTTTTGTTCATTGGATAGCTAGAGAGAACCTAACATTACCCATGTTAGATTTTGTCGATATTGAACTGAGGTCACAAATGTGGCTTGGTAGTGAGCAGGTTAATTGTCTATGTGAAAAATTGTAGAATTGCAAAACATCTTTGGTCATTGGGAATGCCCTCCAAGCCTTTGGGTTTGTATTCCAAGGAAAATAACTTTCACTTTTTTTTTTTTTTTTTTATGTGAAATAACGCGAGTACATTATATCTCACTCACGCTATGAGTTTTCAAACTTTTTTTAAAAAGTGGCAACAAAATTGCTACCCAACTTCATGCACCCGCTAATCATTTTTTGTTTTAGGTCTCCCAAAACTAGATGCATTACAAAAAAGAGAGGATGTATATATTACAATGGAATTTGAACAAACACATGTAAGTATATACTTTTATACATTTACTTGATAGTCAAAATATAAAGCTAAATAATTATTGTCACATAGAACTGCACCCTACTAAACAAGAGTTAATTGTTCTAATGACACAATGGAAGCAATCTTGAGGTTGTGGGACCTTACACAAATGAGATTGAATCTCTGAAGAAGGCCGAATTTCTCTTCTAAGCTAAGTGCAATTGTTCTGGTCTAACCTAGCACAATGAAAACCCTAGTACTACTCTATTCTAATAGATGAAAGAGAAAAGGGATGGAAAGAGACAAAATGTAAAAGAAAGTGACGCTCTAAGATAGAATGTGTTTCTTCTTTACTTTAAATTGCACAAAATATCAAAAAATAAACTAAAACATGCATTCAAACATGAAGGTAAGAGATTTTTACTCAACATGTAAGAAAGATCTATGATAATAGTGAGATTTTATTGATATGAGGTATAAAAGATGAACTTTACAATGGTAGAATGCAAATGCAGGGTCTGCAAAAGAAAACTATGAGAAGAGCCTAGAAGAAGAACCCCCAAAAAATATATAAATGTTGCCTTTATAGTTCAGGCATAACTGAGATGAACCACAACTAACCTTAACCCATCTAGGGTTAACAAATCTAATCAAGAAGCATGATATTTACTCAAAAATTTGTGCCTCAAACAAGCATGGTGTGAAAGAAAGAAGCCTTTGTAAAAATGTGACTAGGGAACAAATCAAAGTGCAAAGTAAAAAAGATACAATGAATGATCATGGGCACCCATACCTGCTATGAGAAAACGTGGCAAAAGGAGCTTGGAGAAGAACACACCTAGGCGCCATCCATCAAGGAGCTTGCGACATAGCAGTAGATTAAAGGTTGAAAGCCAAAACCTGAAAATTTGATACTTCACCAAATTTTCAAAGAAAATAATGAAAATGAGAAGGGAGAAGAGAGGAAACCACAATGGATTGAAGAAGACTTTAGAGGTTAGACCTCAGACCATCAGATCGAAGGTCTACCACTTACCACAATAATGAGTAAGTAGTAATGGAGAAACCCGACTCCTGAAGCTTGAAACTCAACAAAACCAAATTTTGGGTTCAAGACATCAATGAGAATAAAATATGGAAGGAGAAGGTCAAAGATGAGGACGTGTAAGCGATAACATTAGACCTTTGAGGATAGGGTGTTAGACTATCAAGTGATGGTCAATGAAAGGAGCAAAAGAAGGTAAAGGGGAAGGTTGAAGGCTGACCCCCAAAAGATGATAGAAGAGTGCAAAATGAAGGAAGAGAGAGATCAATAAAGGGTAATGGGTAAGGCCGAAGGACAAAACCCAAAAGACTTAGAAGAAAATAGGGAAAGGAAGGAGAGATGGAGAAATGAAGAAGGCATGTAAGGAAGAAGGTAAGTGAAAGCTCAAAAACCTAAAAATTTGGGACTTAGACAAGTTTGGAACACTTCAAGGGGAAAACATGCAAGATGACTCATGGAAGATCACTCAGATCGGTTATCAATGATGGATCATCAAAGGGGGGCATGAAATGACAACATTTTGGTGATTTTTGCGGGATGATTGTTTGCTAACCATGGAGTCCAGAGGCCTTATCAATCCATTGGGTATGGGTTCATGAGGGTAAAACTTCAACAAGTAGGCCTTCTTAAAGAAAAAAAAACATGTGCAGTTGCACTCAGTGGAAAGCATGGAAAATAGGAACATACATTCCCTTAAGGAGAATACAGGGTGTGCAAATTCACTTCATAGAAAGAAAAATATTTACAATATATACATGAAAACTCAAAACTTATCAGAAATAAGGTTTGAGATGAATCCCATTGACTGAGATTGGAAGAACCTCACCATCCAACTTGGAAATATTGAATGCATTGGCCTCCTTGTAATTGGTGATGATGTATGGACCACTCCACATGGCATCAAACTTAGAATGTCTTCCATCCTTGGCTCTATCAACATCCCATTTCAACACTAGATCTCCCTCTTGGAATGTCCTATGGACCACCTTCTTGTCAGAATTCCTTTTGACCTGTGCTTGATGTGTTTTTGTGACTTACATAGATTTGTTCCTTGTCTTTTCTAGCTCCAAGAGCTCAGCCAACCTTACTGTCATAACATCATTTTCTTCTAACTCCACTTGATGTGCCAACTCAAGGGAAGAAAACTCCAATGATAATGGAAACCTTTCCTCCCTTCCATAAATCAGTATGAAATGAGAATTACCAATTTCTCTTTAGGGAGTAATTCTATTAGCCCAAAGGGGCGTCTTCAACTTTGTATGCTAGACTCTTTAGTTGTCTTCAATGGTCCTTTTGATAGTTATGATCAATTTTTTGTTTGAAGAATCAACCAAGCCATTACCCTAAGGGTAGTAATTAGATTAGGTCTTCAAGTAAATTCCATGCTTCATTGCCCAATCAAGGATCTGAGCACTAGTAAATTCCTTCGAATTATCTAAAATAATGGTAGGAGTGCCAAATCTTGTAACAATTCCATCAAGGAATTCTAGAACTGAAGCATTATTGGCATCCTTCAAAGTAACTACCTCTATCCACCTTGTAAAGTAGTTTGTATTCGTCAAAATCTATTTATGACCAACACTTGATGGTGGATTTATCATGCCAATGAAATCCAAACCCCACTGTGTAAATGGCTGATCAACTTGAATGGGGTGAAGAGGGAGGGAAACCAACCTTTTCTTTCCAGAAAAGAAAGCACAATTTTTACAATTTCTCACCCATTTGTGAGTATCATTGAACAAAGTTGGCCAATAATAACTAGCCCTCATAATATTTGCAACAGTAGTCTTTGCAAAAAAATGGCCACCTAGAGAGCCATCATGGAATTCATTAAGCAATTTGTTGACTTGATCTGCCTCTATGCATCTTAATAAGAATCTATTGAAATCCTTTTTGAAGAGTACGCCATCCACTACGACATAGGGAATGGAATATAACATGAAATGTATCCTTTTGGCCCTATCTAAAATTGTAGGATATCAAACTTCCTGTAAAAAGGTAGCCATATCATGCATCCAACTGCCTTGTATGCTTGCATTTGGTGCTTGTTATTCTTGTAGCACAAGGGCAGCCTTTTTAAGAGTCTCAAAAGTTGAGAAAAACT
>VDFB02270651.1:393952762-393987180 GCA_007258455.2 Sequoia sempervirens | reverse complement strand
AATTCTATCCCTAACTAGGTAATTGAACCCTAATTCCAACCATAAACCTACTTGTTAAACCCTAACCCTAACTCTTATTGAACCTTATTTTTAGGGTTCAATTAGGGTTTAATTAGCATTCTAGGATGGAGATTAAGGTTAGGTTAGGGTTCTAGAGTTCTGAATATCTTAATATTAGCTTATAGATTTGACCCTAACTATAATCATAATTGAATCCTAACCCTAACCCTAATTAAACTCTAATTCTAACCCTAACACTAACCATAATTAAATTCTCACTCTAACCCTAACCGTAATTATATCCTATTGTTAGGGTTGAATTAGGGTTAGGTTTAGGGTTCAATTAAAGTTCTAGTATAAATCTTGGGGTTAAGGTTATTTATTTCTTGATATTAGTTTATAAATTATATTAATTATTCAATATAAATAAATTAAATAAAACTACATCCTATCTAATGTATACATCTGTAAAGGTTTGATTTGGTGTATGTGGGGATTATTTGCAATGCTTTGGTATACTGGTTGATCATTCTACTATATTTAATATAATTAAATAAAACTAAATATTATTTTCAAAATAATTCACCAATAAATAATTAAAATTTGAGAATAAATTAAGAAATGAAAAAATATATAAAATAACCTTTTTTATTTCTTTGCATCCAAATGATTTCATTTTGTAAAATCATATTAAATTCCAACTTCAAAAAATCATAAAATATTTTACATGCTTATTTTTATATTTTTGAGTTGAATTGTGTTGTTCTTTAAATTTGAATAACCAATCATAAAGCAAATAAATAATCAAATCAACACAATATTTAAAAACTTAAATTTCATTTTAAAATTAAACTAAATTCTATTTTCTAAAATTCATAGAATATTTATTACTTAATTATTAAATTCATAATTAATTAAATTATAATGATTATGTGATATAAATGAATTAAATATTAAATAGAAGTACATGATCCTTTTAAAATAATTCAACAATCAAAGACTAAAATTTAAATTTAAAAGTATTCTTTATATTGTATTTTTTTCATTTGTACATACAAAATATAAAATACTTGAAGTTGATAAGTTTTAAATTTATTAATTATGATGATATCCAAAAACTAACAAGAGCTGCAGAGCTGCTAAGTTCCTGCCAAATTGTGCAAGAATAGTCATGTTTTTATTTGTTGTGTCTACTATGTTTTAGCAACAATGTTGATATTATAACAACTTAATAATAATCTTGAAATTTTTCAAATGGTGACATGTAATACCGTAAACAATATCCAAAAATAAGACAAGTTGTTACAAATAAGAAACATGTATTGTCCTTTCAAAATTAACAATCTATGTATTCAGATCAAATACAATGAACAACCTGCATTTCTTATTAAAAGTGAAATTATAAAACAAATTGTAGATTTATTTTATTTTTCTTCTATAAATATAATTTTTTTATTTGTCATCCGCCTAGTAATGCCTACTTCTCCTTTTAATGAATGTTTTATTTTGCAAGGGTTGATTTAGTGCTGTCGTTGATCTATTTCTTGCAGATATCAATGGTGCCTGCCATCCCGTGATCAGGAATTCAAGGATCACGAAATCATGGGTGGGCGCCACGTTTCCTATCTAGTGGAGCTCAAGGGTTGATTTAGTGCTACCGTTGATCTATTTCCTACAGATATAAACGGTGCCCACCATCCCGTGATCGGGAATTCAAGGATCACGAAATAATGGGTGGGCGCCACGTGTCCTATCCGGGGGATCAAATTTGAGCTATCGCTGACCAACTACCATTTGATCTAAGTCATTCCCCGCCATCCTGCAATGGTGCTTGGGTTGATTGCAAAATCACGGGCGGGCACCACGTGTCTCATCCGATGAAGCCTAAAGAGTAAAGGAAACACTAGCTGACTTTAAATGTATTAAGGGGTAGATTACTAAAGTGTTCTCGAGATGCACATGTTCTAAATCCACGGATATGTTATAATCTCGCTGGAAAAGCTGCTTGAAGGTTAACAACATGGCTGGCAACTATGTTAAAGGAATGAAATCTACGGCACCTGCTATCCTACGATCAGCGATTACAGGGATCACGATATCATGGGCGGGTGCCATGTGCCCTTCATAAAGGATGAAATCCGCATGACCATTGATTAGCTATCTCTTCAAGATTGACGGTTCCCACCATCCCGTGATTAGGAATTTTGGGATCATGATGTCGCGGGTGCCTACCACGTGTCTCATCCAATGAAGCCTAAGGAGTGAAGAAAGCGTTCGCCGGTTTTAAATGTATTACAAGGTGAATTACTAATGCGCTTGTAAGATGCACGTGTTTTATTTCAACGCAGATGTTATGATTTTAAGGGAAAAGCTACTCGACAGTTAAAGGAAAGCACGGCGACCATTTTTGAAGGAGCAGGCTTTATGGTAAAAAGATCGACGGTGCCCGCCATCCCATGATGATAAATCAAAGGATTGAGATATCGTGAGCAATTGCCACGTGGCATTCCTTCGCGGCATATGACATGGTGGGCCCCTTTATTGCCGTGTTGGTGATTATGTCAGCCTGTTTTGAAGATGGTCGTCGATGATTTGATCAAACTAAAGGATCAACAGCTCAAATTTAAATATGTATAAAATTATGGTTGGAGTCATTCGTGCAGCCCGTGAGTGAGCTTTAATGGTGGATGAGACATCCACTGGTGGAATTTGATTGACATAAAATCAATTTACTCCTTTCATTTATATCACAAAGCATCCAAGTATTTCATGAAAACAGTTTCAGAGCCAAAGGTGAAATTGCGAACAGCTGCTACCAGAAATTGGAGTTTGTGCGAAAAAAGCTGTGAGTTAATTTTCTCTATTTCCCATTCATTTTGCACCTAAATTTGGGAAAGGGGGGTCTGCTATGCTTGTCACTGAGTTCATTAAAATCTTTTGTTAGTGCTATTGTTTAATCATAAATTGTGAGGAATTGCGGTATTTTTACTCAGTAATTTCCTAGTTCTGCTTAGTCATAGCCACTTCAAGTGTAACATTGTAGTGAGGCCCTAGTTTGTCTAAAATGGTGCCAACCAAGCAGCACTCTGGCCACATTGAGTATTTGAAAAAAAACTTGTACAATGATTTCCTAGATCAATTTCGATTATCAACAAATGAGAGAAGGAAAGGTTTGGTGTTGATGCAAGGGAAAATCCTAGGGGAGGGGTTAGTGTGTAATAATTCCAACATTGCTGATGATAGGGTTCCACTCACAGGCTTAGAAATGTTCAAATTATGGTATGGAAAGAGGAATTTTTCTCATCCTTTTTCAAATGGATGGATGTACGACATGGGAAAATTGGTTGTTCCAAATGTGTTCCCTGATGTGGACTTACTTAGAGCAATGGCCAAAAGATATGACCCTATCACACGGGTAATCAGAGATAATGATGGAGGGGTTCTATTGGAAATTAATAGAGATGTTATCCAACAAAAATTTTATTTGAGTGAGCCAACTGATGACTTGGTTCCTATTAATCTTGAAGAAATGAAGCAGGAGTATACAAAATTGAAATCTCTTTTTAGGGTTAAGTTGCTTCCACCTCATCTGGTTAAGGCAAGGGGTTCATAATTTCACATCAGCCCTCGTGACCAGGAACCCTTCAAATTGAATTGTTTTGGAAAGCCTTTCCTAGCTACTTTCTATTCACTATGTCAGATTTTGGGTTTCAGCCCTAGTGCAGTAATGTCGATTGCATACATGTTCATCGGGGTGCAAATACAACACCCTAACTTCTCTGTAACATATGACCTTGCTTCTTTTATGGTGGAGAGGATAGATGAAGGACAATCCAAGTTGCAGAATGGTGATACTGGTACTCAATTCTTTTGGTATTCCATGTTGATGCATATGTTCTTGTTTAGGAATGTCGAGAAGATGAACTTAAGACAATCAGTTAATGGAGAAAGATTGTCAGTACAGATATGGGTTGCAGATTTGTCTTGTAATAAGGAAAGCACCAGTTATGTGCAATTTGATAATTGTTTTGCTACAAGATTGAGGGTTAGATTGATGGTAAATTTACCTAGGATCCCTCAGGAACTGCATGATTTCCTTAGGCCGAAGGAGAGGAAATCAGAATTGAGGGTTTTACATAACTGGGGTGACATTATCCCATATCTAGTCAACACTGTCCTGAAAATATATGGATTTCAAGGAACCCCTCACATACTGCCATACAATGTGCCACCTGTGATACCTTAGAATTTCTACTAATCTAAATGTGCAAAATAACTAAGAAATGGAAATGACAAAATACCAAGGACACCTCAAGATTAGCCAAAAGATTGATACAACGAAAAGGAATGTAAACAAAATGAAACACAAGCAATTTTACCTCCCTTGTTGTTGATACCTCTTTGATTGGCCCTTGCTTGGATTGGTTGTGTGCTCCTTAGATGATTGCTTGAATGTCTAAATGCAAGATTGGAAGTGCAAATGATTAACAAAGATGGCTAAATGATGGCAAAGGATTGAGGATTCAAATGGACAGCATGTAGTTATGAGAGTGCAAAGTGTTGGAAATGCCCTTGAGGATGGGGTATTTATAGAAGAATTTGAATTCCTTAGAGAATTCAATGATCAAGATTGCTCCAACAAGGCCAAGATAAAGGGCTGTGGTGGGTTGAGAACCCAGAAGCCCTCACATCTTGACATGTGGAGGGTGAAGTGGATAAAGGGATATGAGGTGGAGATGATTTGTCAAGGAGGTACATGAGGTGGAAAAGGACATGCACCTTGGGGAGTGAGGAGATTTTCACAAAAAGGGATTTCTTGTCCCTAAGTGGGAGTGAAAGAGACATTTGAGGAATTTTGGAATTCCTCAAAAATCTACATGGGAAAATGAAAGGTGGTTGGGGATATAAATGTGAATTAAAAATTCACATTCCTAGGAAAGTCTAAAGGATAAAAGATGGGCTCCAAAAATGTGGGACTTGGTCACATGTGGAAATTGTGACAAGTCCAAGGTTATAGAAGCCTTGGAAGAATGGAATGTGAATTAAAAATTCACATAGGGAGGAGAGAGACATGGGATAAATAAATGAGAATTAAAAATTCTCATGGGAAGGAGAGTCAATATCTAAAAAGGAAAAATGGAAGAATTGACTAAAAAGTGGTGCTAAATTTAGCTAATGATTTTGGTTAAGATTGTGCAAACATTGGATTAGGCTAACTAATGGAAGATTAGAGGCAAGTGGAAAATGTAGGAGGATGTGACAAGGAGAGAGAAAGTGAGGAATTTTAAATTGATTTTAAATCAAAAAGGGGAAAAATGACTAAATTAAATAAATTAGCGTATTTATTTAATTTAGAGAAGAATAAAGTGAAAGAGTATTAATTATTAAATTAAATACTTTACCGTTATGAGGCCAAAGGTATAATATTAATTTAATAAATTAATATTAATATGATAGACAGAAAGGCAACAAATTTAATCATATGGAAGTGATTAAATTTAGATGTCTACATTTTGCCCCTCTTCGAAACATTGTTAGGATAACAGTGTTTCGAAGAAAAATAAAATGTGAATGAGGCAAGAGATGAAAGATGGTGATGCCCTTGGCATGAAAAGGTTAGTGATGCCCCAATGACCAAGCTGGAGGGATGGAGGAATGGTAAGAGGGTATGCCCCCTCGAGAGGGCGGTTGGGGAAGGAAAAAGGGGTCCCCAAAAGACGTCTCAATAGGAAGGAAAGAATGATACCGTTGGATAGAGCTCGAAAAACTAAACAATTTTGGTTTTTGAACGGAGGTGATCTGATAGACGGTTTGCGAATGGCAGCCCCGACAAAGTTGGGATTAATTAGAGGAATAAAAAGATAAATAGAAGGTAAAAAAAATACCTTATTGGAGGAAGGGGGTTAAAAAGGTAATTTGAAAATTACCTGGGTCATTGTCACTGTAGCAGTTGAGAGAAATAGAGGAGAGGAGAGAAAATCAATGAGGAGACACGATGCCGACAGACAATGACACCGCAATCGTGCATCGGGCGAATGGGGTACGGGCAATGTACCATGAGGGCGTAGGCGGACAGCAGGTGAGTAGAAATAAAAACCTCCCTATGTGATTTACGCAGTTTTTTACATAAAAAATTCAAATTTAGAAATATGGGTTTGGTCGGGGATGGAAATAATCAAAATGGGTTACATTAATTTATGTTAAAAAAATTAACGTGTTGTTAATTTATGCATGGGGGGAGGAAGGCAAGGTGGGGCGCCGCCGCCACTCTGCGTCGGGCGGCGTTCCTGGGCCCAGCTGCTTGCCAGGCCCGGCGTCGTCACCTGCGTGGCGGTGCCCTGGCGGCGGGCGTGGGCAGCAGGTCGCCTGCTGCGGGGTGATTCTGTGGTAAGTCGTATTGAAGCGGGTCGTGCGTCGTATCTTGAAGCCGGTGACGCCACTGCGTAGGCGGCGGTAAGCCTGCTTGAGCCGGTCGCTCCTGACGATTAACTGCCGCTCATTTGGTCTGCGGCCCGCTCTACCTGGTGACCAATGACCGGTTTCAATTTAAGCGGAGATTGGGGGATGGGGAAGAAATAAAAGGGAAAAAAATAATAAGAAATAAAGGGAGCGAACAAAGAAAAAGGGGCTAATGGTAAAATGTGCCTGTATGCAGAGCTTTGAGCGACTACGAGTGCACGAGCGGTGGTCGGAGGTGTTGGCGGTGACGAGAGTCGCGATGAACGAGGAGGACCTGGCGGCGTTGGATCACGCAGGATTGGGGCATTGTGTGCAGTTTCCAGTGGTGAGAGCCCATCCGGCGATGCTGACAGCACTTGTAGAGAGATGGAGCTTAGAGACATCGACGTTCCATCTTCCTATAGGAGAGATGACCGTGACCCTGGAGGACGTGTGGCGTATTTTGAAACTACCAATTGCGGGCTAGTTAGTGAGTGAGGTGGTGTCTGCAGGGGCAGCGTTAGACGAGACTTTGAGGGTTTTGTTTGGTGATGTGAGGTTTCCCCTAGTGAAGGAGAATTTGGACTTGGATGAGTGTTTGACTATAGGGGTGCCAGCTTTACCATTATTCTTGTGTGGATTGATTAGTGGGATACTGATACCAGACCGGAGTGGACGGACATGCAGCTTGCGGTATATGGAGGTGATCCGCCACATTATTGAGTGGCGAGAGGGACCATTTTCGTGGGGTTCATGTGTATTGGTGCAGCTGTACAGGGATATGCACGGGATCTGCTATCGGGAGATTTTGAGTGTGACTCACGTGACATTATTGCAGGTTTGGGCGTGGGAGCATATTGCTGTTACCAGACCAGTAGTGGTGAGGGAGGGGACAGCAGATGACCGTGAGCCTGTGGCTTGGGAGTATGGGGAGGAGATGGTGGATTTTCCGCTATGAGACGTTGGGTGATATGGAGGGGTGGAGGAGGGTGTTTGATGATCTGCATTCAGGGGAGATAGAGTGGCGGCCATATAGGTTACGTCAGTTCAGGGGATGGTCAGATACGAGGAGGCACGAGGGACATTTCTTGAGCCGATGTTTTATTATTGGGACTCTACCACACATAGTAGAGTCTCATCGACCGGACAGAGTGTTAAGACAGTTTGGGAGGATACAGGATATCCCGGCGGTGCCTATCTTGTATCGGCGGTATAGCAAAGAGGTGCCATGGGGAGGGCACATATCACCAGCGATGGCCAGGGCATCATGGATGGTGGTAGGATAGGAGGCTTATCCAGGGAGGACAGGAGGAGAGCAGATACCAGTGGTGACTGAGCAGTATCAGAGGTGGTTTCAGAACAGGTTATGGGAGAGGATTACACCTGTTCATCCTACGCTGAGGGTAGCGGGTGTGATATTGGGAGGCGAGGGGGGGACAGGAGGAGCCCGAGAGGGATGAGCAAGAGACGATAGGTAGAGCTGGGAGGAGGAGGAGGAGGCATCAGAGGCGAGACCAGAGAGAGGGTCGGCAGCGGGAGAGGGGGCAGCCACAGAGAGCCCAAGAGCAGAGGGTAGACAGAGAGGGTCAGCAACAGGAGAGGGGGCAGCCACAGAGAGCTCAGGAGCAGAGGGTGGACAGAGAGGGTCAGCATCAGGAGAGGAGGTAGCCACACAGAGCCTAGGGGCAGAGAGGAGGCAGCGAGGGTAGCACTAGGAGAGGAGAGGAGAGGAGGTCACCACGACAGCGATTCATGGTCGAGAGACAGGGAGAGGCGAGACAATTTCGGGTTCGCCAGATTATGGAGGATCAGGAGGAGGGACATGAGCAGGGGGATAGGGAGCAGCCAGCGGGTGGGGAGGAGGGGTTAGAGCAGGCAGTTAGGGAGAGGGAGACGGAGGGTGATGAGGATGATGGGATAGAGCTGGTGGGGGGGAGGAGGATGTGATCGATGTAGACAGAGATGCGGCAGTAGAGGATGGTACAGCAACACAGGCATTAGCGTTAGTGCCTTATGTGTCAGAGGACTCCATTGTACAGGTGAGAGGGGCGGATGCGAGAGCACGGTTAGCAGAGCAGAGAGTGAGGACTCTTGAGGCCGAGCTGAGGAGAGCAGAGTGGCGATCATTGAGAGATTATGAGGCTGTGGTTGTCGAGCTGGGGAGGGCACAGGCAGAGGTGCAGAGAATACAGCGTGAGCTTATTAGTATGACATGGGACCGCGATAGGTTGCAGGCAGAGGTCGTGGTGTTACAGGCCAGAGGGGAGCCAGAGGAGAGGACAGAGCAGGGAGCAGATCAGGGGACAGGGTCTACCAGTCAGCCGTCGGGAGATTCCCAGTGAGACTAGGATGAGCTACAGGATAGGGTACATTGCCTTGAGCAGGCACTCGGAGAGATAGGGTTGATGCAGGAGAGGGAGGCCGCTGTAGTAGAGCAGACACGGGTTATGCAAGCTAAGAGGGACACAGCGCGGGCGCAGGTTCAGATTATGGAGGCGGAGAGGGATGCGGTGGAGGTACGTAGGCAGAGTGAGAGAGTTATAGCAGAGGCAGAGATACAGTCATTACAGAGGGGGAGAGATGAGGCGGTGGCGGAGGTAGCGACTCTCCGTAGAGAGAGGGATTTAGCAGAGTTGCGGGCACAGGATCTCTAGAGGGATAGAGATGCAGCAGAGATGTGGGTGCAGGCCCTACAGGTCGAGAGGGATGCCGCGATGGCTCGTGTTCCGACAGGTCAGGGTGTGGGTGGGATGCCAGGAGCGGATGTGCAAGTTGTGGTGAGAGAGAGGGATCGACTACAAGCAGAGCTGGCACAGAGCTGGTTGGCTCAGGAGGCATGGGAGCAGGAGAGGAGGGCTATCACTAGGGACCGAGATAGGTATCAACATGAGCGGAATGCCGCTCAGGTCCAAGCAGAAGAGAGAGAGGATAGCACGAGAGAGGCAGGTTTCTGGATGGCAGCATACTATGATGCGGTTCCTGATCCAGCACAGCAGAGATTTCGTTATACCATACAGAGACCTCAGATGCCGGCGCCATCCCAGTCATAGGGGACACGGACACGTGGTTAAAATGATTCACCAGGTTTTTCACCAGGCAGAGGGGCAGGACCTGAGTCTCCACAGAGATCGGATGTAGGGAGTTCATTTGGGAGGTGACAGGCTACTGAGTTTTTTGACATATGCAGGATGGACTGTGTAGGATGGCTTGACAGAGATCAGAGATGTTCTATATCTCTGGATTTTGTACTTTGTCATGTGACGGATATATGTATGATGGATATGTGACACATGTTATATTATTTTGATATGGGACAGTTCTTATTAGCACCATGTAGTATGTTTCTATTTATGATGGAGGACTATATGCATATGTATATGTCATTATATGTTTTCATGGATGGATGCAGTGATTTATTTATGCTCATGTGTTAGTTTATTTGTGCGCATATTCATGAAATGTTCACCTAGATGGTTGGGGATGTTAATGATTTTAGATGAATGATCATGCTTATGTTTATTTATGCTATGTTTATGGATGATTGGAGATATGTGCTTATTTTATGGATGCATGGTAATGGTGATATGTTATGTGTACCTATGGGATCTATGACGGTTCAGATATATGGATGCCTAGTGGACAGATTTGTCATGTATGTCTATGTGTGAGATGAATTTTGTATGAATAGTATATATATGCAGGATATGATGTATTATATGTCTAATATTTTGTGATGTAGGTAGTGATGTAGATATGGACCTAACATGTGGTGATGCAGGTGGCAATGGATGCATGGACAATACTCAGCTATAGGTGCTAATAAGAACTGGTAGGGTAAGTGGAGGTGGGTACGTGGTGATGGATGTAGTCTGGCATCTGTCAAAAGGTATCAGTATCCTGAGAAGAATGGAAGAGAATGAGGGAAAGTATTTGCACAACCATAGGGTGAGTGTGAATGCAATGATTATGAAAAATGCAATCCTAATTCAATTTATCATCTTTGGAGCACTGGTTTTTGCTATAGCATAAGACACAACATACCAAGGTATAGAGGACCGAGGTAGATCAGTGTCTAATGCATGAGACAAACACGCCAGACAAGAAGGCTATCTCAATACCCCCAAAGTCTCAAAGAAAGACTTTAGTCGGGCCCGGTATTGAGATAACCACAAGCACGAAGGGATGTCCCAACATAACACAAGACCTCCAAGATCTTGGGGGGTACTATGTGGGACAACCAAGAAGACAAAACAAAAGAAAAAATCAAGATATGCCCCTATGTGGACCAGTCAAAACACGCCATAATATGATGGATCATGGCGGCCTTGACAAGTGATTATAGGGAGCTCAAATGATAAACAAAAACCACAAGTATCAAAGGATCATAATCAATTTCAAATGTCCATTGCCATAGGATCAAAGGGGATAGATGGAATTGATGAGGTTTGTTTAGGAAGGATGTATCCTGCTAAAACCGATGATGGGTACTAAATGAAGAGATCGATATGATATAGAATATTCAAAATTGATCGGATTCGTTGGTACAAGTGGGTTTTGTTTGTTAAGGATCAGCTAGATAAAGGCATAGCTTGATGAGACAACACAAGGGAGACAAGACACAACCTAAAGACCTAGGGGCTCGGGGGCCGATCAAAGATTGGCCTTGCCTACGTGAAAGCGCAGAGCCCTCGTAGTTCATGGAAAAGGACCATGGATAAAGTGGAAAGAGGACAATGGTGATCGATGATGGACACAAGACGCGACCGACAACTGCCCTGGGGGAGGATCAAATGACCAACCTTGCCTACGTGAAAGCGCAGGGGCAACGTAGTTCGACTAGAAGATGGAAGTGGGACAAGAGGATGAGATCTAGATGGAGACCGACACGATGGATGATCCTATATGACGACATGGACCGACGGACGAAAGACATAAGCTCAAAGTGGGATATAAGGAAGATCAGGATGAGGGATAGGTAAGGTGAGTCATCCAATGCTCAATCAACACATACCAAGCGACCTAGGCTGATGTGGGTGGGGATGAAAGTGCGGATGACAACATAAAGTAACTAGGATGCCAGGTAGATAATGATTAAGCCCTCTATGGATGACGCCTGTTACCAGGTTTTCACCATCCATACTTATCCAAGGCACCACCAAGAGGTGGTTTTCACCATAGGACGAATTTATTTCTCTTTACTATTTTTAGATTTTTTTGTCACCTTTTTTTTTTTTTCAATTTTTTGATTTTTTTTATTTTTTTGATAGGGTAGACCAAGCGGACTTTAAGCATAGAACATTTTTAGATGGAGAATATTGACAGGTTCGTCAAGGGGATCTCCATCCAGAGTAGCCAACCTATAGGCCCCAGATCCATATTTGGCAGTTATGATATACGGCCCTAGCCAATTTGCCTCAAATTTTCCTTTCTTGTCACGGTCTTGCTGAGTGCGTTGATTTTCTTTGAGGACAAGCTCACCAACTTGGAATTGTCTAGGGTGGACCTTTTTACTATAATGGCGTTTGAGACAATTCTGGTATACTTGTAGGTGATCATAGGCCCGTATTCTGCATTCATCCAGTAACTCTAGCTATGCAAGCCGAGCGACGCGAGCATCTTCTTCGCTGATGAGGTTCTTCAAAGAAATTCTCAATGAGGGGAGCTCAACTTCGATTGGCAAGACGGCTTCAACTCCATATACTAAAGAGTATGGGGTGGCACCTGTTGGGGTACGGATAGATGTGCAGTACGCCTAGAGGGCAGGGTGAATGTGAAGGTGCCAATCGCATCCAGTGTTATTGACAACCTTTTTCAGGATTCAGATGAGGGTCTTGTTGGTAGCTTCTGCCTGACCATTACCCTGAGGATAATAAGGTATTGCCCAACAATGCTGAATATGGAAGGTATCACAAAGGTGTTTCATGGCTTGGTTCTTAAATGGCTTTCCATTATTGGAAATGATGGTGGATGGGATACCATATCTGTAGAGAATATGGTAGAGGATGAATTTAGAAATCTGAGTACCAGTGATTTGCGAGAGTGGCATTGCTTTGACCCATTTGGTGAAGTACTCGGTTGCAGTGATGATGAATGTATGGCCGTCGGATGATCGTGGGTGAATCTTACCAATCAAGTCAAAACCCCATTGAGAAAACGGCCATGGTGCCAAGAGCGGCTGAAGATCTTGTGCTAGAGCGTGGATCAAATCCGCATGTTGTTGACATGGAAGGAATTTCTTCATGAATTCACAAGCATCATGTTCCAATGTAGGCCAGTAATATCCAGCCCGCAAGATTCTTTTTGCCAGAGCCATACCATTTGAGTGAGCCCCACAAATACCACCATGCACTTCCGTTAGTACCGTTTGGGCTTCGGTCTCATTCAGACATCTCAGGAGGATTCCATCATACCCGCGATGATAAAGCGTATCACCAACGATGATGTATCGGGATGAATGATGGATAAAGGATTTACGTTGGTTGCGTGTAAGTTCTGGGGGTATGGTATTGTCACGGAGGTAAGTATATATGTCTTGGTACCACGGGGAGATAGGACCTACAATATCACACACCATGTCAGTGTCAGGGACATCATATGCAGGGATTAATAGTTGTTCGACAAGAAACTCACACTCCGTTCAATCCTTGGGCATGTCAATCAAAGAACCAATAGTGGCCATGGCATCTGCTGCTTTATTCTGCACCCGAGGGATTTGGTCAAACTATATGGAGGTGAAATATTTCTTGAAGTCATCCACCATGCATTTATAGGGTAGCAGTTTGTCATCCTTTGTGAGGAATTCATCATTAACTTGTCTGATAACCAACAAGGAATCCCCAAAGACTTTCAAATGTGTAATGTGCCACTGTTTTGCAATTCTAAGGTCGGTGAGGAGGGCTTCATATTCTGCCATATTGTTGGTGCAAGGAAACGCTATCCTGAATGATTTTGGGATGTAGTCACCTTGAGGGGTGACTAATAGAATTCTTGCCCCAGATCCACTGTGAGTGTATGAGCCATCAAAGTATAACGTCCAAGTTGGTGCTTCTGTTACTGTGTAGATTCCTTCATCTGGGAATTCAGTGTCTATTGGGTAGGCATCTACTAGTGGTGCTTCAGCCAATTGATCAGCAATAACCTGTCCTTTAATAGCTTTGCACTCTACATACTTGATGTCAAATTCGCTTAGCAGCATGACCCATTTGGCCATGCGGCCAGTCAAAGTGGATCTAGATAACATATACTTTAAAGGATCAATTTTAGTGATTAACTTGACTAGGTGACTGAGCATGTAATGGCGGAGCTTTTGTGTACTAAAGACTAGCGCAAGGCACACTTTTTCCATAGGGGAATAATTTAACTCATAGCCCACTAGTGTTCAGCTGATGTAGTAGATTTCCCTTTCCTTGAGTGACTCATCATGTTGTGCCAATAATGCCCCCAGTGTGACCGAGGTAGCAGAGATATAAAGTAGGAGGGGTTTTCTTGGAATAGGTGACATCAAAATTGGGGGATGAGCTAAGTATTCTTTGATTTTATCAAAACCCATTTGACACTGTGTTGTCCATCGGAACGTAGAATATTTCTTCAAAAGATGGGTAAAAGGTTGACATTTATTTGCGAGCTGGGCTATGAACCGTCGGATGGACTGCATCTTTCCCTGGAGGCTCCTCAACTGTTTTAGGTTGCGTGGGGGTGGCATGTCCAGAATAGCCTTTACCTTGGCAGGATCAACTTCAATACCTCTGCGAGAGACAATGAAACCCAACAATTTCCCTGACGTGACCCCGAAGACACACTTTTTTGGATTCAGCCACAACTTATAATGTTCTAACCGTTCAAATATCTTCTGCAGGATGGCCGAATGTTCTACTCGTGTCATGGACTTCCCTAACAGGTCATCAACATAGTCTTCCATGATGATATGGATGAGGTCATGGAAGATAACCATCATGGCTCTCTGATATGTTGCCCCCACGTTTTTGAGACTGAAGGGCATAACATTGTAGCAGAAGGTGCCCCAAGGAGTTGTGAAGGCAGTTTTGTGCTGGTCTTCTGGTGCGATTTGGATTTGGTTATAACCGGAGAAGCCATCCATGAGGGACAACATCTCATGTCCTTCTGTTAGGTCAACCAACATGTCAATATTAGGAAGATGGAAATCGTCTTTTGGGCAGGCTTTGTTGAGATCCCTAAAATCTGTGTAGACCCGAATGTCTCTGTTGGGTTTGGAAACTGGAACTATATTGGAGATCCATTCGAAGTAGTCAATTGGTCTGTTAAAACCTGCGTCCAGTAACTTCTCCAATTCTTGCTTAACTAACAATGCGACTTGCGAGTACATCTTTCAGAGTTTTTGCTTGACAGGCTTGGCATCTGGGCGGACATCTAAGTGGTGGACCACTAAAGCAGGGTCTAAGCCTGGTATGTCTGAGTATGACCAGGCAAAGTTGATGATTCCTTCTCGGAGTAGTTGTACAAAGATCGGATACTCTTGTTTGGAGAGTGACTTGGCTACATAGGTGATCTTCGGACTTTCAGCAGTTCCCAAATTAACTTCTTGCATCTCTTCAATCAGGATAGATGATCTGGAAGATAGCTGAGTTCCCATAAGGGGAAGATGAACATCTCCATCTTCTGGCACCTCTTCGAGGTTTTCGCCATTGGATGCGTCCTTTATTTTTACTTTTTCTAGGTCAGGAAGTGCCTCGGGGAGGTTTTCACTAGATTTTTACTTCTACGACTGGAATGTTCATCCTCCCCCAATCCCATAAGGTTGACATACGTGTCTGTAGACATACTAATAGGTGTGGTGTTATGTAGGTCCCAATCAATGAGTTCAGGGTGACGAAGGGACAGGCTGATGGTGCAAACAGATAGGCCTTCGAACATGGAGGATAAATCAGTGTGATCGATATCATCGTATGCTTGTATGATGGATTCCTCCTCAGGTATGTCTTCCAATGAGCCATCGTCCATGGTGATACTATTGGAAGTATTAGATGACGTTGCAGGGCTTTTCTGTTTGCTGTCATATCCAATTCCTACCTTCTTTGGTAAATGTTGTGTATCAATGGGTTGCAATCACCCTTGTTCCTCTTTACCTAGGCCTCTACCTTGGTAGTTATGTTTTTCCACAAACTTTGTTGGCCAAGGATACTTTTCTTGAAAATATTTCTTTAGAGGAGTTTCTGGTTTAGGTTCTTCGCGATAGACCCACTGACTTATGTCTTCCTCTGGTGCATTGATCTTGACACTTGGAGATTTGAAGGTGGTAGTAGGAATGTTTTTACCGCTGAAGGTGATGATCTTGTCTTCCGTTTGTATAGCATGTGAAGGTTGACCGTACTCATGTGGTGTCGGTGGCATGGTGGCTACATTGAGAACCGTATGCATCTCATACTCACCACACCCTTTGTCAATGATCTGGACTCTAGTGACTGAAGGATTAGTGGCAGAGGAATGAGTGGTGATTATGGTGGATGATGGATTGGAGGATAATGACTAGGATGCCCCCATTTCGACCCCAGGACAATAATGTAAATGGGGAAAAGATGCTTCTAAAGCTTGACAATACTCAAACGGTTGGGGGTCGGCATAGATGGTGACCTCCTGTCTGTTAACTGGGAATTTGAGGCATTGATGGTACGTGGATGGGATGGCTTGCATAGCATGGAGCCATGGGCGGCCAAGGAGGAGATTATACGATAAGTCCAGATCAAGGACATGACAGGTAATATATTGGAGCACAGGTCCCACTTGGATAGAAAGACTGATGATTCCTTCTGAATTTCTCTCTGCATTGTCGTAAGCTTTGATTGTAATTATCTGGTTGCTTAGGTCCGCTTGAGAATACCCTATCTGTTTTATGAATTTCAAAGTACATAGATTAAGGGCAGAGCCATTATCTACCAAGACCCTTTTTATTTTATGGCAGGCGACTATGACTTCAATATGTAGGGGGCAGTTGTGAATGGCATCGATATTGGGCATATCATCTTGGCTGAAGTGAAGGTGATGAGACAAAGCCAAGTGTCCTACCAGAGCTTGGAATTGTGTGGGGTCGATGTCATTTGGGACATGGGTTTCCTGCAAGGCTTTATTGAGGATCTCTTGATGTACCGGGGAAGACTTAAGCAAATCCAGAATAGATATATGAGCGGGGGTCTTCCTTAGGTGATCAAGGATGTTATATTGAGGGTTTACATGAGTGGATTGGATGGGTGTACAGGCTACAGGGATGGTGATGCGGGCTCGTCGTGTAGTCACAGCACATTGAGGGTCTTTGGCTTTAACGTGTATCATGGATACTCGGGGTTCCACCTGCTCAATGTAATGAATAACACCTTCATAGTTGAAGGGCACATTCTTGTATTTCACATTATTTGTGCTGTTGTTTTGGGGATGACTAGTGGAGGTGCTAGGACCTTGACTATGATTTGGGAAGGCGTTTTGATAAATTTGCAATTGAGCATTGGACGACAAAGGTTGACTAGGGTCAACCTTGATATCTCCTCGATCAATGAGATCTTGGACATAATTTTTTAAACCCTGACACTTATTTAATGAGTGTCCCTTGATCTTATGGAAGTCACAATACTTGTTTTCCTTAAACCATGCTGGTTTAGGTTTTGACTAGTCGAATGGCTTGGTGACAGGATATGTGATGGGGTAATTGATTTGTAACAATTTATTGAAAATGACACTCAAGGGTTCACCTAATTGGGCGTATTGACGTTTGGTGTTCCCCTGATTTCTTTGATTTGACTGTTGAGGGGGACAAGGTGCCCCCTGTGGTACTGATATGGCGTTGGGTACAGATTGTTGTTGCCCTTGGGATGCATTAGCCACTTGGACATGTTTGGTGTCTATCACTCCGTCATTCACTACATTTTTGTTTTTGTTCCAAAATCATGATTTATCTCCGAATGGCCATTCTTTATCATGACTGTGTATTTTGATGTGTCCTTTGGCAATGAGGGCTCGTTCAAGGATAGGTCCCTTTTTCACTATCTCAGCGAAAGTGGTGACACAGTGCAGTCTAAAATTGTGGGCCATGTCAGGATGAGAATTTTCCACAAAAAGGGTGACCATGTCTTTTTCTTTCAAAGGATTTTTCATTCGACTGGCTAATGCACGCCACTGTTGGAGGTAGCTGGTAAAGGTCTCTCCATCACGTTGTTTCTCTTTCAGGAGATCTAAGGTGTCTATATCCTTTCCCAAGTTGAAAGAGAAATAGGATACAAACTGTTCTGATAAGTCTGCAAAATTTTTTATAGACCCCTTTTCGAGAGTCATGAACCAATCTAGAGCATGGCTTGCTAGGCTTCGTGGGAACAAGTGCAAGAGATAGTTATCACTGTACATGACTTCTTGACACTGTGCATAAAACTCCTGCAAGTGAGCCTTTGGGTCTTTGTCTCCCTTGTATTTGTCAAATTTTGGAATCTCGAAATGTTTAGGAAATGGGATCAACGAGATGGAGGGATCAAACGGATATGGGCATATATCTTCAAATTTGAATGATAGTTTTGTAGCCCTTGCTTGAAGATCCTTAAGGGCGGCTTTGATTTCCAACAAATCCGAGCTAGCTGGTGGTGGGTTGGGGGGATATAGATGATAGAAAGATGAGGGGTCTTGTTGAAAGGGTGTCAGATTGTTGAAATGTGGGTTTGGATGATTGGATGATGACACGGCTTGTTGGTGAGATGGGGGATTTTGCTGATATGGGGGTTGTTGTTGTGGGGCATAATATGGATTTGTTGGGTAAAAGTGTGAGGGAGGTTGTTGAGGGGCTTGGATGGGACGTTGTGTGTTGGCTTGTTGGTATTGAGGATATTGTTGTGATTGTTGGGAAGTCGCATAAAATGGTTGTTGGTGAAATTGTTGTTGATTATGGGAGTAGTAGTGTTGTGGAGGTTGTTGTTGTGGATGAGGTGACGGAAGTTGTGTGGGCACATTTTGTGGTTGGATCTTTGGATGCAAAAGGGACGCAAGAAAGGGAGATATGGTTTGGGTAGTAGGTTGAGATGGATTTCCTTGTGATTGGTAGGATGGTTGTTGTGAAGAGGCCAAATCATTGGGTATAAGTTGCTACGGATGAGATGGCGGAGGTTGTGTGGGCACATTTTGTGAAAGAGGTTGTTGGGTTCCACTCGGAATGTTCACCTGGGGTGTGCCTTGTGGAGGCAATTGAGGTGGAATGGTAGGTTGGTGAACCTATTGAGGTGGTGTGTTGGTGGTCCCAGGAGGCGGAAGCGATGTAGCAAAGGAGGTACCTCCAATATTGACTGTAGGTGGGTTCAAAGGAGGAGGTGCGGTTAATGTTAATGGCGGAGGTTGCGGAATGTTTTGTGGCATGCCATAAGCAAAAGGATTATTGGGATCAAGCACCTGAGGTCCACCTATAACTGAGGTCAAAGCATGTGGGGGATAATTAACCTGATAAAGGACAGCATTGCCAAATTCAGGTTGATGCCAACCCTCGACTAGAGGAACATTGGAAAAGTATGAACCTTCGGGTGCATTTTGGGACTCTTGGAGTATGTGGGATGGGGCACCCTTGTATTTGGATAAGTCCACATTGGAAGGAGGTTTAACCCCCTTCTCAATCAAGTGGGCCAAGATTTCTTCCCCATGTTTCTCAAGCAAATGGTCAGTCATTTGCACCTTGGCGGGGTTACTAAAATGTTCTTCAAGTGTGAGTTCAGGTTGGCTAACCATACTTTCTTCACCATGTGGCAAGTTATTTTGATTCTCAGTGTTAGAATGTGATGAAGTACCATTATGAGGATCATGAGGGACGTTGGTGCCCTTGTTGGGATTTGATGAGACATGGATTGTGTTCTTGGGATCTTGGGGATTGTTGGATTGGGCATTTTGAGCTTGACGGTCGGCCATTTTCTTTGCTTCTGAACGGGTCTAAACGGGCCTGCAAATGTGGGATGAGCAGATTAATGACCTTGTTAAATGATTTGATTATGATTGGGTAAGGTGTGATTTAGATGGGGTTTAGATTTTGGATCAGATTTTGTTGGGATATGTTGGATTGGATTAGATTATGATTGGATTGGATTGGATTTGATTAGATTAGGATTTGGATTTGATTGGATTGGATTGGATTGGATTGGATTTGATTTGATTTGATTGGATTGGATTGGATTGGATTGGATTTGATTTGATTAGGATTGGATTTGATTTGATTGGATTGGATTTGGATTGGATTGGATTTGGATTTGGATTTGGATTTTGGATTGGATTGGATTGGATTTGGATTTTGGATTGGATTGGATTGGATTGGATTGGATTTGATTGGATTGGATTTGATTTGATTGGATTTGGATTTAGATTTGGTATGAAAGATGTGAGAGAGGGACCTTAAGCTTGATCACGTGGGATTACCCTTAGTGACCCTAGAGCTTCGATTGATTAATAGGATGATTACGGCACCGAATCCACCTTAAGCTAGGAATGGATTGATTGGGCCGCGGATGATAACTTACAACACCGAATTCACCACAAGATGGAAGTGAATTGATTGGGGTTGAAGTTAAAGACTAATAATCAACTTCAAGCGCTATAGTCAATTTAGGTAACCACTTTGTAATACAAGGTTCAGATGGTTTGGCTATGGGTGGTGTTTGGGAGGTGTGAATGGTAAAGTTGTGATGTTCGTTAGGTGAGGTTATTGACTTGTAAATAGAGAATTAAAATGAAGAAGGTGGATTAAAGATGATTTGTGGAGAATGAATGGGGGGTTCAAAAGGGTTAACGAAGATTTGGAATGACATAATGGAGGTTTAAATGGATCAAAATGGAGGCTTTGGGAGGCTTAGAGTGACAAAGATGAAGGTTTAGTTTGATGGGATAATGGTTGGGAATGATTAAGTGGTGATTTAGAGGCTAAATAGATCCAAATGGGGTAATTTCGGGTGTCCAGGAGGGGAAATCCACCTCTCTACAGCAAAATCAAGGACGTACACAACTTTCTACAGTAAATTAAGGGTGCTACCGCCTTTCTACAGTAAATCAGGGGCGCTATCATCTTTCTGCAGTAAATCAGGGGCGCTACCGCGTTTCTGCGGAGGGCGCTACTGCGTTTCTACGGAGGGCGCTGCTGCCTTTCTGTGTAGGGCACTGTCGCGTTTCTGCGGGGGTGCTACCGTGTTTCTACGGGGACAAAGCTTAGTTTTTTTGATGGCAAAGGTTATGGCAAGGACACAAAATGATAAAACAAGTCCAAAGTATCAAAAATTTAACAAATTTTTCACGAGATAACACCTCAAGCAAGCATAATCCTATGATTAATATTATGGGTATGGCAAGGCAAAGTCTTAATCTAGGATGCACAAGGCTTCTAAGGAGTCCTCGATATACTCTCAGTACGTGAGGCACAACCGTGAACACCAGTCTGTCACAAGCGTGAGTCGAGAACCCCAGCGAGATACTGAAGGGCTCGGACCAACTCTTCACGTCTATCTAGGTATCACCCTAGCTTCGACGCTCTGCCAATTACGACACAACTGGATTGGGGTGCAACTTTCGTTCTCCCCCCTTTATATACCCCGCCAGTACACGTGGTTGGAATCGTCCCTTGGGGTGATGAATCCCCAAGCAGGTCCCACTAAAAGGAAGACACTAACTATTTCCAACTACTCCCCAAGCTCACACGAAGTGCAAGGGGAAAGTGAAAATAAATCAATGCCCCCTTGGATAACACAAAAGTAAACATCCACAGCAAATAATGATGTTTAATCCCCCTAATTAGACTATGTTTGAAAACAACAAAGATAATTTTTGAAAGTCTGATTATGTAGATGACCCTACAAATAAATGTTAGTTGTCTTCTTTTTCGCCTTTGGTCAAATTTCACCACAATGTGTTGCAAAACGTTAGCGTAAAATAGCAATATTCTTGCCAGAACAACGTTAGAGAGTTATCACGTGAAAATAGCAAAAAACTAGAGCAAAAACGAAGTCAAAACACCTATTTTACCTTCCCAACTGTGTTGTTTTGGGGCGCTACCGCGTTTCTGCGTAGGGCGCTACCGCCTTTCTGCGTAGGGCGCTACCGCGTTTCTGCGGGGGTGCTACCACCTTTCTGCGTAGGGCGCCATCGTGTTTTTGCAGGGGCGCTACCACGTTTCTACGTAGGGCGCTACCGCGTTTCTGCAGGGGCGCTACCACGTTTTTGCATAGGGCGCTACCGCATTTCTGCAGGGGCGCTACCGCATTTCTGAGGAGGCGCTACCGCCTTTCTGCGTAGGGTGCTACCGCATTTCTGTGGAGGCACTACCGCCTTTCTGCGAGCTTTTTCTGCAAAATTCTTAACTCGAAGAGACGTTAAATGCAAGACCCGTGTGTGGGTCCCACTGGGCGTGCCAGAAATGTGATACCTTGGAATTTTTACTAATCTAAATGTGCAAAATAACTAAGAAATGGAAATGACAAAATACCAAGGACACCTCAAGATTAGCCAAAAGATTGATACAACGAAAAGGAATGTAAACAAAATGAAACACAAGCAATTTTACCTCCCTTGTTGTTGATACCTCTTTGATTGGCCCTTGCTTGGATTGGTTGTGTGCTCCTTAGATGATTGCTTGAATGTCTAAATGCAAGATTGGAGGTGCAAATGATTAACAAAGATGGCTAAATGATGGCAAAGGATTGAGGGTTCAAATGGACAGCATGTAGTTATGAGAGTGCAAAGTGTTGGAAATGCCCTTGAAGAGGGGGTATTTATAGAAGAATTTGAATTCCCTAGAGAATTCAATAGTCAAGATTGCTCCAACAAGGCCAAGATGAAGGGTTATGGTGGGTTGAGAACCCAGAAGCCCTCACATCTTGACATGTGGAGGGTGAAGTGGATAAAGGGATATGAGGTGGAGATGAGTTGTCAAGGAGGTACATGAGGTGGAAAAGGACATGCACCTTGGGGAGTGAGGAGATTTTTACAAAAAGGGATTTCTTGTCCCTTTTGGGAGTGAAAGAGACATTTGAGGAATTTTGGAATTCCTCAAAAATCTACATGGGAAAATGAAAGGTGGTTGGGGATATAAAAATTCACATTCCTAGGAAAGTCTAAAAGATAAAATATGGGCTCCAAAAAGGTGGGACTTGGTCACATGTGGAGATTGTGACAAGTCCAAAGTTCTAGAAGCCTTGGAAGAATGGAATGTGAATCAAAAATTCACATAGGGAGGAGAGAGACATGGGATAAATAAATGAGAATTAAAAATTCTCATGGGAAGGAGAGTCAATATCTAAAAAGGAAAAATGGAAGAATTGACCAAAAAGTGGTGCTAAATTTAGCTAATGATTTTGGTTAAGGTTGTGCAAACATTGGATTAGGCTAATTAATGGAAGATTAGAGGCAAATGGAAAATGTAGGAGGATGTGAGAAGGAGAGAGAAAGTGAAGAATTTTAAATTGATTTTAAATCAAAAAGGGAAAAAATGACTAAATTAAATAAATTAGCGTATTTATTTAATTTAGAGAAGAATAAGGTGAAAGATAGAGTATTAATTATTAAATTAAATACTTTACCGTTATGAGGCCAAAGGTATAATATTAATTTAATAAATTAATATTAATATGATAGACGGAAAGGCAACAAATTTAATCATATGGAAGTGATTAAATTTAGATGTCTACACCACCAAGACTAGGGTTTGCAGAAGTTATGTGGCAGATGGGGTGTATTCATGAAGATAACCTAACTGGAAAGGGGAAGGGAACATTATTCCCTGATTATACAGTAGTGTCTGACTTTACATTTTCAAAGGGAGGCTGGACACATTTTGACGAATTCTTTGTTGATTACCATTTTGAGATTTGGTCCAAAGGCAACAACATGATCCTGAATGTTTCTTTGCTCTTTTCAGAAAAAGAATAAAAGGTGGCAAATTTGCACATGAGTTCAATTTCCCTGAGGACCTGATCAGGAATGAATTTGATTTAAATAGAAAAGAATTGAACAAGGAAAAGTGGATAGCTTTTAGTAAGCTACTGGATATTGTGCATGAAATGGATCCAACATATGATCCATTGATGGAATTCACTCCATACCACAAGAGAATTGATTTTTTAATAAAGAATTTCAAGGAGATAATGGACACCTTGACAACCAAAAAGATAAATTTAAGGCTAGGTCTAGATATGCACGGACACAGTGATATGCCAATTGAAACAAGGCCAGTATGTCATCCTACAGAAAGGTGGGCCATCTATAGGAGGAAAAGAGATACTGGCAGTGATGAGGAAGAAGTAGATAGAAAAGGGAAGAAAATAATGAAGGTGCCTTCACGACTAGGCCCAAAATTCAAAGTACCTGGGGCTGTCAAAATTATTGAATTAAAATCTTCACCAGAGCGTAGTCCCCCATCACCACCACATGAGCCAAGCCCTAAGAGACAAAGAACTAATCACCTACCTAAGGATCTCACAGATGAAATTATTGTTACTGATCAAGACATGCATGTTGGTATGTCGTCCCCTCCTAGGCCAGCTGAATTGGTTCTATCCGATTTGGATATGAAGGGTAAGAGTGTGCAGGATGCAAGAATGGAGGCTTGCAAGGATTTCTTAGATGATAATGCATTTGTAAATACTCCTGTATTCTTGCAATTGGTGTGGAGGATCAAATTTGAGGAATATCAAAACAAATGCAATGAGAGAAGAGAACTAAGGCCTGACAGGTCAAATCAAGAGAATGATGAAGAAGTGAAAGCTGAACTAATGGAAGAGTTCAAAAATATCACTTCTGAAGAAGGAAGACAACTAGTGAATTAGGCTAGTGTTTTGATTTTGCCTAAATGGGACATCGCAGATGCAGTGGCTTTCAATGCCATTATGAAGTCCAAGAATCCTTTTCAGGATTCTAAAGAAGAATTTAAGGCAACATTACAAAACTCTTCCTTTAGTGAAGAATATGAGACCTTGGAAATTTGGGCATTGGCTCCACAAGGAAGAAAGCCAGACATTGCTGATATTAATCCAAATTTCAAAGGAGGATTATTAATAAAGAGGGCTTCAGAGACTACAACAACCGAAGCCACTAGTTTAACTGTGAATGTGGCCAAGTTGGCCCAAGAGACTGCTGAAAGGGAGGAGGCTGAAAGAAAGAGCCTAATGGAGAAGTATAACATTTTAATTGAAGAATATAGTAAAATGCAACAGAGGAATGTTGAGCTGCAAACTAAAGTAGAAAGGTTCAAGTATAGACATACTGGGGAAACATCCAATGCTCCAGGAACTAGCACATCACCTCCCACAGTAGGGTCAATGCCTCTTGCTTCTCCCAATGTTTCTACACTAGGGTCTCCCATTCAAAATCTTGCTCTTACCCCTCCTCTATAACAAGTTGATGCAACAAAGAGGTAGTTCATGCAGGAAATTGATCAATTACAGACATCACTAAGGGTAAAAGAGGAGGGTTTTCTTTCAAAAGAAAAAGAAACTGTTACTCTTATTTTGGAGCATTTAAATAAAAAGGTGGATAATAAACTACCCTCTATACATTCTTTGTATTTTTTGCTATCTAAAGCAAAAAATAATATTGATAGGGATCAGGGGATAGTGATTCCAATAATTCAAAATTGGATCCCTAGGGAAAATAATCTAGATGTTATGACTAAAGCCCCAAGGTTTGATGTGAATAATAGGCCCCAATTATTGAATCCTACTTATATATTAGTTAAATCATTGCAAAGTTTTCAGACCTTACCAGATTATCTAAGTAGGAAGATTAGGGAGTTGGTAAAGAACTTCAATTATTCGAGTAACACATTGTTACCTGATATAACTGATGAGCAGGGGGAAATCAGAACACTCCAACAATGGCAGGATCAAGCAAGTAAAGTCATCAATAATCAAATTAAAATAATCTGTGATGACTCAGATTATGATTTGTTGGTAAATTGTATGGATGAGATTATTGGTACCGGCTCATTTTTGGAATCTTTTGAAAGAGATGGTAATCAGGTAGCGGTAAAGTATTTGCCTTATAGTACAAAGGTAAAAGAGGTGATTGATTTTGACTGGCCAACTAATGAAGAATACAAGAGGTGGGTGGCTAAGTATTTGAATGATGATGAGTAAAAAGAGTGGGCTACCGACAAGTGGCAAATCAGATGTTGCGGTTACAACGTTTCTAGTTTTGTATGGATGACTTTCTTGGCATGGGTTTTGCGTGGTTTTTTTTATTGCATCAACCTTCCTCCGCCAACATGATGAACGAGAATATGCTCCAGAATGATTGTTGTTGTAACGATTTTTGAACAAGAATATTTTTCAAGGTGGTGGCTATTGTAACAAATTTTAGAATATCGCCAGGTGCTCCAATTGACTGGTGACAGGTGTACTTTATGGCTCTATGCTTGTTTTCTCCTTCATTTTCTATAAGAAGGATTTCAAGGCCAGAAGTATGGGTTAGCAAGTTAGATAACTTTTGTCGAGTCTAGGTGAAGTTGCAGATCGAATTGTAAAGTCTGATGATTTTAGAGAAATGCAATTTAGGTTTTGAATCATTATGTAACATGTTTTGAATTCATAGAGATTTAATGTTGTATAACAGTACTAGCATTTGAGTTGAAATGAAAATTTAAGCTCATGTCTCTCCATTGTACATGCATATCTAAACTTTGAATGAAATAACTAAGGGTTGTTTTATCCATCTCACTATTGTGGTGTGTATGATTCTATTTTAGCTTTAATTCAAGGAATTAATCAAAATGCTTGAATGGGATTATAGGCGGATATGTACTGTATAAGGATTTGATAAGTAGTCCTGGGTTAGAATGAACACTAATGAAATTGTAATGCAATATTGTCAGGGATCTTATATGTGATGTATTAAATCTGTTATAAACCTCTAGATGCTTATGAATTTGACTCCTGCAATGGATATATAGTACTGATCTAAGTTGTAATTATTCATGTAGTTCAGTATTTGTTTGTCTTTACCTAGAGCTTGCTACAAATTGCAAATCATTGACTATCTTATACAATGGATTGTGTTTAGTTATCTCACACTCCAAATAGTTGATATTGTCTATGAACAACCAATTCTAGTTGATATTATCTTATTGTGTTGAGCTATTAAGTGAGATCATCTATTATTGTTAATGTTGTTTATAATAATGGTGAAGAGGTTGTAAACACATTAAGGGATCACCCTCCTAGGTCTTACAGAGCCTGAAGTGTACGAGGCTTTTAAAGTCCTCGTCAGTTGGTCCTGGTCCTTCGAGCTGCCTTCAATTGGAATTGGAAATTCCATAGGTATATTAGAAGACAAACCTAGTTACATTGTAAAAAGAACCAACATACATGTCAACCACTAAACAACCACCTCTACAACTAACTTTTTAATCTTTAATGATCACATGAAACATAAAACACACTAATTTCAAGGAACTGTTAACATCACTATTGAAATGTTTTAATTTTTTGACCTTTCAAGCGTAAAAGAATTACATCGATAAATTAATCATGTAATGGCATAAAAATTAAAAAATTATGAGATTAATTAATGTAACTACATAGAGTAGAATATAATTCTATCAAGAAATTAATATCAAATAGATAATATAATAAAGTAACTTATACATTTTCAATGTCATTGATCTTCTTCTTCGTAGCTTCTTTGTCTATATCATCCGATCCCGATTCGACATGGTAAGGATTGGTCATATCATCATCATCATCATTGATATCAAGTTTGATAATGTCATCATCCACACAGATATCATCTTCATGAACATTAACTCCTACATCATCATGATCTAGTTCCTACTCTTCGACATCTTCGTCAGGGACATCATCAACTAATTGTTGATCCTGATCATCATCTACATCATCTTATAGTTCTTTGGTATCTTCTTCTTCCACCACATTATACTTTACTGGACTTCCTCTTAGATCATGTCTAACAACAAATGACCAACTCGGTTTACCTAGAACCTCTGAGTAAAATACCTGCTCACATTGGCTTGGAAGAACATAGGACTCATTTCCAGATCACTTGATCAACCTTGTATTTACCATGGTAAATCCATTATCATGTTTAATAATAGTTCTCTTAGGATCATATTCATTCAATCGTAGCCTGTACCATAGGACTATGAACAAAATTAATCTGAAGGGCTTAAAGTCATACTCAAGTATATCATCCAAACTCCCATAATATGTCGATTTTGAGACACGGATGTATGTAAACTTCTAGATATATGAAACATTAGTCACTGAAAGATTTCTGGAGTTATACTAGAATCACAAATTTTCTTCATGTCATCAAAATTTTGATTTGAAATTTACAACCATTGCACCACACTTAGCCTTGTGGTGTTCCTATACAATATGTCAAACATGTAAAATTATTGCAATATCATCGGTTGATAAACATATTTATTCTTGGCCGAATGTATGCAAAGAAAA
Source organism: Sequoia sempervirens (assembly GCA_007258455.2). Taxonomy (NCBI): domain Eukaryota; kingdom Viridiplantae; phylum Streptophyta; class Pinopsida; order Cupressales; family Cupressaceae; genus Sequoia; species Sequoia sempervirens. The sequence continues at coordinate 393,959,308 of VDFB02270651.1, read as the reverse complement.
CAATCTCAAGATATGTATACATCAATATACTTGAAAATAATTAAATAATATGGGTGATTAATATATTTATACGTACCTGTTTATCTCTTAAACCATATGCTAAATCAATTTCCCTTTGTGTAACATTGGAATCTCCATTACGATGAGCTTCTTTAACCAATGAAGCCACACCTTCCCATGTTAATGTGTGACTAGATTGTTGACATTGTTCAATCCATACCATCATCCAATCAAGATTGTTCGCGACGTACAAATGTAGTGCATCCCACTCTCGACCAATTGTACCAAAATAAATTAAAATTCACAAATGACGTATAATTAGTTAAATACCACAGTACACGACCTTAATTTATAATTCATGTATATTGAAGATTAAAAATTAAATAAGTACAATATACATAAAAACCATATGTAAAATGCATTCCAATTAATCTCCATTACCATCTTATAATTACCTCTCACTTTCCTCAATCTACCTTTCCCCAACAGGTACTCCCCTTTAAATTTGTTAGTGGAGTTGGGATCCCAAATGCGATCTAAATGGATCTTTGCTGCAAACTTAGGAAGATATTCACTAATGTACACCATGGTCTAGTATACCATATATCCCTCCACCATACAACCCCCAAGATGTGTTCTTTGTCTAACCAAAGCCTTCAAAAATTTCAAGTGCCTCTCAACTATCCACATTGACCTTGTGTGTACAGGTCCACACAATTCAATCTCCTCAACTTGGTGTATGAGGTAGTGTTCTTGTGCATTGAAAAATGTTGAAGGTAGACATTTTTGCATTTCACACATTAGACAAGGAATTTTTCTCTTCCAATAATTTATATCTTCTTTATGGATTTCTTTAGATGATAGCCATCTACAAGTGATTCAAGGCACAAATATATTAACGATATTTAACAAAAATATACAATATATTACATAACAAGTAAAACAAATGGCAATTATAAGATGTATATAGCAAATTGAACAAATCTAGCTACTTACCTCATGTATTTTCCAAGATCATATATAACTTGTGACATTATTGTCAAAGTTGTCTAGGAGAGATAAGAATTAGAGCGTCTTTGCCAAAAATTATAAAATGATCTTTTCATTATTTTTCCAAAAGTAGTAAATGCAATACACTAAAAGGGTATGTGTAGGATCATCATGGAAACAATAGGCCCTTAAGTGGCAAAAAATTCAAAAAAATTAGTGTTAGGCAACTTGACGTAAAAAATTGAATAAGTTATCTATATTATTTCAAAAATATGTAAGAATAGAGTATATAGAAAATTGAATCTAGTTTCTAAACTACTAGGTTTATTTAAAAATAAATAAAATCTATTTGGTAAAAATTTGAAATTTCAATGTAGTTGTACTTAAATTTCAAGGAAAAAATAAGTAGGTGTCTGTCTGACCACCCTAACCATAATAAAATGATAATATTTTCTTATAATATTTTAGATATAAGTAGAGGACTCATGTCTGGATGTGAAGCATATTTTTTTGTAATTTTTTTTCCAAGTAAATAATTAATTATGAATTTTTATTACAAATTTTAAGAAATATAAAAGCTTCATTATTAATGCGACCTTAACTTGGTCAAAACTTCATGAAATTTAATTTTTCTTTTTTTTTAATCCTATAGTATGTGGTATGTTTTGGATTCAAAAATGTGATCTGCGTTGAGGATTATAGATGTTTTTCAATCTGACCTATCGATCAGGACTTTAGTCATAATTCTAATAGAAAATAAATAATAATTATTTATTAAATTCAAATTAAGAATAATTTATATTTTGAAATCTAAGAATATCCTCTAAAAAGCCTTTTCATTTCATCAATTTTGGGTTAAAAAAGTTATCAACCACATACCTAGAAATACCCATAATATTGCCCACTTTTGGCCCCTCATGATCCACACATGCCAAAAAGTACATGCATTATACAAGTGTATATAGTATACCAGAATAATTACCTTAATGAAGGTATGCCAATCATGTGTTTTCATCCCTGACCCAAATTCACCTTTCTTTGTTATTATATTGTTTATGTTCGCAGCAAATCCTGTGGAAAATAGAATTTTTCGTATGACTTCTTTTATAACATTGCTTTGTTGCTCTATTAATGACAACCAAGGAAGGGCACTTATATATTAATTTGGTCTCCATCACTATTCAGTTGAATTGACATTTTTTCATTGCATGATTGGCTTCCTGAATGTCACTACAAATTTTAACAATTTTTTCTTTGTCATGTCTTCCATCCAATATTTTCCATAATGTTTCTTTTATATTCTTTCCAATATGCATTGTATCAAACAAATGCACAATTTTTAGTTGCTCATAGTAGGGCAACATACTAAATTATCTGGGATAACTTTTCAGTCCCTGTGGAAGTCGACCATTAATGCCTTGACAACCTTCATGAAGCATATAAGTTAAACAAATTAGCAATGACAATCATTGTCAATTACAACATGAGTAAACACAACACAATATAAAAATATAAATTAAGAAACATATCATATGATAGATAAACAATTTGATCGATGTATAGCAACCAGCGATTAATTCTATTATATTCCAACTTCCATAGGTGAGGTGACATTCTTCGTGGTTTTGATGTAGCCTCCTCTTTCCCATTGAAAAGATGTTTTTCAGTAGTTCGATACTTATGATTTCTATGGAGGAAGTGCCTATACTCATCAAACACCTACTTTTCTAAACTTGTTGAACGACGAGATTTCATCTTTGGACCACAAATTGGACATGCAAATTTTCCCTTTGTTTGAAGACCTGCAAGATGATATATAATTGGATTTAATATGTCAATTTTTATAATTATATATAATGAATAGATTATTTTAAAAATATTCATGATATCTACTTCATCAAATTAAATATTGTTAAAGTGCAGTCGAACATTATAAACATACTACAAAAATGTGTTAGCCCTGGGGCATCATGAATTATCCATACAAGCATTGCATGGAATTGAAATTGTCTTTGTCTATTGGTCTAGAGACATCATAGTGACGCCATTCCATAACTTTAGTAGCTCATTGATAAGAGGCTCGATATATACATTCATATTTTTCACTTGGTACTTACCTAGTTGAATGAACATAAACATTACATAATTATTATAACCATTTTACTACAATATATATAAATTAATGTACATGACTATTGAATGAAAAAAATATAAGTCATTATGCAACAAATAAGACAAATGAGATGCTACTACGTTAAAGAAAATTGATGTAAACAAATAACTAGAACAATCATTGACAAAATTATGTGCTCCCTCTTTATTGACATCCATGGAGGAATGTTATTGTTGATAACAAAAATAGGCCACACTGAGTAAATAGATCTCAGCTCTCCAAATGGATTGACACCATCCGCTCCCAATGAAAATTTGAGATTACGAGGTTCTTCTTTAAAGTGTAGCCATTTTTCCTTCATGTCCCTAAATGCTAAACCATCTGTAGGCATTCGAAGAATGTCATCTCCACTTCTATTCCATGCATGGTAATACATCAATTGCGCTAATCTTTCACACCTAAATAATCGTTGCATACATGGAATAATGGGAATATAACGAAGAACCTTGCAAGGCACCTTTTTTTTTACTTGATCTATTTGATATCTACTGATATGACATTCTGGGCATTTTGTTGCTATTTCTTGATACTCCATTCTGATATCTTTCATAATGGCAAATAAATCTCAGTATGAGCAAGGTAAAATATTTGATGGTGGTAACAAAAATTTAGCAATCAATCTACAACAAAAAATAATTTGTTCATATAAAATATTAATGGTACATATTTCATCCTTTATTTACTAGTGATGAACTAACAACAATTAAAATAGATGAAGAAAGATGACATATATGACATACCTTAACATCCGTGAGATTGCTATGTTTGATAAACCATTCATAACCTTAAAGTTCAACAGCAACAATATAGCAGAGAGAAGAGTTATTTCAGAGCCTTCATAAAGGGGCTCGTATGCCTTGTCAAGTACAAGTAAATCATGAACATCATCAAAGTCATCTTAATCATCATGATTAGCTCTGCCACTAAATGTGGCATGGATCAATATATTTGTACCATCATCTTCAACTGTATTTTCTGGCGCATGATCATCTTCTTCCATAGGATCGTTAACTTTATCTTTGATATTCATAGCTCCATGTTCATCCGCTTGCAAAACCACATTCTTTGGGCCATGATAATCCATATCATCTACCCTAGGGTGCCCCACCTTTATAATAATGATAGACACAAATAAACCATGATCATGATCAAGTGATTATATATATATAAAATGTTAAAACAATATAAACATTTACAAATTCAATCAATATAAACACATATAATGAACAACTTACCAATGGATGATAATCATGCCCCCCTTCAATGTGACCATGATGCCTACAATGTTTCTCAGTTGTTGTGATTAAAATTCATCTCGTCTTTAAGCCCTTGCAATTATTGCAAGGACAATAATATTTCTCATCGCCCTTTCTTTTCAATCTAGCCCACAATCTATCAAGTGTTTCTTCACTTTGTTCTGGACTAATATTATCTGACATGATTTTTCTTTGCCAAGCTTGACTATTTAGATCTTTAAAAAATATCAAACTCACACTCCAATAATTTTTATTCATAGATAGGTAACATAGTCTAATAATTCTAATATTTTACACCAAAAAAATTTGGCATGCAACCACCCCTGCAAAAGAGAAGATAGTCTGAAGTTAATGACCCCAAAAAACACTTTACAATGCTAATTCCAAAACATATTAAATTCTGATTTTACTATGATTTCCAACCGTTAAGACTCCTAAAATCATAATATTGAACTTGATCACAAAATTCCTACAACAATGGAGGTAGCAAGCTATTAAGAGCAAGTGACCCATTCCTAAGGAGCAACGAGTCGGAATCATCATTGCTAATGTCAATACGGATTTATCCTTTTAGTTAAATATGTAATGTGTCACTTCTTATGATGAGCTTATCCCTAGGACCCTCAACATTGAGAAAGCCCTAATAAAAAAAAATAGAATCATTGGTAAGAGCATGATTAGGGTACAAACCCTAGGCCTCCATAGAAACATAAACAATAACTATAGTGGATTAGTGAGGTTGCAATACCAAAAAGATTGAGACATTGTAGGCAATAACATCTTACAATCTAAAGATTGTAGCCAATAACAAGCACACTATGTAGCTTACTAACATTTGTAAATGCAATCTACGGTAAGAAGAATGACAGTCACTTGAGATGTGATAGTCAAAAATAGGCTAAGCAGTGACAAGATAATAAAGCTCAAACCTTGCATAGTAAAGTGGAGATTTTAACAGTGAGTTTCCTTACCCCTTGCTGACCTTAAGGGTTTTTCAAATGATTTTGGTAGTGTTAGACAAGGAAAATGCAATCAAGGAATGATTGTCCAAATAAAGTAACAGCGGTAATCATAGGTTCAATGTTTCTTCTTAGCCATTAATATTGTATAGTGGAGGTAGTGGATTGCATGTTTGAGTAGTGTTTTGAGACTCACCAAAGATGGGAAAATAGTGAATAATACCTTGTGGACTATGAAGTAGTGTCAATAAGGTTGAATGATCTTAAGAACTACAATACCATGAAACAATGAGTCCCTTGTAGTAAGTAGGCAGTCTATAGGGCATAGTTTGATTTTATAGAAGGATTCTTATGAGAGGAATCTTCAAGTGATAGTGAGTGAGCTGTTTGAGATTGCAGCTGAGGGTGCAATACCCAGTCTTAAAGGAAGTTAGCAAAGCAGTAAATGTGCAAGAAAATTGAATCATACACAACAAACAATTCACAATGTTATCTTCCATAATGCCTTGAGTTTGAAGACAAAAATCTCATTGTATCTTCATGATGAAAGTGGTGAGCTTAATGGTCAATCAGCAGCCATGATTTTTAAAAACATGCTATTGTGCTTATGGAGGCAACATTTTCAGCAAGGCAGTGAGTGGTGGTTTGGAACAATGGCAGGTATGAAGGAATTGCTTTATATGCATACTATGCAGTCTAGATTAAGACAGCGTTCTTAGAAGAGATTAAGGAAGTGGATTATGGAACTCAAGGGTTACCATGAAAGGATTAAAGCAAAGACTGAGATCTATTTAAAAGCCATAGTCATGAAGATATTAAAGATGTCACATGCAAAACCCTAGTAGCTAGAGTAATGAATATAGTGCCAAAGAGGATAGTGTGTTGGGGTAGATTTAGGAGATCTCCACATTATCTAATTATAGGGAAATACATCATTTATTTATTTATTTATTTAAAAATCATTCTAAACCTTATATAGGATACATTGATATTTCAAAAGCCTCTGAAGGAATTTGAGATTATGAAAATATATGTCAAGTAACATTCATAAGGTTTAAAAAATCTTGATCACTCTCTAGAATAGCCCATTAAACATGGGTTGTGCTTGAATGCACTACATAATTGATATAACAACACCACTCTACATATCAACCGGAGTTATAGGCTC
>VDFB02270651.1:393834929-393952662 GCA_007258455.2 Sequoia sempervirens | reverse complement strand
TCAATGTGACCATGATGCCTACAATGTTTCTTAGTTGTTGTGATTAAAAGTCATCTCATCTTTAAGCCCTTGCAATTATTGCAAGGACAATAATATTTCGCATCACCCTTTCTTTTCAATCTAGCCCACAATCTTATCATGTTTCTTTTCACTTATTCTGACTAATATTATCTCGACATGATTTCTCTTGCCAAGCTTGACTATTTAGATCTGTAAAAATATCAACCTACACTCCAATAATTTTTATTCATAGATAGGTAACATAGTCTAATAATTCTAATATTTTACACCAAAAAAATTTGGCATGCAACCACCCCTGCAAAAGAGAAGATAGTCTGAAGTTAATGACCCCAAAAAACACTTTACAATGCTAATTCCAAAACATATTAAATTCTGATTTTACTATGATTTCCAACCGTTAAGACTCCTAAAATCATAATATTGAACTTGATCACAAAATTCCTACAACAATGGAGGTAGCAAGCTATTAAGAGCAAGTGACCCATTCCTAAGGAGCAACGAGTCGGAATCATCATTGCTAATGTCAATACGGATTTATCCTTTTAGTTAAATATGTAATGTGTCACTTCTTATGATGAGCTTATCCCTAGGACCCTCAACATTGAGAAAGCCCTAATAAAAAAAAATAGAATCATTGGTAAGAGCATGATTAGGGTACAAACCCTAGGCCTCCATAGAAACATAAACAATAAGTATAGTGTATTAGTGAGGTTGCAATACCAAAAGATTGAGACATTGTAGTACAACACTACAATTCAGATTGTAGCCAATAACAAGCACACTATGTAGCTTACTAACATTTGTAAATGCAATCTACGGTAAGAAGAATGACAGTCACTTGAGATGTGATAGTCAAAAATAGGCTAAGCAGTGACAAGATAATAAAGCTCAAACCTTGCATAGTAAAGTGGAGATTTTAACAGTGAGTTTCCTTACCCCTTGCTGACCTTAAGGGTTTTTCAAATGATTTTGGTAGTGTTAGACAAGGAAAATGCAATCAAGGAATGATTGTCCAAATAAAGTAACAGCGGTAATCATAGGTTCAATGTTTCTTCTTAGCCATTAATATTGTATAGTGGAGGTAGTGGATTGCATGTTTGAGTAGTGTTTTGAGACTCACCAAAGATGGGAAAATAGTGAATAATACCTTGTGGACTATGAAGTAGTGTCAATAAGGTTGAATGATCTTAAGAACTACAATACCATGAAACAATGAGTCCCTTGTAGTAAGTAGGCAGTCTATAGGGCATAGTTTGATTTTATAGAAGGATTCTTATGAGAGGAATCTTCAAGTGATAGTGAGTGAGCTGTTTGAGATTGCAGCTGAGGGTGCAATACCCAGTCTTAAAGGAAGTTAGCAAAGCAGTAAATGTGCAAGAAAATTGAATCATACACAACAAACAATTCACAATGTTATCTTCCAATACCTTGAGTTTGAAGACAAAAATTTCATTGTATCTTCATGATGAAAGTGATGACCTTAATTGTCAATCACTGGCAGCCATGATTTTAAAACATGCTATTGTACTTATGGAGACAACATTTTAAGCAAGGCAGTGAGTGGTGGTTTCTGGACAACAGTGTATGAAGGACTTGCTTTATATGCATACTATGCGCCTAGCCTAAGATGTTCTTAGAAGAGATTGAAGGTGGATTATGGAACTCAAGGGTTACCATGAAAAGGATTAAAGCAAAGACTGAGATCTATTTAAAAGCCACGGTCATGAAGATATTAAAGATGTCACATGCAAAACCCTAGTAGCTGGAGTAATGAATACAATGCCAAAGAGGATAGTGTGTTGGGGTAGATTTAGGAGATCTCCACATTATCTAATTACAGAGGAAATACATCATTTATTTATTTTTTTAATTAAAAGAAATCATTCTAAACCCTATATAGGATACATTGATACTTCAAAAGCCTCTGAAGGAATTTGAGATTATGCAAATATATGTCAAGTAACATTCATAAGGTTTAAAAAATCTTGATCACTCTCTAGAATAGCCCATTAAACATGGGTTGTGCTTGAATGCACTACATAATTGATATAGCACAACCACTTTGCATATCAACCAGAGTTATAGGCTCTTTATTGCAGCAAGAGGTAATCACTCTTCGATCATGCTATAATTACATCCTATCCTATTAAACTTGATACAACCTGAATGCACCCAATGATGATTGACACCTACATTATACAACCTAAATTAACTACATTATATTAGTGCCTCGATTTCTATCACAACATAGCCACATTAAACTTGGGTCACACATGAATGCATCCTGTATTTGTTATAGCACAACTGTGCCACATGACCAATAGAGTTATGGATCACATAATTATAGTCACAAGAATCTGTTCCTCCGTTGTAATCTTATGGTGATTCCACACAACAAAATTTGGACATGAAATTCTCAAAACCCTTAACCTCTAAAAATAAAATTTGATGAGATGTTGCTTTAAAATATGATTTTCAAACCTGGAACTACAAATCTGACTTCACAAATGAATTCTGCAAAAAGACAATGATTACCCTCAACCTGGTGATATCTTCTTGAATTTTTTCTAATTTTTCCCAAGAAAATCATCCTTAGTTCTCCACAAACTGTCTCAAGTAGAGCAAAACACTGTCATAATAAATTAGGCGCGAACTCACTTTTCTTTATGTCGGCCACAATTTGATTTTTTTTATTTTTCATGTTTGTCAAAAATTCGACAAAAATAATAGCTGACATTTCGACGAACCCCAGGTTCATCAAAATTTTGATGAATGTCAGGGATAAACTTTCAAAAAATTGGAAATTACACATCAAATTTTACAAGCACCCGATGAACATCGAATTTTACATATTTCGTCGGACAGTTTCGTCGTATTTTGCAGTCAAATGTATTAGTGTGTGAGATTAGAAAAGGATCTAGAACTATGATTATTGTTGGTAAGAGAATAGATGGAAACATCTATTATCTTAAGGGTGATAATGGTCATTACTTTATGTCTTAGATTAGGTTAAATCCACAAAACTAGTTTACAATTCTAGTGAGGATAGAAAATTGCAAAAATCCTCCTATAAATTTTTTTTGCTTTTTTGGGGTTTGCACGAACTGGGGTGATTGAATGGACCCAAAAGGGGTTTGAATAGACCCTGGTTTGATTGAACCATATTAAATGATGGGTCCCACTTTTTATGCATTTTTTTTAAGAAAAAAATGGAAAAGAGGGGGTTTACTCGAACCTGGGTTCATTCAAACCCCATTTTCCCCCTGCTCCCCCCTTCTCCCACTCTGGCACCAAATCTCTATAGAATTTTTCCCTTAAAATCTTGAGTTGAGGATGAAAATGGAGGAGACTTCACAAATCCAACTAGATGATGATAGTTCTCAAAACGAGCTATCCATCGAATATAATTTTAATATGTTTTGATTTTATTATGTATTTTTTTTAGTTTGATTAAACATAGGTTTTTCACCGAAAATCAAGCTCTTTATTCTACACATGTGGAAAAATAGTATATTATCAAAATAAAATTCTAAAAAATATGTTCAGGCTAGGTATTGATGTCATTGATCCAATAAAAAAATTGAATTTTGATACATACAAAAAAAGTTATGTTGTATACGGTTCACCTATATTTGAATTGTAATTGGTTTGACTTCAAAACTTGATTAAGAAAAAATATTCAATAAAATACTATGAAACCAAATGAAAGGGTTATATATCATAGTTACAAATCTAGATTCAAAAAAATTATAATTTTATCTGTCATAGAAAAAAAGGTATGTTGTATATAGTGAGCATCACTCCTTAAAAATGGTGTTTATTGATAAAAAATATTTTTCGAAGGAGATGGAAAAAGAAGTGCAATCTGATTCCAAAAATTTTGAAAAAAATATATTTATAATCTATAGACAAAATGTCACAAATCACTAGTTTGTATCATCTTCAAATTCCTCACAGTTTAGCCACTATAGATGCCCGAAAGTGAAGATTTAATTAGAAAAAATCAGTTTAGTGTCCAATTTGGCCAAAAAATGTAAACTAGTAATGTGGGATCGCCCATTAATGATAGCTGGTTATGGCAACAGAGGATGTGTCACATGAATTTTGATAATTTGGAAAGAATTAGTTTAGTTCATATAGTAAGAGATTTACCCAGAATCACAAAGCCTATCAATGTTGTTTGTGAGAGTTGTCAATTTGGAAAGCAAACAAGGAGTAGCTTTAAGGGAAAGGAACAATATGCTACCAGACTACTAGAAATAGTACATATAGATATTTGTGGTCCTATAAGAGTGATAAGTCTACAAGGTGACAAGAAATTTATGCTTTTAATTGATGATTATTCTAGAATGACATGGGTTACTTTTCTTAGAGAAAAATATGATGCATTAGATAAATTCAAGGCATTTAAAGTTAAGGTTGAGAATGAAATGGATTTGAAAATAAAATGTTTAAGGTCTGAAAAAGATGGTTAATTCACCTCTAATGAGTTTAGCATGTTTTTTGAAGTTCATGGAATAAAGAGGCATTTGTCTGCCCGTACAACCCCTCAACAGAATAGATTTTTGAATGGAAAAATAGGATTGCTCAAGAAGCTGCAAGGACTATGATGAAAGAGGAAAATCGATCAAAATTCTACTAGAGAGAAGCTATTCATTTTCTTTTTTTCATACTTAACAAAGTTCAAGATAAATCTAAAAGTACAAAGACTCCCTATGAGCTATGGTATGGAAGGATTCCTATTGTGAAGTACTTTAGATTGTTTGGAAGAAAATGTTATATCAAAAGAGAAAAAGAAAACTTAGGAAGGTTTGATGCAAGGTTTGATGAAGGTATCTTCCTTGGATATTCTATTAGAAGCAAAGCTTACAGATGTTACAACAAAATACTAAGAAAGATAGTTGAAAGTGCAAACAATAAAGTTGACGAAAACTTGAAGAATTCAATCTCAGTAGATGGATATGTGTTAGATGAACCTAATTATAGAGAAGTTGAGGAAGAAAAGGCTGATGAACAAGAACTATGGAATGAAGAGGAGAAGCTCCAAAGAAGACCCATAAAACCCCTAAGTATGTGCAAAAGAATCATTCTGAAGACCAAATCATTGGAGATAAGAGGAAAGGTGTACTGACAAGAAGCAAAGATGTTGAAGTTGAGGTAAATCTATGTCTACCTTATAAAGTTGAACCTAAAATAGTGAGTGAATCATGCAAAGATGAATATTGGATGAAAGAAATGGAAGAACTTATGCAAATAGAAAATAATCAAACTTTGGAATTGGTTCCTAGACCGCAAAACAAGAACATAGTTGGAACTAAGTGGGTATTCAAAAACAAGCTGAGTGAGAATGGAGAAATAGTAAGAAATAAGGCAAGACGTGTGTGTAAGGGTTACTCACAAGTGGAAGGTATAGACTTTAAGGATACTTTTTCTCTTATGGCTAGGATGGAAACTATCAGAATGTTTTTGGCATTTGCAACACATAAAGACTTTAAATTTTATCAAATGGATGTGAAGTTTTCTTTTCTAAATGGATAATTAGAAGAAGTTTACATGGAACAACTAGAAGGATTTCAATTGTTAGATCAACTAGTTATGGTATGTAAATTAAAGAAGGAACTATATGGATTGAAGCAAGCTCCCAGAGCTTGATATGCAAGATTGGACAAGTACTTGATACAACAAGGATTTAGTAAGGGCACCGCAGATAGTAATCTTTGTACTTCAAAATTGAGGAAGACAAGATCTTGATAGTAGTAGTATATGTGGATGATATTATCTTTGGTGGAAATGAGGCTATGTATAAGAATTTTGTAGAGGAAATGTAGAAAGAATTTAAGATGTCAATGTTTAGGGAGATGAATTTCTTTCTTGGGATACAAATCAATCAAACATATAAAGGGATTATCATTTCATAGTCTAAATATGTCAAAGAGATGTTGAAGAAGTTTGGAATGGATGGCTCCAAACTGGTATGTACCCCTATGGTGACTGGTTGTAAACTAAGCAAAGATGATTTACCTAAGGCTGATCAAAGTAAGTATAGATCCATGGTTGGTAGACTACTATATCTAACTACTATTAGACCAGATATCATGCATACAGTTTGTCTTGTAGCTAGATTTCAAGAAGATCCTAAAGAAACAAACATTGCAGAAGTGAAGAGGATATTCAGATGCTTAAGAGGCACTCCAGATAATGGTTTGTGGTATCCTAAGGATACTTATTTCACATTAAGTGCTTATATAGATGCAGATTGGGTTGGTTCTTTTGATGATACGAAAAATCACAAGTGGTGGTACATTCTTTCTTGGATACAAATATCAATTGTATCTATATGAGAAAATATCAAATAACTAAAATATGAGAGTTCTATGGATACGAAAAATATGAGGGTTCTATAGGAAATATTTTTCTTAGAGTTACAAAGAACTACAATGTTTCCATTGATCCTTGGGAGAGAAATACAAATGGAAAACTGTTATTTGATATCATTTTCCTCTAGATAAACTATTTTATTAAATGAAACTATATTTGTGTCATTGATAGACTCATAACAACATCTATGCATGATGTGTATGATGCTAAAATTTAAGCATTATATCATATTATATAGCTCTTTATAATGTTTAGAAAACAAAAAAAAAAGGCATGCAAATAATATGAGATTACTCTATTAAATTTCTAGTATTATTTTAATTTTGAATGCACTACTATAACTGGTGAAAGATTTTATGAAGTGTAAAATTCTACCAACTTGAGAGTTGTACACTCAATAGAGAAATCATAATAGTGTTAATAGAGATAAGTGGTATGATTTTTCATTATATTTAAGTGATTGCGTCTATTTTTGTAAAGTATGTGCCTATTGGTTGAGCTTATGTATGTTTCTCGTGTCGATTAGTATTTTATTTTTGTTGGGATAAAGGTTCCATCAACCTTGTTAATATCATGTAATTTAATTACTTAGAATATTATTTATACTTCACTCATAAGGGATGGAATTTTTCACTAATAGTGGAAATTCAATTTTTACTGGCCCCAGTAATTACCATTTTATCGATAGGGAGTTATTGTGTTACTTTTACCAGATAGTCGTCACCGTAATGGTAAAATGGTCAAACAATAGATTCTAGGTGCCCACCTTGGGAATATTGCATTATGACATGTTATTACATCCATCATAATTTTTAAGAGTATCTATGATAGCGATGACACCAGTCATAAGATTCTATGATAACTATGGCAACATCTATGATAGAATATTTATTATCTTGGTCCCTAGGCACCCATGTATGAAAGATGCCTTATGGCAGTTGTAAGAGCATTTGTAAGAGGTCATTATGAATTGCATGTGATTATTCCAAGGTAGTGGCATGAGGTTTATACCAATTTCTATGTCATTCTTCATGTGTTGTATTATTCTTTATAGTAGGTGCTTGGGTGTGGAGTTCGTAGTATGATTCTTCATCAAGTTTTCTTTGCAAGGGTTATGATGTTGGATTGAAGGATAAAGAGGAGTTAGATTGGATGTATTGTAAACATATTTTATGTTAATACAATCTATTCATCTCTTCTTTAGTGGAGGATTTTCTTGAAAGGGTTTATCCATGTTAAACACTGTGTTTCATGGTCAATTTTATGTTCATGTATTTCATTATTATTGCTGATTTAAACTCCATATGGTTAACAAGTTGTTAGATCTGATTTATAGTAGTTTTAAGCTTCTATTATTTCTTTTAACCTTCTATTTTCTAACATTTGGTATCTGATCCTGTCTAATTTTGTATCTTGGGTGATAGAACCAAGGTTTTTTGAGCTATAGTGGGAGTTTGGTTAATCTAATTTTTATAGTTTTTTGTGTTAAACCATGGCTGCAACTTCTTATCATTTGGACATAGAAAAATTTAATAGAGTGGTATTTTTAGTTGTGGAAGATTAAAATGGAGGATCTTCTTCAAGAACAGGATCAATGGGTGGTTGTAACAAATGAAAAGAAACCCAAGAATGACCAATGGATATTGGAAGAAGAAGGACAAAAAGGCATGTGGTGCTATTAGATTATGTCTTCCTGATTTTGTTCTATTGAATGTATCAAAGAAAAACACTGCACATTCTTTGTGGAATTGACTAGGTGAGATTTATCAAGCAAAAATTCTGGTAAATAAACTCTACTTAAAATGAAAGTTGTTTTCTCTTAAGATGAAGGAAGGTGAATCAATAGCTGAGCATTTAAATTCATTTAATTTGGTTTTGAGTAAACTAGCCTCTATTGATGTTAATGTCAAAGAAGAAGATAAATCCATTATGCTTCTTTGTTCTTTACTTGAATCTTGGGATTTTGTACTTGCTATCACTGCTAACATTGAAGATCCAAAGATGGATGCTCTTGTAGAAACTTTATTGTCACAAGAAATGAGGAAAAGGATATGGATAGTTCAAGTGATGTTCTCAATATTGGGGGAAGTCCTAAAGAAAGAGGGTCTAAAGGAGATAAGAATGGGCCTAAGAACAAGTCTAATAGTAGATCTAAAACTCCTAGGAAGAAAAATAGAGTGAAATGTTGGAACTATGGAAAAAGAGGACATGTGAAGAAGGAATTGTTACACCCCATGTGTTATTACCTATTTTACTATTACCTTGTTTTGTGAATTACTTAAATAAATTTGAATGTGTTTATTTATGAACATTGATGGAATATGTTAAATGAATGTTTTATTCAATTAAATGCTTTATGATTCAGTGTAAGATATAATGTGAATATGACATGTATGAAAAATATGCGAATTCATTAATTTGGCTAACTACTACTATGGTCGACTAAGTTGAAATGTAGGGATGGGTTCAAGCATCCAGAAGAGAGGGGAAGTATCACCTAGGAGAAGAACTTGGTTTAGTAACCTCTAATTTAGTCTTATTGAGCATTCATACACACACACCTTAGATGGTCTTAGTTGAGTCAAGTCAATTGGGTAGTTGGTAAGAGATCTTCAATCTAGTTGTGTATGTTATATTGATTTGTGATCTTGTTTATGAATGTATGTAATGAGTTATGTGATGAGTCTTGATATTAAGTGGAATTTATTTTTGCATGTTTATTTGTATAACAATGAGATATGTGCATTTAATGTATATATGTGTGTGTCTTTGGTAAACTCATACATGTGAGTAAATACATACATGACTATACATAGGTAGACATACCTACACATGCTCATGGATGGATTACTGATAGGGAGGGGGTTGGAGGAATCAATCATAGATTCCTGCTCTAGGTATTTCTTGCAAGACCTCCTTGGTGTTCTGCTCCACCACCTTAACCTATAGGCCCCTTTTCATGTTTAGGTACCCCTAGTTCTCCTGGCCAACCCCATTGCTATCACAAGTTAACCAACCAAGTTACTCTTCTTGCCATAACTCTAACTCTTCCTTAGCCTTTAATCTGCCCTAAAGACTAACACTACCTCAACTCTCAATTAGATCTTGCAGGGGTGTAGAGAAGTATTCAATAACTTCAACCCATCCTCCTAGGGTTCCTAAAGGTTCACCAAACTCCATCCTTCCATCGCTTTCACCAAACCCTCATTTAGGGTTGAAAAAGGCTACTAGCCCTAGAGCCCCAATTAGGCCTCTTTCTATGAGAAAATAGGCTTATTCTCAATTCTTTCTAAAGAACACCTCACTCTTTCTTTGAGATTTTTAGATCAAATGAACACCTCTCAAGGATTTTTGAGGTCTTAAGCCTTAACTGTCCGTACAATGCTTGAACTTGAAAATGGACATTTCCTAGGGTTTTTAAGCCACTATCTAGCCGTTTTCAAATTGTCTACTTGTTCTCACATCAATTGAACTGATGGAGCCTTCTTCTTCATGTTACAACTAGGTAAGACACTTTCCTACCACCTCCAAAAGGAAATTTTCAAAAACTTGTCACCCCTACAAAATTATGTGCTCTGCACTTCTTGCTTTCCTAGTCGAGCACCATTCTGGCTTGCCTAGGGCAAGATCTTTCCAATAGCTCCTATCTTTTCCCAAACCCTACAGCCTACCATATGTACATACATGGAGTCTAGTCACTGTTCCCAAAGGGTCATACAATTTTTACGGTGGGAAATTGGTCTAGCACTCCATTCTTTTCAAACTGACTGGTTCAGACCAGCAATAGGGTGCAAGCTAACTATTTACAAACAACGAATGAAATTGACTAAAGAAAGAAAATAAATGACACACAATGATTGGGAGATTGCTACACTACATCTTACATAAGACAGCAGCAAATTCAATCCATTAAAGCTCTACTTTGGAATAAAAATTAGAAATAACACAAAAAACGTTGTTTTCCTTTCAATCCACAAAATATTTCCACAATACCAAAACTTCCAACCCTGCTCTCAAGTCAAGGCACACCTTAAATAAGGTTCCTCAATCAGTTATTTTCCTTGGTTAGACATATTAGTGACCTAATGGTAAGAGTTGTAAAATGCCCTATGTTTTCCAACTTTTGCAATCTTTAGAAAGCTAAGCAAGGTGAGTTTCTAAACTCATCCATCCCTTCCACTCCTTAACCCACTGATCACTATAGAGTAAGACATATTCTAAAACCTCTAATTCAATCTAGATGGTCAACATGACCTTTCAACATAACACATCAAACCAAAAATTCCTTCTAGACTTCCTACATGCCTAGTGTTTCCTAGGTGCTCCTGCACCATTCTCCCCCTCTCTACACAAACACTAAGGAATGTGAGGGATCAGTGACACATCAATTCCCTACTTCTTAAACTAAGCTTCATCTACCCAAGTAGCCTCAGATTCTAGCTTGTCCTTCCACTTGATAAGATGCTCCATGTACACCTTATGCGTTGTAGCTTTATTCACTCTTGAATCCAAGATTCTTTCTTCATGAAGCTTGTCTTGAGTTGATAAGGCTATGTTGCTGACATCCTTGAAGATATCCCTACTATTCTGATCCATGTCATTGACTATTCCCTTATATCTGATCAGATCAGCTACATTGAACATTAGAGAGATGCCTAGATCTGCAGGTAATTCCACCTTGTAGGCATTCTTCCCATATTTGGCTAATACCTTGCATGGTCCCACTCTTTTCATCTATAATTTGGTTGATGTACCCTTCTGCAACCTGAATTTGTTGAGGTGGACCATGACATAGTCTCCTACTGCAAATTGCAAATCTTTTCTTGACAAATCTACCTTATCCTTCAACTTTTGTGTAGCCTCGGTGACTGTATTCTTTACCTGCTCCTGAATCTCTTTCATGGTCTAAGTGAAGTCCTCTGCATGTCCACTCCTATGATCCATAGCTCCTAGATCTCTAAGCTCACATATTCCTCTTGGGTGCATCCCATACACTATTTCAAAAGGACTCTTCCTGGTAGTCATGTTCACACTGTCATTGTATGCATACTCAGCCTGTGATATGACCATGTCCCATGTCTATCCATACTCTTTGGTTAGGCATCTTAGAAGGTTACCTAACACCCTATTAATCACCTCTATTTTCGCATCGGTCTAAGGATGGTAAGCTGATCCAAAAGACAGGTTGGTACCTAATTTGCTCCATAGAGTCTTCCAAAAATGACTCATGAACTTCACATCCCTATCTGATACAATGCTCAATGGAAATCCATGGATCCTTACAATTTCCTTGAAGAAAAAGTGAGCAATGTAGCTAGCATCACGTGTGGTCTTGCAAGGGATAAAGTGACTCATCTTTCTGAATCTATCTACCACCACATAGACACTATCAAACCCTGTTTTTGTCCTAGGGAGTCCTACAACAAAATTCATGCTAACACATTCCCATGGTCTGTTGGGAATAGGTAGAGGTTGATACAAACCTGCATTACTAGCTCCCCCTTTGACTTTCATACAAACTACACACTGCTCCACATACCTTCTAACATCCCTTGGCAACTTGGGCCAATAGTAGAATCTTTGCACTAGTTCCATTGTCTTGTTGATGCCAAAATGACCACTAAGACTACCATTGTGCTTTTCTTGTATAAGATTCTCTCTCATAGAACCTTTTGGCACACACAACTGATTTCCCTTGAATAACAATCCACTTTGCAATGTATACTCTGAATATTGACTATGAAAGTGATTCTCAAAGTCAGAACATACCTTATATGCCTCCGAGAAGTCTTCATCTTCACCATAGAGATCCTTGAAACTCTCTATCCCAATGCTCATTAACTGTATCTCCTGCACTGTCAGCAATCTTCTACTTAGTGCATTTTCCACCTTGTTCAATAGTCCCTTCTTATGCTTGAGGGTGAAAGTGAAAGCTTGAAGATACTCCATCCACTTCAAATTCCTATTACTCAACGTCTCTTGAGTTTTGATATAGCTAAGTGCCTGATTGTCAGTAAAGACTACAAACTCTTTAGGTGGGAGATAATGCCTCCACTTCCTAAGTGACTGAACTAAAGCATATAGTTCTAGGTCATAGGTAGAATAATTTATCTTAGCTTAATTGATATTTTCACTAAAGAATGATATAGGCCTGCCTTCTTGGCTTAACACTCCTCCTACTGCAACTCCACTAGCATCACATTCCACAGTAAACAACTTGTCAAAACTAGGTAACAAAAGTATAGGTTGAGTTGCCACTTCTTGTTTCAGTTTCTCAAAACCTTTCTCAACTTCTTGAGTCCACTTAAACTTAGTTTTCAAACCACCTTTGATTGTGTCTAGGACTGGTGCACATATGCCACTAAAGTTCCTTATGAATTTTCTATTAAAATTGGGCTAATCCATGAAAACTTCTTACCTCTATCCTTGTGGTTGGTGTAGGCCAGTTTAGGATAGCTTCCACCTTGCTTGGATCCATCTTCAATAATCCTTGGGATACTACAAACCCCAAATACACAAGCTCCTATTTGAAGAACTCACATTTCTCTAGGTTGATGGCTAACTTTCTTCTTGCAATCTTTTAAGTACCATCTCCACATGTTTTAGATGTTCTTATGTTGTCTTGCTAAAGATGAGTATATCATCAAGATATACCACCACAAATATCCCTGTAAAGTCTTTGAGCACTTCATTCATGAGCCTCATGAATGTGCTAGGGGCATTAGAGAGGCCAAATGGAATAACTCTCCACTCATACAACCCATAATTTGTCTTAAAAGTTGTCTTCCACTCATCTCCATCCTTGATTCTGATCTGATGGTATCCGCTCTTGAGATCCAACTTGGTAAAGTACTGAGCTCCTCCAAGACAATCCATAAAGTCCTTAATTCTAGGAATAGGGAACCTATACCTGATTGTGATTCTATTTATTGCCCTAGAATTAGTGCTTAATCTCCATTTTCCTCCTTTCTTGGTTGCTAATACCACTGGTACTGCACATGGGCTGATGCTCTTCCTAATCAAGCCTTGATCCAATAACTCCTGCACTTGTCTAGCTACCTCTAGATTTTGATCTAGGGTAAGCTTGTAAGCTACTTTTTTTGGCAATGAAGCCCTTGGTATGAAGTCAATTTGATGGCTAATGGCTCTCTTTAGAGGTAAGGTTGCTGGTGTTCCATCACTCACTATGTCCTTATACTTCTCAAGCAACTTCTAAACTGCTCCAGGTATGACTATTTTCTCAGTCTTGTCCTCTTCCTTGGGTTGCACCATGACTACATAACCTTCACCTCCTTGATTTAGTTTGTTAATGAACTCTTTGCCACTACCTAATAATACACTAGGAGTCTTTTACTGTCCTTCTTCATATGACAGTGACTGCAACTTGAATGTTTTTCCATCCTTCTTGAATGAGATAGTATTTTCCTTTCCATCATAGATGGAACCTCTGTCATACTGCCAAGGTTTTCCCAATAGAAGATGGCATGCATCCATGGGTAATACATCACAAATCAATTTATCTTTGTACCCTCCAATGGAGAACTCCACCGTTGTTTGCTCATTGACAAGAACACTCTGTCCTTTGTTCAACTATGTCACCTTGTAGGGATTAGTGTGGGCTACCTTTTCCATCTTCAATTTCATCACTGCCTCCTCTAAGATTATGTTGTCAGTAGACCCTAAGTCCACTATCACTTTGCATACTTTCCCAAGTATTTTGCATCTCACTCTAAATAAGGCTCTTCTTTGCCTTGGCTCTTCCTTGACTAGTTGTCTGATCAAAACTCTACTAAACATCAGATTCTCCCCCACTTCTGATTCAATGTGACTAACCTCTGGTGATTTGACACTCATGTTGTCCTCATGTGCATATGCCACTCTCTTCTCAGTATTTGATGAAGATGCTTTCTCCGGGCATCTATAAGCTGGATGTCCTACTTGTCCACAATGGTAACACTTCATATTAGCAAAGTAAGAATTGCTCCTGTCTACTCCTCTTCCTCTATTTGAACCTCCTTGAGGTCCTATACCTCTGTTATACCCTCCTCTAGAATGTGTCTCACTTCCATGCTCAGTGAGTTTAGACTCTCCTTGGTTTCTTTGTTCAATCCCTCTACCTTGGTATCCACCCCTACGTCCTCTTTGATCTTTGTCTCTTCCTCTACCCTTAGAAGCCTGTTCTTGCTTCCTCTTGCTTCTTTCCTCAATATTAATAGCTAATTGGTAACATTGGTGTACTATTTTAGGACTTAGAAGAGTCATCTCCTCTTGGATGTTCCACTTTAATCCATTAAGGTATCTAGCCATCTTAAAAATTTCATCCTCTACACATTAGACCTCATACAAAGTTTTTGAATCTCCTCAGTATAAGTGTTCACATCTTGGTCCCTTTGCCTCAAGCTCTATCTTTTTTTGTGTAACTGAATCTCATAATCATCTAGCATCTATGCTTCTCTCACTTTTGCAACCATACCTTTCCAAGTAGAGATAGGCTTTTTTCCTTCCTTTTCCCTCTCTGTCTGAATGAACTTCCACCATGTCAAGGCAGAACCTCTTAACCTTGATTTGGCCACCTTTACCTTTTGTGCTTCTGTGACCCGATCACACTCAAAATGGTTTTCCATTCCCTCTATCCAATCCACAACTAAATCAGCTTCCATTTTTCCACTAAATAGTGGTATGCCTTCAAGTGCTTTTCCACTCAAAGCCTTCAATGCCTTCAAGAAAGGCTCTTCTTGCAAAATAGGGTCAAGTTCAGGGATCTTGTCTTCCTCTACAACCTCTTCTTTCTCTGGTTCCCTTCCTTCCAACTACACATTACTCAATGCTTGCTCAAGTTGGGCTATTCTATCCCTCAATAGCCTATTGTCTTCCTCCTATCCTTTGACCATCTTGGCCAGCTCTGCATTTGTCACCATGATGGTAGAATCACTAGACTCAACTTTTGACATATATTATTCTATCCCAAATCTTTTGCTTGCTCTGATACCAATCTGATAGGGAGGGAGTTTTAGGAATCAATCGCAAATTCCAGCTCTAGGTCTTACTTGCAAGACCTCCTTAGTTTTCTGCTCCACCACCTTAACCTATAGGCCCCTTTTCATGTTTAGGTACCCCTAGTTCTCCTGGCCAACCCCACTGCTATCACAAGTTAACTAACCAAGTCAATCTTGGTGCCATAACTCTAACTCTTCCTTAGCCTTTAATCTACCCTAAAGACTAACACTACCTCAACTCTCAATTAGATCTTGCAAGGGTGTAGAGAAATCTTCAATAACTTCAACCCATCCTCCTAGGGTTCCTGAAGGTTCACCAAACTCCACCCTTCCATTGCTTTCACCAAACCCTCATTTAGGGTTTAAAAAGGCTACTAGCCCTAGAGCCCCAATTAGGCCTCTTTCTCCAAGAAAATAGGCTTATTCTCAACTCTTTCTAAAGAACACCTCACTCTTTCTTTGAGATTCCTAGATCAAATGAACACCTCTCAAGGATTTTTTAGGTCTTAAGCCTTAACTGTCCGTACAATGCTTGAACTTAAAAATGGACATTTCCTAGGGTTTTTAGGCCACTGTCTGGCCGTTTTCAAATTGTCTACTTGTTCTCACATCAATTGAACTGATGGAGCCTTCTTCTTCATTTTTCAACTAGGTAAGACACTTACCTACCACCTCCAAAAGGAAATTTTCAAAAACTTGTCACCCCTGCAAAATTATGTGCTATGCACTTCTTGCTTTCCTAGCCGAGCACCTTTCTGGCTCGCCTAGGGAAAGATCTTTCCAACAGCTCCTATCTTTTCCCAAACCCTATAGCCTACCATATGTACATACATGGAGTCTAGTCATTGTTCCCAAAGGGCCGTACAATTTGTACAGTGGCAAAGTGGTCTAGCACTCCATTCTTTTCAAACTGACTAGTTCAGACTAGCAACAGGGTGCAAACTAACTATCTATAAACAATGAATGAAATTGACTAAAGAAAGAAAATAAATGGCACACAGTGCTTGGGAGATTGCTACACTACATCTTACACAATACACGGCAGCAAATTCAATCCATTAAAGCTCTACTTTGGAACAAAAATCAGAAATAACACACAAAACATTGTTTTCCTTTCAATCCACAAAATGTTTCCACAATACCAAAACTTCCAACTCTGCTCTCAGGTTGAGGCACACCTTAAATAAGGTTCCTCAATCAGTTATCTTCCTTGGTCAGACATATTAGTGACCTAATGGAAAGAGTTGTAAAATGCCCTGTGTTTTCCAACTTTTTCCAATCTTTAGAAAGCTAAGCAAGGTGAGTTTCTAAACTCATCCATCCCTTCCACTCCTTAACCCACTGATCACTACAGAGTAAGACATATTCTAAAACCTCTAATTCAATCTAGATGGTCAACATGACCTTTCAAAATAACACATCAAACCAAAACTTCCTTCTAGACTTCCTACATGCTTAGTGTTTCCTAGGTGCTCCTACACCAATTACACATATGCATGAGAATATTGATTGGATGGGGCCACCACAATAATGGGTTACACTTTCTAGGACATCCTATTTTTTACTGAAATCACATATTTTTAGAAAATATAATGATTTAAGCATTGAAAGGTTTCATTTAAAGGATTCTAATTGAAGAGGGTTTGATCAAACCTCCTTGGATAGAACCCCACTAGTTTTAAACCATACCTATAATGGAGTCTCCTCTACACCTATCAAAATGCTAATAAAAACCACTTTTGATTTACCTTTTGGGGGATCAAATGAATTCATTTTAAATTTATATTTTATAAGTATATAGTTCTTATTATAAGCTTCTCAAAAGTATAATGTTAAATATATTTAACTTTATTATTATATTTATTTTTAATTTCTTGTGAATGTAGTATTTTCACCAAAAAATCAATCTCTTTGTTTTGCACATGTGAAAAAATAGTATATTATCAAAAAAAAATTGTTAAAAATATCTAGGTGTTTAGTATTGATGTCTTTGATAAAAAAAAAATAGAATTTCGATACATACAAAAAAAATTGTGTTATATAGTACACCTATGTCTAAATTATAATTGGTTTGACTTCAAAACTTAATTAAGAAAAAAATTTCAATAAAAAACTATGAAACCAAATGAAGGAGCTATATGTCTTAGTTAGAAATATAAATTCAAAAAAAATATTTTTTTTTTCCTTTATAGAAAAAAAAGTTGTGTTATATAGTAAACATCACTCTTTAAAAATTCTCTTTACTATTAAAAACTAGCTATCAAAGGAGATGGAAAAATAAATGCAATTTGATTCCAAAAAATTAAAATAGAATCTACAGAAAAAATGTCAAAAATCACTAGTTTGCATCATCTTCAAATTCCTCATGGTTTAGTAGCATAGGTGTTTGAAAGAGAAGATTTAGTTAAAAAGTTCAATTCAATGTCAAGTTTGGCCAAAAAGTGTAACCCACTATTGTGGGATCACCCTGGCACTAGACTATGTCACACGCGGGCGCACACACACACACACACACATGTATATATGCATGTTCTATGTATATATGTCAATTTTTTGGTTTGCATGTATGAGTGTTTATAAAGATAATGAAATGGAATTATGTATATATATGTGTGTGTTTGTGTGTGTGTGTGTGAGTTGATATATATATATATATATATATATATATATATATATATATACGTAATACTATTCTTTATGTTTATATATTTTATTTATATGTTTGTTAAAATGTATTCAATAAACTTATGAAAAGAATGTATATGTATATATTCATATCTTTATTGATATATATACATATATGTATATATATATAATGGATAGAAGTGTGTATATATATACATATAATATATATAACATATACATATAAATAAGCTTTGGATATAATTTCCAAGCACATTAATAAGCGCTGATTATTATTATTAACATTATACAACCAAGTGCATATAATTCAAAGGGTGCATAATACATTTTAAAATGCAAAATTAAATGGTGCAGCTTGAAAATCCAGCACATAAGTCTCTTGAAGACTAAGTCAAAGTTCGAAACCAAAGGCACGCATAATGCATATATTTTTGTGTAATCATTTTAAGAGTTAATACAAATTAAACTATGGACAATGTCAAAACCTACGCACTTGAGAAGGTGCCACCAAGAGCTTGAGGTGGTGCCATATTTACCTTTATTTGGAATGAAATAGAAGTCTATGTATTCAATTTAAGAATATTGTTAAGTGTTTGAAATAGCCAAGTGTAAACTTGGCATAATTTTGAAATGGAATTTGAATTAGGAAACCTATGTTTAGCTTGTCATCCCAAATTCTAAGTCAACTCAACCATGAAACTATCAAGTGTTGCAAACCTATGAGTGAGTTCTTGCATGAGGAAGAAAGGTGGAAAGAATAATTAATTTTTTGTAGCCTTTAGTTGCTCACAAATTAGTATAAATAGAGGTGCTCACTCTTTCAAATGCATTACTTTTCATATTGATTTCTAGAGAATTATTCTGCTGCAAATTTATTGCAAGTAAACTAAGAGTTTGTGAGATTAAGAGTAGCATTATTACTTTGTATTCATTTTTTTGAGAGTATTTAAGTGAAGCTAGTAGATGTGCTTGAGTGGTTCATAGAAGCTGCGAGTGATATTGAGGAGAGGGTTATTCAGTTGGAAGCCTATAACAAGCATGTTGATTTCTACTTCTTTATTCTTTTATAGAAAGATATTTATTTTATTGTCATGTTGAAAGATTGTCTTTTACTTGTGTGAATTTTTTTGATATACTTGCATATCAATTGGTTCATTATCATTTTATGAACCTTACATTTGATATTTTCTCATATAGATCTATATATATTGAGTATATTATTATGTGGATATAAATACTATTTATACTATGTGTAGATTGTTTGTACTTTACGAAGAATGGTGAAACTCTGGGTATGTTGCATGAGATATAGTTGCTTGAATCATTTGGTTGTCATGATAGATAATGTGAGTCATGGGGTAGGTTATTCCTAGGAATAGGATAATCAAAAATAGACTAGAATACTAATGGTCAAAATATAAATCGGGTAATTGTAGTGGTGAATATAGATGACCCTCACTCGAAGTACTAGGTGTTGAATCTTTGGAAAAATTAGTGTAGGTAGCCACTGTCTACACTATAAATTCACTATGATCCAAATACATACTAGGTTGAGAATATCATAGAAAAGGAACGTTGAATTTATTGTAAGCTCTACTCATGTAGGACACATCATTATGCTCAGAATGGGCTATTTGAAGGATGAGGTTACCAAACCAATCTCTTCATTGAAGGGTAGGGCCATCTTCCTAATTATTAGATGTTCAAGGGACCACAGTTAGTCCATGGTTGGCATAAAAGCACTTGAGTGATACTTCTCCTCATGCAATTGGTGGTCAAGATTTGGGAGAAGGACATTTTAGACCATTTGTATTTCTAGTTCATGTAAGATTGTTTAAGCTATGTATGTATATGTGTCCATCCTTATAGAATTTGTAATGCAAAAATCATCTTGAATATATTTATGAAAAGTTACTTCATAATTATATATTGGAAAATATTCTTTGATTATGCAATGGAAAAGTTTGGATAAAGTTATATTTCAATTTATGATGCATTTATTATTGAATAGAAAATTAAAAAAATTATTACTCTATATTAGATGGATAGATATATTACTTGTGGGTAAAACTTAGTAGAATTAATAGGGTGAACAATCGGCATGTTACACATGCTATTAGAGCTACTAGGTTCATCTCTATAACCTATGTGCTTGCTATATTTCCAATCCAAAATTACGTATCTAATGTTTGGAAATTCTTGTGCTAGGATGGTATGCCTCAAGATGACTACAAGGAATTCATTAATCATAAATGAGCATTACCTATGGGCCAAGAGGGAAAAAGAATCCCTTGTTCATACCATTAAGGGAAGTAATTATGGCAATGACATTTGGTTAAGCGATACTGAGACAATCATTCATGCTCTTTCATGAATTAGCCAAGAGAAAATAAGGATGAAAGATGATGCCAACTTCAACTAATTACCTCTTGTCTCTCTAAAATGGTTGGACTCTTTATCACTTTCTAGGGATATGCCCTCAGAATTTAGTGTTAGTCCAATCATGTTATTTAGGGATCCTTGAGTCCTTCCCTTAGTGGAATTCATTGTAATAGCCACAAGTGGCAAATTAAAGGGCTATGTACCTCAAAACTATGTTTCTAAGGACAAATCTGAAGGATACTACACTTTTCAAGATAGAGATGAGCAAAAATCTTAGGGTTATACCCCATGTAGCTATGTATCGGATAGAAAATCTAAGGGATATACTCCCCTAGACTACCTTAATAGTCATTCTATGTAAACTCAATGAAATTGAAAATCCTTTTTTGATTATAATGAAAAATTATGCTTTTGGCAAAGAAAATTATGAATGAGTTATTTAAATAGAATTTATTAGGTGAATGATAGATCTTTATAATGTTGTTAACATGAGAAAACCTTCATAGATCTAATCAAATGAAAACCTCCAAGTATAACTATTTTGTGGAAAAGATGGTTAGGACAAGAAATAATATGGGGGAAAGTGAGGAAGTAGGGCAAGGCATTGAAAATACTAAAGAAAAATTGGACCATGTTCTAGCTATCATGGATGAGATTAGAGCAAGAATATAAAACCTTGAACAAGAAATAAAGGGAAAGGAAAGAGTGGATCAAGAAGTCCCAAATGATGAAGAGGAAGAAATACCCAACAATGATGAAGAAGGAGAAGATTCTCATAATCATACTAAACCTAGTGATCAAGCAAGTGATAGGTCACAATCATATTTTGAGGAGACCAAAAGGATCATTTGGTAACTGAGTTGTCCCATGAAATTATGAAAATCGCACCACCAAAATTTGAAGGTAATGCTATTGGAGATGTGGCAAAAGCATGGCTTACGAAAGTGGAGAAATATTTTGAAATCAGAAATTAATCTGAGGTCACTAAATCCATATGGGGGATATTTCAATTGGTGAGTGAAGCATCCAACAGGTGGATGATTAAGAAAAATGTAGCTTAGACTTAGTTCTCTAAGCCTCATTTGGATCGAATTTACAGAAATTTTTTAGAAAAGATGGTTGCCACTGTATACGTCTAAAAATGGTCATGGTTAATCAAGCTTGTTAATTATTTAATTAATCTTCTAAAGTCATCTACATATAAATAAATTTAATTATTTATTTATATTGTTCACTTTTATAATTCTTCTACCTTAATTAAATAAATAACTTTATTTAATTATTACCATCTTCCATATTCCTCTTAATTAAATTAAATAAATTTTATAATTTATTTATATTAATTATCATGTTATTCTAAATTTGAATATTTGAATTCAAATAATGGAATATTCCTCCAAACACCCTCTTCATCTCATAGTTAAATTAAATATTATAAATATTTAATTTAATACCTTTTCTCACTCCACACATAATTAAATATTTTAAATATTTAATTACCTTCTAAATTCATCTCTCACACATAATTAATATTACTTATTTAATTATGTGAACTTCTAAATTCATCTCCCACACATAATTAAATATTACTTAATTATGTAAACTTCCAAATTCATCTCTCACACATAATTAAATATTACTTAATTATGTAAACTTCTAAATTCATCCTCATATATAATTAAATAAGTTTATTTATTTAATTATGAAATTCATTCTCAACTCATTCTTCAAATGGCAACCTTCCTTTAATTCTGAATAAAAAAATTGAAGAGGAGGAAACCTTCTATCTCTCTCTCAACTTTCAAAAATCTTTCACCATTCATCCCGACAAGCTTGATCTGAACCGTTGATCACAATAGCCATTCAGGTTTTTTCAAAAACTCTTTAAATACATATGCAAATCCAAGCATTGGTTATGAACACGTATACGCAATTACACTTATGCATTTGCATCTTTAGCATTTCAGAAATATTCATATCTTGGCAATAATAATCTTATCATAGCATAGCATAATCTTGCATTTTAGCATAGTATGCATTTTAGTTTAAATCTCATTCTCTAGTAGTCCATTTCATTGAGCTTGGCATACTAAATCTGAGAGCAACTTGAACCAATGAAACGCTGGAGATAGAGAGCAATAGAACGACTTTGAAGAAGGTGCAACAAGAGTTTGTTTATATTTTCTTTAAGCTTCTTTGATATAAAGTTTTATTGAATGTGTTTTGAATTCGTTATGATAGTCATATTTTCATACACACAGCCCCAACTCTTTTATGATAAAAAGCTCATTGATTTCCAAAACCTAAGGCAAGGTGACTCTTCAGTGAAAAAATACTAGGATAAGTTCACTTGACTCCTTAATTATGTACCTATGTATCAAAAGGATGAGTGCTTTCGTAAAAGAAAGTGTCATTATTTTAAATGTAAAAATTAGTGGTGAGGTAGATGTACACGGCCTAGCAACAATGGATTTGGTTTACGAGAAGGTAATTAAGCAAGAGAAAAGGCTTAAGTCTATCTCAAGCTACTAGGAGAGGAATAAAAAGAAGTCTAGTTGGAAACAAAACAATCAAGCTCCAAGAAATCCTAATGAAGGATCAAGTTTTTAGAAGTAAGGAGAAAAGGGATTCTAGGGTAATGAATCAAGGAAAGATCGAAGGGGAAATAACAACTTTAACAACAATGTTGGTGGAAATGAAAGTAACATTGGAAGACCTATGAAAAGGAAGGGACCAATGAAGGGATTTTTTACATGTGGAGGTGACCATTATGTAATTAATTTTCCAAGAAAACCTTCTAGGACACAACCCCATGGTAATTCTCTTCCTTCTCAGAAAGTTGTCTTCCAACAAAGGATTCTTGTTGTTGTGGATAATCAGCAAGTGGAATACTAGATAACTCTGATAGAAGTTTTAGGTACTTTATCTGGAATTCCCATTTCAATTTTAATAGATACTAGTGCCACTAAAAATTTTATTTCTCCTAGAATAGCAAGTCAAATTTCTAGAAAAGCTAGTTACATGGAACAATCTTGGGTTGTAGAATATATTAACCAATCAAGAGTTGAACTTCCAAGTTTCTCAACAAAAGTGAATCTATACGTGGATCCCTTAGGGTCTTCTGATGTAATCTTAGGGATGAACCAATTATGGAGACATAGGGCCAAGGTAGATTTTCATTTGAAAATAGTTGAATATTTAGACAATTTAGGTAAATAGGTGTCAATGCAAGGGATGACAAGATAGGTTAATTTATGAAAAATATCCATTGTGCAAATTCATAGAGCAAAAAAGAAAGGTTGTCAACTCTTAGTGGTAAAAATGGAAAAGCTTGAGGAAGGTAAGTAATTCATCTCTCAAAATGAATGTTATTTTATGAGCCTCAATACTTTCAAGATGTCAAAGAAGGTGAAGTATTTGAATTTGGGAAATTTGATATGGAAAAATATCCTATCTTACATAAATTTGAGGATGTATTTCTGGAAGAATTACCTGGATTACCCCATAAGAGAATATTTTATTTCTCTATCAACTTAGTACCAAGTTCAGAGCCTATATCTAAAATACCTTACAGGATTACCACAATTGAACTAATGGAATTAAAGGAACAACTAGAAGAGTTGTTGTCTAAAGGTTTGATAAGACCCAATGTTTCATGGGCTAGTGAACACTAGTAATCTTTTTAAAAAAGAAATATGGTACACTACACTTATGTATTGATTATCTATTGCTTAACAAAGCAATGATTAAGAACAAGTATCCATTACCATGCATAGATGATCTCTTTTCTTAGATGTGAGGAGTGGTAGTATTCTCAAAGATTGATCTACATTTTGGATATCATCAACTCAAAATCAAGGATGAGGATATTTTTAAAACTAAATTTAGAACTAGATGTGAACATTATGATTTCACAATCTTAGCTTTTGGGCTAATGAATGCACCAACAGTATTCATGAACCTAATGAAAAATGTATTTAGGGATTTCTTGGATAACATCTTAATCTACTCCAAGAATGAAGAAGAACATTTCAAGCACTTATATATCATACTTCAAATATTGAGAGGGAATAAGCTATATGGGAAACTCTCTAAGTGTACCTTCCTCCAAAAGAAAAGGAAAGAAGTTTGAGTGGTCTGAGAAGTGTCAAGTAGCATTTGACCAACTTAGAGAAAGGTTGACCACAACACCAATATTAAAGGTACCAAATCCAAATGGTAACTTTTTAGTTCTTATTGATGCATATGGGGAAGGATTGGGTGGTGTATTAATGCAAGATGAGAAAGTCATAGCTTATGAGTCTAGGAAGCTGAAACCCTATGAACAGAATTATGCTTCACATGATTTAGAGTTAGCAACAATTGTTCATACTTTACAAATGTGGAGGCATTATCTTATAGGAAAACCATTTGAACTCAAAATCAATCACCATGGTCTTAAGTATTTGTTTACTCAACCTAATCTTAAATCAAGGTAGAGAAGATGGCTAGAGTTGATATCTAATTATGATTTCAATATCAATTATATCAAAGGAAAAGAGAATCAGGTTGTCGATGCCTTAAGTTTTAGGAGACATATATCCTTGATGGTATCAATCCAAAATGACTTTGAAATTCAAGTGTTGCGAGAATCTAAGGGTGATGAGTTCTATGAACAAGTCAAGAAAGCACTTATGAATGATCTGCAAGACTGAAAGTATGAAGGATATTGCATTGAACCTAGTGGATTACTAATACTTAAAGGGAGAATCTACATACCTAATTTTTGGGACTTGCAGAAATGGTATGGAAAGTTCATAATGCACCATATTCAAGACATCCTAGTGTAACCAAGATGTGAGCCAATGTAAGCCATTATATTTTTGGAAGGGTATGAAAGGAGATGCAAAAATATTTGTAGCAAGTTTCTTAAAGTTCCAAAGAGTAAAGGAAAAGTACGATCATCTTGTAGGTCTATTGTATCCACATGAAGTTCCAAAAAGTAAGTGGCAAGTCATTAGCATGGATTTTGTGCAAGGTCTCCCTATGTCTAAGAACAATCACAATTCCATTATGGTAGTGGTTGACAAGTTGAAAAAAGTAGCTCACTTCATACCAAGAAATTTGAGTGAAGGAGCTCCTATGATAACTCATAATTTTGTGAAAGGGATATTTAGATTACATGGGATTCCTAAAAAGATCATTTCAGATAGGGATGCTTGTATAACATCTAGATTTTGGAAAACCCTATTTTCATCACTTGGAACGAAATTGAATATAAGCTCTACTTATCATCTGAAAATAGATGGGAAAACTGAAAGGGTAAACCAAGTATTGGAAGACCTACTAAGGATGTATTGCATGGATCAATAATAAAAGTGGGAGGATTACCTACCTTTGGTAGAGTTTGCATATAATAACTCCTATCATTCTATGATCAAGATGGCTCCACTTGAAGCATTATATGGTAGGAGTATCTAACTCCTATTAGCTAGGATAAGCTAGAAGATAGGATAAACCTTGAGCCTAAGATGTTATTATAAATGAAAGAAAAAGTTGTAATCATTAAGTAAAGATTATCATAAGCTAATGATAGGAAAAAAAAATTATTCAGATTCTAAGAGGGTACCTAGGAATTTCGTAGTAGGGGATAGAGTTTTGTTGAGTTAAACCTCACAAAGGTTCTATTAAGTTTGGAAAGACACCCAAACTAGATTTGCATTATGTTGGAACTTTTTAGGTTCCTAAGGAAGTCAACCCCACTGCATATAGGATTGCCTTGCCACCAGCTCTTGCTAGGATGCATAACATCTTTCATGTCTCATATCTCAAGAACTATATACCAAGTGATAATGATGTTATTAATTAGAATGCTTTACATGTGCATGATCCAAAGGTGGTAAGAATTTAGCTACTCAAGGTGCTCGGAACATGTAAGATTCGCTTACACAACCGAGAGGTTTTGCAATGCAAGGTCCAGTGGGATCAATATGCAAAAAAATATACCACATGGGAAGACTATGATGAAATGAAACTGAAGTTTCCACATGTATTGCAAGAATTTGAAAATTCTTGAAAAACAATAATGTTTTTCTTTATTTTCTTTTGTGATGTGTGTTTTATACTATAGTCATATTGATACTTAAAAAATCATCAAGGACGATGATTCTCAAGGGGGGAATATGTTACACCCCGTGTGTTATTACTTATTTCACTATTACCTTGTTTGGTGAGTTACATCAGCAAATGTGAATGTGTTTATTTATGAATTTTGATGGAATATGTTGAATGAATGTTTTATTCAATTAATTACTTTATGATTCAGTATGAATAAATAATGTGAATATGACATGTATGAGAAATATATGAATACATTCATTCAACTAACTACTACTATGGTGGACTAAGTTGAAATGCAGGGATAGGTTCAAGCCTCCAGAAGAGAGGGGAAGTATCACTTAGGAGAATAACTTGGTCTAGTGACCTCTAATTTAGTCTTACTAATCATTCACACACTCACACCTTAGATGGTCTTAGTTGAGTCAAGCCAGTTAGGTAGTTGGTAAGAGAGCTTCAGTCTAGTTGTGTATGTTATATTGATTTGTGATCTTGTTTATGAATGTATGTAATGAGGTATGTGATGAGCCTTGATGTTAAGTGGAATCTATTTTTGAGTGTTTATCTATATAACGATGAGATATTGCATTTAATATATATATATATATGTGTGTGTGTGTGTGTGTGTGTGTGTGTGTGTGTGTCTTTGGTAAAATCATACATGTGAGTAAATACATACATGAGTATATGTAGGTAGGCATACCTACACATGCTTATGGATGGATTACCAATATGCATGGGAATACCGATTGGACTATGTGACACATATATGTATACACATTCTATATATATATATATATATATATAGATATATATGTGTGTGTGTGTGTGTTGATCATTGGATTTCAATGTATGAGTGTTTATAAAGATAATGAAAGGGAATTGTGT
Organism: Sequoia sempervirens; assembly: GCA_007258455.2. Taxonomy (NCBI): domain Eukaryota; kingdom Viridiplantae; phylum Streptophyta; class Pinopsida; order Cupressales; family Cupressaceae; genus Sequoia; species Sequoia sempervirens. The sequence continues at coordinate 393,925,258 of VDFB02270651.1, read as the reverse complement.
ATATATATAGAATATATATGTGTAAATTGATATAGAAACGTATATATATTAATATATATAAATATACTTATATATAATCATATATAAATATATATATGGAATACTATTATTTATGTTTATATATTTTATTTATATGTTTGTTAAAATGTATTTGATAAAATTATGAAAAGAATATATATGTATGTATATGAACATATATATACATACATACATATATATATGTATGTATGTATGTATATTGATATATATACATATATTTATATTGTTATATATACATATATGCATATTTATACTTAATGGGTATATAGAAGTGTATATATATACATATAATATATATATATATATAACATATACATAAGCTTTGGAAATAATTTCCAAGCACATTAATAAGTGTTGATTATTATTATTAACATTATGCAGTTGAGCGCATATAATTCAAAGAGTGCATAATACATTTTAAAACCCACAAGTAAATGGTGCAGCTTAAAAATCCAGCACATAAGTCTCTTGAAGACTAAGTCAAAGTTTGAAACCAAAGGCACAAATAATGCATATATTGTTGTGTAAGCATTTTAAGAGTTAATGCAGATTAAACTATGGACTATGTCAAAACCCACGCACTTGAGAACATGGTGCTGAGAGCTTGAAGTGGAGCCATATTTATCTGTAGTTGGAATGAAATAGAAGTCTACGAATTTGATTTAAGCCTGCTATTAAGAGTTTGAAACATTCAAGTGTAAACTTGGTATCGTTTTGAAATGGAATTCGAATTAGGAATCCTGTGTTTAGCTTGTTGTCCCAAATTCTAAGTTGACTCAACCATGAAATTATCAAGTGTTGCATGATGAAGAAAGGTGGAAGGAATAATTACTTGTTTGTAGCCTTCAGTTTCTCACAAATTAGTATAAATAGAGGTGCTCATTCTTCCAAATTCATTACTTTTCATTCTAATTTTTGGAGAGTTATTTTGCTACAAATTTAGTTCAAGTAAGTTGAGAGTTTATGAGATTAAGAGTAGTATTGTTACTTTATATCCATTTTGTTGAGAGAATTGGAGTGAACCTAGTAGAGGTTCTTGAGTATTTCATAGAAGAAGTTGCAAGCGATCTTGAGGAGAGGATTATTTAGTTGGAAGCTTATAACAGGCATGTTGATTTCTACCTCTTTATTCTTTTGTAGAAAGATTGTCTTTTACTTGTGTGAATTTTTTGGATATGCTTGCATAATCACTTGGTTGTTTCTCATTTATGAAGCTTACTTTTGATATTTTCTCATATAGATATGTGTATATTGAGTATATTATTATGTGGATATAAATACTATTTTGTATTATGCGTAGATTATTTGTACTTTACAAAGTATGGTGAAACTCTAGGTACATTGCATGAGATAGAGTTTCTTGAATCATTTGATTGTCATGATAGATAATGTGAGTCATGGGATAGATTATTCACTATGGTCCAAATACATACTAGGTTGAGAATATCATAGAATTAGAGGTTGAATTTATGGTAAGTTGAAGTCATGTAGGACACATCACTATGCTCAAAATATGCTATTTGAAGGATGAGGTTACCAAACCAATCTCTTCATCGAACGGTAAGGCCATCTACCTAATTGGTAGATGTGCGGGGGACTGCAGTTAGTCCATGGTTGATGAAAAAGTGCTTGAGTGATTCTTCTCCTCATGTAGTTAGTGGCCAAGATTTGCAAGAAGGACATTCTAGACCATTTGTATTTCTAGTTCATGTAAGCTTTTTTAAGCTATGTATGTATCATGTGTCCATCTTTATGGAATTTTTAATGTGAAACACCATCTTAAATATATTTATGTAAAGTTACTTCATAATTATATATTGGAAAAGATTCTTTGATTATGCAATGGAAAAGTTGGATAAAGCTATATTTCAAATTATGAATTTATTATTGAATAGAAAATAAAAAAATTTAATGCTCTATATTAGATGCATAGATAAACTACATGTGGGTAAAACTTAGTAGAATTACTAGGCTAAACAATGGGCATGTTATAGGAATGTAGAAATCCAAAGAAACAAGTTGATTCCTCCTTAGATAAATCCTCAAAATCAAGTGATGAATCTTTAGTTTCTTCTCTTCATATTATGATTAATAAACACTGGTTAAATTATTCAAGATTCTCATATCATCACTCCTCATAAGGAGTGGTTTTCCACATATGGAAAATATGATGGAGGCAAAGTCTACCTTGGTGGTAACTCTTCATATCCTATTGTTAGAAAGGGTAAGATTCAGTTTTGTTATAGTGATGGGAGGATTAAAACCCTCCTTGGTGTTTTACATATTCCTAGATTAGCTAGAAATCTGATTTCAATTTTGAAGTTGAATGATTCGAGATTGCATGTAACATTTGATAAGCATGGTTGTAGATTGGCAAGAGGAAATTTGGTGATAGCAAGAGGGACAAGGAAGGGGACTCTGTTTAGGCATGAAGCCACTACTTTTGTTAACTCTACCAATGTAATTGAAAATTTTGAAAATAATCATATGTTGTGACACCATAGATTGGGCCACATTAGTGAGATTGGTTTAAAGACCATTTTGAATAAAAAATTGTTAGATAGTTTTTCCTATTCTGATGAGAGTTTTTATTTTTTTGAACATTGTGTGTTTGATAAATAAAAATATATATATATTCCTTCAGGCAGTATTAAATCTAAGAATAAATTGGAAATTATTCATTCAAATGTATTTGGTCTCATGGATGTAGAATCAATTAGGAAATCTAGATATTTTGTCTCCTTCATTGATGATGTTACACGATATACCTAGTTATATTTTATGAGGAATAGATCTGAAGTTTTCACTAAGTTTAATGAATTTAAATCCTTAGTTGAAAAGAAAACATATTGTAATATTAAGGTTTTGAGGTCTGATAATAGAGGGGAATATTGTTCTAAGGAATTTGATGAATATTATAAGCGTGTAAGAATTGTTAGATAGAAAACTACTCATTACACTTCTCAACAAAATGGAGTGGAAGAAAGGATGAATCAAACAATTATGGTAAGAGCCAGAAGTATGCTAAGTAGTTCATGGCTTGACAGATGATTTTGGGAAGAAGCTATAATCCTGCTTGTTACTTGTTGAATAGATATCCTTATAAGCCTATTGAAACAACACCTTATGAAATGTGGATAGGTAAGAAACCTTCTTTTTCACATTTAAGGGTATTTGGCTATGAGGCTTATGTTCATGTGCCTAAAGAAAAATGAACTAATTTGGATCTGAATGATGAAAAGTGCATTTTCATTGGATATGATGATAATGTAAAATGTTACAAGTTATGGGATCCTCTAAACAAGAAAAATATATTTTCTACAAATGTAATTTTTAGGGAAATTGGTGTTATTTCTGATCCTAAATAGCCAAAGGAAAAATATGAGGAAAAGAAAGTGCATTTTGAAATTAAGCAAGAAGATGCACCTCAAGAAGAACAAAGAGTTGAACTTGAGGATGAGGAGGAAGAAGATGAGGTTTTAGATGAAGTTACTGATCAAACTGAAGAACGTGAGGAAGAAAATCAAGAAGAGGTTGAGCAAGGTTAAGGATAGCAAGAGCCTCATACTCCTATTCTCAAAAGATCCACAAGACAATAGAATTCATTCAATAGGTATAGCCCACCAGATTTTAGTTGTATATTTGCTTTATTGAGCATTAGAAATGAACCTAGATATTTCAAGGAAGCTCTTTGTTCAGACGAAAGTGAGTCTTGGTTGCAGGTCATGCAGGAGGAGATGATGGCTTTGGATAATTGTAACACCTAGGATGTTGTTAGTTTTCCAAAAGGAAGAAATCCCATTGGATGTAAATGGGTATTTAAAAATAAATTTGGAGCAGATGGTTAATTAGAGCAATACAAGTTCATATTCGTGGCTAAGGGCTACTCCTAGAGAGAGGGAGTTGATTTTGGTGAAATTTTCTCTCATGTTGCTATATTAACTTTTATTAGATTCTTATTATCTATTGTTGTTGCTTGTGATTTTGAGATAGACAAAATGGATGTTAAAATTGCTTTCTTACATGGGAATCTAGAGGAGGAGATTTATATGTGATAGTCTGACAGGTTTGTTGTGAAGGGAAAAGAAAATTGGTTTGCAAGTTAAAGAGATCTATGTATGGTTTTAAACAGTCACCCAAGATGTGGTATCAGAAGTTTGATTCTTTTTCATTAAATTTGGGTTTTCTTAGGAGTGAAAAGGATCATTATGTGTACATTAAGGTTATTGATGATCATATCCTAATTATTGTCTTGTATGTTGATGATATGATGTTTATTGGTAACAACAAGGTGATGATTAGTGAGCTCAAGAAACAACTTTCTAGAACATTTTATATGAAGGACTTGGGGGCTGCAAAATACATTCTTGGGATGGAAATTATTAGGGACGAGAGTCACAAAAAGCTTTGGTTAATTCAAAGTAAGTATGTTGATACCATTTTGTAGAGGTTTAATATGCATAATTACAAGCCAGTTTGTATTCCATTTCTAGTTGGTACTGAGTTGAGCTTAAATATGTATCCTAATATTGATGATGATTTTGAGGATACGTCTAAGGTTCCTTATGCTAGTGTCATTGGTAGTTTGATGTATGCAATGGTTTGCACTAGACCAGATATAGCCCAAGCAATGGGAGTTCTAAGCAGGTTTATGTCTAACCCAAGTAAAGAGCATTAGACTTTTGTTAAGAGTGTATTTAGATATTTGCAAGGTACTTATAATTATTGTTTTCTTTATCATGGTATTGATAGTGTGGTCAATTCATTAGATATACAAGATTTTTTGATGCATATTGGGCAGGTGACTTGGATAGTCGAAGGTCCACCAATGGGTATGTGTTTACTTTGTTTGGAGGAGCAGTAAGTTGGGTGAGTAAAATAAAAGGAAGCAGGGTGAGCAGAAATAGCTTCCTACACTAATCTAAGTAGGGGAGAGTTTCAAAAAAAAAAAAATTAACACATTAAACCATTACAGTAATGAGAAACACATGGGAATAAAGGAATAAAATAGCAACACATAAAACAAAGACACCACATATACATGGGGGAAACCCTTTCAGTTAAAATCCCCACCCTCCAAAAGCATAGTACTTCTCTATTATATCAAATAGTTGAATACAATGTATCTCCAAGTGCAATGCTTCTTCAACAAATGCTTTGAAACAAACACTTGTTCTAGAGTGAATCCAACAACAATTCATTATCTGCAAACAAACTATGCATTCTACAATGCAAGGCATACATTTTATAGAGAATACAAGTCAAGAGAATCATCTAGAAGAGTATGGGAATCTAAATACACATGGTACAATATCCCACACCGTATACATGCATTTGGGAACTTGTACTAGATTCCCTTACACCTCTTACAATTGTCATAACATGAAATATTCTCTTTCCAAGCTTAGGTGCCCAAAATGTGCTCATAATAGCTTATGACAGATGTCTTACAATCATCATAAAATATGTCACAAATATGCCATAAAATCTCCCATAAAATCTATCGTAGAATCTTGTAAAAGAATCTGTCATAACTGAAAAAAATATTTGATTTTCTTACATCCTGTCATAACCCAACTTGGGCACCAACTTTCTCCATGCCTGAAGATTCCTTATGACACATCATAGAATCTTTCATATTTCATAGATTCCAAAGTGGGATTCCTATGTCCACTTGGGGTGATTATGTGTCATATAGTCACCTCCAACAAGGATGCCACCTAGTTGATGGGTCCCAATTTATGACATGACACCATAGCCAATTAAATATTAAAAATAAATACAATAATACATTAATTAAATCAATATTAGGACTCTAAGGTTGAGACACCTTAATCCCAACATTTTCCCACTTTTCAAAGACCTATCGAGAGTCATACGAAATCATCTACTTAGGGCCCCAAGGCGTATGGAATCGGAACACTATCTAAAATATTTTGTGCTTACTAGTTTTGTCAGTGCATCTACAACATTCACCAAAGTGTCAACCTTCCCCAAGTTCACCTTTCCATCTTCTACCATATCATGAATAAAATGATATTGAACATTAATGTGCTTTGTTGTGGCATGGAAGGTAGGATTCTTTGCTAGGAAAATCACACTTTGACTAAGCATTCTTTGCTAGGATTGTTTTGACATAATATCTTAAGCTAGATAGCTTCCTTATAGGCATGAGTTCCTTCTATGTATTTTTCTTCTGTCATGGACAACGCGATTACAACTTGCCACTTATTCATCCAACTAATAGCACCACCAAACATCATAAAGATGTAACCACTGGTGGATATTTTGTTGTCAATGTCACCTACCCAATTTGATTCCACATATCCAAGAATACTCATAGAATGATAAGGTTCAGTAGGATAACCAGGAAAACACAAGGCATACTTGGAAGTACCTCTTAAATATTTGAACACTCTCTTCACCGGATCCCAATGCACCCATCTAAGATTAGCCATAAAATGGTTAAGGACTCCCACAGCTTGGGTAATGTTTGGTCTTGTACACACCATTGCATACATCAAACTACCAAATGTACTTGCATATGGTACTTTGGTCATTTCCTTCATCTCAGTAGGATATTTTAGATAATCATTCACAAAAAGCTTCATCCCCTACATTATAGGAACAACTATCTACAATCTACCATGCTAAATCTCTCCAACACTAAGTTCACATACTTGATCTGGCTTAACCAAAGCTTTCTATTATCTCTATCTCTAGTGATCTCCATTCCTAGAATGTACCTAGTTGCACCTAGGTCTTTCATCTCAAATTGTGCTAACAAGTGACACTTCAAATCTAAAATCATACTTTTACCATTCCCAATAAAAAACATATGATCTACATATAGAACAATAATGAGAATGCAACTATTATCATATTTAAAATATACACAATGGTTATATTTAAATCTTTGAAATCTCAATGACAACACATAGGTATCAAACTTCTAGTACCACATTCTAGGAGATTGTTTCAAACTGTAGACACTAAAAAAATTTCTTGAATGCTATCATGCACTTGAATCGGGTATACTAACATCATTTCCTCTCAAAACCATCTTCTTTTTTCTTAATTAATTGAATTAGCCTCGCTAATTAATTAATTGCATCATTTGCATCTATTAACCTATTTTTTCAAAATAGGTTAATTCACCCCCTTTCATGCTAACATTTCATCTCATTAAATTAGATAAATCAAACTATTTAATTTAATTCCCTATGTCTTCTTATTTAATTAAATAACCCTAAGCTATTTAATTCAATGTATTTTCACCTTTCCCCCATTCATTAAATCATTTAATTTAATGAATATCACTTTATTCTTCTAAATCCCTTAATTGCATGATTAAACCCTTGTTTAATTAGCAATTATCTAACTAATCTAATTCCCCCCACTTGCAAGGGAATATTCCTCCTTTGCAAAATTTAATTTACTTTTAATTAACTAAATATCCTTTTCCCTCACCCATGAGAATATTCCAAAGAATATTCTCTCTCCAATCATTTGAGAAAGGCAATATTCTCACAAAGCTTCATGTGAAAGTTAAACTTGAAACTCCTTGGGCAAGTTAACTTTTCACCTCTTGTACAGGTCAAAAGTGTGCTTATTTGAAGGAATGAGAACCCTTGATTAAATTCAATCTTGCATTCTCATTCATTGATGAGAATCCATGATCCATGCCTCCCATTTGCTCCATCCTTAACCGTTGATTAAATTTTTTGATCTCAACCCTCTATTTCTCATTTACTTTCCTATAAATAGAACATTATTTGGAGACAAATGGATCCATCTTTTAACATCAAACTTATACAATTAAAATCATTCTCGATCACACTCATATTTATCACATATTTAGCATCTTTTTAGTTTAAATTAGTTACATAATAGCTTAGCTTCCATTAATGGCTTCCATGCATCCATTTAGCTCATTAGATAATTACGGTTTGAATCTTTTTTATTTATATCTCATTTAGATTAGCTTAGAAATTGAATATCTGAATCATTTAGCATAAAATCATGGTAGATTAACTCTTGCATCATACTCATTTTTAGCATAAATCATTTTTTTAATCACATCTCACAATCATTTCATTGATTCTCTTCAATAGAATCAATTGAAACAAGCTCACTGAATATGAGATTGGGAAAGGGTCATCATTCCACATCAACATGACACCACTCCCAAAATGCGATAAGTTTTAGATGGGTTAGAGTAAACATTTAAACATTTCCATAATTTAGGAAGCTTTATTTTTAAGTGTAACTTCAATTCAATTGATCTTGTTTAGATTGAGTATAAGTGGATCAAATTTAATCAATTTCTAGCTTGAATTATGTTCATCTTGGTTTTTGTAGGATAGAGCAATGCCTAGGACAATTGCAGCAACACCATTGTAGGACATCACCATATAGTGATGCTATCGTTATTTCAAACAGCGATGCCTATTAAATACACCAACTTTGATTAAACAAACAACGATGCTAATACTTTTTAGAGGTATTGAAGATTTACAAATGGTAACACCTGACAAAACATCGATGTTATTGTGCTCTCTAGTTTTTCTATAGAGCGACAACCTAGTTCACCAAAGTGACACTATCATGCACAATGATGCCCAACTCTAGTAAGAAATTTGATGATTAGTTTTTAGCATGTGTTTTAATTTTTTTCACTTTGTCAAATTACTAAAACACTTCTAACATTGTTCTAATTGTTAGAATAATGTGTTTTTTAGGATTGGATGACACGAAGTTAAAGTGAAGAAGCATTCTCATATTAATATTTTATGATTATAACAAGCGATTGACACTTTGGGGCAATTATAACCCAATTTCTTATGCTTCTTACTTTATGCTCTAGGACCTTACTAAATTTCATGTGGGTTTAAAATGAATGCTCAAACGGGACTAAAATTGAACCCTCATCTCATCATTGTCTTTTGGGTTTTTAAATTGAAAAGACAACTTAACATTTCATTTGGTGTGTAAAATGAATTCATCTTAGCTTTAGTCAGTAAAATAAATTACTGTCTTCTTTTTTGTGGCACACTTGTAGTGTGTATCCAATCCCCATGTGCTTCATGTGATCTTGGGTGAAGAGAAACACTCCAAGTGTACATCACTATTCATGTGCACTTATAGTATGTATCCAATCCCCTTACACTTCGTGTGATCTTGGGTGAAGAGAAATACTTAAGTACACTTATGCTTTGTGTCACCCTTAAGAGAGGACTTACTATGAGACACACCCTGCAATGGGAAACTCATAGGAAAGTTCTTGTAAGTACATTTACCGATAGGATATATTAAAGGTTGGGAAATCATGAGAAAGTACCTTCTATGCTAGACTATATAACATATTGCACCTAGTACCATGCCTTAAGTGGAATGGGAATGGTAGTAAGAGCCAAAAGTGGCAAAGCGGGTGTGTATACAGCTGGGTGTTCTCAGTTTGTTACTAAGAACCAAACTGTTTAGTTACCAAAAATCCTTAATGCTTGTTGGTGCAAGAATAGTTATTCTGAAGCCGCCTCACATTTTTACTATTCATTTTTAAAACAAAAATCCTTAGGATCTTAGGATATTCAAGATTTTGAGATTTGGTCATCTTGAGAAGTGTGTGTTGTGGAGAGAAGACAGTGTTTCCAAATCTCCAACTATTCACAATGTCTTAGTGTATGGAGAAATCTAAGTGGGGACTCAACAAGTATGGCCATTTCAACCTAGGATTGTAAATGATTGTGTGTTTGTTTAATACATTGATTGGTTCCAAAATGTTACAAAACAAACATTCACTATCTTCCTCAAAATTTCAAACACTTTGGCTTAAATATGGATACCTTTTGAAATAGCCTTAATATTACTACTTGTCCTAAGGATTTCTATCCTTAGAGATTTCTAGATATCTTGACTTATATCTCAATCCATATTTTCCAAAGACAACATAGGAAATTATGGCTTGAACCTCATGGTTGTCACAAATGGACATTTTCAAAGTTATAATGTTCTTGAAATAACATTTAGTTTCAAAACTTAAGCCAAATTTTGTCAAATTTACCATGCTCTCCCTTATGGTCATGGGCTTTATCCCAGTAGAGAACCAAGTTTGAGATTTGAAAGGCTTTAACCTTAGCTCTCCTATCAAACCATCTTTTGACTACACCCTAATGTTTGGAAAAATTTTCAAGGGCTTCATCTCTTTTTTCTTCAAGGTGTAATAGTTCAGCAAGTCAAGCTTCTCGTTTAACCCCTTCATCATAATATTCATTAATGAACTACAGGGTGGGGATTTTTATCTAGATGGGAAACACAGGTTCTAGCCCATAAACCAAATTGTATAGGGAAGTTATTATGGAAGCCTTATGTCTGGTATGATCTTCCCAAAGAGCAAATCAAAGCTGGGTGTGCCAATCCTTAGGGTTTCTTTCTAAAATCTTACAAATGACTTTCAAGATGTTCTTATTGGAGGACTCAACTAGACCATTACCCTAGGGGTAATAATTGGATGCAACTTTAATTAAAATTTTATGATTAAAGGCCTAGATAGAGAATTTCAATGATGCAAATGCAAGACCATTATCACAAACTAGAGACATAGGACATCCAAAGTAGTTGATAATACCTGATTCATTGAAATTGATTACCACTTTAGAAGTACATTGTTTGCATGCAAGAGCCTCATACCATCTTGTGAAATAATCAATAACAATGAAAATATACTTGTGGCCTACAAAAGAAGGTAGATTGATTAGACCTATGAAGTCCATTCCCCACTATGCGAAAGGTTTTACCTCAAAAACTCGTTGAAGTGGGAGAGTTGCATGCTTTTCTCTGGTGGTTGTAGTTTGACATACATGATAAGTTTTGATATGGTTATGTGTGTCCTTGAACAATGTGGGCCAATAATAACCAGCCCTCATAATCTTATTTGTAGTGGAAGGTGCAGATCCATGGCCAGTGCCATATCTATCATGAAATTATTACATAACCCTTTCAGCTTCTTACTTCCCCAAGCATCTTAAGTAGACACCTTCATGGTTCCTTTTGTATAAAAAAACTCCCTTCAGCATGAAACTGTCACACTTCAAGCGCAATACTCTTATTTGTACAACATTAAGGTGATTTGGACACTATTGATTCAAAATATAGTAAATGATATCATCAGACCAGTCCCCAGGGGAAACATCTTCAAGATTATAATGTTGGGCTACAAGGTCAGGACCCCTTTCTTCCATTGTTCTACTAAGCCCTTGCCCTCTTACCAGCTTCATGGGTTGAATCTCAATATCATACTCCTACAACATAGTCACCCACTTAGCTTTGTGTTCTCCTAGTTCATTTTGCATCAGCAGTAGCTTGACTGCGAGATCTGGTACTACTACAAAGACCTTGCTCCTTAGAATATAATGTCTGAATTTCTTCACAGCCCTAACTAAGGTGTAGGATTGCTTCTCCACACTTGGGTGCCTTAGTTCTGAATCTTTCAGTGGTGCACTCATAAATTCTATGGGGTGTTCATTCCCTTGATCAGAATTTTGAGTCAACATGCCAACACAGGAGTGATCAGAAGCAAATGAATTTATGTAAAATGGCTTAGCATAATCAGGACTCACCAAGACTGGGGCTTCAGCAATAGCCCTTTTGATTTATGCAAATGCTTCTTTTGCCTCTGCATTCCATTCAACTTTAGCTTCCTGCTTCAACATGGCATTCAATGGCTTGACTATCTCAGCAAATCTAGTGATGAAATTTCTTAAGAAGTTAATCTTACTAAAAAATGATTTCATTTCTTTCTTGCTAATAGGTGGTTGAATCTTGAGTATGGCTTCCACTTGTTCAGGATCAATAGCAATGTATTTCTCTAAAATAATGTGCCCTAGAAATTTTCCTTCAATAACCCCAAAGATGCATTTCTTTGGGTTAAGGGAGATGTCAAACTCTCTACATCTCTAAAATACCTTGCATAAGTCTACTATATGATCAGCTCACCTTTTGGAAAAAACTCTCAGATTGTCCATATAAATTATTATGCACTTACCAATTATGTCCTTAAAATCAATGTCCATAGCCCTCTGGAATGTAGCTCCAGCATTGATCAAGCTGAAGGGCATTCTTCTATAAGAAAAAGTGCCCCACTTTGTGGTGAAAGCAGTTTTATGCCTATCTTCATATTGTACCATAACTTGGTTATATCCAGAGTAGCCATCTAGAAAAGAAATCATTTGAGACCCATTGACAATCTGAAGCACCTCATCTATTGAAGCAATTGGATAGTTATCTTTTTCTGATGCTCTATTAAGGTTCCTAAAATCCACACATAGTCAGATCTCCCCATTTTTATTTCTCACAAGGACCAGATTCTCAACCCAGGTCGAATGTCTAACTAGGAATATGATCCTAGTAGATAACAACTTCTGCACTTCCTTTTGGATTATGGGTTCCAATAGGGCATTGATAGGCCTTTTCCTCTGCCTAAAAGGTCTTGCTTCTAGCTTTAGAGGGATAGTATGAGTTATAATCGAAGTTTCATGTCTTCAGGTCTTCATAGCTCCAGGCTATCACATCTTGATATGTATGTAGGGCATTGATGATTTATTTTCTCTCCTCGAGAGTACACACTTTACTAATGAAGAAATTCTTGATATCATCTTGAGTCCCCATGTTGTATGTTTCACATTGTCCACTAAGGGATTTTTTCTTAGCATCTTGCTCCTGAACTCTAACCTTATCTAAATCAAAAATCCTCTCTAGTTGCACCATTCCCCTTGGAATATTATTAGTCTTCAAATTAATAACCCCTTCCAAATCTATCTCTACTTCTTGGGGCTCAGCTTCATCAATGATCTGAGAAGTAAAGACATATGAACTTGTAATAAAATCCAAAATATGCTTATCATCTTCAAATACCTAAAATTTGGTCACATTCTCAGGCACTGAAGGTACTGGAGTCAACTCTATAGTAAACTTCTTCAATCCAGAGAGAGATAAAGGTTGCAAGGTACTAGCTACCTAAGCTAAGGAGTATGTAGTTTGTTTCTTATTACATGGTATCAATTGAATATTGAAGGCATCAAATCCCTCAATAAGGTTGCATACTCTATGCCTATAATTGGTCATCCTTCTATCATGGCATGATTACTGCTTTCTAACTTTCTTGACCACCAACTCAAAATCTCTAAAGACTTGCAATATTTTAGCCTTTTTACTTAGTGCCATAAGCAACCCATGAATCAAGGCCTCATATTCTGCTACATTATTGGTACAATGAAACTGAGTTCTATGAGTAGCAAAGAAATTTTTACCTCTTGAACTGATTAGCTCAAATCCTGCCCTAGCTCCTTGCTTTGATTTAGATCCATAAAACCTTAACGTCCAACAACTAGCAACTACATATTTCCTTGATGTGTTTTTTTTATTATTTCTACTAGAAGGTCCTTTAGAAAGCATCACCTTCTTTCCTTCGAGATCTTCTTGAATATTTTGTATATTGATTTTGACTGTTGGAGTAGGGTTGATACAGTTCTGCACTTGTTCTACTGCATTTTTGCATAAGCAGTAGTCCAATTCAGAATGGGATGCATTATAAACTCTACACCAATTGGGTAAGAGTAGTTCTCCAAAATTCATTCCTCTACCCAAATGAATCTGATCTTCAATGCATTTCTTGATGAATTCCTAAAAATTATCCAACAAGTTGATTTCGTTATCTTCAAGATCATCATCATTAATTGGTTCCACTAGGGCTACAGTACCACTAAATTTGGTTGTAAGATCAATGGGTGTAGTATGTAGCATAAGAATTTCTTCTACATCAGACTCTTCAAAAGGGGCCGCAGCACATAATTACCCATTCTCATCTCTAATATCAGTATTTCATTCAAAGTATTTTGATATTCTGTGATCACATATTTCATCCTAGGCTCTCTTTCAATCTTGATTTAGTTTGGCACTCCCTTCTAGGGAAGCCTCATGTGGGATTGATCAGTTGATACATGTCCATTCAGAACCTTAGTAAAGTCTCTTCCCAAAATCAGACCATAAGCATCAAGTATATCTACCACCTGTATATTAATGACTTGTTGAATTCTAGGATCAGAGGCAATTTGCATGGGAATCATGTTCAATTTCCCTACAACATTAACTTCCATTATATCCAATTGAGTGACTTTCTTTTGGGAGATAGCATGGGTAATGCCTAAAGCTCTACAGACACCAAAGGGCATCACATTGGTAGAAGCACCTAAATCCAACAAGAAATTGTGCAAGTTCTTACCAAATATACGGAAAAAAATAAAAAATGGAGGAGTTTTTGTTCTTCCTTGAAACAGAGTTAAAGGGGTATCAACCTGGGAAACTTAGCTTTTATCTTTCTCCTTCCCTTTGTCTCTAGGTTGTGTGTGAACTTGAATCTGATCTTTGACTACTTGAGAACTAGATGCTTTATTAACACTCCCACTGACTGATCTATCTTGTGATACCAAACTCATACTGTAAGCTCCTACATTTCTAATAGTTGGGACTCTCAATAATTCAAATGCAGAGAGACTTACCTTTAGCTTCTTGAGTTCTTATGCAACATATATGGCCAGTTGCTTTGCACTCAAGTTAGCAAGAGCCTCTTTCGGGCATTCCACCACCTTGTCTTTGCTTGTTTCAATAGTCTTCCCTTTTGATAGATCCACTTGTCCTTGATCTTTAGATAAGTACTGTCTAGGCACATGATGACATGTTGTATTATTGTTGGTGCTGGGATCTAGAGGTATGGTGAAGTTGTTTGGAGGAATAGAAGTGAACAGGCCTCCAGCCTATGGGGGTCTATTTGGAAAATCTCTTAAGTCATATTTCTTAACAGGCCGCTAGAATGTCTACACCTCTTCAACGTAATTTTCTTCCTCATCCATGGGGCCATTATCATTGACAGGATTTTCATTAAACAACTATGTAATCTCATCTCCATTGCACACCTAATTTGCTTCCTCCTTAAACTATCTTGTCCTTAAACTGTCTTGATTCTTCTTCAGGCACATTCTCATTACTCTATAGAAAAGGAGCATGATTTAGCACCATCACTGATGAGTCATAAGGAGTATATGGTACCAACTCCTAGTTACTTGTATTATTCTCCACCTCATACTAAAATATTGAAGTAGTTGTCTAGAACTTAGGAAAATCTAATTCAGAATGCTAGCCCATCTTATGGAGCCTACACCAGCCTAATAAGAAACTTCAGCCAGATATACACTTGAAGATTTCTCTTGATTAACTGGTTGATCCAATGGGGTGGGAACACCCCATTGTTAGGCCTTGTATTCCAAGTCCTGCTCTGTCTAGGTAGTTGTCTTATGTCCAATCCTTGTCCACTAGCTTACCCCTTATCAAATATTTGGCCAAAAGATTGTCCCCTATCATAATTTTTTCCTCTATCATAATTATGTCCTTTTTCAGGGTGTTGTCCCCTATCAAAGTGTTGTCCTTGTTGAGATTCTTGATTTTTCCTATTATGATTGGATTGCATACTCCTTTCAGCAGCCTGGACTTGACTATTTTGGCTTCTCAGATAAGTGACCTCCATGTTTAGCTTCTTCACTTGTTTAGTCAATTCATCCAACCTTTCCTTGTCAGGATTATTATATGGAATCCAGTTTGCATTGTTTTGAGGATACCCTTCTATAGCACCAGAAACTCAGTGAATAGTTCAATACCTCATAATTCTACAAATATGTGGGGAAACCAATCTGAGGCTGTGGATGAAGGGTTTGATTAAAATTTTGTTGGGGGTAGATGACCATGGGTGGAACTTGATTCAAAAGAGGTCCTCGGTTGGGAACCACTGGTAATTGATGTATCTAAATCATAATAGGAGTATGATTGGTAAGGGCCTAATTGAGAAATGAGACCTACCTAGGGCGACCAATGGGTCCCAATGATGGGAAAGGATCAGACAAGTGTTTTCTCAAATCAATACTAACCTTTATAGCCTTTGTGTATGCATCAAGTAAGGTGGTCAGAGGATTGTTTCTCCACTTCATGATGGTAGTTGTCAGACTATCCAGACCCTCATAATAGACTTCTAAAGCAGTGGCATCATCTACAACATAGGGAGCCTACAATCGGGTATAAGCACGATGAAACCTATTGTTAAAGGATCCTATGGGCTCATGGACCTTTCTCTTGACTTTAGTGAACTGAAGGTAAAGGTCATTTGGACTAATAGGAATCTTGAAATTCTCTATAAATGTAGTCTCCAATTCAGTCCAATTATGAATAGACCCAACAAGCAAATGATTGTACTAGTAGAATGCATCCTCTCCTAGGGAATAAGGAAAGAGCCTACATGCTACATCCTTATGATTGATTCCTCTATCCCTAAGGAAATTTTGAAAAATCCTAATATGTTCCTCTACGGTCGTATTGGGATCATTAACCTAGAACTTAGAACAAAAGTGTCCAGGGTTCTTGGGCATAACATTGTAATTATTGAAGGTCAAGGGAGATGGGTTGCTTGCAAGGAAATCCATTAGTGGAGGTGGAGGTGGTAATGGCTAGCTTATGGCTTATTGGGGTTCTTGAATGGGGATGACTTCAAAATCAAATGAAGATGGACTTGATGACACTAAGGATGATGAAGATGATAGAAGTGGTTGGGTGGATGATGATTCTCCTCTTCTTCTAGTCCTTCTTGACCTAGTGGGAGGTTGCAACTCTTGAAATTCCTCTTCTCCTAGAGTAGATCTGGTTCTTCTTCTAAGTCTTTCAGGAGAAACGGCAGACAAAAATTGATCCAACTTGTCTATTTAGGCCCCCCTTCTAGCGCCAATTTGTTGATGGTGTTTTTTGCACAGCAACAACTCAGACAGAATATGGAAATTCTATCTCTCTTGAAAGGTAAATCTCTATCAACAAGCCACAAGAGATAACCCCAAGGTCTCTAATGTCAGGGCTTGACAATGCAAAAACAACTCAGTAATAAATGTGAAATTGTTGGTAATCACAAGGGGACCTTACTACAAACAAATACTAAATCTTAAGTTCATCATATTTTACAATTTGATGATACCTCAAATCCTAAAATGAAACAAAATGATAAAGAAATAGCAAAATATAAAGGGTTTCAGAAAGATTTCTAAAATTAACACTAATCCTAAGATTAACAATGCAATTGATAAAATACTTGAAATGGACCAATCCCTTAGAAACTAATTCCTACTTAACCCAGATAAACCTGCAATCTTACAGAAATAGTGCAATCTTCTAAGGCATTAAATATTTTCATATCATGATCATTCATTCAAAACAACCCTATTGCAATTGAAATGAACAAACATTCACAATTGAACTAAGCACATTTAATATTAAATTCTAGACTAACTTTGCAAAGCAACTCACAATCAGCCAACTACAAAAAGTATGGACCAGGGATTGCTACAAACATTTCAAGCATTAAACCATAAACACCATTGAATCATTTAACCCTAGATCTAAAATATATCAAATAAGCTTAAATAATTTCAAAAGATAGAATCACAAGAACCATTCCAGATAAAACTAACACAATAAGGACACCAAATCACAATGCCTTTACTTGCATTAAATCATCCAAAGTAGCAAAAATTCTAGTCTTTTGTTACAACACTTGCTTGAAAATAACCTAATCCCTAACTCCTTGCTCTAATGCTTAATTCATTCCAATGAGAAAACTACTATCCCTTACAAATGAGGCAACATGCCATATTTATAGAATTGCCCCAAGATATGTTGGCCTAATTAGGTTTACAATAGAAAATGGCCATAAACAAGTTGGCCCAAGAAGTTCTAGAAAAAATAAAATAGCATTAAATGCTTGGGACTCATCCAGGTCAACCTGGGTTCTCCAATGTAGTCCATTCCACTGCATGCGAAGGATGAAGAGGAAATAATGGGGAAGCACAAATTTTGATGTGATATTGTATTAAATGTTTCCCTCTTTTTCCTTATCCTCTCATATCTTATCTTGCACTATTGAAAATACTTTCTCCAAATCGGCCAAAGCTAGAATTATCAACACCTTAATTCTCCTCTCAATAGACTTAATATCATCCCTTAATTGTTTAATAACTTTATCCCAATCCGTCCTTAGGGCTTGATATTTATCCATAACTATAATGTAAGTGGTTGCATCATCTAGCTGGTGTTCAGTAACTGGGCCATCATTGACTGGAGAATATACATCACACCACCATTTCCTAAGTTGCTCTAGATTCAAAAATTTTGGCGTAAACCTTTTCCTTCCTATCATGATCTCAAAGAAAGAGATACATTTATCGTAAATATCTATTAGGGTTCCTTTTATTTTCTTTCATTGCTTATGCACCTTCTTCAACATCTTTTTCCTAATTTGCAAGGCCTCATTCCATTCCCAAGGTTTTGCTACTTTTGAAGAAGGAAGGATTCCATCACTAGCTAGCTTTTCTTCAGTGTACTCCATGATAGTCCTAGTTTTTTGCAGTAGGAGATCTACCTCTTCTTTATCTTGAGCCTGCACACTTTTCAACCACTCCACAGATCTAATGGCATCCCCACCAATTGATAGAATGTCTTTGATTGCATCATCGCCCTTGGTCCCTACCCCTTGCAACCAATTTAGTGTGGCATGAGTAGTGGTTTTCATATTTTCCAACTCAATTATGGTTTCTTTTGGCAAGAGATTTGTTGCAAATGATGAAGAATTGATTTGGTTGATATATTGCAAGGGTTTCATCAAATCTTGCATATGCTTCTTCAATTTCTCATTCTCTTTCTTCAACTCTCACTTGGTTTACACTTCTTTCCTTAATCTACCCAAGATTGCAACACTAGAGCCTTCATATTCTTCAATCTCTTGTTACATGGAGGTAGGCCCTAAGTTGATAGTTTGCATATTGTAATCACTACCAGTCACATCATCCTTATGCTTATCAAGAGCAGGAGTAGCAATGTGGATCACTCTATTATTTTCCTCATCTCTCTCAATCTTTGAAATGACCCTAGCCTTTCTCTTTGTTTTACCTTTCCCAATTTGGGAGAGTTTCATCCACTACAATCTATTTACTCTTCAATTCTTTGTCCAACCAAGCAGGCACAGTGGATCTTGATTGAAAATCACCTTGCTCAACCTCATCCTACTGACCCTAAGAGAAATCCTCATTTAGACTTCACTTATCAAGAGTCTCTTCAATCTTATCTTCCCTGTCATCCTCTAGATCCCTATCCTTTTCTTCATTGGTTCTTTTTCTACATGTTCTAGTGAAGGAGTCTCGGTTGGCACTTCCTCTCTCTAGAGGTCGATCTTCCTCATGATCAATGGGTGAGTCCTCATAAGTCACCAAAGGAGACTGTACTTTCTTCTCTGTCTCTACCTCTGCATAGTAGAGTTCACCTTCCTGAAATTCATCCTCTCCTTGATCTTAGTGACCCTTTGCATCCTTAGATTTGCTTGGTGCATCATGAGATTCATGAGAAGGAGGGGCATCACCATGTTGTTCTGTGGCAAGGGCAGCTAAGGGAATATCCTTCTTTGGCACACTATCCTTGGGATAAGTATTTCTTTATCCTCTTGTGTATACCTATGTTTTCTCTCCCAAACTCTCCACATTCACTACTGGTGGGCCAGTTTCATCCTCTGCCTTGGAAGATTCCTTCTTCTTTTGAGATAATCTCACTATTCTTCTTCTCTTAGGCACAGAAGCACTACCTATATCTCCCTCTTCCTTAGGTTCCTCCTTTTTATATTTCTTTTCCTTTAAAGTATATCTTCTTTTCTTGGCAATAGATCTCCTTTGCTTCTCTCCTTTTGCTTGAGCATCCTTAATCTTTATCTTGAAAGGAGAGATCACCTTAGCCCTACCCTTAGGGTCATGCTCAACTGACTCTTCAGAGGTAGAATGAGACTCCAAGTCTCCCATTAGGTCATAGGTGCATTGCACACCTTCACTCTCCAGTTCCCAAATCTTGTGCTTAAGCCATAACTTTTTGTATTTAATCACTAGAGCCATGACTTGTTCCAGTTCTATCTTTTCCTCCTCTAGCCAGTCTATTTCACCAACTAATTTATCCTTAATAGCTTTTTAATCATGGCTTTGAATCACATCCCCATCATCATCTATCTGATTTGGGATGACCTTAACATTGTACAATCTAATCAAATTGATTGGCAGCTAGAGAATTTTTTCTTTTTGATCCCAAACTCATCTTTGCAATTGGCCTAGTAGGCTTCTATGTCATCCTTGTGGTTTTACTCCCTACTAGCTCTTTTTTGGGCTTCACCAATTCTATCAAATCTTGGTGTTTTATAATGGAAAGATAGGCCTAGAGTGTTCATCTCCTTCTCAGAGAAATGTGTTGTATTTATGGAGGGGAAAGCCTCATTATTACCTATCTTGAGGGGAAAGTCATTGCCAAACCCTGTTTTGTGCTTCTCTTTCTTGACTATAGCATCAAAGTCACATATTTTCCTTGTGACTTCCAGGAGTATTAGGTGGTTGGTAGGATACCTAGGAAGTATATAAGGGGCTCTCTATCAACCATCTATCCTTATGTAAGAAAAGGTTGGGAACTATATAAACCAAGCCCCATACTTCTTGATCAACTCCTTAGCCTTGTTAGATATTCTAACATTCTCTACACCTTGAAGCAGCCTAGTGATGTACATGGTGAATACATCATTCACCTTCCTATAGCTTGAGCTTCCTAGGTGTAGCTGTGGATAGAGTTCATATATTACATCCTGCCCAAAGGTGCCTTTTGTGCTTAGTCCCTTGTAAGGGTGGAACCTTGCAAGTGCATAAACTAGGTATGAAGTCATGGTGAAGCTCTTTGTCTGTAGCACATTGCATAAATGCTCATGTATCATTGCACTAATGGTGCCAACCCAATTATAATCAATATTTTGCTTCATCCTCACTATGGCATAGAACATCCAGTTCTCAAAAATCCTAGCACTCTTCAAACCCATTACACTGTTGAGGAGTGTGATAGCATCATAGTACTCTGATTTGAATTTTTCCCTAAATAATTGTTTTGGCAGCTTTGAGATGTGGGGCTTAGCTTTCTCTAACCAAGAATTGACCACCTGTAGAGCCTTGTTTGAATCATACTCAAAATAGTTCTTGGAAATATTCAAGTCTAGAGCCACCACATGATCTTTTCCTGGCATGTCAAAGGTTTGTGCCACAGATACAGGAGAGAAGTTGGCCAACACCCTACCTTGAGGGCCAATCACTCTTTGTGTATCCTTGTCATAATGTCTAGCACACTCAAGCACCAACTTGTAACATTGGACCGTGGGAGGGAACCCAGCCACATGAGCCAATCCTGAATCCAATATCCTTCTATCCAACAAGGGAAGGTTTTGTTTTGCCATTCTTGCTTTGAATTCTTCATAATCTCATCTACCTACATTGGTATCACCAACTTTATACTAGATGGAGGAAAGCTTAGACTTAGGAACCTTACTCTTTATGTCCATCTTTATTCTCTCTGCTTCAGAGATGGAGGATCCTTCAGCACTTAGATCTGTCTACTTTCCCATTGTCTTGTTGGCCACCACTCTACTTGATTCAACCTACATCCAACAAGAAACCACAATAAATTCTCTTTTATAATTCTCATATCAAGGTTAGCCAACCATAGACAATATAATTATAATCAATCAGCCCAAATCTATGATTACAATACCTTAAATTAACATTAGGAAAAATTACTAAGAAATCCAAGATTTTGAGCCATCCGGGAAATCAAGCCAGGGAGGAAATCAAGGAAATTCCCTACTAAGTGGATTTTAACGATAAAATATGGTTATCCAAAAATTAATCATCACAATATGAAGGAAAACCATGTAACACCCTTTTAAATGATTCAAATCAAGCATGAGATGATAAACCCATAACATTGCATTCATTAACTTTCAAATCCTCCATATTGTGAGACTATTTTAGGAAAATCTGCCCGAGAAGGAAATCTGTGAGGGATGTGAAATTTTGGGCCTTGCACACATTTGGAAAAACAAGGAGGAACAAAAGAAATCAAGAAATTATGAGGATGCAGGAATTCCACGAAGGCCACGAAATCCTGAAAACTAACGCATCTCACAATTTTGCCCAGAATAATCAATCGATCAAGAATTTGAGGTTTTTGGGATCAAATCTAATTTACTTTGAATCTCCCATCGATTTTCTATTAGTTCTCAACATTCCCAAAGTAAATTTGGTGAAGATTGGTGATGCCCTAAATTTAACCATCAATTTCTTAAGCGTAAAACTCTAAAATTCGCCATCAACACAGGGGAGTTAGCTTAGATTTAGATTGCTTGTCTTATTAAACATAAAAATGGGTCATTTGAAATAGGCCTAAGTGAGTTTCACCTACATGGAACTGAAATCACACGTTTAAACTTCACTCGTGGCTGACAATCAATCAAGCTAAAAACCCTAAAATAAAATAAAGTTGAAACAATCATACATGTCGGGTCAAGTTTGAAGATGAAGTTGGCATTGTCAAACTAAAAATATTAACCAAGGGGTGCATCTTCTAGACTTCCAAAAATTATGAAAATGTTTGCACAACACTAGCTTTAAAATGCTTGATGCCAAACATGTAAAATCTAGACTCCACACATACTCAACACGCCAAAGAATCATTCACATTCAACAATAAAAAGTAAGGAAATGAATACATACCATTGATGAAGTGAATTCTATTATATTCAACAATTGGTAGCAAGATTTGACGTCCTAGCAAATAGTAGTAACAACGATCACGCCCAAGAAATTCACCACCAAATTCAAGAATCCATAAGTCCAAACATCAAATGAAGCCAAACACTTAAGATCAAACCCCTCAGATCAGCAAAGGACAAATGACAAAACCTCAATGGCACAAGAATTCCCCAAAATCAACTAAATACATGCCGCAAAAATCATACAATCAAGCATTAATGCCATTGACAAGACAACCCAAACCAAAACTCAAGAATTCGAAGAGGTGCAAGAATTTCAAAAAAATATGGTCAACACAGAATTTTGCAAAGGATCAAAATCATTGGATCACAACGTAAGCTCCTCCTCATTAGGTTTTCAAGGAAACCAAAGAATACCGTCGGAGGAGGAAAATCCTAAAATCAAAGGAAAACCCGGAAATAGCTTAAAACTTAAGATTTTCAATAAATAACATAAATGGATCATCAATGCAAGAAAGATAAACATTTAAGCACATTTTGACGCAAGCATATCCTCAAAACCAAAGGTCCAAAGTATTAGAAATCAGAGCAAAAAAAAGGGGGGTCCCTACTTTTAGTGGGGCGTGTGTGCGAAAACTACACAACATATATCATAATTCAAAGTTTTGAAGGAAGTGGGCCTTAATACTTTATCACAATCATGACCTCTTGTTAAAGAACTATTATGATCAATCTAGGAGGAACAAACTAGATTTACATACCCACATCTATCCTCGTGTTTAAGTCAACAATAGTCTTTAAGATTTGAACACTTTAAGAGGTCTAGCATCATTCTCACCACCTTGGTCTTGGAAAACAAAGGTTCACTTTAAGTCAACATTGGGTCAAACACTTCATTCACCCCTCCATCAAATTTCATCCTTCACCTCATTTAACTTTGCAAAAAAATTTAATACACCAACACTTTTTGACTTAAATATCAATCAACCCAAACCCCAACCCAGCTACTTTGTATGAGAAATGTATCATTTTCCATGCATTTAGGTAAGTTAGTTATCATCGTTGAACTAGTTCATCTTGAAATTCATGAGTCTACCCTAAAGATTTCCAAGTTCATCAACATCCTTTATCCCAACATTAAAATGTCAAGTTTGAGTCAAAAGTTTTGTCCCAAAACATTTGTAAAGATCACTCTCCACATCACCCATCTTTTTATCCCCCATTATCATCATTTCTCCAAAAATACTTAGAGTGTCCCTTTTACCTATATTTTAGTCAACTAGAGAGTTCAAACATTATAAATCACAACACAACTCTCCCAAAGGAGACACAAAATTTATGGTAAAGACAAGATCACAACACAAGAGAATCATGGAGAAAACCAAAGTCACATTTACCTCAAGTGATCCAAATCCTTTAGAATTTGATCTAAGAAGTCAAGTCACCCTATCACAACAACCCTCATCTCCGTCAAGACCATATGAGATAGAATACATCACAAATAATCCATTTGAACTTACTAGGGAGGAAATCATGGAACATCAAGCCTTTGAAAATGTAGCTCCTATTTCCCCATCATTGGCTACACAAAATTTGACACAAAGCTTCACAACTCCATCACTAGGGTTAAAACAAACATGCATTCCCATCCTTGCAACTATCCTTGCTAAGGACTTTGTCCATATCCTTCCATTTGAAAGCAACACACTTGTGAGTACCCTTCAAACCAACCCTTTGTCTCACACGATCACTTGGACACCTACCTTTGGTGCTCCTCCCATTCCCAAAGATCCAAAATATCCATAAAAATCCCTTGAACTTCATTACTCTATGACACCCTCAACATATCATGGACACCCCTCTTCATCTATACCCATTAGTACCACAAGTGTTCCCACCATCACACAAACTGATGTGGACCAAGTGTCTCAAAACAACATGCAAATACATGTCAATACCATACCATAGAGTCAACCATTGATGCAGATAGGGACATCTTTACCCAATCCTCCAATTGGTTCATCCATACCATTGGTGTCGCAAAACACATCCATCCCATCCATTATCAACCCATCTCAAAACAATCCCTAGGTAACAAATCTTGTCAACACAGGTAATACATAATCTACATCCCTAACATAAGGGAATCCTCAAGACATGGGACATGAAAACCTTTTTAATCAATGGACTCAAGGTCCTAGTGTGTCATTCTCATCACATAATTTAATGGCACCATCCTCATCTTTTCCCACAGTCCCCTTCACCATGCAAAATTAAATGGTACCTCAAACGTACATTCCTCCACCTCAATCCACTATTTTACAAGGAATGTTGACCCAAGGGAATCCCTAACCTCTCAACACCAATCCATTATCCACTCAAAACATCAACACCCATAATCCTCCACCGATGTCCCAACAACCACCTGATTCTATGTTGCAAGTGCATTCCTTAGCCTTATAGCAAGCACAACAAGCCTATTAGCAAGCCCTACAATAGAAACAACAACAATAGCAACTAACCCTAGTATCCCAAAAATAATAGCAACATCAAGCACAACAAGTAGCCATAGCACAACAACAACATCAAGCATAGCAAGTAGCCTTAGCACAACAACAACATCAATCACAACAAGCAACCTTAGCACAATAATAATATCAAGCCCATCAAGCAGCCTTATTAGCATAGCAACAATAGCAGGCCCAACAATAATCCCTTGTGGCGCAATAACAATAGCAATCTCAACAACAAGTCTTACTAGCTTAGCAGTATTCCCAACAACAACAACAACAAAGTTCCTATTATAACCCCCAATCGAACATCATCAATACAAATGTGTTAGGAACATATACATCAATACCCCAATCACCTTCATAGAATATTACACCACCATACACCCCATACAACACCTTATCATATCAAAACTCATTCATCATCCCACAATATGTTCCTCCACCAAACCCACAAGACAATCTAGCATCGCAATTTAAAGCACTATCTCAAGAAATGTAGGACCTTTGGATGGGCAAGGAAAAGAAGTCCCATACATAGAATTTATGTCCTTATCCATTTGACCAAAACATCGCAATGGTACCATTCCCTCCCGACTTTGAAATCCCCAAATTTGATTGATACAAAGGGAGAGGAAGTCATGTGGACTATGTCAAATAGTTTAAAAGCATTTGTATGGAGGTGGCCTACAATGATTCATACTTAATGCGCCTCTTCCCTTGAATTTTAATAGGTCCTACCATGGATTGGTTTTCTCATCTACCTCCCGGCATCAAAACTTTCTAGGAAATTACCAATAAATTCATCGATCACTTCTCCTTTAATCTTGACATGGATGTAAGTCTAAAAGAACTGTACACTCTTGGGAAAAATAAAGGAGAAACTTTTGCTAATTTTTTACAACAATGGAGACAAAGAGCTAGTAAGAGAAAATGGCATCTTCTCAATGAACAACAAGTTGGGATCATCATAGAAAATCTAGATCCAGACCTATCATTCCACTTGAAAATGAAATGCATCACATCTTATGACAATCTTGTCCCTAGAACCCTTAACATCAAGAGAGCTCTAATCTCATAGGGAAACACTCAAGCTGACAAAGACAACCACCCATCAACTAGTTCAAATGACAAGCCTTGTGTCTGGGCTAAGAATAAGAATGTAACAAAATGATGGTGTGGTAGATGCTAAGGTAGTCCTAAGTGCCCCTAGGCCAAATAGCACTCACATTGCTAACTTTTAACCAACTGTTTAGCAAACAACACCCCTGTAGAAAAATCAAATCAATAACACCAAAATGCAAAGGTGAACTACCAACAAGAACAACTATCCTAGACATAAGTACACACAGTTATCTGAACCCATAGAAACCATCATGAAAAAGTTGGTAGAGTCAAATCTGATAACACTTCCCAACTTTGAAAACTACCAAGAACCACAAGAGAAACCATCCTAGTACAAAGAGAATGACCTTTGTGATTTTCACAATATTAAAGGACACAAAACAACAAACTGCATCAAGGCTCAAAAACATTATCCAAGACCTCATAGAGAATGACACCATATCTATTGAGGTACAAACCAAGAATCAAGATCTTAAGATATACAAGAACCCTATGTCGGATCATATCAAAGGGAACAACAACAGAAAAGCTAAGGATTACACAAATGTACAACATACCTATTCCAATGAAGTTATTTCTTGTGATAGCATCATTACTGTGGTCACCATCAAAGGGCCTAGTGTAGAGTGTGGAGTCACCACATGACATGGAAAAATCACCATCCAAGGAGTCCCATCTCAATCTAGGGCACAACCTACTTTTCCAACATCAAATCCTAGCAAGTACAATCTTTTAGATTAGCTTAAGAAGACCCCCACATAGATATCAATCTTATAACTATTGAGGCTATCCCCCACTCATAGGGAGATCTTGGAGAAAGCTTTATCAGAATCATCCATTCTCAACGCTATTGATACCAATTAGTTTCAAGCTATGGTAGGCCATATCACTAATCACCTTCTTAGAGCAAGACCTACCATCACAACCATCTCATAACCATGGTTTACACCTTGAGGTTATCATTCATAAAGACAAGGTCAAAAGAGTATTAGTATATGGAGGTGTTGAATTGAACATTTTCACCCTTCAATTGATCAAAAATTTGGGCTATTTAGAAGATACTATTAAAAAGACAAAGAGTACCATCATCAGGGCATATGACAACCAAGAACAGGTATCATAAGGCATCACTGCACTACCCATCCAAGTGGGATCTCTTATTTTTGAAACTACATGCCAAGGGTTAGACCATGATCTTCCCTATAACATACTACTTGGTTGACCATAGATCCATGCCTTAAAAGTTGTAGCCTCAACCTATCATCAATGTGTAAAGTTTCCTTTAAGGGAAAATAGATTACCGTCCATGGAGATCCTGAATCTTTTTACTACTGCAAAAATATTGAGGCCAAGTTCTATAAAATCTCCCAAGTACCCAAGATTACAAAGGGCCTACACCTTCTAGGTATGTAGGATCATGATGGGCCAAAAAGTGGTGATATGATGGGTATGTGTAGAGTATGTGGCTGACAACTTTTTTTACCCAAAATTGATGAAACAAAAAGGGTTTTTAAAGGAGATTCTCAACTTTCCACCAATATAATTTATTGTTTACTTTGAATTTAATAAATAATTATTATTCATTTTCTATTTGAATTACGACTAAAGTCCTGATTGATAGGTTGATTGAAAAAGATCTATAACTTTCAAATGGTATCACATTTTTTGAATCTAAAACATGTGTCACATTCTATACTTCACATACTATAAGATTAAAAAAAATGAATTTCATGAAGTTTTGACCAAGTTAAGGTGGTCAAACATACTAGTTTTTTATAATTTTTTAAAAGTTGTAATAAAAAATTCATAATTAATTATTTACTTTCAAAAAAATTATAAAAAAAATATGCATCACATTGGGACATGAATTCTCTACTTATATCAAAAATATTATAAAAAACATTATCATTTTATTGTGGTTAGGGTGGTCAGAAAGACACCTACTTATTTTTTCCCTGAAATTTAAGTACTAACACATTAAAATTTCAAAATTTCACCAGATAGATTTTTTTTTAAATAAACCTAGTAGTTTAGAAACTACATTCAATTTACTATAGATTCTATTCTTACATATTTTTGAAATAATATAGATAAGTTATTCAATTTTTTACATCAAGTTGCCTAACTTTGATTTTTTTGAATTTTTCGCCACTCAAGGGCTTTTTTTTTCCATGATGGTCCTACACATACCCTTCTACCTCATTTTTTGACTCATCATCCCTTGCATCTACCTCTAGAACAAAGGCATTCATTGTGCAGAACATACCTGACATAAAAGTAGTGATCTAGGATGATGGTTGTGGGAATTATGAACTAATGAAGGATACCTTTATCTTAGGAGAGCTACCTATTTCTCCTCAATCCCATGGGAAACCCACATCTAGCAACAAAGAGCCTGAAAAAATCAAGATGGCAACTACTACCTTCACCAAGTGGGGGAATTTGAATCAAGAAGATGTCAATGAGGACGATATATCTAAACTCCTCTATCAAGATGAACGACTTGTCCCCACCCTCCCCATGGAAGATGAAAACAAAGGCTTGCAGCTAGTGAATGGAATGGGATATAGCAAGAACAAGAAGCTAGGGTATAATGATTATGGTTTACTAGAACCCATCATTCATAAAAAATGACTAAAGAATCTTGGCCTAGGTCGTACTACTAGCAAGGTCACCCTTATCAGAAAAGGTACTTCTACTAAACAGGTTGAGGCTTCATCTTGGTTACCTAAATCATGTGATACAACCTTAGATGACTTCCCACTTGATGTTGTTGACCTATTTGAGAATAACTCCCTCTTCATGACATCCATAACATCCTTCAGTCTGAGTGATCAACCAACTGAAATATGCCTAGTATACCCCCAACTCATTGACATGGACCAACAAGGACCACCAATTTTGGATTTATTCAAAAATGATGAAGTGATCTCAGAATTCATGGGACTCCATGACAAATTACCATGGGCAGATCACAAAGCAGGTTTTGACATAGAGCTTGACATACGGGTGCACTATGGGGAGCCGCTTGAATCCTTCATTCACAAAATTGATGAAATTCAACTAACATGCAAATCCTTGAGTGAAAACCATGTTGTGACACTCTTTGATCCTCAAATAGTAAAACAAAGGATGCATCCAAAGGTGAAAACTTCTCTGAGGCACTCTAGGATGAGGGACTCAATCTCCCCCTTAGTGCAATGCATCTAGAGAAGTCAACAATGCTAGCATAAAAGGCCACTCCAATCAATTTGGGAATAGAAGAAGCACCTAAGATCACTTTCTATGTTGAATCTTTGTTCGATGAGGAACAAAAGAACCTAGTAGCATTCATGAAAGATTTTAAAGCCAACTTTGCATGGTCATACATAGATATTCCAAAGCTTGATCCAGAAGTAGTTGTGCATCACTTATTCGTTTACCTTGAAGCTAAGCCAGTCAAGCAAATATTAAGGAAGATGCACCCTCATATAGTACTTTTGGTGAAACTAGAATTACAAAAGCTTCTTGATGTTGGATTTATTGAACCAATAGATTATCCTAAGTGGGTTTCAAACCTAGTACCAGTCTCAAAACCCATTGGGGGCACTAGAATCTATATAGATTTTAGAGACTTAAACAAGGTGTGTCCAAAGGATGATTTCACTCTTCTAAATATTGACCTCATTGTAGACTTAACAGCTAGGCATGAAATGTTGTCACTCATAGATGGTTTTTCAGGCTACAATCAAATCATGATCACCAAGGAGGATCAACACAAAACTACATTCACTTGTCCATGGGGAACCTATTGTTGGAACGTGATGTCATTTGGGCTAAAGAATGCAAGAGCAACCTATGAAAGAGAAATGACATCTTTCACGACATGATCCACAAAATAGTTGAAGATTATGTGGACGATGTTTCAGAAAAATCAAAGAAAAGAAGTGAGCACATAGGAGTCTTAGGACCCATCTTTGATAGACTTGAAGAATACAAGGTATAGTTGAATCCAAAAAAGTGTCTTTGGGGTCACATCAGGGATACTTCTTGGCTTTATCATCTCACAAAGAGGGATAGAAATTGATCTAGCAAAGGTAAAATCCATCCTTAACATGGAACCACCACAAACACTAAAGCAAATGAGAGGATTTCAAGGAAGATTGCAATACATTAGAAGGTTCATAGCACAACTATCAAAAAAAATCCATGCCTTTTCGCATCTTCTCCAAAAAGGAATAACTTACAAATGGGATGAGAAGTGTGACAAATCTTTCCAATAGATCAAATATTATCTACTAGCACCTCCAGTGCTCATTCTGCTGATACCGAACAAACCACTGATCTTATATATCTCAGCAACATTAGCAACACTAGGAGCTCTTTTGGCACAACATGATGAAAATAAAAAAAGAAAGAGCTATCTACTACATTAGTAGGAATTTTGTGGGATCTAAAATGAACAGTGTATACACCTAAAAATGGTCTAGAGAAATCTAATTAATTAAATACGACATATTTAATTAATTAATCCTTAAAATATTCTACTATTAAATAAATAGGAAATATTTATTTAAATAGCTCATCATAATTCTTCAATATTGACTCAATTATTTTTGTCTTATTTAAATAAAAAAAAATTATTTAAATATCATATTCAAATTCATCTACTATTAAATAAATTAAATATTTATTTAAATAGTTCACATTCTAAATTCTCCTATTTTTTTAGTTTTAATTAAATAAACAACTTTATAGTTGGAATTATTTAATTATTACATTATATTCAATCTTAATTAAATAAATAAAGCTTTATACTTTATTGTTTAATTATCATACTTCTATTTAATTTTTTTTTTTTTTGATAACCCAGAGGTATCCCCAGATCTTTGGCTTAATTCCTCTGACCTTGTGACTCTGCCCAACGAGCTCCACCTCCCTTTCCCTAGGCTTACTTTTATTCCAGGTTTTGGGGGACGGAGGAGATGAGCAAAGGCGAGACTAGTCCTCTGGAAGCGCAGACTGCGCCCAAAACGACCCACACTCATTTCATCTAGGAGCGTGAGTCGACCTTGGGACCTACATGGGACGAACCCAAAGCCCTTAACCAACCATGCTACCCATTCGAGCCATACTTCTATTTAATTTAATAAAAAAAATTCTATAGTTTATTTAATTAAATTATTTCTCCTTTTTTTCTAATTTAAATAAATCAAAAATATTTAAATAAAGGCATAAATCAAATCCCTCTATTTTCTTTTTATGAATAGGCAGGTATCTATATTAATTTAAATATAAACATACATATTCACAAAAAAAGGGTGGGCGGTAGAGAGGCACACCCCGAGAGTCACATGGGCAATGCCTAGAAAATTAACAGATAACGTGGGCTAAGCCCAGAAGTCCAAAATAACAAAGATAAAAAGGCCATTAAGTGGCTAGAGTAGTGTCAGTAGAGCCAAGAGGGTCTCTATCATCCAAATTTCTCCCCCATACATCAGCGGGGTCTGGAGTGACGTTAGGAGGAGGACCCCAACCATCATCAGCATCTTTTTTTCTTTATCTTCTTCCTCACACCGAGGTGAGATAGCAAGTACCATACGCGAGAATGATTTATCAGAACCTGGCCACCCAAAGCTAGAAGTAGGAGGATCAGTAGAGGGCCAGCCACTACCACTGCCGCTCCCTGAAGCACCACAAGAAGGCCACCCCTGAGTAGCTCACGACGGAGGAGAATGGTTTCACCAAGGAGTGTGAGGATCTTGCTGAGGTGGGGGCTGGGAATGGGGACGTGCAGAGCCACTCTGCTATCGGCCCCTAGAGGGTGACCGGCCATGGGAAGAGGTGGGCAAGGCGGGGACCTGAGCAATAGTACAAGGGGCTTTACCCCAGTGATCCAGAAAAACCTAGAGGTGAGCAACTCAAGTACAACTTTGTTAGCTTGCACTTGAACCTATAAAAGCACATTAGAGCAAATCATAGCTTTAGCATATAGATAAATATGAATATCCATTTGAGAATGTGAAAAAATGCAAGAATTTTTGTCCTTCCAATATTGAAAAGAATTTCCACCCTAAAAGTGTGCTCAAGTTGGGTGAATTTTGCAGGAATTTTGGGAGAATCTCCAAGCAACACCATATGCCAGGAGAAAGGTTCTGGCTGAAAGGGCCGAAAAAATTCATGAATCCAAGTCCAAAGTTGTTGAGCTCTGGGACAAAACTAGAAAAGATGCTTAAAATTCTCAGCTTACCCAAAAAAAGGGCAACGAGGGTCCTGGACCACCAGGTGAATAAGCCGAGAGCCCACAGGAAAGCCTTGGAAAAGAATACACCAAGCAAAGTGGGTGAGCTTCGGCTCAACACTTAAAGACCAAGTGGCAGTATATATTTTACACCAGACATGAGTGGGAGATTGAAGAAGCCACCTCTAGTTCAAACTCTAAATCATAGGAAAATGTGGTGAGAGCCACCTATAACCAAGCTGAGGCTTGTAGTTCCTAAAAGGGGTGTCTGAAAACCACTTCTAGTCTTTCCACCAATAAAATTAAATTTTTCAAACCTAATTAATTTAATTGGAATTCACGAGAAAATCCTCAAGGACAAACCTATAGAAAATCCTCTCAATCTTCTTCCTCAAATCTTCCTCTCATCTTGCCTAGTGTTTTCATGGGGAGGAACAATCCCCATAATCAGATCCACCTTCTCATCTCTTACCATTCAAATCTCTAGATTGAATCTTAGCCTCTGTTGTGTTACCCCTATGCAAAACTGTTGCCAGAAATCTATATATACAACCTTCTGAAGCAAAGAATGGATTACAAGAATTATCATATTTTATGCAAACTTACTCTACAAGATTTAGGACTCAAGCATCTTAAGCATTAGCATTATCATTAGCATCAATTATCATTTAGCATATTAGCATGGCATCATAGCATCAGTAGATTTAGAATCACGGTAGCATCATTATTTTTTACTGTAGCTTCCATTTAGCAGGTTTCATGTCAGGATAGTTTATGGTAGCATCATATCATCTAGAAATCATTAGCAATCATCACATCATTGCATTTAGCATCCATTTTTTTCTCTAAATAGGCATTTTAAATAGGTATGGTGCTTACAAATCTGAGCCTCTATAACTTCATAAATCTTTGGAGATAGGAGACAATGGGATGCACTCAAGCTTTTTGTTTTTTTAAATTAGTTTACTTCATGTTTGATCTTGATACAATGTTTCATTAAGAGGTGTAAAATTATCATCTTTTATACAAACTTACTCTGTAGGATTTAGCACTCAAGCATCTTAAGCATTAGCATTGTCATTAACATCAATTATCATTTAGCATATTAGCATAGCATCATAACATCAATAGATTTAGAATCATGGTAGCATCATTTTTTTTACTGTAGCTTCCATTTAGCAAGTTTCATGTCAAGATAGTTTACGATAGCTCCATATCATATAGGAATCATTAGCAATCATCACATCACAACATTTAGCATTATTCTATTCTCTAGATAGACATTTTAATAGTCACAGTACTTTATCAAATCTAAGATCCTTCTTGTGACTCATAAATCTTTGGAGATAGGAGACAATGAGACGTCTTTAGGTTGTTCTATGTTTTAAATTAGTTTAATTCATGATTAATCTTGATACAATGTTTCATTAAGAGGTGTATTTAATTGTATTTAGTTTACTTTTTTCCACACTTACACTATGCACTCATTGAGAAAGCATGCTTAGCAATAGTTTTTGCTTCACAAAATTTTGGGCACTACATTCTATCACATCAAATCAAACTTATTGCCAAGATTGACCCATTGAAATATGTGCTATCCAAAGCAACTCTCACAGGGTGAATGTAAAAATGGGTAATAATCTTAACAGAGTTTGGCATAGAGTATGTAGAATTCAAGGAAATCAAAGGATAGGTGATCATAGACCAACTAGTAGAGGAACCTATTTATGTAGAGAACCATTTAATATCTAAGTTCCCTGATGAATCAATGTTCCTTTTTAATCTCGCAAATCAGTAGAAGATGTATTTTGATAAATCATTCACCCAACATGGATCAAGAGCAGGCACTCTTTTCATCACCCCTCAAGGTGATTGCATTCCAAATTCATATTGGCTATCATTCCCTTGTACTAACAACATTGTTGAGTATGAAGCCCTAATCACAAGTCTAAGAATAGCAATTCAATGGCAGATACAAGAGATGAAATTCTATGGAGACTCAAAACTAGTTATTAACCAAGTCAATGATGACTATCAAACTAAGGATGATAAGGTCACTCCTTATAAAAAGATAGTGGAAAGTCTCAAGGAACTTTTCATAGATATGATGTTTGAAGAGATTCCTTGCATGAACAACTGAGCATCAGATGCAATGGAAACAATTGGATCATTGTTAGACATGCCAAACAACATCCTTCAATGTGAATCCTTGCAAGAACAACTTCTCATACCAAATTTTGAAATCCCTAAATCTAAATTCTTGCATGACATTGTTGGTCCTGGATCCCCATGATATCATGATATATTCATAAACCTAAGTAGAGGAACCCTCCCATTCGATATCACCTTGAACCTTAAAAAGACCTTTGTCAAGAAGGCATCATGATTTCTGATCCTAGGCGATACCCTTTACTGCCAAAGCATCAAGGAAACATTACTACAATGTCTTAACCAAGAGGAAGCCTGGACTGCTTTAACAGAAGTACACAATGGCATATGCCATTCCCATTCTAGTGTTATGACTTTAGCTAAGAAAGTGTTGAGGATGAGGTACTATTGGCCAACCATGGAAAGGTAAACTCGTGAGTATGTGCAAAATTGTGTCTAGTGCCAATAACATGGAGATTTGATTCATGTTCTAGCTTAGGAATTACAACCAATGATCACACCTTGGCCTTTTTTTGTAATGGGTACTTGATCTCGTAGGAATAATAACTCCAACCTCATCCAATGGCCATAAGTTTATCATAAAAGCCACTAAGTACTTTACCAAGTGGTTTGAAAAAATTCCTATGACCTACATAAAGGGGAAGCAAATTGCCAAGTTTATCCTAAACTACCTAATCTTTTGTTATGGTGTTCCACAAACCCTCATCTTAGATAATAGAACCCCCTTTAAGAATCAAGATGTGAAAGAGTTATGTCAAATATTCAATATCCAACATTGATTCTCTATTCCATATTATCCCTAGGGAAATGGTCAAGTTGAGGCTATAAACAAGACCATTCTAAAAATATTGAAGAAAATGGTCAATGAAACTGTCCATGACTAGCATCTACAACTAAATCATGCTCTATGTGCTTATTGAACCAATATCTACATGCCAACAGGTCCATCTCCCTAGTCTATGGATTAGAAGCTATCCTGCTTATTGAGGTTGAGCTTCCATCATTGTGAGTGTCACTATAGAACCTGATTACCGATGAAGAATATAGAGTATCTCAGTTGAATGAGTAAGAATTCTTGGATGATCATCATCTTGATGCCCTTAATCACTTGCAAGTATATCAAAACTAACTGAAATGGATCTACAACAAGAAGATCAAAAATTGGTCTTTCCAAGTAGGGGACCTTGTCCTAAAGTAGAATAAAAAAAATCTTCCAGATCAGGATAGCAAAGGAAATTTTGAGCCTAACTGGTTGGGTCCCTTTGTCATCACAACAAGTTATGGATTAGGAGCATACCAATTGTCAACACCTAAAGGTGAACCCTTGAAGGAACCAACCAACAGCTTACATCTTAAAAAGTTTTAAGCCTATTCTTGAAGGGTATAAATCTAAAAATACAAAAAAAACCAAAAAATAATCAAAATCCAAAAAAATGAGAAAAAGGATTGAAAAGAGTAAAGAAAAACAATCGTCCTCTAGTGAAAACCACTTTGGTAGCGCTTTGGGCAAGTACCTTGGTGAAAACCTGGCAAACAGGCACCTTGAGTAAATAAAGCACCTTCATCTATTCTTTGGATCTTTATCCTATCATTCTTTGCATCACCCTCCATCCATCGCATCATTCATCCTATTTATTCCATCACCCATTTGTATCTCTATCATAGCTTGATATTGTAAAGTATCGTATCCCCTTAGTACTACTTTGCATATTCCAAAGGTTAGTTTGTCCTACTTATATTGAGGCAATCTATCCCATGTCACGCTAGGGGAAATTCATTATGAATCATATTGGGTTCTTGTATATCTTAACAGTTATCAAAAAATCCCAAAAACATTCATAAAACTTCATCAAAATCCAAAAAAATCACAAAATCCTATACAGCTAAAATCCAAAAACATTTGTAAAATTGTAAAGATAAAATCCAAAACATCCAAAACACATCAAAATCTCTAAAAAGGTTGAACATTGAAAATCTAAAAATAGTTTCCTATTGTCAAACTATGGGTCTTTGAGCGTGAACGTAGGCAAGGCCATCATTGATGTTCCCTCGAGACACCCTAGGTCAATCCTTTAGGAGTTTGTCATAATAAATTGACATTCCATCAATTGTTCATATCTTTATCTTCAATAAGTCAAGTCAGTCAAACTACGTGGTCTCTGCATGTATAACATAGGCAAGGCTTATCTTTGATCAGCCCCC
This sequence comes from Sequoia sempervirens, assembly GCA_007258455.2. Taxonomy (NCBI): domain Eukaryota; kingdom Viridiplantae; phylum Streptophyta; class Pinopsida; order Cupressales; family Cupressaceae; genus Sequoia; species Sequoia sempervirens. Next base: position 393,888,297 of record VDFB02270651.1, on the reverse strand, counting down.
GGGGCCCCTAGGATAGGTCTTTTAGGTTAGGTTCTTGATCGAAACTCCCATAAAATCCCTAATCATCCACATATCATAAAATCCCAAAAATAATCAAATATCAAAATATCCCTAAACTTTCCAAAATCAAAAAACACACAAACATTAGAAAACATTCAAAAAACCCTTAAAACCCTCAAATATCTTCAAAAAACCCTAAACATACTCAAATAATTGAAAACCATAAAAATCCAAATAAACTTGCAAAAAAAGACCAAAAATAGCCTCACAACATTTTAAAAATACCAAAAACATTGAAATATTCCAAAAAATTCAAAACCACCCATCCCATCTCACTTTCACCTACAATAAACTTCCATCCATCATAAATCAATCACCATCTTCTACCTTTGGAAAATAAAAAGAAAGCAAGTATCGCAATTCGTCAAGTGAAAACCTAAGTGTACCAAAATCTAAAGTTTAGATCATGGGTAAATATGTCAGTGAATTTTGTATTAACGGCTTTTCATAAATCTCATCATCATCCTACATCAAACCTCTGATCAACATGTCCTAGGATGTATCCTTCCTATGATGGACATTAGCATCAAACATCACCTTAGCTAAAATAAACTGGCAAGAAATATAGATAGCACTAACTATTGATCTTTGATATTTTCTTCTTATTTATCTTAATGACCCATTCTGAAGACCTCTCAATGATGTCTATCTAAAAATATTTAGAGAGAAATTAATGGGGCATCGATCATTATCTTTCATTTGTTGTGCTTGTGGGTATTCATGTAAAAAAAATATTGGCACATACTTGCTTCATTGTGTGTAGGAAGGTTGTTTGGAGTACGTTGTTGACTATTGTGTATGCTTTTTTCTAATATATTCTAAGCTTCTAACTTACATTCCAATGAGGTTTCTATATGTCAAGATGTGAACAAGAACTATCCTATTTGTTTGTAGGGTCAAAGTCCATTACACTAGATACAATGGTGTCCTGGTTATCATTACCTTGATGCATTGTCTTGATGCATTGTGTCTTTGTGTTAAATCAAACAATAAGGAATGATGGAAAATCCCAATCCCAAGATTTGAGCAAGTCATCATCATGCATTTCTCATCACCATCTCTAATAAAGTCTAAGTGGATCATAGACTTGTTGGATCTCTTGAATCAATCATTGAAATCAATGGTCATTCATCTTATTTCTTCTATATTCTCTCCATGTTAACCTAGTATCATGACAGTCAACAAAAAAATCATCAATTCATCCATCCTACATCCACAAATCATCCGCACATATACATATTGCATCATCATAGCATAATCATTGCATACCATAGCATATCATCAACATACATCCTACATTATCATTTAAGTCATGACAACTAATATAGATTTGTTATTCTAAGCATCTTAAATCATTGCACACATATCATCCACATACATTACATTATCATATCATAACCATAAAACATTTGCATCCATACATCCATATGCATCATCATCACCATAAAACAGTATAAGAAAATACACAAAAATAAATGCATCCATATCATTTGCATATGCATCTCATATCATCCATCCCATAACATGTCATGAAAAGATATTGAAAAAGAAGTATATACATCTATTTTGATTGCATTCCATCACATATAATATATCATTGCATATCACATATAGGCATAAGTAAAGTGCATCCATACATGATAAAATATAAGCATAAGAATATCATCTCACATCATATGTATCCATATAATCATAAACATGAAATAAGATGAACACATCATATCGAATCTGTATCTGTATCATATATATCAAAAAATCATGACTGTCATGGTACAATGTTTGAATCAATGTATGTATATCGATCATAAATAAAATATCCATGAGGCTATCAAAAAGGAGCCCATGAATGTATATTTGTATAAAAGAATCAAGCAACAAATCAAAAAGTGTCTATACACTTGAGCTAGCGCTAATGGCTACTCCCCTCTTCAACCTATCTCTTAGGCTAATCTTCTACTCTGCCATGTGCCCTAGTCCTCTGGGAATAATCACGTTGTCTAAGTGTTGTGGGGACATCTCTGTGATAGTGCATCCTATAGTAGGTTGCCTCAGTCATGGCCTCTCTATATAATCTCGTAGAGACTATCGGCCCCTAAGATGTAGTTGTCATCATCTCGAGCTATTGGTGTCACCTAACCTTCTATGCTAATTACATCTCTATATTCTATCTAAGCTTCTGCTCTTTTGTGACAGCCTGTACTTTTTTTCGTGCCTAATCCATCTGAGTAGTAATAGGAAAAATCTATTGTTAGGCTTGATCCCACTCACATGCAGTGATCTAAACTTGCTACTATAGCTATTGAATCTACAAAACTTGGAGATCTAATGGTGGTGACCGCATTGGCTTCTACTGAATAGGAGGTTATTGTGGAGGCTACTATCCCACTAGTGGTTCCCCAAGGATCTACCCATCCTATCCATCCTACTCATCTTGGCCATCTTGTCCCCTGCCTCTACCCACTCCCCTCCCTCTAGGTCTTCCTCATGGAGGAGCACCCATTGGATCTATCAACTTGCAAGGGGGTGTGAACCATGCATCATATGTTTGCATTGTGTGCACATCCACCTGTCCCTGGTCATAAGCCCATGGTTGGGAAACCAACTACCAAAAACCCTCAACCACCTCAAGAGCTAGGATCGTAGGTCCCCATGTGGGAACCTCTCATGCTGATCTGGAAAAGATGGCCCTGTATGCATCTTCTCGCCTATCCTGCTGCTCACCAAAATTTTGAGCCACCCTATCTGGAAGATATCACTCTATAATGGTGTGCTCCCAACCCTACATGTATCGGGTCTATCTAGTAATGAATAGTTGTTGCATGTCATTGTACCATGGCATCTAAAGCCAGGGTCACCATCTAAAGACTGTCATATCGTCAAGTACCCTATGCCAATAAGAAATCCCAAGTTGTCCAGTGTGCTATAAAATAATGGTGCCTCTACACCTCCAAACCACAAGGTCATCTAACTTTACATTGGCCATCGGTATGATCAGTTGGAGTATAGCAATATGCTCCCAAGTCCAAATATGAAACAAAGTAACTCTTGTCTTGATCACTCTACCATCGTAGTAGACAAAGTTGTGCATATCATGATACAATGAGGCTAGCATAACTGGCCCCCATGCAAACAATGTCCTCTTGTAGAGCATATGGTGCCATGCCAAGCCCCTCCTAGGATGAATCCTCTGCTCCATCAGTTAGGAGTGACCAAACTAGAAATGATGGATGCAACAATCAATCGAAAAGTAGGCACTTGACCTTTTTACATCTCGAGGTCTAGCTGGGAAGTAACTAGAACAAGGCCCTTAATCTCCATCACCTCGTGGTAGGCATCGTATCTGATTTCAACATCATATATCACACGCTCATCATATATCAGCAAACATAGAACCCACCATACATCCTCTAATGTCACTATCACCTTGCCAGTGGGAGGGTGGAATGACAAAGTCTCACTGTGCCATCACTTGCACAGCACGGTCATCATAGCCAGGTATGTCCGGACGACAGGCATGTATGCAATGTAACATAGGCCAATCTCCCCTAGGTGCTCTTGGCACAACTCAGATAAATCACCAAGTCTCTCCAAAATTGTGGGTCGGTGCTCACAAGACATCGAGGGTGGAATGATCTCATGCACCCATGAAGTGCACATTGTCAAAATTTAAAAACAAATTAACTCAGTTTTGGAATTTTTAGCTCCAAAATGACAATAGTGTCACTATTTATGATAGTGCTGCTATAATTCAAATTCTAAACTGCGATGCCCAAAGACATTCAAATTGCAAATCATAAATCACATCGCCAGACACATATGCGTCACAATTTAAAATTTGGAAACCCTAACCCTAATTCTAAAATCGAGAAGTGTGTCACTATAAACAACTATGTCATGCAATACACATATGCGTCGATAAAATTCATTTTAGCATTTTCGATTCTCAAATTAGCATCGTTACATAGCAAAACTGCCAAAGTTTAAAATTCAAAAAGCAATAAATGCATCAAAAAATCAAATTTCAAATCAAGTTCCTAGTTACATACTAGTGGTCCTGACCTGGAAGCCTCTAGTACTCTTGAACCCGGTCGGAAATGTGTCATGGGAGCTCTTGTCATGCCATTTAGTCAGAGGGTCAGAGCTCAATTTGCAAGAATTCCTTAAGGTGTGAATGCACAAATGAATTGAAAGTGACCCTTCTTGGCCTATTTATCCTAGAAAATTAAGGTTTTTTTCCTAATTTAACCTTGAAGCTAGGGTTTATCATCATTTTTGCCAATTTTTCTAAGTTGGAGCTTATTTTGCATTGGTTTTTTTGCATTTTTAGCATGTTCCTTGCATCTCAGAGCCTTTCTGGACCCCTAGGGAAACTTTTCACCTTTATCAAGAAATCCACCAAAAATTCAAAATTTTCACTCAATTTCTCTAGGGGGCGGGGAATCAACTTTATCTTTCAGTAGTGGGGCATCTAAAAATCAAAAAAAAAAAAATTGATCTGACTAACAGTTTTTAATCTGAAGAGCATCAGTCTTTGAACTGAAGTAGCAGGTACCTCACTTCAAAGAGGGGAAAAATGTACACACTAAAAAATGTCCCGAACGATATCATGCACTCGAATCAAGTATACTAACATAATTTCCTCTCAAACCCATCCTCTTTTTGCTTAATTAATTGAATTAGCCTCACTAATTAATTAATGACATAATTTGCATCTATTAACCTAATTTTTCAAAACAAGTTAATTCACCCCCTTTCATGCTAACATTTAATCTCATTAAATTAGTTAGATCAAACTATTTCATTTAATCCCCTAAGTCTTCTTAGAATTTAATCAAATAACCCTAAGTTATTTAATTAAATATCATTTCACCTTTCCCCCATTCATTAAATCATTTAATTTAATGAATATCACTTTATTCTTTTAAATCCCCTACTTGCATGATTAAACCCTTGTTTAATTAGCAATTATCTAACTAATCTAATTCCCCCCACTTGCAAGGGAATATTCCTCCTTTACACAATTTAATTTAGTTTTAATTAACTAAATATCCTTTTCCTACACCCATGAGAATATTCTAGAGAATATTATCTCTCCTCCAATCATTTGAGAAAGGAAATATTCTCACAAAGCTTCATGTGCAAGTTAAACTTGAAAATCCTTGGGCAAGTTAACTTTTGACCTCTTGTACAGGTCAAAAATGTGCTTGTTTGGAAGAAATGAGAACCCTTGATTAAATCTCATCTTGCATTTTCAGTGGTTGATGAGAATACATGATCCATGCCTCTCATTTCCTCCATTCTTAACTATTGATTAACCTTTTTTATCTCAACTCTCCATTTCTCATTTGCTTTCCTATAAATAGAACACTATTTGGAGACAAATGGATTCATCTTTTAACATCAAACTTATGTTGTTAAAATCACTCACAATCACACTCATATTTAGCACATATTTAGCATCTTTTTAGTTTAAATTAGTTGCATAATAGTTTGGCTTCCATGCATCCATTTAGCTAATTAGATAATTAGGGTTTGAATCTTTTTGGTTTAAATCTCATTTAGATTAGCTTAGTAATTGCATATCTGAATCATTTAGCATAAAATCATGGTAGATTAACTCTTGTTTCATACTCATTTTAGCATAAATCATGTTTTTAATCACATCTCACAACTGTTTCATCAAATTCTCTTCAATAGAATCGATTGAGACAAGCTCACTAATCATGGGATTGGGAAGGGGTCATTGTTCCACATCAACATGACACCACTCCCAAAATGGGATAAGTTTCATATGGGTTAGATTAAACATTTGAATGTTTCTATAATTTAGGATTCTTTGTTTTAATGAATGTTTGAGTTTAACTTCAATTTGATTTATCCTATTTAGATTGAGTATTAGTGGCTTTGTTATGCTTTGATTCTTCATGTGTCAAGTGTAATCAGCCCATACTAATATCCTCGGTTGACACAAACCATAAAGATACTTCTTCAATTTGCAAACCAAATTTTTTTTACCTTTTTCAATGAATTGCTCAAGCTATGACATGTAAATCTCTTCCTCCAAATCACCATGAAGGAACATTGGCTTCAAATCCATTTGTTCCACTTCTAATTCATACGTTAGTGCAAGTGATAACAGGAATCAAATAGATTTCAGCTTCATAACAAGAGAGAATATCTCCCCATAATCAATTCCCTCCACCTATGAAAATCCCTTAGTGACCAATTGTGCCTTATACTTCTCAACATTGCCATTAGGACCACACTTTTTTTTGAAAACCCATTTACAACCAATAGGTTTACATCCAACAGGAAAAGGTCCCAAATCCCAAGTCTTATTTTTCTCTAATGTAGCCATCTCCTCATCCATGGCTTGCCTCCAAGAATCTGCATCACTCATACCCATAGCCTCTCTAATAGTCCCGAGCTCATCAGTGTTAGTAATCAAAGAAAAAATGCAACTAGAATCTAATAATGAATAACAAAACCTTTCTAGTTTCTGCCTAACTCATGTAGACCTCCTCAAAGGTTGAGGTCAAGGTTCTTCTTCTTCTTCTAAACTTTCAAAGCTGTTTGAGCTCTCCTTATCATTAGGTCCAATAGGAGTGTGTAGTTCATCTTTCTTCAGAGTATGTGGAGTTTGAAATACCTCATTCTTCTATTTCTCCTCTTTCTCTGGTTGCAACTCAATAGTGGAAGGCTTCATCTCTTTGAAAATCACAATTCTACTATAGAGAACCTTCTAAGCTTTTAGATCCCAAAACTTGTACCCTTTCACACCGACACCATAGCTAATAAAGAAACACTTAATAGCCTTGTTCTCCAACTTTGACCTCTCTCAATCAGAACATAAGCATAAGCTTCGTAACCAAATACTCTAAGATGTCTCGTCAAATTATTTTTACTAGACCATGCCTCCATGGGTGTCTTTCCAACAAGCACTAATGTAGGAGATCAATTGATCAAATAATAAGCAGTGCTACCACTTCAGCCCAAAACATTTGTTCAAGGATAGCGCCACTCAACATAATCCTATCCCACTCCATTAATGTTTTGATCATTCTCTCTACAACTCCATTTTTTTGTGGAGTGTAGGGAGTTGTCTTATGTCTCTCAATCCTATGCTCTTTACAAAAAATTTCAAAATCTATAGAACAAAACTCGCCACCATTGTCAATCCTCAAACACTTAATCTTTCTGCTAGTTTAATTTTCTACCAAGGCTTTAAATTCCTTAAATAAACGAATGTCCTACTATAGTCATCTATGAAAGAAACAAAATATATAAATTTTGATAATGAAGGAGAATTCATAGGACAAAAAAAAATTGAATGAAAATATTCCAAAACCCCAGAATACTTATGAGAACCATAGTAAAAAGAAACACGGTGTTATTTCCCATATACACAATTTTTGCAAAACTCAAACTTGAGATTACAATCATCAAGGCCTTCAAGAAGGCTTTTATTTATTAGGGTTCTAAGACCCTTCTCACCAATGTGACCAATTTGTTGGTCCCATAACATTGTCTTCTCTATAAGAAGCTTCATTCCATGGAATGAGCACCCTTAGGTACCTTAAATGCACAACCATCAGATATAGTTACAACATACTTCTTCTCTACACGATCTGATGGTGAGGATGAAGAATCCAAAGGTCTCTTCTTTGATACATCAGAAGAACTATTGCACTATATAGTGCATGCATCAAACTAAAATAGAGTACCACTATGAACTCCCTTAGCTAACACCATAGCTCCTCTTGTCAAATTGTATCCTCCACTAGATAAAACAACTTGTACTCTTGAATCATTCAGTTACTTAAAAAAATAAGATTTCATGCCAAACTTGGGATATGCAAAACACCATCAATCCCCTACATTCATCCATCAAGAAATTCAATTTTGACTCTTCCATAACCAACAATCTTCAGGTGAGATTCATCACCCTAGTACACCTCCCCACCATTGTACACCTCATTCTTCGAGAACCAACCTCTATGAGAGGTCATGTGAAAGGATGCACCCAAATCTATCAACCACACATATTTTGATGCATGGGCTATCAAGGCTGCAACAACTGCTTTTCCTTCATCTTAGAATTATTTCTCGGATTTAGAATCGAAAAAAGACCTATTTTTCTTCTTCTCCTGCTTCTTGCAATCTTTCTAAAAGTGACCAATTTCACCACACTTCCAACATTTTTCCTTGGACTTCTTACCAATAAACGTAGCTCTCCCCAGATACTTTGACTTAGATTTATTGTCCTTTTTTCATTTCTCCTTCGTTCTACCATGAATAGTAAGGGCCTCCTTAGCCATCTTGAAAGAATTTCTCTGCATATCTTCAAATGACAACAAAGAAGCCACCTCATCCATCTTCAAAGTGGTTATTTTTCTTCCAATAGCCATCACCAGGTGATCCCATGAGTCTAGTAATGAACACAACAATAGCATGAAATGGTCTTGTTTGTCAATCTTGTCTCCAACAAAACCTAGTTGACCAACCAACATGTTAAAAGCATTTAGATGGTCTGCCATGGATCCTCCATCTTCCATCTTCAAAGAATACATCTTCTTTCTCAAGAATAGCTTGTTTACCAAGAATTTAGCCTAATAAACATCTCCAAGTTTCTTCCACAAAGAAGCATCAATCTTCTCTTCATGAACATTTAGGAGCACAAAATTATCCAAATAGAGTCTAATCAAACCCTTTTCTTTTTGATCCATGAGATCCCAATCTTCTTGTTTCATGCCTGATTGTTTGGTTTCAGAAATAGTAGCCCATATTTCACAATCTATAGGCATGTCTTCCATATTGAGCTTCCAAAGCTCAAAATTACCACCATTGAATTTCTCCATCTCAATCCTTGTGAATGTGCTTGCCATATTTTTCCTACAACAAGGTCATGAAATAAACTTTTGTAAAACTCCCACTAAAACAAAGATCAGCTCAGAAAACCCTTCTAACCCAACAAAGGAATCAAGGTTGGCCAAGCTCTAATACCAACTAAAAGGAAGCCGAGTGAGAAGATAAAACTTCCTACACTAATCTAAGTAGGGGAGAGTTAAAAAAAAATCCTTTTAACACCTTGAACCATTATAGTCATGAGAAACACATAGGAAAAATGGAATAAAACTACAACATCACATAAAACAAAGACACCAGATATATGCGGGGAAAATCCTTTTGGGTAAAAATCCCCACCCTCCAAAAGTATAGTACTTCTCTATTATATCAAATAGTGAATACAATGTATCTCCAAGTACAACGCTTCTTCAATAAGTGCTTCAAAACAAACACTTGTTCTAGAGTGAATCCAATAGCACTTCTTTACCTAAAAACAAACTATGCATTCTACAATGAAAGGCATACATTTTATAGAGAATACAAGCCAAGAGAAGCATCTAGAAGAGGATGGGTGTCCAAATACACATGGTAGAATATCCCATGCCCTAGAAATGCATTTGGACACTTGTACTAGATTCCCTTACACCTCTTACAACTGTCATAACATACAATATTCTCTTTCCAAGCTTGCGCGCCCAAAATATGCTCATAATAGCTTATAATAGATGCCTTAAAATTATCATAAAATCCATAATAAATCTTCCATAAAATCTGCCACAAAAATTGTCATAGAATCTTGTAAGAAAATCTATCATAACTGACCAAAATATCTAATTCTCTTACAACATATCATCACCCAAATTGGGTCCCAACTTTCTCCATGCATGAAGATGCCTTATGATGTGTCATAGAATCTTTCATATGTCATATATTCCAAAGTGGGATGTCTATTTCCACTTGGGATGATTATGTGTCACCCAATCACCTCCAATGAGGATGCCACCAGTCGATGGGTCCCAATTTATGACATGACACCATAGGAAATTAAATAATACAAATAAATACAATAATACATTAATTAAATAAATATTAGGAATATAAGGTTGAGACACCTTAATCCCAACAAAAAAGCATTCTATATAGTCACTTTATCCACCATAGAAGTGGAGTATATTACTTCTAATCATGTCTTTAAGGAGGCAATTTGGTTATAGAAGTTGTGTACAAGTATTGGTTTTGATTACAAAATTATTTAGATTAATTATGATAGTCAAAGTGCAATTCATTTATTGCAATAACATTGAATACTTGTTGAATTGTGGATGGTCAAAGTGCTCTGGATGAGAGCCTGCTCAGCCTAAGGCCTATGAGGCCATTTTGCACGTGGGTTTCCTAATACTACATGTGGGTGTTCAAGTGTGGTTCGGTTGTAGGGAGTGCTACTCAGTGGGGAGGGGTGTTGACAGTTAAGGGGGAAGTTGTATCTCTTTCTTGGGTCCATGCTTTTTTGGTTATCGGCTCTTCATTTTGCAGTTTGGTTGCTTCATTCAAGTAGGCAGAGGGTGTCTTTGTTCTTGGGTTAGCTTTCTTCTTCTGTTGTTCAATGATACATTCATAAGCTTTCTTCTTTGAGGGTTGTGCTTTGCTTCTCTTTGGTGATGGATCGAGGGGAAGCTTTGAGGGTCAATACTACTCTATATTTATAAATTGCTTTGGGAACAAACACTCCTCTTCCAATAAAGGTTTTTTATAACAACTTATTCTCTAAGGAATAGGGGAATGGAGGATTTTCTCTGTTTGCAGGTCCTTGTATCCCAAAAGTTACTGGGTGCTTAGAGCGAAGCAAAGATAGGTCGATGCTACTTATTCAACCTAAATTGATTACGAAGGATATTGAGTATTACTCAAAGCATGATTTACTCTGTAATTTTTTGTGAATGGGGGTTTCTCTCCAATTCTTGGAATCATAGGCTTACTGTACTTAGTCCCTAGAGGGAGAGATGGAAATATTGTTGTTGGAAAATAGTTACTTCATGGAAAATTTTAGTTGCATGGAGGATCATAATAGAGTGTTCGAAGGTGGGCCATATTTTCACAACCAAGTTGGTTTATTTATTAAACCTTACATGCAGGTTTTGATCCATTGGAGGCACTTCCAAATCAAGTCTCAATGTGGGTTCATCTCCCTAGATTTCTAATTGAATGTTGGTGTAATGACATCTTTCATCAAGTTGCTTTGTTGTTGGGGAATCCAGTGGGTCCTTCTCAACAAAATCAGGAGAGAAAGGTAATGACATTTGCTCGCATTTTTATTGAAATGAATTTAAATAACCCTCTTCCAGATTCTTTGGAAATTCATGTGGGTTCATATTCTTGGGTGTAGCAGCTAGATTATGAGATGTTTCCCTTTCAGTGTTGTCTATGTCATGAATATGGCCATCCATAGAGAAGATTCCCAAATTATAAATCTTTTGAGTCTCAGACTACTCAGCCTCCTTGCAATCCTCTTAAGTTTGACAAAGGCAAGGACCCCATTCCTAGTGAGGCTATTGGTGTGGAGGGTTTTATTCATGTTAAGGCTCATAATAGGAACTGGGGTCAAAAGAGGACTCTTAAGGAGTGTCAGGAAGGAGATACCTTTAATACATTTGAGGTTCTAGATGATCTTAGTCAGTAGGATGTGAATCCAGGTATGATGCTTATGGACCAGGGTGTTTTAGAAGGGGTTCAAGAAGGTATTATTCTAGATTACAACTAGTCTTCCCAGGAGGTTGGTTCTTTGCAAATGGAAATGGATCTGATTTTGGTGGCTCATAGGAGGACCAAGCCTCTTGTGGATGAAAAGATGGGGGAGGGAGAGATCTCTACTCCATTAGTGAAAGTGGGGTCTGATTTGGTGAAAGGAAGTAAGGTGTCTCCTTCATTGGGAATTCTTCAGAAGGACCAAAAGAAAGGGGTTGCTAAGAAATCTTCCAAAGTTGGGAGAAAGAAGGACTTGGAAAAAATAAAGATGATGGGGGAGACTTTCGTGGAGTTTGGATCTATTAAGACCCTAGATTCTCATTTTTCTAACCCTTTGAAATGATTGTCCTCTCTTGGAATGTAAAGGGCTTGAACAGTGGCCCTCAAAAAAAAGATGTTCATGAATTGGTGAAAATTTATTCTCCTAATGTACTTTTTTTACAGGAGACTAAGTTATCTATTAAAAGTATGATTGGTTTGCTGCCAAATCTATGGAGGTGGGGTGATTATGAGTGTATTGGGGCTTAGGGTAATGCAGGAGGTGTGGTTTTCCTATGGAACCCTTTAAAGATTCATCCTCTTTATTGGGTGTCCTCCAAGTCTTCCATCTTTGTGGTTGCCTCAAGTTTGGAGTTGGGGGAAACTATTATTCTTTCAAACATTTATGAGCCTACTGATTTTCCTGGTAAGTAGTTATTGTTGTCTCATATTAATTTCATTCGGAGCCTTGCTCCTTTTTTACCTTAGATTATTGTGGGTGATTTCAATGCCATTATTGAGTTTGATGAGAAGAAGGGTGTTATTGGGAGGTTGGAGCCCTCTGCTTTCCTTCTTCGTGATAACATTTTTTCCTTGAATCTAGTTAACATAAAGCCTTGTAATGGTTTACTTGGAACAATAGGAGACTGGAGGAGAATTGTATTGCTGAAAGACTTGACCATTTCTTGGCTTCTTGTTTCTGGATTGGAGGATGGTGTTCTACTTGCTCTGATATTTTGGAATAGAGGGGCTCGAATCACTAGCCTATTAAGTTATCTACTACTTTGATACGTGTTCCTTGGTCCCCCTCTTTCAAGTTCCAACTTATGTTGTTAAGAGATTCTTCTCTGCAGGAGTATATGGATGAATGGTGGTAGAGGGGAAGACTTGCTTATGGCACTGCTATGTATTCTTTTTCCAAACTACTGCAATATGTGAAATATCAACTCAAAAGGTGGAACAAGCAGTGTTTTAAAAATATTTTTCATGCTAAGGTTGTTTCTTAGGCTAATTTGGATGCCATTACTTGAGAGATAAGGGATTTTGGTCTTTCTGAGGATTTACTCTGGGAGGAGGCAAGGGATTTCAAAGCTTTGGAAGAGTGTGAGTTGCGCAAGGAAATCTATTGGAAACAAAAGGCTCGCATTGAGTGGTTATAGGAGGGAGACAGAAACACTGCTTTCTTCTTTAACTCAGTGAAAGCCAAGAGACATGGTAATTCTATTCCTATTCTTGTGAATCACAGGGGTGATCATTTATCTTCTTTGCAAGATATGTCTAGAGAAGCTTCATAGTACTTTGCTTCATTATTTAGAGAGGAGTCTTGGGATGGTTTGGTGGAAGAAAACCATGTTTTATCTTGTATCCCCTCTTTGGTTATTGGGGAAATGAATGAGCATCTTTTGGGATGTATCTTGTTGGAGGAATTGGAGGCTATTGTTTTCCAAATGAAGAAAGAGAAAGCCTCCGATCTTGATGGCTTTCTGATTGAATTTTATCAGGAATTTTGGGAGATCATTAAGCTTGACCTTTTGGAGGTGGTTTGTGACTCTCAAAGGAATAAGAAAATTTTGTAGGTTTTGAACTCAACATTCCTTGCTCGCATTCCCAAATGTGATGGGGTCAATCATTTAAATCAATTTTGACCTATTTCCCTTTGTAATGTGGTTTATAAAATCATTTCCAAGTTGATTACTGAAAGGTTGAAGCGATGGCTTAGAGGGTTGATCTCTGAGGAATAGAATGCTTTTGTGGAAGATCAAAAAATTCTATATGGGGAGGTCATTGCTACTGAAACCATTCATTCTATGGCTTCCTCAAAATAAAAAGCTATGTTCATCAAGCTAGATATGGCAAAGGCCTATGATAGAGTTAAGTGGTCCTTCTTGCAAAAAACTCTTATTATTTTTGGTTTTGCTGAGGAGTGGGTCCAGTAGGTTATGAGTTGCTTTACTTCCTCTTCTTTCTCGGAGTTGATAAATGGTGAGCCTTCTCTTTTTAGTGCTTCTAGATGCCTTCATCAAGGGGATCCTCTTTCTCTATACTTATTTATTCTTCTTGTTGAAGGCTTAGGGAGACTGGTGAAATGTAATGTGGAGCTAGTTCTTATCTAGGGATGGAAGTGGGGAAATGGTCTACCACCTCAATCTCACCTACAATTTGTGGATGATACAGCCTTGATGGGTATGGCTAAGATTAGAGAAGCTACAAATTTTTGCAAGCATTTGGATATCTATCTTGTTGCTTCTAGTCAAAGGATTAATGAAGATAAATGCTCCATTTTCTTCTTCAATACTCTAAGGCTTATTTAGTAAAGGATTACTCCTATCTTGAGGTTTCAAATTGGTTCTCTCCCTTTAACTTATCTTGGAATTCCTATCTCCTCTGGTAGTATTCCTAGGGAGTTTTGGCAGAATATTCTAGACAAGTTTCATGTGAAGGTTAATCATTGGACTCATAGATGGTTTTCCTTTGTTGGTCATGTTCAATTGCTTAAAATTGTGGTACAAACTCTTCCCATTTATAGGTGCATGCTTCAAGTGGCTCTGGTTGGTTTTGTAAAGGATTTTGATGTTGTGGCTAGAAAATTCTTATGAGTGGGTAGCTTATCATCTTCTAAGTGGAGCCTGGTGAAATGGGATACTATGTGTAGCCCAGAGCAATTTGGGGGTCCTGGTTTGTGACAGTCGACTTGGTATGAGTTGGTGTTGGCAGCAAAGCTTTAGTAGAAGTGGTGTGTGGAGCAGGATTATATTTGGGCCAAGATTTTATCTCATAAGTACCTTCCAAGGGTTTTGAAGAAGGAGCTCCCTAGGTATCCTCTAGTGGGGAAAGGTTCTGTGATTTGGAGAACTCTTAAGAAAGAGGTGGCGCTGGTCAAGGAAGGCTTGTTCTGGATATTTAATAGGGGCAGAGGCTCTCTTTTGGTCTGATTCTTAGGATGGATTTTTCCCCATTTTGCATTAGTATCTTAATTTTTTGTACCTTTTTAAGCACTTTTTGGAAGCTAGTTGGTCAAGGGTGATTGATTTTTAGACTTCTTATCCATGTGGTCAGATGGAGGTGGCTAGGTGGAAGGATTTGTGTAATTGGCCTATTGTTAGGTTGGAGGAGGATTGTGTTGAGCTTCAAAATATTTTGGCTAGCAGACATTATAGTTCCCTTAGGGATAAATATATTCTTGCTTGGAGCTTGAATCCTAAGGGTTCTTTCACTGTGGCAAGTGAGCATCAGGAGTTGTTGTCTTGTAAGTTTGCTGGGGTGGAGATCCCTTTGTGGAAACATGTGTGGAACAAGTTTTCATGGCCAAAGTGTAATTGTTTTGTGTGGACTTTGGCTTGGAATAGATGTCTGACTTGGGATAATCTTTGAAAGTGAGGATTCCAAGGCCCCTCTATTTGTGGTTTGTGCAATTGTAGTGAGGAGGATTCTTCCCATTTATTTTTCCATTGTTCTTATTCTATGTTGCTTTGGCATTTATGGTGGGGTGTTTGGAAACATCCATTTTTTCATGCTTCTTCCCTAGTTGAGTTCTAGAGCAGTATGGGAAGACCCCCTTCCTAGGCCTCTTTCCTCTAGATTGTGTGGTGCATTGGTCCTACATTCATCCTTTGGAAAATTTGGTTGGAAAGGAATCGTAGGATTTTTCATGGGGATAGGTTGATAGTTCAACAAGTTTTTTACAGAATTGTTGGTATGATACAAGAGACTATGGAAGCCAAATGTGATGTGGCGTATCCATTGGAAAGGAGTGATGATGAGATTTTGAATAGATTGGGCTTGCAGGTGTTGACTTTGGTCTTTGCTTGTGCCAAAAGAGGCAGGCGAGCTAAAAAGAAGGCTCAAAGGGTTGGAAGATGGTTGCCTCCTCCGAAAGAGTTTCTAAAGATCAATATAGATGGTTCCTCTAGGGGTAATCCTAGGTTTTTTGGGATTGGTGGAGTTGCAAGAGACTATTCTAGCTCGGTTATTTTCTTTTTTTCCATCCACAAAGAGCAGCAATCTAACAACTTTATGGAGGAGTTGGCGATTCTTTGGGCTATCAAGCATGCTTATTCCTTGGGTTGGCATAGAATTATCTATGAATCTAACTCATAAATTATTGTTAATATGTTTCATGATTCAAAGGTGGTTGAGGTTAATTGGCAGCTTGTGTTGGTGGTTTGATAGATTTTGTAGATGTGATCTATGTTGGAAGTGGTGTATTTTTCCCACATTCTTCGTGAATGGAATAGGGTTGTTGAATGTTTGGCTAAGTGGGCCTCGAAGCATGCGGATGATTGGAAGGTTGAGGGGTGGGGACAGTTGTCCCTTGATTATTTTCATGAATTAGAGAAGGTCATTGTTGATGATATGGAGGGGGGAGGTGTTGGTGGTTGTATGGATGGTGGTTTTTGTCTTGGATGGTTGTTCTGGTGTTTTATTTCTTTCTTGGGAGCCTACAAGTTCACTCATCCCTTTGTATTTTTAATTTCTTGATTTCAATAAAGTTTTTACCCCTTTTATTAAAAAAATTCACAATTCATTTAGCTAAGAATTTGATCTATCATGCACGAACTAAACATGTGGATATTTAGTATCAATTTTTTTTTGAATTGATTTTTAATGGTCAATAGAGCTAAAGAAGATTGAAACACATGAGAATGTTGCAAATTTTCTTACCAAACCTATGATCACAAATAAATTTACTTGGTGCAGGAAGGCTATGGGCCTTGTTACTTTTTCTTAGTTGGTCTATTTTTATGCTTTCCTATGGGTGTATTTACAATGTATGATGTCAAGTGGGAGAATGTTGGGATAAAGGTGCCATCAACCTTGTAAATAACATGTAATTTAATTACTCCTAATAATATTTGTAATTCATACATAAGGGATGGAAGGTTTCACCGATGGTGGAAATTAAGTATTTATTAGCCTCAATAATTATTGTTTTACCAGCAAGGGGTTACTATGTTACTTTTACTAGATAGTTGTCACGATAATGGTAAAATAGTCAAAAAAAGAGATTCTAGGTGGCCACCTTGGGAATATTGCATCGTGACATGTTATAACATCTAGCATAAGTTGTAAGAGTATCTATGATAGCTATGGAACCAGTCATAAGATTCTATGATGACTATGGCAGCATCTATGATGAAATATTTGCAATCTTGGTCCCTAGGTGCCCATGCATGAAAGATACCTTATGAAAGTGGTAAGAGAATTTGTAAGAGGTCATTATGAGCTGAATGTGATGATTCCAAGGTGGTTTCATCAGGTTTAGACCAATTTGAATTTCATTCTTCATTTGAACATTGTATTATTCTTTATAATAAGTGCTTGGATGTGGAGTTTGTGGTGTGATTCTTCATCAAGTTTTATTTGTAGGGGTTATAATGTCAAATCGAAGGCTGAAGAGAAGTTGTAGTGGATGTATTGTAAACATATTTTATGTTAATACAATCTATTGATCTCTTCTTTGGTGGATTTTTTTTCCCGAAATGGTTTCTCCACATTAAACACTGTGTCTCGTGTTCACCTTTTCATTCTTGTATTTCATTGATATCATTGATTTAAAATCCATATGGTTAACACTCTTAGATCTGATTTATAGTATTTTTAAACTTCTATTATTTTTGTTCACATTCCGTTTTTAACAATTTTTGTATGTTCATGTTATGAGAGAATTATATAATTTTACAGAAATATAAAATAGTTACATATCGAATTTAGGAAATTTTATTACTTGAAATTGTCTAGAAATATTTAGTATAGCACTTATTTATGGAGGAATAGTTGATTATTTTTAAAAAATAAAATTAATATTAAGTAGTTAAAGGCTTTGTCTCTTTTCAACAATAATTTTTAATTATTTTTTGTAGAATAAATTACAAATGTTTTGAGTAGAATTAAGATACTAAAATTATTTTTAGTTAGATTCCATTCTACCATAAGCACTACTTGTTTCATAGATTAAAATAATTAATTGGAATAGGATTTTTAACTTCCTCTTCTATATAGCCTTGGGAATTGCCTGGTATGAAAAAATATTAATTGACTAAAGAATGAGGTTTGACAACTCACCCTCTGCAGGACATCAAGTGATTAAACATTGAAGTGTTGTTGCTCTAGGAAATCAAATAAATACTTGATCTCAATGAAATTATTAAAAATTTGTGCATAAAAACATTGGGAAAGAAAAATAAGGAGAATAATACAATCCAAATTAATGGATACTTGGCTGGCCTCATTTCAAGTAAATTTCTTCCACCTAAGTATGGTGACCCCAGTAGTCCTAAAATTACAATATCTATCGATGGAATTGAAATTTCAAATGCACTTGTAGACTTGGGACCTTCTTTTAACATTATGATAGTAAATGTGATAAAAAAAATTCCATTAACAATCCTCCAACCTACATGTATTTTTATTCAAATGGTGGACCAATAATTTTTCATCCCAAAAGGAGTCCTAATTTTTTTTTCAATCATGGTTGATACTTGGGAATACCCCATATATTTTTAGGTTATTCTATCATGAACCTCGAAAGACAATTGTATCCATTGATACTAGGAAGACCCTAGTTAGCTATAGTTGATGCCTTAATAGATCAAAAATTGGGAGGTATGACTATTTCTAATGGTATGAATAATAAAAAATATGATAATATCCTCCTACCCAACCATAAGTAAATTAGTATGATCAAATATGGATAGAAAAACCATTTTTTAATAGAAAACAAGAAAATTTAGCCTCATTAGCAATGGTAATAATCAAATAACATAACAGTGAATTGGAGGATTGTCTAGGATTCAAAACCCTTCATATATATTAATGATGAATAGAACATGGAAATAAATAACATTCTTTAGAGATCCTTTCAACCAACATAGTGGAATTCATTCAAAATAAAAAGGATGATTTTCTCACAACATTTCATTATCCTCTAGCTAATGTAATTCCAAGAAGTGAGTATTTCTTTAAAAAATCATCATACCTTCCATATGATGTAGACTCACTATTTCCCTCTTAATATCTTAATGAGTGAAACCTATATGGTCTCCTCAATTCATCTAGAGACTATACAATTATGGAATTAATAGGAAAATCCTTAAACATTAATAGTTGATTTATGGAACACCAAGAACTATAATTATTTAATATTCTATTAAATTGGTCTAAATATTTTTCTTGGGTTAATAAATGCATGAGAGGAATACATCTGAATTTTGCGTGCATCATATTTACATTAAGCATTTCAAACCATTTTTCTAACTCCAACATAGACTTAATCCTCCACTTAGGGAGATAATCAAAACAATGATTGAAAAAATCTTGCAAGTAGGGTTAATTTACCCAATATTGGATAGCCAATGGATTTCACCCCTAGTTTTTTTCCAAAGGAAAAATTAAAATGGAGAGTTTAAGTGGACTATAGGGAACTCAATAAAGCAACTTACAAAGATTATTTTACTCTACCATTTATTGATCAATTCTTAGATAATCTAGTTTGAAAAGCATTCTTCTAATTATGCGATAGATTCAGTGGGTATAACCAAATACAAGTAGCCCCATAAGATTAGTAAAAAACCACCTTCACATATCCATGGGGAACCTTTTCATATTAGATTCTTCCATTTGGATTATGCAATGCTCCTACCACTTTTTAAAGAGCAGTATTGGCTATTTTTGTTGAACTAGTGAATGATTGTGTAGAAGCCTATATGGAAAACTTTTTAAAATGCATGGAATTTTTTTTGAAAACATGCTTAAAAATTTAGATAAATTCCTTCAACAATGTGAAAATCACTAGCCATCCCTTAGTTATGAAAAATATATTATTATGGTTCAGTAGGGGATTATGCTAGGACATCATATATTTGCAAAAGGAATTAAGGTTGATCCTAAAAATATTAAAGAAATACAAAGGTTAGAAACCCCAAAGACACAAACTAATGTGTACAACTTTCTTGGGCATGTCAGTTACTACCATATGCTCATTGAAAATTTTAGTAAAATTGCAATTGCATGTTTTCTTAGCTCCAAAAGGATGTTGAGTTTTTTGGATTTAAGAATGTTAGACCTCATTTCAAACCATCAAATAAAAATTGATGACTTCTCTAGTGTTACGTGGACCCAACTAAGAATTACCTTTTTATATTTATATAGATGCTTCAAATGATGCCACTGGTGTGATTCTTAGAAAAGAAGATGAAAAAGGAGGAAAATATATTATTTATTTCACTAAAAATAATTTAACTCCTACAATAAGGAACTACAATAATACAGAGATATATTTTCTAGCTATTTTGCATGCCCTTAATAAATTCTACCATTATATCACAAATTATAAGGTAATAGTATATATGAATCACTCAACCATTAAATATCTAATGAATAAACCTACTATAAGTGGAGGATAATTAGATATTTATTACTTTCCCAAGAATTCAACATAATTATTATAGATAAACTTGGGAAATTTAATGTAATGGTGTATTTCTATCCAAGATACAACATAAAGAGGAAGAGAATGAACCAATTAAAGAAGAGTTTCTAGATGAGAAATTATTTGTTATATATTTGCATACACTCTAGTTTGCAAATTTATCCAATTATTTGGATGCATGAGCATTACCCCTATACTTCTCTACAAACAAACAAAGAGATTGGTTAGAGAAATTATGAATTTTAAATGGCTTAATGCTCTTTTATTTAAGTCTTGACCTGATCTAGTTTTACACATCTGTGTAATAGACGATGAAACCTATAGCATCAAACAAACGTATCATGATGATCCTTAAGGAGGAAATTATTTCCCATAAGATCTTACACACTAGATATTATTGTCCCTTGATTCATAAATATGCTAAAAGATATGTTCGATATAGTGTGATGGGTGCCAAAGAATTAAGAGACCAATAATTTATATCAAAATTCCCTCCAACCTCAAGTGGTCCTAAAACCATTTGGAAAATGGGGATAGGAATTTATAATGCACATTGATCCACCATCTCAAGAAAAGGAGTACATACTTGTGTGTCTATACTATCTTACAAAATGGGTGGAATTTAAAGTGTTCAAAGTAGATATGGAAGAATGAGTAGTAGATTTCCTCTATAATAGAATATTCCTCATATTTAGAGCACCTATATCTATTATGACAATCCAAGAACCTAAATTCATGTCAAAGTTTCTTTTAACCTTCACTAACCATTTCCAAGTAAGCCATAAAAATTCATCACCATAACATCCTTAGGAAAATGATCAAGTGGAAGTTACTAACTAAGAGTTGGAGAATATTCTCATAAAAATAATATCAACTAAGAGAAAATATTGGTCCAAAAATTACATGAATATATCTAGGTATATAATACTACATGGAAATCTATAGGTTTCACATCATATGAACTAGTTTGTGGAAAGAAATTTATGTCCTACCTATTGAGTTTGAGCTTCAAACACTAAGGATAGCTAGAGATGTGGGTTTGAATCTAAATATATCTCAAGTAAAATCAATATTGCAAATGAATGAATCATATTAGATTCAATTAAAATCCATAAAATTTATTTAAAATTGATGTATTAGCAAATGAAATCATGACATGATCATCATATCAAAGAAAATGAATTTTTCACAAAGGTGATTGGGTACTGCTATTTGATTAGAGATATAAATACCTTAAATGGAAGATGTGAATACATTGGTTAGAACCCTAAGAGGTGGAATAAATATTAAAATTCAAAGTTATGCATTTGAAGCCAATTGATTGTGATGTAAGAACACTTCTAGTGAAAGATCATAAACTATATTTATACTAAAAACCAACAAGTGAGGATGAGTTCATCCAGATAATCAAAGGAAAACTTGATAATCATTATGTAAAGTGATTCTTCCTTGTTATATTTGTGAATAACATGAGACATAAGATAAAATAATGAATAAAACAACTTCCACCCAAGAGTTCTGCAAAATAAATATTTTATATTCCTCAAAAAGGGATTAGATCATGAAAAGTTTCAACATCCTATGTGATGAGATGAAATGATCTAATATTAGCTCTATAGTTAACATAAATAAAGAATTAACTAATAAAGAAATCTTAAGTTTAGCTTAAGTACATGAGAATTAGAATAGTAATTAATTAAAGATTTAATTAGTTATTCTCTAATAAATGATAAATCTAACACCCCCCCTTAAGTGTAACTTAGGGAGTAGCTAAAAAAATTTAAAAAACAATGCAGAAAAGAAAAGAAAGCATGAATGGGTCTTGAAAACTTGGCCTTATGAGGTACCCAGTACAACTAAAGATCTCTAAAAAGCGGAGAAATAGAGAAAACCTCATGGGAAAAGTTCCACTCTAAAAAGAGATGAAAGAATACATGAAAAAAAATGAAGGAAGGCCTTATGAAAACCCCCCAAGGACAACTTCCTTCACCCCAATCATTTATTACATATGAAGATAGTGAGGCAATGCCAAAGGTTTCGTGAAGATGTCTCCAACCTACTCCTTTGTAGGCATGTACTTCAAGGTGAGAAAATCACCTTGAATCAAATATCATATGAAGTGCATGTGGATCTCTATGTGTTTACTACGCTAATACTCCATTGGATTGCAAGAAATATGAATGGCACTATGATTGTCACACCAAAGAATAGTGGGACTATTAGAAGGAAAACCAAACTTGGTCAATGATTTCCAAAGCCACAAAACCTCCTAGCTGGCCAAAACTGCTACACAGTACTCAGCCTTTGTGGATGACAATGTATTAGCATTTTTCTTTTTGCAATACCATGTAATGGGGCCAAAACCAAGGTAGAAAAAAACCCATAAGTGGACTTCCTATCATTAACATCACCATCCCAATCTAAGTCAATGAAGCCAATAATCCAAGAATCTCTTGATGTATAATGAATACCATAATGTGAGGTGTCTTGAATATATCTTAAAATTTATTTGGAATCTTTCCAATGTCTCTCATGTGGATCATGTTAGAATCGAGAGACAAGACCAACCACAAATGAAAGATCAGGACGTGAATGTGTCAAGTATTGCCAACCAACTACCTGTATAATGTAGCATCGACTAAAGGAGTAGTACAAGTGGAAGATAATACAACACCCAACTGGAATGATGTGGGGGAAAGCTTACAATCAAGCATGCCAAATATTTGAAGCATGTCAAGAGTATACTTCTGCTAAAATATGGAAATTCCATATGAATACTAAATAACTTGTAAACCAAGAAATTAATGCAGAAGGTTGAGATCTATCATCTCAAACTACTCTATCAAAGCTCATTGAACATTTTGGATCATGGAGGATGAACCACATGTAAGGATCAAATCATCCACATATATCACAAGGATCAAAATATCACCGTCCTATCTCTAAATGTAAATTGTGGGATCATAATGACATCATGTGAAGCCAAAAGATTTAGCAGAAAAATGTCCATCTTCTCATACCAAGCCCGAGGGGCCTATTTAATACCATATAGTGAATGATGAAGTCTTTGAACTAGTGAATATTCCTTAGTAAAACCATGTGGATGCTCCATATAAATCTCCTCATGAAGATCACCATGAGTAAAAGGTGCTCTTCACATCCATCTGAAATACTCACCATCCCTATGAAGTTGCAAGGGAAAGTACAAGGCGAATAGAATTCATCTTGGCATTAGGGGAAAAGGTCTTAGAATAATCAATACCTTCAACCTAAGATAAACCATTTGTAACAATATTAGCCTTATACTTATCAATAGAACCATCTGCAACATATTTGGTATAGTACACCCACTTGCATCGAACCAACTTTCTTCCCTTAGGAAGAGGAACTAAATCCCAAGTATGATTCTTCATTAGAGAAGAATACTCATTTACCATATCACTATCCCACTCAGGAAAACTAGCCACCTCTAAAAACTTCTAAGGATCATCTGAAATGGTGTGACTCAAAAGACTAATGCCTGATGTTTGTGCACGAGTGCGATGAGAGTCTAAAGGATTACCTACCAAAGGTCTAGTTGTATTAATAGTATTATGGGCTCACTTGGGTAAAGTATAAATATCTAGAGGTGGTGGGATAGTTGGAGCATCATCCTCATCCTCAAGAGATGATTAATCCTCAAGATGTGAGAAGTGAGTAGTAGGAGATGAGGGAGAAGCTAGGGATGGGGAATTTATCAAAGGAAAGTGTTCATTAAACTGGACATCTAGTCAAAATAGGACCTCTTTGGAATTAGGATCAAACAACCTATACATCTTAACATCTTCATAGTATCCAAAAAATATGAGTGATCAAATCTTCCTCTCCATGGCTTTCCATTGAGCTTCAAGAATGAATGCCCAAGCCTCACTACCAAAGACTTTGAATGAAGACACATTGGGATTGACATGGGACCAAGCCTCCTTAGGAGTCATATTTTGTAATACCTTGTGAGGCATATGATTCTGAATATAAATGGCACAATTAACTTCCTTGACAAAGAATGCATATATCTCATGACTAAATCAGATAGTTTGTCATCTCCCTTAAATTTTTGTTCTTTCACTCAGCAACACCATTCTGCTAAGGAGTGTATGGAACTATAAGTTGATGATGCAAACTATTCTTAGTGCAAAAGTCCCTAAAAGTCTAATTAACATACTCCCCCACATTATTTGTGTGTATCCATCGATAGAAAGACTATATTTCTTGTCCACAAATGTCTTAAAGATCCTAAAATAATCAAAGGCATCACTCTTTTACTTAAGAAAGTACACCCATGTACGCTTGGAGAAGTCATCAATAAATGTGAGCACATATTTGGCCCCTGAAAAGAATTCAAAATGACATGAGGTCACTACGAACCAACTCCAAAGATGCCTTAGCATGTGTAGATCTACCTGTAGGAAAAGAATCTTGGTGATATTTACCAAGAAAACATCCTTGACAAACACCATTAGTATAAGAAATCCTAGGGAGACCAGACACTAATACCTATGTACTCATCTACAGGACATATCTATAATTGACATGACCAAAATTTTCATGCCAAAACATGCTCACACTGTGTACATGTTCTATGAAGGATGAACCTGAACCAACTGAACTCTCAAAACCATCAAATTGGTATAAAATGAGAAGTATCAACACTCCCAATAGCCAAAATAATATCAGGATCATAAAGGTCACGAATAACTACATCATAAGTGGTAAAATTGACTATGCTACTAGTACTAGATTGAAAAATCTAATACACTAAAAGAAGGGTCATGGAGATATAAAAAATTACAAGTACTTCCTGAAGAAAACCACCCTCAAGTGTGACTGTGCCTAAGCCCAAAACTGAAAGTTGTGTAGAATCCCCAACTATAATCTAAGTACTACTACAATCTGAAAGGGATGAGACCAAATCCTGATAATGTGTCATGTGATGTGTCACACAAGAATCAAGTATCCATGGACCTACAGAAGGTAAGGCCCTATTGGAGTTAAAATGACAGTGAGAGGGGGGGAGTGAATCAGTGTCTTAACAGATTTGACTAATTTTCTAAAATTCAAAAGCATAGCTCAGATTTGATCTCAATATTATTCTGATTAATGCATTCATGAGTTGAATGTAATCATTCATAAACATAATTGAGAAAAGTGATAATCCCAACAGTTTACTAAAACAACAACACAGTAAAGTAGTGAGAACACAAAAGAACAAAGTGACACAAAAATTGCCAAGTGGAAAACCCTCCTGGGGTATAAAAACCACTCCCTAAATGCCTTCCAGGCTTAATCTTTTAATCAATTGTTCACAATGCCTTATAGGCTGATTTTTGAGCACCCACTCAAGGAGCACCAACCCCTCGTTTAGAGATATCTATCTCAAGGTTTACCAACCCCTCAAATTATGTTTTGAACAATAGTAATGATTCAGAGGATTTCTCTATTTTTAGTTAAGCACATATCTCTGTATTTTCTCATCTACGAAATACCTTAAAGATTCAATAATTGAATCCCTAAAATACTTCATAGAGAAGAAATTTACAATCTCTGCATCTTGTTATTCAGATTTTATTGCAAATTTTTATCCATACATTTTCATACAGCCAAGAAATGATAATCTTAGAATTACAATAACAGCCGAACAGAAACATTGTTTTCTACTCCTCTATATATCTTTTTGAATTAGAAAAGATAAGTAACTATCTTCAAAAGTAACGACTGACCAACCAAAAACAATACAAGAGCCGTTTAACCCAGCTAAGTGTTGTCCTCAACAATTCTAAAACTTATGAGATCATTTCTCTGCATAAAACGCACAACTGCCCACCACAGAAAATCATAATATCTAATGTATGAAAGACAATTCTTAGTCAGGGCATCATTTGTCATAGGGATGCAAAGAGCAGTTAAAGAAAATGGTGATTATAAACCAGTATGTACAGCATGAAATGCATAAATAAAAATACCAAACAAATCTATAACTCCCATTTCTCCATCAACCACTGTCGAGCTTCTAGCCAGAGAGGCACATCAAACATAGCAGCCATACCATTCATTTCTAAACCAAGAACAAATTTCATCCTGACAATGCCGTTACAGCCAGCAACAATAGTAAAGAATAGTTTATGAAGCTTTCTCATGATGGTGGCCAGACTAGGGTTCGATACTCAGTCAAAAAGAATAACTTAAAAAGTTTTCCCTAACAACCTTTCATTTCAATCGATGACACATTATGCCGAAGGCAACTTTAACGTTGCCAGACAACCTTATGGTTGTCGCTTTGACATAAAGCTGCCGGAGAGATGTTTCATCAATAAAGTTCTATTTTACCGAATGTCATCCTTCAGCTGATGCTTTAGCCATGACCCTTCATTATCGGGAAAACCCTATAGAGAATTCACTTCATTTTGCTGAAAGCTCCGAGCTCACAATAGATCGCCAAGTCATTAATGTTCTCACACGGACAGAAACCTTTTGTCTTATGTGCTTCGCTATAACATTATGATGTTGGGGAGACCTCCTGTAGAGCACAACATGTCTTTCCAAAAGTCTTCATCCACTTGTGTGTTGTTGTGACCAAACAATGTCAGAGAGACCTCTTGTAGACTTCAATGTTTTTCCAAGAGCCATATAACATTCTTTTGGTCATTGAGACAAAAAGTATCTCTCACCGAAATGAAATCATCATTCATCTTCACTAAGACATAGTATAGTCAGGGTGACCTCTCGTAGAGTACTTTGTCATATTGAAAGACGTTGAATTCACACTTGTTTGCCAAGACTTCCAGAAAGTCCTGCCGATATGCAATTCTCCAATGGTGGTCGGTGTGACATTTCACTTTCACTAAGATCCTTCACCGAAGCCTTAAGCTCTTGCTTATAAGTCCATTCAACCTTTGATCGGTGAGACAAATCAAATTTTCTATAACCACATACCAACAGAATAACATATACTGATAGAGATCATTTCCAGACACTGAAACAAAAGACAAGTCTTGCCAAAAATAACCTTTCTTGTGCCAATCGCCAAGACACAAAATGCTCGATGAAACAACATGCTGATAGGGATTTCTTACACCGATGAACCACCTTATGAGTTAGTCGGTGAGACTCGACTCATTCGGTAAGACCTCCCAATGGTGAACACAACTCATGCCGATAGACCTTTCCACTGTCACCAAGACAATGGGAATGTCACATTGAAAGCAGCCTGTATGTTAAATTCAATTGACATGACATCAGAAATGTCTTGCCAATAGGCAACACAGACATTTCAAAGTGGATTGGGGAGACCCCTCCATACTCATGCCGATATGTGTAAGCCTTTGATATGCAAAGAGAACCATCCTAACAAAGAAACCATCTTTCAATCTTTGTCAGTCAAAGAAATAGCATTCATAACTTGAACCAAAATTCTTATCACCATGAAACATAACAAATAATTTTTTGTAATAGCCAAGAGACATCAAAGAAGTGCCATTATAAATAATAAGGATCCAAACTGAGATTGATCATCAAAGGGAACTAACTGAAAGAGATTTTGTCATCAAGGACAAACCATAAACACAACTGAGATCCAACAAACTCCCCCTTTGTCCTTGATGGAAAAACACAAATGACTCTCCCCCTTTTTGCCTCAATGACAAAGAATAGCAGAGAAGAATGTGCATTGCCATGAAACACAACTGAGAAGCCAACCAAAACATCATGAGAAATAGCTTAAAAAAAAATTAGTAGTGCAGCTACCAAGATTGTAGGAGAGCTGTAAGTGAATGAAAAATATTTAACTTGCTCCCCCTAAGCAGTAGCTTGGAGATTCAGTGAAGTAATGATTGAGAGATAACTCCCAATCAAAGTCTTAGTTTTTCAAATGGCTCTTTGGCTAAGGGCTTATACAAAATGTAAACATGCTTCATTAGCCAGTACCTTTTCTCGCAGAAAATGAAACTTAATAGCCATATGTTTAGTTCGAGAGTGCATAACAATATTTTTTTATATATTTATCGCACTAGTGTTATCACAGAGAATAGAAACAAGTTTAGGAACTTCAATACCCATATCAGATAGAGTTTGACTCATCCAAAGAACTTAAGTACAACATGAAGTAGCAGCAATGTATTCTGCTTCAGCAGTAGAAAGAGAAACAGATACTTGTTTCTTGTTGTGCCATGCCACTAAATGATCACCAAGAAAGAATGCAGCACCACTAGTGCTTTTCCTATCATCCAAACAACCAGCCCAGTCAGCATCAGTATAAGCAATCAAAGAGAAATCATTGCTCCTAGGATACCAAAGACCATAATCAAGAGTGCCCTGAATGTATCTAAAGATTTGTTTAATAGCAGTAACATGATATTCTTTAGGTGATGCCTAAAAATGTTCAACAGTGCAAACCGCCTACATAATGTCAGGTCTAGAGGCAGTTAAATATAAAAGACTGCCGATCATTGATCTATATTCAATTTGATTTGTATCAGGAGAATCATCAACCTTAGTAAGTTTGCAACCAGTAACCATTGGAGTGCTAACTGGATGGCATTCATCCATCTAAAATTTCTTAAGCATCTCTCTAGCATACTTGGTTTGAGAAAGAAATATTCCATTCTCACATTGAGAGATTTGAAGACCCAGAAATAAATTTAATTCTCCTAACATTGACATTTCAAACTCAGATTCCATTATCTGAGAGAACTTTTTACTCAAAGTAACATTATTGCAGCCAAAGATAGTGTCATCAACGTAAATTTCAACAACTAAAATATCAGAACCTTCAGTTTTAACATAAAGATTGTTGTCTACACCTCCTCTAACAAAGCCATTAGAAATTAAATGACTGTCTAGCCTAGAGTACCAAGCTCTAGGTGCTTGTTTTAAGCCATAGAGAGCCTTTTTCAACCTGTAAACATGGTTAGGGTTATCTTTGCATATAAATACTTCAGGTTGTTCAACATAGACCTCTTCATCTAAATAGCCATTCAAAAAGGCAGTTTTGACATCCATTTGATAAATAGTAAAGTTTTTGTAAACAGAATAAGCCAAGAATATTTTGATGGATTCTAATCTAGCAACAGGTGCAAAGGTTTCACCGAAATCAATACCTTCTTGTTGAGCATAGCCTTTGCAGACAAATCTTTCTTTGTTGCGAATAACATTACCATTTTCATCAACCTTGTTTCTGTATATCCATTTGCCTCCAATGACATTCTTGTCATCTAGTCTTGGGACTAACTCCCAAGTTTGATTCTTCTCAATTTGATAAATTTCTTCCTGCATAGCATTAAGCCAACATGATTCTGTGAGAGCTTCACTAAAATGTTTAGGCTCAAACTGACTAACTAGATAGAAATCTATAGGTGCCTTTTCATTAGATTTTGCAGCCTTTCTTCTAGTTTGAACTCCTACATATTTATCCCCAATAATATGATATTTGGGGTGATATATAGCTAGAGTTTTCGAAGGAGCTTTTGATGCAACCTTTTTACGACTTGCTTTTTCATTTTTAGGGCTTGTTGATTCAACAACAGACTTTGTTGTTTCAGCTCCTTCTAAAATTATTTCAAATTCAAGTTCTTCTTCCTCATAATCCTACAAAGATTCAGCAATCAAATCTGGTCTTTCATCATATTTAACATTAATAACGTCAACAATCTTATTGAGCCTTTTGTTAAGGAATTTATAAGCTTTGTTGTGAGTTGAGTATCCCAAAAAGATACCCTCATCACTCTTTGATTGAAATATCCCAAGGTTATCATCATCTTTCTTGATAAAACACTTCCAAAAAAATTTAAGTATTTAACAGAAGTAGTTTTTCCATACCAAAGTTCATAGGGGGTGTGTTTAGATTTCACCCTAAGTTGCACTCTATTCAAAATGTATACAGTTGTATGAACAACTTCTTTCCAATACATGTCAAACAATTTAGCTTCATCTACCATGGTTCTAGCCATTTCTTTTACAGTTCTATTCTTACGTTCAACTACCCCGTTTTGTTGAGGTGTTTTTGATGCAGCATACTACCTTTTAATACCATGTTGTTCACAGTAATCGATAAACTCTTGAGAAGTGAACTCACCTCCTTTTTCGAAGGCATTTGAGTTTTAGATAAGATTCCTTTTCAACCATTTTTTGAAATATTTTGAACCTTTCAAAGGCTTCTGATTTGTGCTTAAGAAATGTGACCCATACGATTCTAGTATAATCATCTACAAAAAGCATAAAGTATTTTTCACCATTAATAGACCTTGTTCTAGTTGGTCCACATAAATCAATATGCACTAGCTGTAGAGGTTTTGATGAAGAGTGTTCTTTTGTTTTGAAGCTTATTTTAGTTTTTTTACCACTTAGACATTCTTTGCACATAGAATTTTCTAGCTTGTTAAGAATTGGTAAACCTCTAACATTCTGATTCTTACTGATTCTAACCAGATTTTCAAAGTTTATGTGTCCTAATCTTTTATGCCATAACCATCTCTCTTCAACTTGGCTCATTAGACACATACCTTGATTATTGTCATTGCATGATGATTCAAGAAGATTGTACACATTTCCTTTTGTCCTCCTTCCAGCTGCAACAGCCTTTCGAAGTTTGTTCTTAATCTCACATCCCTGCGAAGTGAAAAGAACATGATAACCACTATCATAGATTTGACTAACACTTAGAATATTGTGCTTGAGACCTTCCACCTAGTACACATTATAGATAGGATTGTCTTCATTTAGAAGAAGTGAACCTCTACCTTTAATTTGAATACCAGAGTTATCACCAAACTTAACATATCCACCTACATAATCTTCAAGTTTTATAAACTTGTCCTTGTCGCCAGTCATATGGTTAGAACATCCACTATCCAGGACCCATAAGTCCTTTTTCTTGGAATGAAAAGCAATTTGAACCAACATAGTTTGTTCAATGTTGTTGACATTCTTAGGTTTCCAAACCTTTTTAATTTTCTGTTGTTTAGATTGCATATCAGTTCCGCACTGTTTGACAGAATGTCCTAAAGTATTGCATTTAAAACATCTGATCTATCTAACAAAACCATAGTGTTGCCTAAGACCAAACCTGGGTATTCTAGAATTCATAAGCCTTTGAGTGCTCACCTTATAACCAAATTTGTTACAGAAAAAGCAATAACCATAGAAAAAAGAATTGTCTTTGTATGAAGGTCTATTACTTCTAAAAAACTTAACATGATCCTTACCAGATTCTGAGTGATTTGAACCTGAGCTTTTGACTTTAGTAGAGGGGTTTTGTTTTGCTTTGTCAGTTGAACATTCACCCTTTTCAAAACCAATACCAGATTTATCTTTATACATCTTTTGCTTCCTAAGAATCTCATTCAGTTTTAGAGCGCTTTCATATTTTTCAATTTCCTTCCTAAGAAGGACTAATTCTTGTTCTATTTTTTGAATTTCTTGATCTTTGCAGCTTATAGTCTCTCAAAGATAGACTTCAACTCTTTTAGCTTCTTCAAGCTGAGTTTTCAGAGAGACCATTTCTTGATCTGGTTTATGTTCTTGAGCAAGAACTTGTTTTTTGAGTTTTTTGACCTCTTGTAAAGTACATTTCAACTCACTTTCAAGATCTACTTCACCTTCTTCAACGTCAATGGTGTTTGAATCATTTTGCTGTGTAATTTCAGCCATGAACAAGGTTTCATCTTCTTTAGCTAATGAATCTTCAAACTCAATATCATATTCATCCTTACTAAATAAACTTTTCTTCTTTTTGAAATAGAAGTTTCATTTAGGTTTGAAGGTCTTCTTCTTAGGATGTATTTCAGTTGTCTTGTTGAAAAATATTTGATCATCAAAGGGACACTTTGCAGCAAAGTGACCTATTTTTCCACAGTTAAAACATTTAAAGGGAAGTTTTCCCTTATATTTTCCTGATCCCTTTTTAAATCTTCTAACAAAATGAGATTCTTTAGAATCAGATAACTCTGATTCACTGACTTCAACTTTTTCTTTCTTTTCAGTGTTAAAGGTAGTTTCTTTTCCTGTTGAATTGTTTTTGCTAGTTACCATTTCATAGGCAGTAAGTATTCCTTGCAGGCTGTCTAAGGTAAGCTGATCAAAGTGTTTCTTTTCTTCTAGGGCTGAAACCTTAGATTCAAATTTGGATGGTAAGGTTCTAACAACCTTTGTGACCACATCAAATTCATTAACATCTTGACCTAGACCTTTCATTGCATTCACAACTTCATCAACTCTTAGGAAATATTCAACCACTTTTTCATCATCCTTCATTTTCAACTCCTCAAACTGATGTTTGAGAGTAATGATTTTTTATAGTTTGACTTTCTCATTCCATTGATATATAGTTTCAAGTTTTTCCCAGATATCATGACCAGATTTGCAATGCATGACTTTAATGAACACATCTTTAGTTAACCCACACAGGATGGCATGCTTAGCTCTGGAATTTGTTTCATACCTCTTTTTTTCAGCAGGATCAGTGGGAATAGAGGCTGGTACATTGTAAGCATTTATAACCATGCTCCAAACATCAACATCAAAATAAATAAGAAAAGATTCCATTCTTCTTTTCTAGAACACATAATCTATTCCATCAAATAACAGAGCTATGGTTATAGAGGCACCGTCTTGAGAATGTGCCATTAAAAACAAACTCCAAGACCAAGATCAATCCAAGGTGATTAAAACCTATCAGAGGACCCTACGCTCTGATACCAAATGTTGGAGTTAAAATGACACTAAGAGGGGGGGTGAATCAGTGTCTTAATAGATTTGAATAATTTTCTAAAATTCAAAAACATGGCTCAGATTTGATCTCAATATTATTTTAATTAATGCATTCATGAGTTGAATGTAATCATTCATAAACAAAATTGAGAAAAGTGATAATCCCAATAGTGTACTGAAACAAAAACACAGTAAAGTAGTGAGAACATAGAAGAACAAAGTGACACAAAAATTGCCAAATGGAAAACCCTCCTGGGGTATAAAAACCACTCCCTAAATGCCTTCCAGGCTTAATCTTTTAATAAACTATTCACAATTCCTTATAGGCTGATTTTTGAGCACCCACTCAAGGAGCACCAACACCTCATTTAGAGATATCTATCTCAAGGTTTACCAACCCCTCAAATTATGTTTTGAACAATAGTAATGATTCAGAGGATTTCTCTGTTTTTAGTTAAGCACATATCTCTCTATTTTCTCATCTACAGAATACCTTAAAGATTCAATATTAGAATCCCTAAAATACTTTATAGAGAAGAAATTTACAATCTCTACATCTTGTTGTTCAGATTTTATTGTAGAGTTTTATCCATACATTTTCATACAGCCAAGAAATTATAATCTCATAATTACAACAACAGCTAAAAAGAAACATTGTTTTCTGCTCCTCTTTATATATCTTTTTGAATTAGAAAAGATAAGTAATTGTCTTCAAAAGTAACGACTGAACAACCAAAAACAATACAAGAGTCATTTAACCTAGATAAGTGTCATCCTCAACAAGTCTGAAACTTATGAGATCATTTCTTTGCATAAAACACACAACTGCCCACCACAGAAAATCATAATATCTAATGTATGAAATACAATACTCAGTCAGGGCATCATTTTTCATAGAGATGCAGAGAGCAGTTAAAGAAAATGGTGATTATAAACCAATATGTGCAGCATGAAATGCATAAATAAAAATACTAGATAAATCTGTAACTCCCATGGCTCCATCAACCACTGTCGAGCTTCCAGCCAGAGAGGTGCATCAAACATGGCAGCCATACCATTCATTTCTGAACCAAGAATGAATTTCATCCTGATAATGTCATTACAGCCAGCAACAATAGTAAAGAATAGTTTATGAAGCTTTCTCATGATGGCGACCAGACTAGGGTTCGATACTTAGTCAAAAAGAATAAGCCCAAAAAGTTTTCCCTAAAAACCTTTCATTTCAATCGATGGCACATTATGCCGAAGGAAACTTTAATGTTGCCAGACAACCTTATGGTTGTCGCTTTGACATACAGCTGCTGGAGAGACGTTTCGTCGATAAAGTTCTATTTTATTGAATGTCATCCTTTAGTTGACGCTTTCGCCATGACCCTTCATTATCAAGTAAACCCTATAGAGAATTCACTTCATTTTGCTGAAAGCTCCGAGCTCACAATAGATCACCAAGTCATTAATTTTCTCACACCGACAGAAACCTTTTGTCTTATGTGCTTTGCTATAACATTATGATGTCGGGGAGACCTCCTGTAGAGCACACCATGTCTTTCCAAAAGTCTTCATCCACTTGTGTGTCGTTGTGACCAAACGATGTCAGAGAGACCTCTTGTAGACTTCAATGTTTTGCCAAGAGCCATATAACATTCTTTTTGTCATTGAGAAAAAAAGTATCTCTCACCGAAATGAAATCATCATTCATCTTCGCTAAGACACAGTATAGTCAGGGTGACCTCTCGTAGAGTACTTTGTCATATCGAAAGACCTTGAATTCACACCTATTCGCCAAGACTTCCAGAAAGTCCTGCCGATATGCAATTCTCCAACGGTGGTCGGTGTGACATTTCACTTTCTCTAAGACCCTTCGCCGAAGCCTTAAGCTCTTGCCGATAAGTCCATTCAACCTCCGATCGGTGAGACAAAGCAAATTCGCTGTGACCACATACCGATGGAATAACATATGTTGATAGAGATCATTTCCAATCATCGAAACAAAAGACAAGTCTTGCCAAAAATAACCTTTCTTGTGTCGGTCGCCAAGACACAAAATGCTCGATGAAACAACATGCCGATAGGGATTTCTTACACTGATGAACCACCTTATAAGTTATTCAGTGAGACCCGAATCATTCAATAAGACCTCCCAGTGGTGAACACAAATCATGCCGATAGACCTTTCCACTGTCACCAAGACAACAGGAATGTCACGCTGAAAGTAGCCTATATGTTAAATTCAATCGACATGACATCAAAAATGTCTTGCCGATAGGAAACACAGACATTTAAAAGTGGATCGGGGAGACCCTGCCATACTCATGCCGATATGTATAAGCCTTTGATATGCAAAGAGAACCATCCTGACAAAGAAACCATCTTTCAAGCTTTGTCAGTCAAAGAAATAGCATTCATAACTTGAACAAGAAATCTTATCACCATGAAACATAACAAATAACTTTTTGTAATAGCCAAGAGACATCAAAGAAGTGCCATTATAAAACATAAGGATCCAAACTGAGATTGATCATCAAAGCGAACTAACTGAAAGAGATTTTGTCATCAAGGACAAACCATAAACACAATTGAGATCCAACAGGCCCATGCAAAAAGAGCATGACCTTTACCTTTAGATGAGGAATAAGACTTAGGGGTGGAGATGTTATGCTTCTACATGGATTCCTCCAAAGCCTCTAATCTCTTTCAACATCGATTGACTGGATGTCCCTCTTTACCAACAAAACTATAAGGTTTGCCTAATTTATTCTTCATCTTGGAGGAAGACTCACTAGACTTGGAAGGTTTATCATACCAAGAAGTGGTTTGAGGTTTATGTTCTAACTTCTGAGATATTTTGGAGGAACACACACTACCTGGTGAAGAATCTATCTTAAGATTCTATTTCTTCTTGTCTTTCCCTTTGGATGATTGTGCTACCAATGCCTAGGTTTTGGAACTAGAAAGAGATTCAAACTAAACCATATTTTCCAATACATGAGTCAAATGATCATAGAAAACCTCAAAAGTAAGCATGGTAAATTGGTGCAGGAGCACCTGGCAAGGTTTAAGTTTTTTTTGAAGTTTTTGGTTAAAGTTTAATTTTGTTGTGTAAGGTATTGTGGACCATCTCATTTGTGGTTGAGGACATTTTCTCCTTAGGTTAGAATTGGTGAAGTTGAATAATTTTTGGAAGCATATGTTTTGGTTGTTTTCCAAACAATAGACCAAGGTTGAAATACACATTGTGTTTTTCAACACTCATCTTTTGGATGTTCCTAGGCTCGAAAAAGGAAACCTAACTATTTCCAAGCATATTTAATGATAACTCTCAACCTATTTTAGGGTTGGAAGAATGAAGAGCATGTGAAGTTATATCAGGACAATAAAAATACAGTGATTTTGGGTGTGGAAATTCTGTTTTCTATTCCTTTTTTGTGTGACAGCGGTTAGATGAGTTGAACAAGGCATCTCGTTGGTCTGATTAACATGTAGAGAAGTATTTTGAAGTATTCTTGTGGCTAAATAGATAGTTAATTTATCGCTTCCTTCCATTTTTGTAAATTCATTGTCTTCCTTTATTTATTGTTTTGACTGTAAATCTGGTAAAAATGGGGTTTTAGGCTGCATTCCTTCCATACTAGTAAGCATGGACTTGTTGGGAATGTGGCCAGGCTCCATCTCTGTACATATTTTATTGGTAGGAAATAGTAGGAGTTATGAGGGCATGCTTAAATTCTTTCTTAGGCAAGACTATTAGTGCTTGGCTTGGAAAAGATAGTCAATGCACAGTCCTAACATGGCAAGGGTGTTGAATGCTTAGCAATGCAAGGTGTGTGATGAATGTAGGAAGCTTTGAGAAGTTTTTGGAAAGAATAATGATTCTTTATTAGTGCATTTGAGGCTAGAAGAAGCAAACAGTCCAAGAAATGATCAAGAAAAGCCCTAGTTCTTGCAAGATCAGGGTTTCACCTGTGTACGATCAGTGAGGGTCCAAGAACCTGAAAATATTCAAGAGTTTGGAAAATGAGACAGGGTGTCAAAAGAGAGTTTGGCATAATATATTGAAAGAGAGGATTGTTAACCTATTTTCTTGGCTACGGAGGCCTAAAAGGGGCTCAAGCCTAGTAGCCCTTCCCAAACCCTAGACTAGGGTTTTGAGATAGCGATGGAGAACTGATGAATGGAGGTTGATCAGGAACCTTTGTAAGATGGTTTTTGAAGCCATGGAATCTTTATACACCCCTACATAAAGTTGGGAAGCGTTTGGAGTACCAACTAGTCTTTAGGGAGAATAAGGGCTAGTGAGTGAACAAGAGGAGGAGCACCAAGATTTGGTTGGTTGAGGCATTGTAAATGATAGTAGGGTTGGCAGAAGAACTAGGGTCACCTAACTAGTATAGGACCTATAGATTGAGTGGTGGAGAGAGTGACACCAAGGGGTTATCAAAGGTGAGACCCGGAGCATTGAGTCAATGATTGATTCAATCCAACCCTGTCCCTATTAGATTGGTATCAGAGCTTGCAAAATATTTGGGAAAGTAGATTATATGTCAGAAGTTGAGTCAAGTGAAACTCCCACCATGGTGACAAATGCAAAATTAGCCAAGAGGGTTGAATAACAAGAAGAGGACAACAAGTCCTTAAAAGAAAGAATAGAGCAACTTGAGAAAGCATTGAACAATGCAAGGTTGGAAGGAACAGTGCCAAAGGAAGAAGAGGTTGCAGAGGAAGACAAGGTCCCTGAACCTGACCCTATTTTGGAGAAGGAGCCTTTCTTGAAGGCATTGAAAGCCTTGCGTGGAAAAGGACTTGAGGGCATACCACTGTTCAGTGGAAAGATGGATCCTAATTTGGTCACGGATTGGATAGATGGCATGGAGAACCACTTTGAATGTGATGGAGTCACTGAAGCATAGAAAGTGAAGGTTGCTAAATCAAGGTTGAAATGATCAGCTTTGACATGGTGGAAGTTTGTTCAGACCGAAAGGGAGAAAGAAGGAAAACAACCCATATCAACTTGGAAAGGAATGGTTGCTAAGGTAAAGGAAGCCTATATGCCAGATGATTATGAGATCCAACTACACAAGAAGAGACAGAGTCTAAGGTAGAAAGACCAAGATGTCAACACCTATACTGAAGAGTTTTAGAAGCTTTTCTTGAGATCAAATGTGACAGAGGATGAGAGCCTAAAAGTGGCTAGGTACCTTAATGGCTTGAAGTGGAACATTCAGGAAGAGATGGATTTACTTAGTCCCAAGACAGTCCACCAATGTTATCAGTTGGCTATAAATATTGAAGAAAGGAAAAAAAGGAAGCATGATCAGTCTTCTAAGGGTAGAGGCAAAGGCAGGGATCAAAGAGATCAAAGAGGACAGCGTGGTGGCTACCAAGGAAGAGGTAGTGACTAAAGAAACCAAGGAGAAACAAAACTCACTAAGCATGGAGGTGAAATATCTTCAAGAGGAGGATTTAACAAAGGAAGAGGACCTCAAGGAGGTTCAAAAGAGGAAGAGGAGCAGGTAGGAGTAATTCTTACTTTGCAAACATGAAGTGTTACCATTGCAATCAAATGGGTCATCCAGCTTATAGGTGCTCGGAGAAAGCATCCTCTTCTAGCAATGAGAAACGAGTGGCTTATGCACAAGAGAAAAACCATGAGTCCTAAGGTAACTGAGATCAGTCATATAGAATCTGAAATTGGAGAGAGTATGATGTTTAACAGAGTGTTGATCAGACAACCAGTCAAGGAGGAACCTAAGCAAAGAAGAGCTCTTTTTAGAGTAAGGTGCAAGATACTTGGAAAAGTGTGCAAAGTCATTGTAGATTCAGGTTCAACAAACAATATAATCTTAGAGGAGGAAGTAACTAAACTGAAATTGTAGAAGGTGCCTCATACTAACCCCTACAAGGTCACATGGCTGAATAAAGGGCAGAGTGTTTTAGTTAATGAGCAAGTAACGGTTGAATTTCCAATTAGAGGCTATAAAGACAAGTTGGTTTGTGATGTATTGCCCATGGATGCATGTCATCTTCTACTGGGCAGACCATGGAAATATGATAGAAGTGCCATTTATGATGGGAAAGAGAACACCATCTCATTCAAGAAGGATGGAAGAACCTTCAAGCTGCAGTCATTGATAGAGGAAGATGAGGGATAGTCAAAGGTACCTAACATCATGTTGAGCAGTGGCAAGGAGTTCCTTAAGGACCTACACCAAAGGAATGAAGGATATGTGATCATGATGCAGTCCAAAGAGGAAGAAAAGGCAGAAAGGATAGTCTTACTAGAAGTAGTCCAAAAATTGCTTGATAGATACAAGAGTATAATCAGTGATGGTACACCTACAACTCTACCACCAAAGAGAGCAATAAGTCATCAAATTGACTTCATACCTGGAGCCTCATTGCCTAACAAAGTAGCATACAAGCTCACTCCTTAGTAGAACCTAGAGGTGGCTAGGCAAGTGGAAGAATTGTTGAGTCAAGGTCTGATTCAAAAGAGCATTAGCCCATGTGCAGTCCTGGTGGTTTTGGCAACTAAGAAAGGAGGTAAGTGGAGACTTTGTACTAATTCTAGAGAAATCAATAGGATTACAATCAGATATAGATTCCCTATCCCTAGAATAGAAGATTTAATGGATTGCTTTGGAGGAGCACAGTATTACACCAAGTTGGACCTCAAGAGTGGCTACCATCATATTAGAATTAAGGAAGGTGATGAGTGGAAGACAGCTTTTAAGACAAATGATGGCCTATATGAGTGGAAAGTGATGCCATTTGGCCTCTCAAATGCCCCTAGCACGTTCATGAGACTAATGAATGAAGTGCTTAAGGATTTCACAGGAATCTTTGTAGTAGTCTATCTTGATGACATACTGATTTTCAGTAAGATAGCAGAAGAACATTTGAAGCATGTGGAGATGGTACTTAAAAGGTTGCAAGAAGAGCAGTTGGCAATCAACCTTGAGAAGTTTGAGTTCTTCAAACAAGAACTTGTGTATCTAGGCTTTGTAGTATCCCAAGGAATGTTGAAGATGGATCCAAGCAAGGTGGAAGCCATCCTAAACTGGCCTACACCAACCACAGCAACAAAGGTAAGGAGTTTTCATGGTTTAGCTCAATTTTATAGAAAGTTCATAAGGAATTTTAGTGGTATATGTGCATCAGTCCTAGATACGATAAAAGGTGGTCTAAAAAAAAAGTTTAAATGGACTCAAGAGGCTAATAAAGGGTTTGAAAAACTGAAACAAGAAGTGGCAACTCAACCAATTTTGTTATTGCCTAGTTTTGACAAGTTGTTCATAGTTGAGTGTGAAGCAAGTGGAGTAGCGGTAGGAGGAGTACTTAGTCAAGAAGGTAGGCCTGTAGCCTTCTTTAGTGAAAAGCTCAATGAAGCCAAGCAAAAATACTCTACCTATGATCTAGAATTATATGCTTTAGTGTAGTCCCTTAGGAAGTGGAGGCATTATTTGTTACCCAAAGAGTTTGTGGTCTTCACTGATAACCAGGCACTCAGTTACATTAACACCCAAGAGAAGCTAAGTAATAGACATTTGAAATGGATAGAATACATCCAAGCTTTCACATTCACTATTAAGCACAAGAAAGGGCAAATGAATAAGGTAGCAGATGCATTAAGCAGAAGGTTGTTGACAGTGCAGGAAATACAGCTAAAAAGCATTGGATTAGAGAGTTTCATAGACCTCTATGGTGAGGATGAAGACTTCTCAGAAGCCTACAAGGTATGCTCTAAAGAATATGGACAAACATGGGATATGGTGATCTCTCAAGCTGAATATGCCTACAATGATAGTTTTAATAGAACTATAGGGAAAAGTCCATTAGAAGTGGTGTATGAGATGCACCCAAGAGGTATTTGTGAACTTAGAGACCTTAGATCAATGGATAATAGGAGTGGAAATGTAGAGGACTTCACTCAGACCATGAAAGAGATACATGAGCAGGTCAAGAAGACAGTTACAGCAGCAACCCAAAAGCTGAAGGAGAATGTTGATTTGTCAAGGAAGGATGTACAATTTGCAGTTGGGGACTATGTTATGGTCCACCTCAACAAATCCAGATTGCAGAAGGGCATGGAAACCAAGTTATAGATAAAAAGAGTGGGTCCATGCAAGGTGTTAGCCAAATATGGCAAGAATGCATAGAAGGTGGAATTACCATCAGATTTGGGCATCTCTCCATTTTTCAATGTTGTTGATTTGATCAAGTACAAGGGATCAGTCAATGATGAGGATCAAAACAGCAAGGAAATCTTAAAAGACATCAATAATGTCACCCTTCCTCAACAAGACAAGCTTCATGAAGAGAGGGTCTTACAATTAAGAGTGCAAAAAGCTACAAGACACAAGGTGTACACGGAGCACCTTATCAAGTGGAAGAACAAATCAGAATCAGAAGCCACTTGGATATAGGAAGACCAGTTCAAGAAACTTGGAATTGACCTGACATTGGTCCCTTCTTCCTCTCCTTAGTTTTTCGGGCAGAGAGGGGGAGAATGGTGCAAGAGCACATGGCAAAGTTGGAGCACCTGGCAAGGTTTAAGTTTTTTTTGAAGTTTTTGGTTAAAGTTTAATTTTGTTGTGTAAGGTCTTGTGGACCATCTCATTTTTGGTTTAGGACCTTTGCTCCTTAGGTTAGAAGTGGTGAAGTTGAATAAGTTTTGGAAGCATATGTTTTGGTTGTTTTCCAAACAATAGACCAAGGTTGAAATACACACTGTGTTTTTCAACACTCATCTTTTGGATGTTCCTAGGCTCGAAAAAGGAAACCTAACTATTTCCAAGAATATTTAATGATAACTATCGACCTATTTCAGGGTTGGAAGAATGAGGAGCATGTGAAGTTATATCAGGACAATAAAAATACAGTGATTTTGGGTGTGGAAATTATGTTTTATGTTCTTGTTTTGTGTGACAGTGGTTAGATGAGTTGAACAAGGCATCTCATTGGTATGATTAACATGTAGATAAGTCTTTTGAAGCATTATTGTGGTTAAATAGATAGTTATTTTATCGCTTCCTTACATTTTTGTAAATTTTGTGTCTTCCTTTATTTGTTGTTTTGACTGTAAATCTGGTAAAAATGGGGTTTTAGGCTACATTCCTTCCATACCAGTAAGCATGGACTTGTTGGGAATGTGGCCAGGCTCCATCTCTACACATATTTTAGTGGTAGTAACATTAGGAGTTTTGAGGGCATGCTTAAATTCTTTCCTAGGCAAGACTGTTAGTGCTCGGCTTGGAAAAGACAGTCAATGCACAGTCCTAACATGGCAGGGGTGTTGAATGCTTAGCAATGCAAGGTGTGTGATGAATGTAGGAAGCTTTGAGAATGTTTGGAAAAGAATATTGATTCTTTATCAGTGCATTTGAGGCTGGAAGAAGCAAATAGTCCAAGAAATGATCAAGAAAAGCCCTAGTTCTTGCAAGATCAGGGTTTCACCTGTGTACGGTCAGTGAGGGTCCAAGAACCTAAAAATCTTCAAGATTTTGGAAAATGAGACAGGGTTTCAAAAGAGAGTTTGGCATAATCTATTGAAAGAGAGGAGTGTTAACCTATTTTCTTGGGTAAGGAGGCCTAAAAGGGGCTCAAGCCTAGTAGCCCTTCCCAAACCCTAGACTAGGGTTTTGAGATAGCGATGGAGAACTAATGAATGTAGGTTGATCAGGAACCTTTGTAAGATGGTTTTTGAAGCCATGGAATCTTTATACACCCCTGCATCAAGTTGGGAAGTGTTTGGAGTACCAACTAGTCTTTAGGGAGAATAAGGGCTAGTGAGTGAACAAGAGGAAGAGCACCAAGATTTGGTTGGTTGAGGCATTGTAAATGATAGCAGGGTTGGAAATAGAACCAGGGGCACCTAACTAGCATAGGACCTACAGGTTGAGTGGTGTAGAGAGTGACACCAAGTGGTTATCAAAGGTGAGACCCAGAGCATTGAGTCAGTGATTGATTCAATCCAACCCTGTCCCTATCATAAATGCATCACCCAATGCATCCATGTTAGAATAGAAAGTAGAAGAGAAGACCTTAAATGACCCTCAAAGCTTATAAATAATTAGGAAAATACATTCATTATCAAATTTATTCTTCCCACAACCTTACAAAAGAGATCTAAGTGACTTAAACCTCTATAGGAAGTCCTCAATGGAGGGGTAAGAATCGGGTACAAGTGATGTTAATTTTTCCTCAATTTGGAGAGCTCTATACTCATTGATGGTGTGAAAAATATCACTTAATCTCATCCACATAGCCCTAGGAGTGTTCCAAGACTCCAAATGAAATAAGAGATTGTATGAAACATGCAGTGAAATCAAACCCATGGCCTCATTTTTCTTGTTCCTATACTGAAATATCTCAAATTAATGAGTCAATGTTGTATGTACTTCATCCAAAGTGAACCATAAACCCTTAGACATGAGCATTCTATTCATATGAGCTTTTCAGGTATGATAATTGTGTGGCATAAGACATTCAAATAAAGAGGTGTCTACCATGATGGTTGAGGTTTTCAAAAATAATGTGTGGGATATTATTTCTTATCTCGGATGTATATATATACTGAAAGTGAGAAATATACACCCCCACACAACAAGAAAAACCAAACCCTAATACAACTTTGAGAGTAGAAAAGATTTAAAAAGGAAAAAAATCACATTAGAGAAATCTTTCTAGACCTAGTGAATATTCTAGAAAAATGGACTGCATGGCTATGTAGAGCATTAAAAGACCTTTCTAGTGCCTATTTATTTACAAAAAAGAGAGTCTATTTTCCCAAGTTATGGCCCTAAGAGCATAGAAAAGAAGGGTTGTCTCCAACTTACTGTAGCAAATTTGTAGTAAAAAATTAATAAAAATACCTGTAAATTTAGAATAGGCTTAGAACCAGCTTTCTAAAAAATATAAAGTTTTTAAAAAATGGTGTTTGTTTCCCAAAATATACTCGATTTTGTAAAATTTGCACAATTAGGCCTTGGGGGGTGAAATGGGGGATAAAAAGTTAAAGGTCCTAGTCGCATGAGTGACCTACCACTAGCACAATGGGGGCTAGGTCAGAGATCTTGGTCACCAATGTGACTGGCGCTAGTAGAGAAAAGCCCTAGGGGCTAGGCACCTTGGCAAAAGAACATTCTACTAAATATTCTTAAAGAATATTCCTCCAAAAACCACTACCCAAAAAAATTTTACATTGAAATTTTTTATTTTAAAAACTATAATATCTTTTTGAAAACCTATACTTTACCTAACCAACAAGATATTTTTCCTACACGGAGATCTATTGATGGTGACCGCATGTATGATATGATGTATGGATATGTACTCTGAATGGATTATGTATGACTATATGGATTTTGTACGGCTGTACATAATGTTTGACATTAAATTTTGTGTCACAAAAAACCTCAAAATTTTCAACTACTCTAATTTTTGCAACATGACAATCATTATTTAGGTTTTTGGTGAGGAATGTTTCATGCCAAAGTGCTTCTAAAATTCTCCCACCTCTAAAAAATGAAAAAATAAAAACACTAAAAATTCCATATTTTAAACTATAATGCTATCTATGAGGAAAAACTCATAAATGGAGAAGGGGTTCGTTGAATCCTTTCTCTAATACCATTTTAGATTTGTGAATAACATGATGCACAAGATCAAACAATGAACAAAACACCTTCCACCCAACAGCTCTATAAAACAAAGA
Organism: Sequoia sempervirens; assembly: GCA_007258455.2. Taxonomy (NCBI): domain Eukaryota; kingdom Viridiplantae; phylum Streptophyta; class Pinopsida; order Cupressales; family Cupressaceae; genus Sequoia; species Sequoia sempervirens. The sequence continues at coordinate 393,843,511 of VDFB02270651.1, read as the reverse complement.
TTTACTATTCCTCAAAAAGAAAATACTTATAGAATGAATAATACAAGAGAGAATGAATGCTTTATAAGAGCAACCCTAATGATAAAGGGATTAGATCATGAAAATTGTCAACATCCTTTTTGATGAGACAGAATAATCTAATATTAGCTATGTAGTTAACATAAATAAATAATTGAGTTAATAAATAAAGAAATCCTAAGTTTAGCTTAAGTGCATGAGAATTAGTATTAGTTTTTTATTAATGATTAATTAATTGTTCTCTAATATATGATAACTCTAGCATTCCTTTTTCCAATAAAAATAAGGTAAGTAATCTATTAAATTCTAGTACAAAAAAATTTAAATATTTGTGTGTGTATCATGTCTCCTTTTGTTGTTCATGGTTTCTCCAGAAATATCCTTTCGTAGAAGGATGTTCATGTTTCCTCTAGAAGTATGCTTCTAGTGATGCTTCAAAATAATGTTTGTGTTTTCTATTGAATCATCCTTTCAATAATGCTTAAAATGGTTAGTTATATTTCCTCTCGAAGCATCCTTTCAACAATACTCTAGAATGTTGTTTGTGTTTCCTCTAGAACATCCTTTCAACAATGCTCTAAAAGGATGTTCTTGTTTCCTCTAGAAACATCCTTTAAGTAATGCTCCAAAATAATGTACATATTTCCTTCAAAATAATCCTTTCAATGATAGGGCGGGGGCCCTAGCTCGGTTGGCTAAGTAATTCCGTTGCGGCTCTGCTGGTCACGAGTTCTAGTCTCCCCCCGTCCCGTGGTACCGGAGGGCGTGTCACCAAAGACCGGGTCACGCTAAAAGTTTACCGCACACTGCAGTTTATAGGGGGTCGTGCTACCCGATTCCTACAGTCTAAAAAAAAAAAATCCTTTCAATGATACTCTGAAAGGTTATTCATGTTTCCTCTAGAAGCATTCTTTTAATGATGCTACAAAAGGTTCTTTGTGTTTCCTCTAGAAGCATTCTTTCAAAAATAATCTAGAATTTTTTTCATAGTTATTTTGGAAGCATCCTTTCAATGATGATCTACAAAGTTATTTTTGTTTTCTAAATAAAATTATGATATTCTAAATTCTTTAATAAAAATTTCAATATTTTATTCTTGAAAACTCAAAAATTACACATGCTAGTTCTTTTGAATAAATATTTTTAAATTTCTATCTACCACCATCAAATAATTTTTCCTCTTAACATTAATGGCATGCAATATAACAAATCAATTCTCAAATTAGAAGCACTCAATAAAATTGAGCCTTTGCCATCATTATATCAAACCATAAATCTTTAGCAAGTAAATTCTAAATTATTACAATGTTGGAAACAAGTATGTACATTCATTCCTAATTAGGAAATTAATAATTATATCATGTAATCAATCAAATCGACGTCATTTTTACCATCCAAAATAATCGACCACTAGTGAGTTTATGTCACCTTGTTCTGACTAGCTTATAAGAAGGGTGGCATGGTAATAGCTTACACTAATTACCAACATAATTCTAAATAAGACCAACTATCCCTCTCATTCTCATCTAAATTTAGCCTCATTCAATTTATATTTTCCCTATGAAAGCACCTTATGCACATAAAAGTGAAGGTGGATCCAGATTCTTTAGAGAATTTTATACAAGACCAAGCATCCACATATATCTTCTAAGTTGTAGGGTGGTTGTACTTTATACAAAAAATTAAGGGATACAATGTGAAGCTCATGGAGGAATTTGTTCAAAACTACTCCAAAGGATACAATATGGTCTCTAGATGCAAATTTAATGTTATTCTTGATATCATCTTCTAAATATATCTAGAATTCATACAGAAGGTTTTAATTGAGCCATTATTAAAAATAAATGACATATCAAGAAATTTTAATCAACTTCTTAAAGGAAGGGGCATCCATTCCTTAATTGGTAACAAGTAAGAAAGAAAAATCTAAGGGCATTAATAGGGATGGAATCCCTAAGCCTTTGAAATCTATAACTTTTTGGGTTTACTTATGAAGGTTAGTTTGGTATACTTGTGGGGCAAGCATTTCAAATGATGACCCACCTACACCATGTCTCAAAAAACCTTATCTTAAGATTTGATTTGTGATTGTATTTGTTTGATTATTTAAAAATAATGATAGATAAGTATCAAAAGGGAAATGGGCCTCTCAAGCATCATGTAATTATCATGGTGCTATGTAAAAATCAAGTATTGATAAATTAGAAAACTAAAAAATAAATAGACAAGGTTTTTATAGACTCTTGAAAACAAAAAAAAATGAAAAAGAAATTTTATATTTATCCCTACAGTTATGTTTTAGGACCCAAATTAGAAAATTCTATCTAGGTTTAGAGTTTTTCAGGAAAACAGGAAGAACTTAAAACCATAGCTCAGTCATTTGAGGAGGAATAATTATAGAATCAATTATTAGTCTAGGGAATTCCTAATTTTCAAGGAAAGAAAAATAATTGTCTCCAATCATGATGAGGAGGGAACAAGATAATTGAAAGAAGAAGGAATGAGGATTAAGAGAAGCAAAAAGTTTTCCTCCTTCCCTTTGGAGGAGCAAGCACTAGAAGACTCATTTGACCTTTGGTGTTGAACAATCCAAAGAATAGGGAATCCCTCAAGAGGTAGTTCCCTTGGAGACACCTTTGTTATAGTGCATTTGGAGGTTCATGATTTACCACTCAAATACAAAGAGATAGTCTAGTTTTGGAAGAGGCAATAATGACTTTGAAGGACAATGATCCCAAATCTCTTCTACATAGGAGACCAGCCAAATGGAAGGCCCCCATGACAACTCTAGATGAGGATGAAGAAAGGATGCAGAGGGAAATTTAGCATGAAAATTAATTCTCAAGGCATAACAAGTAAATTTTTAATAGAAATAAGAAATAGATAAATTATAGAAATTGTTAGCAAAATAAGATAAAGAAAATTTGTATTTAGAAGAGTAATTGGATCAACCATAAGAATTATCTATAGAGCATCCTAGAAAGGAGGGAATCCATAATAATTTTAAAAAGTTATAGTAAAAGGATACAAGAGGAGGTGATAGAGTTGTAAGGAAAATGTAATAAATTGAAAGAAGCTCAATCTTGAAAAGTAGGGGAATTTCTTCTTACATATAAAAAAAACCCTCCAAAATGTATAGCATGTTCCTAAACCAATAGATCCTAAGGTGAAAGCTATTATGGGTTTCTTGCAAATTTCCCTAGGATCCAAATGACAAATAATTCATGGAGGCATTCAAAACCACTACTCCAAAGCAATACAACTTACTATGTGAATTTTTCACACGTAATTTATTAGTTGAACATTATATTGATTTTTTTATTAATCTCTTTATGGGATAAATTCAAATAAAGTCATTTATCTCCACCATGTAGAATGGGATATTTTAGAAACATATTGAAAAATATTACTCTCAGGAAGAAAAGATTGTTGGATTACTAATGAGGCATCGATACCACAAGCCACAAGCTTTCTAGAGTCAATTCAAAAGAACACTCCAATACTCTACCATGGCCAAGAAATACACTAATAGCCTAAAACTATGCTATGAATCCCTTTCAAATGTCATTCTTGATTTACCAAAGGTAGCCTTGATAGCTTGTAAAGAGAGACATAACTACATAGAAACTAAGGAAAAAAGAGGTAATATCTCTAGGGAACATCATGTGTCCCTTCTAGTGGGCTAAAGAAGTTGTAAATTTAATGGAAAAATTTAAGGATAAATAGATCAAAATGATATTTAGGTCTCCCTTTCTTTTTCAGTTGATCACTCCACTACATGTCATTAGTGAATAGTTTAAGTAGGGTTTTGAAAGATGAAAAAAAAGTGGATAATGGTAGAGGCTGCATAATCAAACCTCTGGAAACAAATCTCTTGACCCATGTAATATATGATAACAGTCAAAATTTTGAACAATATTACAACAAGCAAGAAGAAAATAGGTAGTAACAATTAAACAAATAGTAGTAGGTACGAAAATTTGCATAAAGTAAGTAATAGGACCTAATTAATTTTAAGTCTAGAGGAGAATGATGAGTTAGAAATATTGACCTGATAATTAAAACTAAATTACCCTTCCCATACCATCTAAAATTCATGTCATGTTGGAATTAATGTGATTATATAGTAAATTATCTATTATTCTATTTAGTAATAATATATGTATGAATGTGGCCTTATTTACATTAAATATGGACTTTTAATTCTAATGGCTATGGTAGAAAGTATTATTTTTATAAAAATAAGGTAGTAAGTGATTATCCATGAAAACCTATGCCACATCTATGAAAGCTCTAGAATAACTGCAACAGCTCTAAAATTATCACAATCCAAAGCTACCATGGGAAGAATTTTGGAGGAAATCACCACATCTCTAAAAGCTCTAGAACAACTACAATAGTTCTAGAATTTTCATAGTCCAAAGCTACCACAAGAAGATTTATGGAGGAATTTTTCTTTCTAGAGCCAAAAAAACTGCAAAGTAGTCATCAATTATATAGAGCAATAAAATGGAAAAATCATGTTTGATGTTGATTTCCTCTAGGTAAACTATTTTATTGAACACAACTAATTTTTTATTGTTGAAAAACTCATAACAACATTTGTGCATGATGTCCAAAATGCTAAAATTTATGTATTAGATTATAGTATATATCTCTTTTTCATGTTCAGTAAATAGAACTTTTTGATGCATTAAAATAGTATGAATTGCTCTGTTGAGTTTCTATTAATTTTTTAATTTCAAATGCACTACTACAATTCGTGAATGATTTTATAGCACATAGAACTCTTCCCTCCAGATATTTTTCCAATTGATCAACAAAGGAATCATAATAGAATAATATATATGGGTAATTACATGGAAATGGGGGATGAAAGGGGGTATTAAGTGGCCACTTTTTAAAAAAAATCAAGAAAATTGATCTTGGATGAGAAATTGAAGATAATTACACTCAAAATTTGAAGACGCAATAAGAACAAGAGTCATAGTGATCTAAATCTGCTTTCTAAATTACTAATTTATTTTTAAAAAGGTGGAGATTAAGGGATTAAAATAGGGAGAACACACAAAGTGCTCCTATTTTTGTCAAAAAATATAACATAACATCTGGGATGTTCCCCCTAAAATATTAATTTTTTTAGTATTTGAAAAATTAGCTAACACTGGATGTAGTTTTTGTTCAATCTTTCTACTAATTTTTTAATGATTATATAATTTTTTAACTAATTTTCAAAGTGGAAACATCCTAAAAAATAAAAGAAAATAGTTTTCTCCCACCTAATTTTTTGGAAAGTAATCAAAAATAAATAAATAAATAAATTGAATGTGTATATAATAGATTCTAGTTTGTAAATTTTTTTTTTTTAATTTTGATGAATGGGTAAAAAATGAACCAAAAATACTATACATAGGTTTTTGACAAAATTGAAGACACTAGAAAAAGAAATTAAAGATCAAAACCTTAACATATTTGAAATGTATAAAAAATTACATGGTTAGAAACCTAAGAGAGCAATGTTATTGCAGTATTTTTTAACTTTACATTGAAAGACATGTAAACCTGACGAAGAGGGCGCTTGAGATTATGTGGTTTTTTATAATTTGATAAAAACATGCCTTTGGGCATTGACATGTAAATCCAACCCTTTGGGTTGGATTCCCAAGTAAAATCCAACTCTAAGGGTTGGAAATACCCAAAGTAGATAAAAACATGAGCATGTTATAACACGCTCACATTTATGTGAAGAAAAAATGAAGCATACATCTTCATCTTTATCTCCAAGTATATTTCTATCCATATCATTCCCTACATATATCTCCCTATCTCTCTATGTATCTCCCTATCCCTCTCCATTTGTCTATATATCTCTCTCCCTTCTCCTTCTCTATCTCTTTCTATATGTCCCTATCCCTCTCCATCTGTCTATATATCTCCCTATCCCTCTCTATCTCTCTATGTGTCCCTCTATCTATATCTCTCCCTCTCCCCTCTACCTCTCTATATATTGAGCTATCTCTCCCTCTCTCTCCCTTTCTATACCTCTCTCTCTCTCATGTACACACACAATATCTTCATCTATCTATATCTCTCCCTCTCACTAGATCACCTCTCCATCTCTATATATTGAGCTCTCTATCTAGACATATCTCTCTCACTCCCTCCCTCCCTCCTTTCCTCCATCCCTCCCTTCCTCCCTCCCCCGGATCTCCTTTCTTCCCTATATCCCTCTCTATCTCTTTCTCTTTCCATATTTCTCTCTCTCTCTCTCTCTCTCTCTCTCTCTCTCTCTCCATCTCTATTTATCTATATATACTTCTCTCTATCTAGCCTCTCTCTCTCCCTGTCCCTCTAGATATAAAATTCAACCCAATTGTTAAACCTTCCATGATTCATATCTCTTCTCTTTTTGATAAATTTGATGTTGTCACTAATTTTTTTAATTCTCATGGATTTTTTATCATTACATCACTTAGAAAAGTCAATATCAATCTTGATATCATATAATTATATCCCAACAATAACAAATGAAACTCTAATTATACATTATTATAACCAAATAAAATGATGATAGTTCTAATGATTAGAATATGATCTAAACTAAATAAATATATATATTCCTCAAAATTGAAGTGCTCAGGTAATATAAGGAGCACCCATGCCCCTAAAAGTTTAGGGAATAAGTTTTGTACCCTCCTTTGGCCCTAAAAGTCAAATGATAAGTTGCCTTAGGTTGACAACCCAATTTAGATTGTTCCTACTCAAAAATATGAAATTTTTCCCTTCAAAAAAGGAATCTATTTTGCCTCATTTTAAAAGACACATACATTACACATTTTTATACACCTTTTCATGTAATTCTTATTGTAATATTTGATATTTAGTTTTAGAGAATCATCATAAAGCTTTGGGAAGGTCATTCTTGCAACATTTTGAAGCCATGTAATAGATTTGTGTGGTCCTATCCTTTCTTTCTCCCTCTCAATCTAGACCATTTTCCCCCAATTCCTTGATTTATTCTTTCTATATCATCCTTGTCTAGATTAACACCATTTATTTGTCCTTTTTTTTTCCATCTCACTTTTTTTTTCCTTCTCCCAACAAGCCATAGTTTTTCTTCTTTGCATCCCCTATTGGTAAGCACATTAAGGTTTTGGTTTTGTATTTTAATTTGTAAGTTAACTTCAACTTTACTTTTAATATATTATACCATTATCATTTTCATATGGGCTTCCACTTTGACCTAACCACCTTGTACCATTTTCTATTAGAAAAAGATTATACACAATGATTTGTAGAATTTTATGAACATATTTTATCATCAAGCTACTTTTAAGAAGTGATTTGAAGGTCCCTAAAAAATGAGGTTATTTTGAGGACATTCAAAATTGACTCATGGGTCCCCTTAACATAGTACCAAATATGATACAAATTTTCTTAAGACATACATAGCTTCATTTTTTATTTTCTATTTATTTTTTTATTAGATTTTGGATTTCAATTCTCTAATTTTTTTTCTTGCACATGCATCCAATTCACTTCATTAATTTTTACTAGGTTCTCATAGCATATTTGTGTTTTCTCCTCTAATTTTATGCTTGAAGATAACTAGCATTAGTGTGACCCACATATCTATCTCAACACTTTATAAATATTAAAATGTGACAAGATTGTATTACATCACACTAAACTAGTTTCCATGTACTAGTGCTAATGCTCTTTCCCTAGTGCACCTGTGCCCCTACATAAACACCAACACAATTTAGTGTGACCCACATATCTATCTCAACAACTTCATAAATATTAAAATGTGACAAGATTATATTACATGACACTAAACTAGTTTCCATGTACTAGCACTAATGCTCTTGCCCTAGTGCACCTGTGCCCCTACATAAACACCAACACAATTTAGTGTGACCCACATATCTATCTCAACACTTGATAAATATTAAATTGTGACAAGATTATATTACATGACAGTAAACTAGTTTCCTTGTACTAGCACTAATGCTCTTGCCCTAGTGCACCTGTGCCCCTACATAAGCACCAACACAATTGTTTCACCTTAAAATTGAATAGAATTTTGTTAATAAACTATCATATTTATAATTTTAAAATTAGAAAAGATAACACAAACACACACAATTAACTTCTTTTTATTTTTTTTCATTTGGTGAACCTATCATATTTTATTAGTTATTTCATATGTTATAAATTATCTTTTTATTTCCATAGTTTCTCTTGTTTCTCTTAGTTCATGCCCCATTTTCATTATTTTTATAGAGGTAAAACCTACACTTCTAGGACCATCTCTTGTCATAGTCTCCATCTCAATAGATTCATTGCTAGTTCTTCCTCTATCTTCATTAATGAGACTATGGATTTATTATTGGTTATAAATAACTTTGACTAGAAGGAACAACTTGATCTCCAATAATGAATGAAGATTGTATTAAAAATTTAGGAGCTCAAGAATTCCACTTATCCTAAGGGAACCACTATTACATTTCATCTTATTGATTGTCTAGGAAACCTCATTCTCAAAAACCTTGTAAGATTAG
>VDFB02270651.1:393819906-393834829 GCA_007258455.2 Sequoia sempervirens | reverse complement strand
AATTGTAAATGTGAAATCAACAAAAGGGTCTTTGGAGATACAAGGGAAGCGACACTTACCATTGCATTTGCATGATGATTATCCTTTCATGGTATGTTTTCAATGGTAGATAATTAAAATTTGTCTAATAATGTCATCGTGAGGTCTTTGTATTGAATGAGTTTATCATTTTTTGCTTGATATGAAACATTTATTTGTTTAACGATTAATTGAGAATCATCGAATATAGAAATGTGTTGAACACCTAAGGCTAACGCTGCACGTATACTAGCAATTAAAGATTCATACTTTGTAGTGTTATTTGTATATAGGAAGTTTAGATGACAAGATAAGGGAATATGATTTCTTGAAGGAGGAACTATTATAACCCCAGCTTTGGAGCTAGTTTGACACTTAGAACCATCAAAATACAACTCCCACATTTCTTTTTCTTTTTCAATAGTCAACACACTTTCATCAGGGAATGAGTTTGTATTAGGTAACACTAAAGGAGAAGGAGAATTAACTAAATGGCTAGTTAAGGATTATCCTTTGATTGCCTTTTGAATGACAAATTTAAGATCAAACTCATTAACAACATAACCCATATAGTTAAACGTATCGGTAAATCAATTTTTGCAAAGAGATGTTTTAAAGGATTGAAATTTGTCATCACATGAATTTTCGTGTTTAATAAGTAATGTCTCAATTTACTAGTAGAAAATACAAGAGCCAAACATTGTTTTTTTATCATTGTATATTGTGTCTCATAGTCAATTAGAGTTTAGATAATGTAATAAACATGATGTTCTCTACCACTGTCATCTTGTTGAGCCAACAATGCTACTAGAGCATGGGCTAATGTTGCCGTATAAAGGATAAATGGTCTTTCTTACATAGCGGGTTGTAAAATAGGTGGAGTAGTGAGATAATATTTCAAACTTTTAAAGGCCTATTTACAATGCTCATTCCACTTAAACTCAACTTATTTCTTAAGAAATTGTGTAAAGGGTAATGTTCAATCCGCTAAGGATGCTACAAAATGATGAATAACTTGAATTCTCCTTTGTAGGGTATGTAATTAAGATATATTTTTAGGAGGGGGTATTTTCATGATAGCATCAATTTTCTTTGTATCCACCTCAATTCCTCTATGAGATACTATAAAACCTAAGAGCTTTCCACTATCCACACCAAAGACATACTTTTTCAGATTCAATCTCATGTTATATTTTCTGAAGGATGTTAACATTTTCTTGTCGACTGAAAGATTTGGCTAGAATATCATCAACATAGTCTTCCAAAATCTTGTGTATGTAATCATGGAATATCAATGTCATAGCTCTTTGATATGTTGTGCTTGTGTTCTTAATCCAAAAGGCATAACCACCTAGGAAAAAATCTTCCCCAAGCTATAGTAAATGTTGTCTTGTATTGATCTTGAGGGTTGATAAAGATTTGATTATATCCTGAGAATCCGTCTATGAACAACAAAAAAGCATGTCCTGTAGTCGAATATACTATCGTCAATATTAGGAAGGGGAAAGTCATCTTTTAAAGATGCTTTATTAAGATCACAAAAATCTGTACATATCCTAATATGATTATCAGGTTTTATGAATACGAAAATGTTTGATATCCATGGAGAATAATTAATAGGTCAAATAAAACTAGCTTCAAGAAGTTTTCCAATCTTAGCCTTAACCAATAGAACTATCTTAGGATTCATCTTGCGTATCTTCTGTCTTACTAGTTTAGCATCTTGTTCAAGGACTATGTTGTGTGTTACTATCTTAGCATCAATACCCAACATGTCCAAATAAGTCCAAGCAAAGACTTCATGAAATTTGTGTAATAAGGTTGCTTGATCTTCGTGTTCATCCTCATCAAGGCACTTTCCTATTTGAATCACTTTTTCTTCATTATATGTGTCCATTGGTATGTTGATTGTATCTCCCATAGGAAGTGCATTTTATCTGAAAATTTCAAAATTGTGTTCTTCTTTATCATCATCAACATCATTGATTTCCTTTCCTTCATCCACTTGTTTAGCACTAACCATAGCACAAGTAACTCCTTTCTTAGGGGGAGTAAATGACTTGTCATAAACTCCTAACATTTCTTTAGAGCTTCATCACCTTCAAAGTATTCTAATGATTCCTCGCATGTTGTATCAATCAATTCATACTTCAAAGTGAGACTTGTCTTAGAGGAACTACACATGATGGTGTTGATGTTGAGTGAAGGTCTTGTTATTTCTTTCATTATCTTAGAAGGACAATATCCAAGACCACTTTTTGTTTCTTATGTGTTATGCTCTATAGGAACATGGGTGTCTTGTTCTTTTCTTCCACATCCTTTTCTACTATATAACCAAGTTGTTTCAAGAGCTCATAACCTCTTCCATAAAGTTTTTCCGTCTCTTTTGGATTCAGTGGTTGTTCATAGTTCACTTCATAAAAAAATGTTGTATAAATTTTGTCTTTTTCTAAAGTGGATGAAGTAGATGCGTGTGGTGGTTCTTCTGAGTTTTGTGTTGACATTACCATTGATTCTTTTCCCTTTTTAGGTTTTTTTATTGTCATCTTATATTATCCCATGAATGTTAGTGTGAAATCTAAGGAACCCAAATCGTCTTCCAATAACTTCATGACTTCTTCAATATGATTTTATTTTTCTTTTTCTTGCATGATTTTAGCTTTGGAAGTTAGTATCAATGTTTTCACAGGACTTTGTTTATCTTTCTTAGTGTGCAAAAAAAATCAGGTTTAGGGTCAACCTTGACTATGTAAACTTTATTGTTGTAAACATACTTCATTAAATGATGAAGAGTCAAAGGCACCACATGCATTTCATGAATCCATGGTCTACCTAAAAGAAGATTATATGAAAGATCATGAGGCATAACATGGGTAGTAGTTTGCAATGTGGATTTTCCAATGGTAACAGGTAATGTGATCATGACAAGTAGTTTTTTTTTCCTATGTTATCAAATCCATGAATGGGAAACGAGTTAGGTTCAATCTTACTCTTATCAATTCCAATATTATCCAAAAGGTTCACACTACACATATTAAGGGCTGAGCCATTGTCAACAAGGGTTCTCTTTATTCCTTTCCTATTAATAATTTCCATGATTATGAAAGCTTTGTATTGTTTTTGAACTTCCAAGGAGGGTAACTTGCTTTGGTGAAAAACAATATCTAGATTAACCATATTCATTCCTTGAATTAGGGCTGCCACATCATTTGGATTTGAATTAGGAGGAATCACAACTTGTTATAAGGCTATTTGAAGCATACTATGGTAATTAAGTGAGGCTTGAACAAGATCCCATAAGGATATCTTAGCAGGAGTATTCTTAAGTTGTTCAACAAGATCATACTCCTTTCCATTATGCAAAGGAAAGCAAGGAGCACTAGGCCAGATAGGTTGAGGCAATGGTAATGAAACAAGAGTGGTTTGTTGTTGCCTATTGTTCCTTGTGTTATATGTATGAGCAACGATATTGTAACCACTTGCTACAAAACATTGTCATTATCAAGTTTCCTTGTAAAGTTCAAGATATCTCTTGGTTTCAATGGTTTCCTTTTAGGTGGTTCTAAGATGAGAACAGGTTTGTTTTGAACTCGAGGTTGATGTGAGGGTGGGTAAAGGATAAGTTGAGGTGGGATTACATTAACATCTCTTTGTTTTGGTTTGTAATGACAAGCCTTAGTGGATGAACCTTGTGATATTAAGTCCTCAAGGGCTTCATCTAACATATCAAAGTCATCACTACTAAAGGGCTTGAGGGATAGGTTAGCTGGAAAAAGAGATTTGACATGATCAAATGACTATACTTTCTCGAAGGGTTTTGTTTGTTTCTTTTGATGTTTTTGGTTTTTGTTGTTGTTTTCTAATGATTGCAAAATGTAAAATAATCTATCTAATAATGCAATGATGCTGAAAATGAAAGAAAAGCACATAAATCTAACACTATAACTAAAATATGCAAGAAATGTTTTTCCAAAATGTTGGAAAATCTAACTAAATGATTAATACTTTGAATGCAAAAACAAACTGTTTCAAGAATTTAATTTTCAGATCTGAAAATAGCTATAGGAATGCATAATAGAGACTTAAAAGCACTCATAAACTTCTCAAAAAGGTCTGTACATGGACTCATTCTCCCTAGGGCGAATGGGTCCCAGGTTAGTGTTTTTAAAATTTAATTTTTCAGATTCTGAGTTTATCTTATGTGATTTTTGTTTCTAATCTGTAATAAAAATTTCTGTAATTTTTTTTTTCCAAATTTATGTCTCTAAATGCAAGTTTAACTAAGGTCAAATGATAAACTATGTGACTATTTTTAATATGCAATATGAATCTAAATCTAACTTTAAATGATTGAATGATGATCTTAATGTAAGCACTATGCAAAATAAATTTAGATCTAATGCAATTTTTTTATTTTTTGATGATTTTAAGTGATGCAAACATGCAAATTTAACTCTAAATGTAATGTTAACTAATGCAAGATTAAATAACCCTATATGTAATGAAACTAATGCAAACATAATGCAAACTAGTGCAAAAATCAGATCTAGGGTTGAAAGGAGTCCAATTTTTAGAATTTTGTTGTACAAGGTCGGTTTCACCAAAATGAAACATAGAAAAATAGGGTGCTCCTAGGGTTTCCCAAGGTGGAAAAGTGGATCTAAAGAGGGAAAAGGGGTCATACTTCTCTAATTTCATTAGGAAATGAGATTCCCACAAAAAATTGACTAACTACCCTTGGGAGAATCAATTCTATGGAGGAATCTTTAGATTTTCTTTTTGTGTTAGGACAGGGGTCTAGATCAACTCCAAATTGCAATCTATCACTTGGATCTAGTGGATGAAGCATAAAACTGAAGGAACCAACAAAATTTCTAGAAAATTTGAGAGGAGTAAATGTTGTGCATATTTCACAAAATGTTGTTCCTACAAGCCTAATAGGGACTCATTTTCCCTAGGGTTAATGGGTCTTGGCAGACTTTTTTGGAAAACTCTGAATCTGAGATTTGAGTCTAAGACACGCAATTCTTCCCTATAACTCTGTACCTTCTCTCTTAGATTCAGATCTATGAAAAATATGTAAAAAAAAATTGTTGTTTGTTGGTGGATAGGGGTTTGCTTCGGTCAAACCCCAAGTTTGGTTATTAAACCTTGATGAAAAACATAGATTTGAAACGTAAAATGTGTGTGCAATCCCTAAACTCAAGTGTGTATAAGATTAGGAAAAATAATAATGCAAAGAAACCCTACTCAAGTGTGTTAGAATAGGATCCCTAGATGAACATGAACAATGATGAAGACCTACTTTGGGAGATCTCAAATCACCCTAATAAGTCACAAAATTGAATATACCTTCCTTTAGGTAGAAAGAAAAATGATAATAGAAGATGGAACCACTTAGGAAACAAGTCATTAGGATTGGTTGAATGTCTCAATGCACCTCCCAAAATCTAGAATCCATCATGATCCTCTATAGGCATATATCATCACTCCTTTAGAAATGCTTGATCTTGGTATCAAAGTGAGCTTCAAGACCTACAAAAACAACTAAAATGCTGCTCCAAGACTTAACTTTTGAAAACTTTATTAACTTCTCCTTGCTCTTGAATGTAAATACTTGTGATCTCATGTGAATTTATCTTCCTTGCTAGTGTAAAATGAATGTGAAACTTAGTTTTATAAGCTTCCTTTCTAATTTTCCAATTATCAGATCCCGAAAGACAACACTTCAAATTTGAATTTGAGAGCTTGAAATGCCACCAAAAGCATGTTTAAAGTTGAGTTAAGGCACTTAGTGAGGACCCATTCTCTCATGGGTGAATGGGTCTTGACCTAAAACTTTAGGACTCCATAAATGTTAGGGAATTGATTTAATCAATAACATTTATTTAATGCGGGTTGTGGTGTTGGGAAATAAATAAAATAGGCCTTCAGATGCATAATAAAGGGTATTAGGGGCCAAAAAATGAGGTTTAAAAATGCATAAATAAAAGTTCACTAAAATGGGTCCAAATAAGTTTGAAATTATACTTTCTCCTAGAAAGGGGTACAATTTTCTACACTACAATACTTAACCCTATACCCTCAACCCTAAACACTATCCCTCAACCCTCAAACCTATACCTTAAACCCTAAACCCTACACCCTCAACCCTCATCCCTAAACCCTATACCCTAAACCCTGAACATTATCCCTTGACCCTATACTTAAACCTTAAAACGTACACTCAACCCTTAACCCTATACCTTATATCCTAAACACTACACCCTAAACCCTATACCCAATATCCTAACCGTAATACCTATACCCTATACACTTAACCTAATAGCCTCAAACCTAAACTCTCAACCCTATACTTAAACCCTAAAACCTACATTCAACCTTGTATCCTAAAACCTCAACCCTAAACTCAATACCCTCAACCCTATACCCAGTATTCTAAACCCTAATCCCTATACCCTATATACTTAACCCTATAACCTCAACCATGAACACTATCCCTCAACCCTCAAACCTGTAACTTAAACCCTAAAACCTACACCCTCAACCCTCAACCCTCATCCATATACCCTATACCCTCAAACTTATACCCTAAACCCTGAAAAATTATTCCTTAACCCTATACTTAAACCCTTAACCCTATACCTTATACCCTAAACCCTACACCCTTAATCTTATACCCAATATCCTAATCCCTAATCCTTATACCCTCAATCCTCAACCCTATACTTAAACCATCAACCCTACATTCAATCTTGTACCCTAAACCCTCAACCATAAACCCAATACCCTCAACCCTATGCCAAATATCCTAAACTGTAATACCTATACCCTATACACTTAACCCTATACTCTCAACCTTGAACACTATCCCTTAACCCTTAAAACTATTCCTTAAACCCTAACCCCTACACCCTCAAACCTCATACATATACCATATACCATTAACCTTATACCCTTTACACTTAACCCTATAACCTCAACCCTGAACACTATCCATCAACCCTCAACCTTGTTAGTGAATGGATTGACACTTTAATTATAATATCTAAAAAAATAACTCTATTTCCCAAGGTGCTCAAAGGCCAACTACGCTAACAACTATGGAAAGGTCACAATTACATTTATGGCTTTCCTCTAAATTTTAGAGATACAACTCCCTCGTGTGATTTTATTTATTTTGGGTATGCTTTTAACCTGAAAGAAGAAAAGGGAAACTAAGACTAATTCATGAAAATGAAATTAGTGTAAAAAAAATGAAAAGATCACTAAACATTAAGCACAAAGACTTAGATAGTCAATGATTCATAGAGAAAATTATCAAAAATCTATTATGATTACAATAAATGAATACAATTCCAAAAGGACATGTCACATAAAGAATGCTCCCATCACCTACACAACACACATATGGGTATAGTAGAAATCATACTCAAAACTCACAACTCAGAGACTAGAGGTCATTGCAAACATGAATAAATTTAAAGAAATGAATTGAGAAAATGTTCCTCTTCCCTATTACAACATAGTGTACTTCAAGAAAATTCGGACCCTTTTAGTATCGTTTCCATCAAACATATAGGAAAATAGTTTCCCCAAATCGTGGTGGTTACCCAAATGGTTTCCAAATAGAGCAGAAGTTCCTTGCCAGCTAATTGCCTACTTTGGAAACCAATGAATGTAATCACATTAATGATTAGGAATAATCATAATCACATTTTCCATTAATACGATCTTTGACAACCACATGAGTAAGAGCATTTCTTGCTTAAAATATTGCCTCATGATAGATTAGATTTACAATTAGTGCATTTCTGAGGAGCTGAATTAAATGAAAAATCTATACTAGCACATAATCACACACACAAACTATCAAGATAGAGAAACAACTTGGAAAATTAAATAAATCCTTATCACATCAACATTTAACTTATGACACCTCATTGTCTTTTCAGTTGCAAAGTACCAATGAGATCCAAATTAGATATGCCTCTCCTAATTTCTATAAATTCGATGGAAACAACCACATTTAGCCAACCAAACAACATCCTAAAAATGGAAAGTTCATAGAGTGATGGTGCTTCGACGAATGACTTCATTGTGATTGAAGAAATCAAGTGTAACCCTTTCTTCAAGCTACTGTTAGACTAGTTGAGGGAGGTCTTCATTATTCAGAGTGAGGTGGAGGAAGAAGTACTGCACGATATCCTAGGAGAGATATTCTTGAACGTGGTTCATGTGTGCAATGCTGAGATTTTGGAGTGCTTCATGTACAACATAATTTGTACCTCTAGGTGATGTGATTGGGGAGTGAGAGCAAAAAAATGCTTGGTTTGTCTTGAATATGTGCACAAGGTGAATGTGGCTATTGGAGGAATTAGTCATTTTCACAGAACTGGACTTGTGGGAGATGATATCTTAATTTCAATTGAAACCTAGCACGAGATTATAGAAGAAGCAGTGACTCTTCTTCCCACGGGGCTGGTGCAAAATGATATGGAACTGTTTGTACAATTTATACAATCTCATGAAAACCTACTTTCACCAGCCCAATTTGAGTATATCTAGGAGGTGGTGCAGGGAATCTATGTGTTGATATTTTCCTTATATACTTGAAAATGCTATTTTGATAACTCCTAATTTTTTAATACGAATACCAAATTTTGTAAACATTGATTATATATAATACAATATAAACTTTTTCACACTTTGGTGTTCTTTTCTTTTTGAGTATTTTCATGTTTCAATTACATTTCCATAGCTAGCAATGATATTTGTTTATGTTGATTTTCTTGCATATGGGCACTCTGTAGTTACACACCTTTAACTAACCATTGGTTTTTTGCATTACTATCACTCATTATGGTAGTTCTAAAAAGGCCTTCAAAATCTGCCATAATTAGGAAAACATGCACTTTTACTATCTTTTTCTTCTTGAGAATAGCGCCCTTTGAGTTGGTAGAATAAGGAGTTTCTGAAACCTTGGAAAGAACCGCCAATGGTTTCCAAACCTGTCAAAAAACCTTCCAATGCTTAAAATTCCTTCAACTTTCCATCGCCAATGGACTTTTGGGAGGGTTACAAAACATTAAGTACAAACCATCAACATTAAAACTTTAATCCCTAAGACTCCACAAAGCATTTTGGTATTTCAGAGAGTTATAAAAAATTAATAACATGCCGTAAACATAAGATAATGAGTAAGTTTAAAGGGAAAGCAACATAAGAGGGAGTTAGGATAACCTAGGTGACACCCACCAAGATTAGTAAAACTTGGGAAAATATCGCCAAAGACCTAGTCTTAGCAAAATTTTGAGTAGGGGTGACAATCTTTAAGGAAATGATTGGAATTAGAGTAACAATAGCTATGTCTAGGGACAAGGATTGAAAGGACGTACCAAGGAACCCAAAGATATGCTTAAAACCAGTGCTATATCCATTGGGAACATAGTCATGAATAGGGGAGGAATTAAACCAAAACAAGAAAATAAGAGAAAAGGAAAGACAAACCCAAACACAAACCAAGCACAACAAAAATGACACACCAAAAAGGAGACTATTTAAATTTTCCTATATAACTGAAACATAATGACTTTTTACCACGTAAATTACCACTTCATTATCATTGTGTTATTTTAATTATCTATATTTTCATCTTCTATCAATTTAGAATCCTTTACTCCATCAGTATCCATATAACAAACAACTTCTACTGCCATTTTATCTTGGAAACAAAAAATGAAACCTTCAAACAGGGGGTTACTCTGTACTTCAGACAACTCATCAAAAACAAATAGGGGATTAGAATTTACACACCATGTTACTTCCTCTTTCTCATCTTTAACCAGAATATTAGGTACTTGCTCATTCAATTGCAAACCAACAAATTTTTTATCACTTACAACCCTTACCACCGCTTCATCCCGAGTAAAAGGATCTTCATCTTCTCAATTTATCGTATCCAAAATTTCACAATGACAAATTTCAAAGGTAAAAGATTCATATTATGGGATACACAGAGAATCTGGTAACTGAGTTTCCTCATAAAAGTTGCAAGGAATCACATCAACTATAGAGAAATTGGGGAAAATAGGTTGCAATGCAGGAGCATGTCTTACCTGGGGTGAATAATCCTCATCTTCATTTGATTAACTAATATCTTCCTCCATCCTAGTAGTATTTAAACTATATACCCGAGCATTCCAAACTTGGTTTATATTCCCTTCATTTACTTTTCTATCACTCCACAAGTGTGTAGGACTCAAGACGATTAGATTCATGTTCTCAACAATAGGACGGGGATGATTTGAGATGTACTGAGGGTTTGAGGACTTTCAAACAAGTGACTCATGGGTTCGAACGAGCTCTTTGGCACAATATCATTTCCAAATTCCCAGAGTAATTAAATCATCCTCAATACTCACAACTTCATGTTGGGCTTGTTCAATTCCACAAACTGTCTCTTTTAAGAATAAGTTGATCTCCAAAATTTAAAGCAAAAGTAAATATGTGAAATTGAATTACCTTTCTAGGTTGATTAGACACTAGAATTCGTTGAAGCTCTCAATTGAAATGATAAGCCAAATCCCTCATATATTCCCTTTCTTCTTTTACAATCTGAAAAAATGTTAGAATAAAGCAGCAATGTTGACAACATATTTGAATCGTCTAAGAAATTTCCTTTCTAGAATGCTCCAACTAGTTATACATCCTTTTTCAAGCCTCTTGAACCACTTCGCCGCTTTGGATCAGGATATCAACAAAAAATATTAAAAAAACATCTTCTTCTTGAATTCTGAGGATTCTACTCACAATGGTCATGGCCAAAATGTCTTCCTTAGGATCTTGCAGATTCATACCAAAGAATTTTGGAAAGTTTTTTCTTTATCCATATGGCAAGTCATTACATTGAGATAGGGCTAGTGGTCCAATGCAATTACTCTAAGGGTTTGAAGCCATTGATTATTCAGAGTCATCAACTCCACAAAGGAGTGTGAGGAGGAGTGTTGGCGCCATGGTTACCGTTACACCAAAAGGTCGATTTGTTAATGCCCGATACAACCGCCAAAGTTAATGGATCCACGGGAGGTGATTAGTCCATGTCACGAATCCTGAGGGGAGCATTGAAAATTTTCCAACAATCTCCCCCTCGGTGCAAGCTGAGGGGATTCAAACCTAACACCTTTGGCTTTGATACCAATTGTTGGCCCCACAATTGTCATTGCACCAAAAGGTCAACCTATTAATTCCTGATACAATATCTAGAGTTAATGGATCCATGGGAGGTGGTTAGTCCATCTCACAAATCCTGAGGGGAGCACTGACCATTTTCCAACAATGAGGCCCCTAGATCAATTCCTAGGTGGCGATTGAGCTAGAGGAGGCTCTTGGTGTTGATTAGGATGATGAGGTGGATTATCATAGTAAACAAATTCCAACCTAGGGGGATGTTCAACCACGTGTCTTGGTGGTCGCTGGGCCTATTGATCTTCCTCTTCTTATTTGACAAAGTTAGCCCACATATAATCTGTGACACTCCTTCTGTACCTTCAAGCGAGTGTATTTAATTGGGAGATAACATCTTCTTGTTCCGCTTGCATCCAGTCTAAACCAAGTTGAAGTATAGGAAAAAAATTGTCATGTTGGAGTACCATTTTGTTGCATGGCCTAGTAGCAACCTGTTAAAATTTTCTTTCCCCAATAGAGTCGACAAAAAATTGTTAGCGAATGGATTGGAACTTTAATTATAATATGTAAAAAATGATCTTTGTTGCCCAAGGTGCTCAAAGGCCAACTATGCTAATAGCTTTGAAAAGGTCACAATTGCACTTGTGAATTTCCTCTAAATTTAGAGGTACAACTCCCTTGTGTGATTTGATTCATTCTAGGTATGATTTTAACTTGAAAGTAGAAAAGGGAAACAAACATTAATTCATTTAAATGAAATTAGTGTGAACAAACTGAAAAGATCACTAACCATTAAGCATAAAGAATTAGATAGTCGATGACTCATAGAGAAGATTATCATAGATCTATTATGATTGCAATAAATGAATACAATTCCAAAAGTACATGCCATACAAAGAATGCTCCCATCAACTACACAACCCATAGATGGGTACAATAGACATCATACTCAAAACTCACAACTCACAGGCTGAAAGTCATTGCAAACATGAATAAATTCAGAGAGATGAATTGAGAAAAATGTTCCTCTTCCCCTACTACAACATAGTGTACTTCTAGAAAATCTAGACCCTTTCAATATTGTTCCCATCAAACATATAAGAAAATATTTTCCCCAAATCTTAGTGGTTACCCAAATGGTTTCCAAATAGAGCAACAATTCTTGCAGCTAATCGCCCACCATGGAAACCAATGAATGTAAGCACATTGATGATAAGGAATAATCATAATCACATTTTCCATTAATATGATCTTTGACAGCCGCCCAACCATTTCTTGCTTAGAATCTTGCCTCGTGGCAGGTTAGATTTACAATTGGTGCAGTTCTTAGGTGCCAAATTAAATGATGAATCCATACTAGCACATGCTCACACACACAAACTATCAAGATGAAGAAACAACTGGGAAAATTAAATAAATCCTCATCACATCAACATTTAACTTACACCACCTCATTATCTTTTTAGTTGCCAAGTCCCAATGAGATCTAGCTCATATATGCCTCTCCTAATTTCTATAAATTTGATGGAAATAGCCACATTTAGCCAACCAAATCATATCCTAAAAATGACAAGTGCATAGAGTGATGGTGCTTCGATGAATGACTTGATTGTGATTGAATAAGTTCAGTGTAACCCTTTCTTTAGGCTACTGTCAGACCAGTTGAGGGAGGTATTCATCATTTAGAGTGAGGTGCAGGAAGAAGTACTACATGATATCTTGGGAGAGAGATTATTGAACTAGGTTCACATGCACAATGCTGAGCTTTTGGAGTGCTTAATCTACAACATAATCCAATATACCTTTGGGTGACCTAATTGGTGAGTGAGAGTGGCAAAATGTCTAGTTTGTCCTTAATATTTGCATAGGGTGAATGTGGCCATTGGAGTACTTAGTCATTTTCCCCAAACCAAACTCATGGGAGACTCTATCTGCATTACAACTATAACCCAACATGAGATTATAGAAGCAGTGACTCTTCTTCATATGAGGCTGTTGCAAAATGATATGGGGCTATTTTCCTAATTTTTGTAATCTCATCAGAACCTGCTTTCATGAGACTAAATTGAGCGTCTCCAAGAGGTGGTGAAGGGAATTTGTGTGTTGATATTTTCCTTATGTACTTGAAAATGCTATTTTAATAATTACCAATTTTGTAATACGAATACCAAAATTTGTAAACACTGATTATATATAATGCAATATAAAAAATTTGGTACTTTGGTGTTCTTTTCTTTTTGAGTATTTTCATGTTACAATTACATTTCCATATTTGGAAATGGTATTCGTTTATGTTGATTTTCCTGCATATGCGTGCTCTATAGTTACACAACTCTAACTAACCATTGGATTTTTGCATTACTATCATTCATTATGGTAGTTCTAAAAAGGCCACTGAAATCCACTGTAATTAGGAAAACTTGCACTTTTACCTCCTTTTCCTTCTCAAGAATAATGCCCTTTGAGTTGGTAGAATAAGGAGTTCGCGAAATCCTGGCGGGAACTACCAATGGTTTTTGAACCTATCAAAAATCCCACCAATGCTTAAAATTCCTTCAACTTTCCATCACCAATGGAATTTTGGGAGGGTTACAAAACATTAAGTATGGAACGCTAACATAAAAAATTTAATCCCTAAGACACTACAAAGCATTTCGATATTTTAGAGAGTTATAAAAACTTAATAACATGCCGCCAACATAAGATAATGAGTAAGTTAGGATAACCTGGGTGGTGCCCACCAAGGTTAGTAAAACTTGGAAAAATATCACCAAAGACCTAGTCTTAGCATAATTTTGAGTAGGGTCAATGATTTTAAGGCAATGGCCAAAATTATAGTAACAAACCTTATACCTTAAACCCTAAACACCCTCAACCCTCACCACTACACCCTATACTCTCAACCTTATAACCTAAACCTTGAACATTATAACTCAACCCTAAACTTAAATCCTAAACCATACATTCAACCTTGTTGTACTCTAAACCCCCAACCCTCAATCCTAAACCCAATACCCTATACACAATACCCAATATTCTAAAATCTAAACTCTAATCCTTATACCCAATACAAAACCCTATACCCTCAACCTTGAACACTATCCCTCAACCCTCAACCCTATACCTTAAATCCTAAACCCTAAACCCTACACCCTCAACCCTCATCCCTATACCTTATACACTCAACCTTATACCCTAAACCCTGAACATTATCCCTCAACACTATACTTAAACCATAAACCCTACAATATCAACCCTTAAACATGTACCTTATACCCTAAACCCTACACCCTAAACCCTATACTCAATATCCTAAACCCTAATCCCTATACCCTATAAACTTAACTTTATACCCTCAACTCTCAACCCTATAATTAAAACCTAAACCCTACATTCAACCTTGTACCCTAAATCCTCAACCCTAAACCCAATACCCTCAACCCTATACTGAATATCCAAAACCCTAATCCTTATACACTTAACCCTATACCCTCAAATCTCAAACCTATTTCTTAAACCCTAATCCATACACCCTCAAACCTCATCTCTATACTATATACGCTCAACCTTATACCCTAAACCTTGAAAATTATCCCTCAACCCTATACTTATACCCTAAACCCTACACTCTCAACCCTGAAACCTATACCTTATAACTTAAATCCTATACCCAATATCTTAAACCATAATACCCTCAACCCTATACTTAAACCCTAAA
>VDFB02270651.1:393769340-393819806 GCA_007258455.2 Sequoia sempervirens | reverse complement strand
TTTTTGGCATGTAAAGATTGCCTTAGTTAATGACTTTAAACTCACAAATATATTGGAGGATTTGCCCTTCGAATTCGATCTCGTTGAATTAATTGATAATTCAGGTTTTTTTTCATGTTTTTTATGATTTGCAATCTTTTGTCATCTTGTTTCCTCGTATTTTTAGGTTGTTTCATGGGCCAGGTGAACCTTTCATAGCTATTTAATTCTGCATGTTTTTCTATGTCAGGTCAGCCAAAGAGGCATCTTCTAACAACAGGATGGAGTGTGTTTGTAAGTGCAAAGAGACTTGTTGCGGGTGATTCTGTCCTTTTTATAAGGTAGTGGTAATGAATTCGGTCACAGTGCTTGAAATATATATCAACTTGGACTCTTTCTGGCTATAAAGTATTGCTTTCTGTCTATATTTTGTTCTGGATGAGTCCATGTGCCAGTATCCTTAATCCTTCACATTTTAAAGATATGGTAAATAAGATAAGAGGGCATTTGTGAAGATATTTCCTTTATTAAGTACATGCCGGAGTTTTAAATGGTGCATGCACTGGCAATAATTTAAAAAGGCTACTGTATGGGTGTTCAATATTACCATATGTTGAAATAAAAGTTTGACACATAGTACGCTATGGTAAATTTCTAACGATACTTAGTTTTTAATGTCAATGGGTGCAAATTATGAGCATTTTTGTCAAGACGGCCTTGACTTAAAAGGTCTGTGACAGATTCAACACATGAAAATATTTTTCTAAATTACTCTACTGGTAGACCTTTCAAAAGTGAATTTCAAATGTTGGTTTTTTTACAGGATGAGTTTCTTTACACTTTGCAATTAAATTTTCATCATTATTCCATGTTACAGATTGTGACATATGTTTTGGTCTTTTGGCATAACTGTCTTTTGATATTTAATGTATCTTCCTTCATTAAACAGGGATGAGAAATCACAACTACTTCTTGGTATCAGACGTGCAAATCGGCAGCAAACACCCATGCCATTGGCAGTTCTGTCCAGTGACAGTATGCATATTGGTGTTCTTGCAGCAGCAGCTCATGCAGCTGCGAATCAAAGTCCTTTTACTGTATTTTACAATCCAAGGTCTGTAGGAGTTTAATATCAGCAATATTTTATATTTATCATCACAAAATAAATTTCTGATTTCTCTAATGGCTGGTTCTAGAAGATCTTATAATGGCTTTGCCTTCATTATATCTTAACAGGACAAGCCCATCAGAGTTTGTTGTTCCCTTAGCAAAGTACAATAAAGCACTTTATGGTACACAAGTTTCGGTTGGCATGCGCTTTAGAATGATGTTTGAAACAGAGGAATCAAGTGTACGCAGGTAATTCTTGTTTTATATTCATTTCTTATGGCTAATCTTTAAGGCTGATCATGTTACCTATTCAAAGCATTTCAAAAAATTGTACAAGTGATACCTATCATATCTTGAAAGGGAAATCTGCTTCTAGAAAGCATACTGCTCTCTTGGGATTGCTTCTGCTTCAAGATTTTACAGAAGAGGCATGGTATCAGATGTTGGATGTGGTGAATTTTCATTGTTCAAGAGCCCCTAACACGGATACGACTAGATACAACTACCATAAAAATGCATATGATGAACAATTATTTGTGTATCTTAAGGCATAAAACATGACATTAAGAATATTTATTTATGTAGATTTTGGTTTTTATATTTTTAGTTTATAATACATATATATATATATATATATATATATATATATATATATGTGCATGTATGTATGTATTTAATACATGAAGGAATGATTTATTTTTCATGTTCTATTTCTTTATTTTCAAATTTTGAACATTTTTTCAGAACCCTAAACTGATATGGCTGGCACCAGATGGGTTGGTACTGTATTCAGATATCTCGGAGACAGCCCAAATATGGGCTTGCATATGATAAGTTCACATATGGTATCTGTGCTGTTTTCAGGAGTATCATATCTGTATGTGATATCTGATATGGAGATACACATATCTGTGTAGGGGAGGGGAAGTATCCGGCAACTTGATGTTCTGGCTTCATGTAAATCTTGTCAGTGCAGTTACAAAAAATAGCCCTGGGATAATGAGCAACAACAATGTGAGCAGCAAATGAGATGATTGTTTGAATCACATTTCTGAAACACTATTTTTTTCTCAATTCTAATCTTTTTCTTCATCAGTGAAAAGATTTCTATTAATTAAGAGGCTAAAGCCTTCTTGATATACAAGGCTTAACGACCTGGCTAATAGTATTGATGAGTTCCAGATATTTGAATTGAAACTGAAGCTAAAATATTCAAGACTTCCCCAACAATAGTTAAAATAAGAAGAAATGCAAGGTTGAGAGTAAATCATAAATGTAATGCTTAAGAGTTAAAACAATGAGCATTGCCAGATAACATAGATTAATCTACTTCAAACAACAAAGAAGATTATCATTTCTTCTTGACTTGTAATTTGCAGAATTAAATGCCTTTAATCATTCTCTAATAAATATGGCAATAAAGTAGTCAGTAGGATGTTTACCAAAAAAATGTTCACTTCAACAACAAAGAAGATTATCATTTCTTCTTGACTTTTAGTTTGCAGAATTAAATGCCTTTAGTCATTCCCTAATAAATATGGCAATAAAGTAGTCAGTAGGATGTTTACAAAAAAAATGTGCTTCTGGCATTTCAATTTTGCATAGCAAATGGGAAGGTATGAATATGCTTGGTCATTGCAGAATACTATATACATGGTGGTAGGTAAAGGGAAGGGCCACTGCTTCTTTTCTTCTCAAGAATTTCCTATTGATTTTTCTGACCAAGCCTCCAAGTATCAAATATTCAGCCAAATTTTGTTAGTAAACCAAATCTAATTTTAGGTGAGAAGTGTAGCATAGTTACCATACATTCTTGTTTCTTACTTTCCATAAATGAGTCAAAATTGAAAACTACAATTTGGAAAATCGGCCATCTTTTGGTGAGGGTGGCAGTACAAGTTTTGTTAAGACAATGCACAAAATAATTGGCTGCAAAAGTATCGATTAAGCTTATAACATTTTGACATATTCCTATAAGAAAAGGTGTCCAATTAACTGTAGATGTCCATAGAAAAAATAATCATTCCTTTACACCAAATCATGATGCTTATTTCCAGTTATTGTGTACCCTGTAGATAATTCTTGTGGGTGCTCCATAGGCCATAGTCTTATATGTTTGACTCTAGATGGTCAAAGCTTGACTGAAGAATATGCATTGATATGTATCTAAATCAGGATATCTTTCTAGAGATTGAGAAACATTCTATGCCTGATCCTCCTTCCACGGTTTAGAAGGGGTAATTCCATGTGGTGGAGGCCTACATGCTCAAAACATTTGAGTTTGTGAGTTTATCATGTTGTGGTGGAGGCCTTTGATCACCAACCAATCATTCTGTTCTGTTTGTAGGTGTCATCAGTTTAGAAGGGGCAATTCCATGTGGTGGAGGCCTACATGCTCAAAACATTTGAGTTTGTGAGTTTATCATGTTGTGGTGGAGGCCTTTGATCACCAACCAATCATTCTGTTCTGTTTGTAGGTGTCATATAGTTGGACACATAAAATTGCCAGTCCATTATATTAGCTTGAAATGTTTCTGGATTTGACT
Organism: Sequoia sempervirens; assembly: GCA_007258455.2. Classification (NCBI taxonomy): domain Eukaryota; kingdom Viridiplantae; phylum Streptophyta; class Pinopsida; order Cupressales; family Cupressaceae; genus Sequoia; species Sequoia sempervirens. Next base: position 393,816,171 of record VDFB02270651.1, on the reverse strand, counting down.
GTGTAAAATTTTTTCATCACAGTCAAATCCAGAAACATTTGAAGCTAGTGTCATGTAAGCTTTAGATTAGTCTGAGTTCTTGCCTGTGGTATATTGTAGGGCATACACGAACTTTTGTTATGCCTATTGTTGCCCACTGAACCACTTTTTGAAGTTTGACTTGATTTAAATAATGTTTTTGAAATGTCATTTTAGGAGTTTTATTTTATTTTTATGGCTTTATCTGAGTTTCTCTTTGTTTCTTTGCAGGTATATGGGAACCATTACTGGGATTAGTGATCTGGATTCTATGAGATGGCCAAATTCACAGTGGCGTAATCTTCAGGTATAGATGTTAGGAAATAAAATAAATGCACTGTAGTTCTTATCCTGTACAAAATTATTTGCTTAGTTTTATAATTTTAGGATCCAGGTTTCATCAGGTAATCTAACTGTCTTACGCATTAAGCAGGTTGGATGGGATGAATCAGGTGCTGGTGAAAGACAGAATAGGGTTTCTATTTGGGAGATTGAGACTGTTGCAACCCCCTTTTTTATCTGTCCTCCCTTTTTTAGGCTCAAGCGACCATTGCAACCTGGAATGATGGGTAACTACACCCACAATTCAAAACCTGTCTAAATTTTGGCATTTGATTGGAAATGAAAAAAATCTGTCATTTTGATGCCTGCTCTTTTTGACGTCATTGCAAAATAAAAGTCTCATAATCATTAATATACATCAAATCATTCTATTCAATATAATTATTGTTCCATTGGTGTGCTAGAAGAATTATTTTTATTCTATGAACACATTCAAGCGATGAGGCTGAATAATTTTTTTTATGGCTTCTTATAGAATGTTTAAACTGAAAATATCATAACAAAAGAGTTATTAAGATTGAGCTAAATCAGAATTGGGACTTGAATCACCGCCTATATAACAAATTTGACTTTGGAAAGTTGAATGCCATTGTCATGAGACCATTGACTATCCTCAGAGAAGTTGAAATGTTTCTTGGTTCTGTAAGTTCATGCTCTAAGCTTTTCAATTATGAAAAGCTGGTCTATTATGAAATATCCTTCCACTCTTGGTTCCTTGAGTTTATGCTGAAAGTAACAAAAATTGCTCAGAAACAAAATATACACTCTTGGTTTCTTGAATTGTGATTTAAAGCAGGTGCACATAAAAATATTGAGTCTGTTAACATATGCCCATTGAAACTTGCTTTTATGATGCTCAAAATGGAAGCAGTGTATCATTAACCTCAATTCTTGTGCCTTCTAAATAGATTTATAGGTTTAAAGCTGCTGAATTTGCTACGATGATTCCAAACAATAACTTGAGAACCAATATATAGCATTCCTAGAGCAGATTATTGCTCTCTAGTAGCCAATATCGGATATTTTGAATGTGATTATTAAGTCATTACCCTCTGTCTCTAAAATAATGCAATTATTACTCATTTATGATATCACTAATGCAGATGATTGATAAAATAAAGAAAAAATGTGTATAATGATTCTTTTGTTGTTTCTATCTGCTCCCCAAATCATTGCTGTCGGTCTCTAAAACAGTTCAATTATTACTCATTTATGATATCACATTTTCAAATGATTGATAAAATGAAGAAAAAGGATGTGTATAATTAATTCTTTTGTTGTTCCTATATACCCCTTGGCATTATGTTTCAAGATTAATTCCTCTTATCTCCCCTTTTAGCAATCCATTTCTTTTATGGTGGCATTTTTTATTTTGAAGGTCGCATTAGAACAACCCCATCTATGTATTATACCTTATGTTTAGATACATTTGCATATGTATATTGATTTTTCTGTTCACAGCCTGCCGAGCACAAGTGTTGTGAATATGAGAGCCAAGTTGTGAAAGCAGAGGGGCATTTTTACTTATAAATATTGCTCATTGGATAAGTATACAATCACACTCATGAGCATGTGTGCATACAGAGACCCAGACACATTTAGCATTTTTCTTAACCATATGATTGCAGTTGAATTATAGTTGTCCAATGTCCAAATGCATGAGTATTCGGATTTAATACAAAAAGCTAATTTTGTTTTGTTGTTTTTAAAAGAATATAACAGCACTCTTTCATGATCGAGACTGATTCATTATTGAATTTGCCAAGAGTATAGAAAGATGTAAACTTTAATTTGTTTTTTGTTGAAGGTAAGTCTTGATACTTGAACTGTCATTTATTTTTAAACTATCTACTTTCTACCCAGCTTATTTACATATAGAAACTTCTGGAACTCTATTTCACATGCACAATATAAATCAAGCTCGAGGGTTTAATCATTGTATTCTTGAGCTACAGGATTCTAAGGTGAAATTACAAACTACAAAAAATACAATTCTAATGCGAATCACAAAACCTGATGTTTGAATTCGTGTATGGAAGAACGCCATAGTTTACATTCTGGTTATATATTTTTCTCACCCACTCAGGACAACCTCGGGTACTAACTTTTAAAGTGAATTGGTTTTCAGGAGATGAAACAGACTTTGAAAGCACCACTAAAAGATCTTGGCCCTGGCTGAGGGAAGAACAGAACATTCTAGATTTTCAAAACCCTTTATCAGGTCTTGGGTTAGAACAGTGGATGGGGTTGCAGCAGAGACATGAAATGGTTAATCCAGCTGCCCAATTAGAGTTCTATCGCTCCATGGCTGCTGCTGCATTACAGGATTTCAGGACAAGTGATGCATCTAAAGAGCTTTGTGCAACTCAACAGACCTTACAACCTTGCCATACGTCGCTTAGTGTTCCACAACAACAGCCACAACAGCAAGAACATCAGCGCCAACCTCAAATCTCATGGCAAGAGATGCAAAAACAAATTCAGTACCAACAGCAACATTTGGCATCACATCAAACAATTCTTCAGCAGAACACAGGTCTGCAGCAGTTGCAAGTGAATGTGCCAGTACAACAGTTACAGCAGCAAGTGCATATGACCTCATCACTGCCACAGTCACAACAGCCAGTGCAACAGACCTCCACACTGCCACAGTTACAGCAGCCAGTGCATCAGGTTTCATCATCACCACAGTTACAGCAGCAAGTTGAGCAAAACTCATCATTACAGCAATTACAGCAGCAGCATTTGCTTCTACAACAGTTACAGCAACACTACCAACCACCACATCAGTCAAAGCAGTTGCAGCAACCGTTACCAGATTTGAAACAGTTGCAGCAACCATTACCAGATTTGAAACAGTTGCAGCATCGACCTCTGCAACAGTTACCACAGTTACAACAGCAACAGCAGCAACCATCTCTTCTAGTACAGCAACTTATTCAGCAGCCATTACCACCACCTGCACAGCAAAAAAATTTGGCAACACCAATGCAGCAATTACAGCAGCAGCCACAGGTACGGCAGTCTCCTTTGTCAAGTCAGTCAATAGAAAATCAACTCCATAGCCAGGAGTTGCTGCAACATGAACAAACTATTATGGAGCACTATCCAGCACAGCAGCATTTACCATCACGTCAGCAAATTCAGATTCAGAAAATACAGCAGCCAACTCCACCACACCAACTGGCGCGAAAACATTCTCCTGAACACCCCCTTAATGGGAATCAACAACTGCAACCACAACAATCGATCCAGTTGCATGAATTAGAAAGCAAGCTGCAGTTGTCATCTACTCGGCCCATCGGTGCATGTAATATGTCAGTGCCAGCAAGATCTCGATCTGGCTTCACTGAATCTGATGTTTCCTTTTGTTCCACCTCAACTTCTGCCAATAGTTGCCCGTTGCAGAATGTTCTTGCAAGGTCACAGTCAGGCACGGTTACTTCAGAGGAGAAATCTCAGTACGCGAACATGTCGAGACCTGCTCCAGTTAATACCCAAGGCTCAAGTTTTATTTCAAACGGTGTTTCAGAACCACCAGTTACTTGGTTTACTTCTAACAAGGAACCAAGCCAAAGTGTATTACAAACTGTACCAAATTTTCAGTCTGGTGAAATAGAAACCCCATCTTTTGGGCCACCATTTTCTACAATGCAGGCTAACGCTGTTGTTGAACAAGGTTTTCCCAGTCTACCAAACCCATCCACTTCCTTTTGGTTTGGAAATAATTCTCAGGATAGTGATGTACATGCTGATCCTCGTAACAGTATATTATTTGGTGTTAATATTGATGGTCCTTCAATTGATCCTTCCACATCGAGTCCCTTGGCAGCCAGAGGATTCAATGCAGGAAAGGAGGCTCCAGGGCAGCTCTCTGCTGAAAGTATGTTAACTAGCTTCAGTACAAGTAAGGAAGTTAAACCTCAAATTTCTTCTGCGAGCATGCTTAGTTCACATTCATTGTCTATACAAGACCTTCCAGACAATTCAGATGTTGCAAGCACTGTAGAGTTGGAATTGGAAGACAGTAGCTTTTTACAGAGAGGCTCATTTCAAAAGCTACCACAACCTGTGCGAACCTATACTAAGGTAAATTGCTGCTTTGCTACTCTGATGAACGCCATAAAATCTGTGCTGTTTGATGCTTGCAATGATACCAGGAACATTTCATTCAACAATGTATTCTTGGTATTTGTCATAAATATTTAAAAAAATATAGTGAAGGTTCTCATTAGTTGAAAGAGCTGTTATCACTTACCACTTGTTGGTTGCAGATGTAATTTTGATTCTTGAACTGCAGGTATACAAGCTGGGGTCTGTTGGAAGATCCATAGATGTTACACGATATAAAAATTATGATGAGCTTCGCCGTGAGCTTGCCCGCATGTTTGGCTTGGAAGGTCAGCTTGAGGACCCAAAAAGGACAGGTTGGCAACTTGTATTTGTTGATAACGAGAACGATGTCCTACTTGTGGGAGATGATCCCTGGGAGTAAGTCTCATACCTGCTTCATTCCATATTTACGATGTATGCACATTCTGCGTAGAATCACAAGAGAGTATCTTAACTCTTAAGAATGAAAAAGAGTAGTTTGTTTTGTCTGTATTTTTCTTATGTGTACATGGCTCTTCTGTGTCTTCAAAGCAAATCAATTTCTCTGGGACCTATAGTGGAGTGATAAAAAATTCAAAATGGTTAGTCTGTAGTGGAGTGAAAAAAAATTCAATCTGTGGTTAAAAACTTAAAAACACGAACCTTCCGATTAAAGCAAGGAAGACCCACGTTTCTTCTTAACAAAATGGATCAAACTCATAAATTCATTAGGTCTATTTGATAAGTTTCAGCTGAATATCTCCAGTGAAAGAGTCCTAGTTTTTTTTTGAAATATTGATCAAACAAACCATTAGGGGGAGTCAACTTCGATTCAAATTGAGAGATTTGATCTTGTATCGAAAACAATTGTGTCTCTTTTAAAAAGAAATCATCTATTCTTGACTATATTTGTTCAAGTCTCTCATTCCAGACGAATAAACCAACAAACTCCTGACAGTTCAGCAAGTCAAAGAGTAAGATTCAGGTGCCATTTGCCAAAGCCAGATTAAAAAAGTCGCCATATTACACAAAACATGAAAATTTCAGTTTTTTGAAAGTTATGGTTATTTTATCAAATTGAGCCAATTTTCAGCCAAGTTGAGTTGAGGTTTTTAGAATTAGGCAGCATCAAGTTCCCTTGATAAGTAATCAAACTGAGCCAACTTGCTGAATTTAGGATTTTTTATTGTGCTTTTTATTAGTCAAGTAGTTACTTTTTTGTGTGACTTTTTACTAGTCATCTTCAGGTAAACCTTTGTTTATGCACTCTCCCCCATCATTGTTTTGCATATGCTCTCAAGCTCTTGTTTAACAATTGCTACAGACTGCAACAGGAGCACAAAAGATTCGGTATAAATCAAAGAAAGTGATTAGAAATTGTTTTAGGCTTGCACAATTTCAATCTTTTGTATGCGGTTCCCATAAGCAAAAACAGCTGCAACAAAGAAGGATTTTTTTTTTGTAATTATTTTTGTAGTCCTCACAAGTAGAATTAGACGAATGCTTTGAAACGTTCAAGAAAAATCTCTCCAAATCCAACGTACTGCAATTGGCGTTCCTTGTGCATAGTTTTGTTAACTGATACAGAATCCGACTAAATATAAAATCAATATAGCAACCACAGACACTAATGATAAATATGAATCTGTTTTCGGCACTAATTGCAATGTCTTAAAGCATGAACAGGCAATTGCTTTCTTTCTTTACTTTTTCATTAAGGAATACAAATTGTTATTTGTTGTCTGAATGAGATATATGATGGCATTTTTTGCAGGGAATTTGTAAGCTGTGTGCGTTATATCAAGATCTTATCACCTTGCGAAGTGTTGCAAATGAGTCAGGACGGCTTGGAAATCATGAATAGTCCACCAATGCAGTTGCAAAATGGTAGCTGTTCAGATGATCAAAATGTTTGGAGAGATCCTCCTTATCAGAATTATACTAATCCTTCGAGATCTTTCAATCATTAGCTTTGTTGGGAACTCTCCTTAGGTTGCACTAAGAAGTGGTGTCAAGTATTACTCCTTTGGGGGATTGAGAATATGTACAGCTGAAGGAGCATTGCCAACTGCTCATCTTTCTGAGTAGACTGCTTCAATATACTGAATAGCTCTCACTCTGGTTCGTGCATGTATGCTTTTAGAGAAAACTAAAGAGCAAATATTGTTCCAACAATTGGCCTGCGGGAAGTAGTATGGAATGCTTTTGTCTACTGATTTCCAGAGGCATGTTTTAGTTCTGAAAATGGAGCTTGGGGAAGTTATATGGATGGAATATATGCCAATCATACTTGATGGTGTCACCGCAATCTTGTATTATATACTTCATTGTCAACCTGAATGGCATGTGCAGCACGACATAAAGGATAAACAGCTGAAACAAAACATGTTATCGCTATGTACCCATTTTAACCTATGAGAAGCTTTTGATTTGGTTGCGGTGCAGGGGTTTGATGAACAAGCAGTTGTGCCAGAAATTTGAAATTTGTCAGATCTATATGTTCATTGGCTAAGAGGATCCTACCAGGTTGGACTTGAAACATTCCTAATAAAATTGCGAACTAAAGCAGGAGATTCTTGATGCTTTGTGGTAACTGATCCAGAAATTATTGATCCCAGCCAAATTTAAAATCCAAACCACCTTCCAGGTGATGCTTGGAGAGTTATGTAATTTAAATCAAGTACGTACCATATGTTTTGTCTAAATGCATTGTCATGTGACCAGCCAAAGCCGTTGGTAGATTTTTTTTTGGTTAATTGCGATATATTAGAGTATTGAGGGGCGAAACTGTTACATTTGACTGATACTCTAAATTTTGCTGTTAAAAATTGGTTTTCTAAGAAATGTCTGGGTTTAGATGCATTTGGTTTCTAAGGAAGTTTCTTTTCTATTGTCATGCTCTCTATCAACCAGCTATAACAAAATTAGAAAGCTTCTTTCCTAAGAAATAGCTTAAGATAATTCAAGGATAATTCTTGGTTGCTCAATTTATTTAACCAGTGAAACGACATGTTGCATCTCTATATATGGATCATGTGTAACATCTATTGTTATTTAATATTTTTACCACGAGAGCTTATGTTATTTTGCTTGTATAATCGGTATGTAATGGAGAATACTGCTTTAATTTACAAACTAGAAATAATGCTGATGAAGAGACTATTAAATGTTTCAAAACAATTACAAACTTAATGTAAAATAGTTGCCGTCGGGACTTTTACTGCAGAGAGAGTGGGGTTCAAAACAGGCGAGCCGTGCCTCTGCTCTTCCTACAAAACGGGAAGGGGGAAACAGAGAAGGCTAAAAATACAGAAGAGGTCACAGTGAAGTGGCTCGTCAGTAATTCTTTAAACATGCTACTTTAGGTACTGAAGCAAGGATACGTGCGGCTGGGAATATTTTACCTAAACAAACATTTTGGCAGTACTCTTGGAAACAGGAGATTGAATGGTTGCCTGCAATAGATGGGGAAAGATAGCTCATACTTAAACAATGGATGCCTTAAACAGGTTGTTTATAGCTTAATTGAAAATTCCAATTCCTCAAAGGTCAATATGAGTTACAAAAAACAATTTACAGTAGGCTTCTAATACTTTCAAGAAGAGTTGACGGTCAAAATCTCCATTTGCAGGAGCGTTTAATGGTGCACTTGGTAAGTACAGCAGATTTAGAGAAGATTCTTACCTGGAGGTACTGGTTTTCATAGGAAAGAGTTAATGGAAAACTGGAATAGACCCAACGTTAGCTCTGTTTCAAGATTTTTAATTCTAGCCCTTAGAGGCTTGGAAAGGGGGGAGTCGTCAAGCTTATCAGCATTACGCTTGGAAAGAAAGTAAATTGACGCTACACCAGCCTGTGTAGTCTGATAACCTACGGCAAATACTCGCAAAATTGGAACGCGCTTTTCTGTCTCCACTACTCCTACCTAATATTGGAATTGTTTTCAATCTACAAATATTTGCGTCGAAATTCGTCTTAAGATGCCAAAAATCTTTATTTATGTGGGTCATTGTCAATCCAAATTGAAGCAAAAAATTCCATGCCTTCTAAAAGGTCTAAATTGAAACTAAAAAATTCCATGCCTTCTAAAAGGTCTAAAATGAAACTCAAAAATTTAAAATGAAACTTGCATTCCATCTCCACGTTTTAGAGGAGATGATTTGAAGGGGGCAGCAGCCTAACCTTCGCACCTTATAAGACGTACCACCTTGGCGAAAGTCACGAGTGAAATGATCTGATCATAAAGGAAAACAAGTCACGGAGTGGCGAGCACTTTTTTTTTTAGAATTACAATAATAATTTATTTGTTGTTTGTTGGATAGTTGATAGAAATCAATTTAGGGTATATATTGGATAATACTGATAGCAGTAAAATTACACGGTTGAATCCTGATAGCAATATCACAATTTGATACGCTGTGAAAAATACCTCCCAAATTAATAGATTGGATAATAGTTTGAAATAACATATTCTTGCAAGTCATATGTATCACAAGTTTACTTTATCAATGAAAATTATAGTTGATAGCTTATAAATTTTAATAAGCAAATGACTTATTAGTAAAGAGTCTTGGTAAATTGATTTGTTGATTTTCAAGAAAATCTTGTAATGTAGTTGAAGTTGAGTTTGTTTTTAACTTTTTTTGATAAATATTGATGACCAAATCTGAAGTTGAGTTTGTTTTTTATGATATTTTTTTGTTAAATATTGATGACCAAATAATTTGTTAGTAGTGCCATTTTGAGAATTGATTAGTTGATTTATGAATGTTAAAAATATTATTGATAGTAATTAGTTAAAGAGAAGAATATTGTTATTGTAATTACTTTGCAATTTAATTGAAAGTATAGTTGATAATAATGACTAATGAATATCATAAATATTTGGTACAATATGTTAAGTATTAGGAGAGAGGGATCAATAGTTGTTAGGGCTAACTTTGTGAGCATGTAGTGGTTGCATGGAATATTGTAGAACTTTGGGAGCATGTAGCGGTTGTATGGAATATCATAGGACCTCTATTTTTTAGGAATATGAACTGCCTTCTTATCTATCTACAAGTAAGGTTTGGAGGTGTGACTCATCATACAACTTGGCACATCAACACGTCTAGTGAAAAGTGTCCAAAAATTGACTTTTTAAAGATTTGATCAAAACCTAATTGTTGTATCCTTAATAGTTGAACAAAAAAGTATCATTTGTTGTTAATATAATATCATATTTTTATTTAAAATATAACTTATATGCAACTTAAATAATTACAATACCTTTTGGTACCATAAATATTTGTTATCTCTAACTTTTATATCCAACACAAATGGACCAATAGTTGTACACAAAATAAACTATTTGTTGCTATAAGAACAACACATTATTTGAAAATGCAACTTATATTCAATCATAAAACTTTCTAACAATCATTCACATTTCATCGGAAGATACAAGGTATTTATTGTGGTCACCTTTTATATTTGTGATAGGACAAACTATTAATATGAAATACTCAAATGCATACATATTGTTACCCCAATAGTTGTACACATAAGAATAATATTTTTCACTATTACAACAATACCTTGATTAAATGAGCACCTTATTGTATAAATGACACTTACAGTGGATAGTTATTACATTTTATATGAAAATAAATAAATAAAAAATCACTTGTTTATGAATGTATTTATGTTTTTTAATAACATTCATAGGTTATCATTTGTTGTTAATATAATACCATATTTTTATTTAAAATATAACTTATATGCAACCTAAATAATTACAATACCTTTTGGTACCATAAATATTTTTTATTTCTAACTTCTATATCCAAAACAAATGGACCAATAGTTGTACACAAAAAAAAAAACTATTTGTTGCTATAAGAACAACACATTATTTGAAAATGCAACTTATATTCAATCATAAAACTCTCTACAATCATTCACATTTCATGGGAAAATACAAGGTATTTATTGTCGTCACCTTTTATATTTGTAATAGGACAAACTATTAATATGAAATACTCAAATGCATATATATTGTTACCCTAATAGTTGTACACATAAGAAAAATATTTTTTCACTATTATAACAATACCTTGCTTATGTTGGAGTAATTAGGATAATCAATTGATAATTAATTATTAAGTCCTTTGTTACTTTAGTTCACTTAAGCTAAACTTAAGAGTGCTTTTTTATTATTAGTTTGAACTAAATATAGGACAAGTTGTCTCATTGCATGATATTAGAACTATTGTCACTATCTAGTCAAATCCTCATCAAGGGTTTGCTTTTACATGCTTTTATAAAGCTTGCACATTCATTGTAATAATTCAATTTAGAACCATTCAGGTTAATACATAGCAAATCAATTGTTCTTCTGGATTCAATCTTTTCTCTCTCATTTGCATAGCAAATCAATTGCTTTGATCTTTCTTTTGTGATAGGATATTTGCTTGCAGGTGATTTCTGGGTGCTATGGAGTTCAATCATCAACTTCAACATGGTATCAGAGCTCTAGATCTGTAGCCTTCTGTCTGGATTTTGAGAGATCCTGCTTTGAGAAAAATCCTTTGGTTTTTTAATTTGTTTTTTCAAAAAATAAAAAAAAAACCCATCATTAATTTTGCTTTTTATTTTTTTAGCAAAAAGCAAAAAAAAAAATCATAAAGCAAAAAAAAAGAAAAGAAAAAAGAAACAAAAGCTTTTAAAAAAATTTCGCCACCCACTAGCCACCGGCCAAGGTTTTTTTGACCTAATTTTGTAAATCAATCATAACTGGGGCATACAGTATCAAAATTGGGCAAATGAGATATTGTTGGAAAGTTGGTTTTGAGTTCTTTTCACTGGTGTAGGTCTCATTATCAGATTTTTTTGTGGTTCCTGTTATTCTCATTTAATGTTAGATTTTCACTTTGCGCTTTTTAGCTCATAACTTTTTGCACGTATCTCTGATTTTCGTAATTCAAGTGACATTGGAAAGGTATTTCAGAGCTCTTTAGATCTATCCATCCATTTTTCCAGAATCTTCCCTAGGTACATTCTATCCAATACTTTGTGTTTTCACATTTTGCTTAATTAATTGGATGTCTTGGCACTTGAAAATGATCTGTTTGTGTAGGATGACATCATTTGATCCACTTTATCAATATTAAGGTCATTAGTATCTAATTTTTTCATTTGAGTGAGTATCATGGGTTTTTCTATTCATCCTTCTGTGATCAACTTGGAAAAGGATAACTATGAGTCTTAGTGAAATGGCATCTTGACACATCTTAGGTGGCTTGATATTTTTCCTTATTTGTATGGACTCATACTTACACCAGACACACCAAGGAGTTTATCAACATGGGGCATCGTCAAAGATCATACTGTGGGGGTTATACGTTATAGTGTTGATCTTAACATTATGTGTGCTATATTGGACATTGAATGTCACCACACACTTTGGACTCATCTTTGGGAGATCCGTGGAGACCCTCATATCTCTCCATACCTAGAGGATCTTGCTATAGATTGTCTCATCCCCCTTGTAGATGCAGATTCCATATCCTTTGATGACGATACTTTAGAGGAGCTTGAGTATAACATAGGTCTTGCATGTTTCGATGGTTCAGAGACTTGTCTTCATGTTCCCACTCTTCAGATTGAGACTACATCATCATCTCCTATTTTTCCCGATTAGTTTGACATTGCCACATCTTTGGCTCCTATTGATATAGTACAACAAGACATTCATCTTCCAAACACAACTACTTGGGATTCCTATCTTGTAGACATATCATCCTTGTTTGTAGAGTCTTATATTGTAGATTTGGAGGATTACTTTGAAGAAATTCATCTCCTCATTGTTGACAACCACATCAACACTGTTGGCCCACCTTCATTGCCTTAGCAAGTTGTTCTCCATCAGTCTTCACAAGATATTGGATTGACATCATTGCTTTCCAACATGTGGATACATGGGCAATTTTCAGAGGCAGACATCATTTGGATTTGGATTCTGACATCACCCATTTTTTTGAATTGGCTTCTCCAATCACCAGTGGATCTGTTTCTTCCTAGGGGGAGAAATGTGTTTGTAGGTAGTGGGTCAGATTCCGTCTTCAAGCGTTCATCATTGGCACGAGAGCTCTTTCTTTATGGGGGGATTCATATCCTCTTTTTCTCTCTCCTATTGAGGGGACATCTATTGTACTTTTGTGATAGAAGCAGTCCTTGGGGAGTCACATTGAGTCCTATCCTTCTTTCACTAGTGCAGTCATTTATTTTTCTCTCTTTTGGAGAGGAGTTTTTTTATATGCGGTTTTCTCCTTTTCTCTAGTTATGAGAGATTCATTTATTTTGTACATGGGTAACTCATTAGGATTTGTATCCGGAACCCATCCATGCACCCATCATTACATTTATATCAAGTTTTTTAGCTTCTCTTTAAGTTGATCTTAAAGGGGGGGAGGTGTTGGAGTAACCAGGATAATCACTTAATTAATTATTCATTAATTAATTATTAAGTCCCTTATTACTTTAGTTCACTTAAGCTAAACTTAGGAGTGCTTTTTTATTATTAGTTTGAACTAAATATAGGAAAAGTTGTCTCATTGCATGAGATTAGAACATTTGTCACTATCTAGTCAAATTCTCATCAAGGGTTTTCTTTTGCATTCTTTTATAAAGCTTGCACATTCATTGTAATAATTCAATTTAGAACCATTCAGGTTAATACATAGAAAATCAGTTGCTCTTCTGGATTCAATCTTTTCTCTCTTGGTTGCATAACAAATCAATTGCTTTGATCTTTCTTTTATGATAGGATAATTGCTTGCAGGTGATTTCTGAGTGCTGTGGAGTTCAATCATCAACTTCAACAGTTTAAATGAGCACGTTATTGTATAAATGACACTTATAGTGGATAGTTATTACATTTTATATGAAAAAACAATTATTTCACTTGTTTATGAATGTATTTATGTTTTTTATATAACATTCATAGGTTCTCATGTGTTCAAGTATGAGTCCATCTTGACCAACATTTGGTTATTTATTTATTTTTGGACTAATTATTGACAATATATAGTATAAATATGTTGCAAGACTAGATATTATATGCACAAATGTTGTACCAACAATTGGACCCTGTGTCCCTCTCTCCTATATTAATTTAAAATTAAGTGTTAACTTATAAATAATTTGTTGGTTTTATAAAATAAAAAAAATAAAAATATAAAACAAATAAATCCAACATAACAAGATAAAAATAACTATTTAAATAAAAATAAAATAACTATGAAATAATTCAAAAGTAAAATACCTACTGAGAATTCAATTTTCACCATAGAAAAAACTAATCCTTCCACATATTTCCACCAAAGAAGTAGATTGTTACATATAAAATTTTAAATACACATAAACCATGTTGGAAGTCCGTGTAGTTTGTGTTGTCATTGATGTCAACAGATCTATGTTGTTGCATTGATGTCAATCTTATAGATGCTTTGATTTGTTGCATTATGTTGTCATTGGTAGTCTCATTGGTGTCAACCTCTAGTGTTGCCTTGATAAGTATGTGTGTGGCTGAATTTCCATAGTGCAGTTGGTTTGGTGGTGATGAGAAAGTGTTGTATATAATGAGATGATGTTTTTGGTGCTTGGTTTCCAAGTGCTTTTGAAAAAATGAATAAAAGAGGAGACAATGTGGTAAAGAGTGTTTAGTGTAGCAAAGTAGTGTTTTGGTTTTTGCTCCACATTTCTTTTGTATTGAAGATTTGTTTATGCGATTTAGATATGTTGATCAGACGTGTTCAAAGGTGTTTATCTAGAGTTTCTTGTCTTGGATCCTTGTGCAGAGAAAATTGTGTTCACCAGTGTGTGAACTGTGAAAGCAATGTTGTCTAGGAGAAATGGTTTTGCTTCACATTTCTCCGCAGTGTGGTTTCTGGTCTTGCGGATCTGAGGGTGTGCTTACAGAGCTCATATCTATCTTCAGAATGAGTTGTTTGAAGTTTGGTGCTCCGCAAGGTTGGATTCATGTGTTACAGTATGTGGAAGGTTAACTGGTTTCCCAAAATGAGTATGTTCTTCAGGTGTATGTTGTTGTGAAGGATGAATCCACATATCCCATGCCATGCTTCACAAATGCATTCTTCAGAAAGACTCAATAATGACATCCAACCCAACCAACCAACCTAAACCACTACACATGTGTTTGCTTTTATAGACACAAACTCACACAAAATACAACTAGTGGTAAGGTAAAACCATGTGAATACAAAATCACTAACCCCTTATTTAATATTGGGTACTAAGACTTCACTTTATTCAATATTTCCCCAATATTAAAATATTATCACATGTCTCCCACACATTAGATAATAATACAATGTTACAATACAACATTAAGTGGTCCCCAAATAATTACCTAGTATGAATAACCACATCACCAAGGTGCATCACAACTAAATAATTATTTAATTACAAAATTATAATAAATAATTTTATGCAATGGTGTGCAACACCATATCCTAACATTCTCCCACTTGTTGTATACATTGCATAAGGGATCGATACATGAAATACATCATCACAGCCATACATGAAACCACATGAATCTCCAACATGCTCTCATGCTCCATCAAGATACTTGCAATAAGAACAAAGTGACCACCATCTCAAGAAATAACTTCTCTCATCCTCCAATGTGCCACCTATGGAAGAAAAGGAACATGCCAAGGTGAAGATGCACCAATCCAAGAACACAAGCATCAAATCCAAGTGATAAAAAAGGCTCTAAACAAACTACTACCAACTGGAAAAACCACATGATTGGAAATAACATCCACAACACATGCTAATACATCCAACCATGCATACCTCTAAGGTATCAATACATCAATAAACTCATGCCAAGAACATATGCAACCCATAAACCATAATCAAAAGCTCCTTGTATCAAACCTGTTAATGAAGAACATACATATCCAGAAACTCCCACTACATAGGTAATGTCAAAGCATATCAATTCTACCGATCAACAATATATCAAGGCATGATAAATGATCAATAATGAAGTACCAAAAACAATAACAATGATCCACTCATGCAACCCAAATAGCTGCATAATCTCTCACAACATGTTGTTACCATCCTCCCCAAATTAGGTGCAATGGGAAATAAAATTAGTGATCTATGTGCTCTAATCTGAGGCATACGAGAAATAAAATACAGCCCCATCAGGTGCAACTAGTCATCATCGTCGGGTGTCAACCTCTATTGCAGCCTCCCCATAACTGCTATCTGCCACACCCTTGACTGTATGACCTTCAGGTCCTCCTCCATCATTCCACACACTAACGCCACCCTTTTCATTCAAATCATGAGCCTAATTTTAGCCTAACTAATCCACCCTTCCAGTTTATGTAGAACTCCACTTCTGTTTTGGCACAAGCATCGTTTTATGCAATGCAAGTGCACCAATTTTTAACCCAAGCACTACTTTATGTAGGTGCATCATTTTCTCACCCAGGTACGCCAATTTTTGACGTAGGCACCACATTATGCATATGCCATTTCCTAATCCCCCCTATGCATGTTAAACACATGCGTGTCAAACATAGGCGTTGTGATTTTTAACACAGGCACCGAAATTGACTACAGCGCTGAGAAAATGCAGGCATGATTTCTTTTTTGCACGTAGGCACCACAATCGTGCCCTTAAGCGTCGATTCATGAAATGGTGCATGTGTTCGCCTGATTTTGTCTCCTAATTTTACCTACCCTGGACCCCCCTAACCTAACCTAAACCTAAGGGATAGATGATGTATCGACTCCCATGCATCCTCTGCCTGCTGATACTCCCAAACTCGCTCTACACGATGTGTATATCGAGGAATCTCTGCCATTACTCTGCTTTGTCACCTCAACTACACTCCACTGATCAAAAGTTGAAAGTTACTTTTTGGGCCCCTCCAAACCTATTTATAAGCTATTTAACCTTAATTAACCTCTAATCACCTCCCTAACCCTAATTTATTATGTACTAGATACATTGAATATCCCGTTCTCCTTCCCCATTCCACCTAATTTCTCTGTTTCTTCTCCTGATTTCTACTAACTTTTTCTTCTATAACTTCCCCCATCATTTTAGCCTACTTTTTTTGAGACCCTGATTAAAAAATATTTTTCTGGTTAGTCTCTCGAGGGGGCATCACCTCCTAACTAACCTTTCAATCCACTGGGACAAAATTTTAAACTTCTTTGATGCGGTATCACTTCAGACACTGCACCAAAGAAGGGAAAAATGTAGTCACCATAAATCTGACATCATTTCCTCCAAATTAATTAAATAGTATTATTGAATTAATTCACCCATTCTCCCTCTTTTAATTAATTAAATACATTTATTTAATTAATTAACTCATTTTCCCCTTATAATTAATTAGATATCCTATTTAATTAATTATATCACTTCCTACAACTATAGCTCTTTTAGATCCCATGTCAAATCCCCCTTTCCTTTAAAATCTAACTATGTTAATTAATCCTACTAACCTCCATTATCCCATTCTGCAATTTGCGACTCCACCAAAGTTAATAAACTCATGGTTTATTAACTCCACCACCTCATTATGCTAATTAATCCCTAATTAACTATCCTAACCTCCATCATTGCCATTATTTCCTAATTTAAAATTCACCCTTAACCCCCTAATCTTGTCTCATTAATGCCACAAATCTCACCTTCCTCCACTTACACCTAGCCTCCAAAATTAAATGAGGTGTCATTCCAAGGTGTGCTCACACATGTGTGAGCAGACTTCATCACCTCCCCTACACTGAATTGTGACACTTTTCACAATGCTAATTAGCCACACCTCTTGATCCATGCATCATCTCCTCAAGAGATTCTAACCCTCCATCAACTTTCAATCTTGACCATTCATTTTACCCTCTAATTTTCTATAAATTGAGCCTTCATCCTCTCATTTCTACATCTTGAATTTGGCTAACATTATGCTAGTGCAATTGTGAGCAATACATATTCAACACTTAGATCAAATCAAACAAGACTTGGGTGCATCTTGAGCTCAATCAAGGAGGGTCATCAAAGGTATAACATTGTGTTTTGCTTTTGTGCTTATTTCCTTATTTTTTTATGCTTTTGGTGATAATTTCTAACATCTCCACAGTTGTAGATGGGGAATTTGCAAGGGGGTACAAATTCACACCATTACATATACACACACACATATATACATATATATATATACACATACACACACACACACAAATATATATATATATATATATCTAATTAAGTTGAACATAAATGAAGAAGGCTATAGGAAACATATGTGTCTATCTATCTCTGCACATCTATCAATCATAATACTATATCAAAAAGGGTTGGAAATATTTGTACCATATTGCTGTTTCAAGTTATATATAAATTTCATAATGCTATTTTAGAAATGATTATAATAGAAGTAGGAGTCAACCATTATCACAGTTCACTATAACGGA
This sequence comes from Sequoia sempervirens, assembly GCA_007258455.2. NCBI lineage: Eukaryota > Viridiplantae > Streptophyta > Pinopsida > Cupressales > Cupressaceae > Sequoia > Sequoia sempervirens. Next base: position 393,798,207 of record VDFB02270651.1, on the reverse strand, counting down.
GAGAGATTGATATTGGGTAAATGAATAAGGCTATAGGGAACATATCTATCTTCACAGTATATAGGATTATATATGTATATGTATATGTATACATACATACATACATACATACATACATACATACATACATACATACATACATACATACATACATACATACATATATATATCATACAACTCTATCAAACAGGGTTACAAATATTTGTATCATATTGCTGTTACAAGTTATACATATAAACTAACAAGGCTATGCATGCAATGAAACAAGAAATGCATGTTATACTATCATATCCCCAATTCTAACTCTTACAACCCTTAGGTGATCATGTTAAATGATTATATATGTATGTATGGACATATAAATATGTATGTATATACATACACATATATAATCGGTTCACTATGTATATGAAACTTGAAACAACATTACAAAATTTCTATGTAACTACAAAGAAAATAATGATACAAATTGAAACAACATATTCATACAAGTAAGAGTGAGTGTAATTGAAGAAAAAACAAACCATACATCTAATTAGTTGAATCTAAATGAACAAGGGAATGTGTGCAATGAAACAAGCAATGCATGTTACAATATTATATCCCCAATGTGCAAATGTGTATGTACATACATACACATATATAATCAGTTCACAATGTATGTAAATTGTAGCAACATTACAATATTTCTATATAGCTTCAAACAACAGTATGGTACAAATTGAAACAACATATTCAAACATGTGAGTGTAATTAAAGAACAAACAATCCATACATCTAATTCAGATGAATGCAATAATGAGACATGGTTGTTCAAAGTCTTCGATAGTGTTATACTATGTTGCAACAGTTATCCAATTCATTTTTAATGGTAGATTTCAACATGAAGAGAATTTCGAAAACCATGTCTCCTCATTGTTATATCAATCTGTATTTAACAATTCTTTAGGGAGAATTGATTTTATGAACGCCTTTCTAATGGAAACCTATGTGCAGTTGTCCACAATTCCCTTTGAATTGTGAAGTGTAACATAGGCTAACTTGAAAGACCTTCGAAAAACCAAGTCCCCTAAATGCATGTTATACTATCATATCCCCAATTCTAACTCCCACAAAGAAAATAATGATACAAATTGAAACAACATATTCATACATGTAAGAGTGAGTGTAATTGAAGAATAAACTAACCATACATCTAATGTAGTTGATTGTAAATAAACAAGGGTATGTGTGCAATGAAACAAGCAATGCATGTTATACTATCATAGCCCCAATTCTAACTCTTACAGCCCTTAGGTGATCATGTTAACTAATTATATATATGTATGTATGTACATACAAATTTAAATACATAGATACATATATGTATACATACATACATATATGTACATAATTCACAATATATATATATATATATAAATTTAAGCACGATTATGATATTTCTATATAATTTCAAACAACATTATGATACAAATTGAAACCATTATTATACATGTACCTATCCTATCATATTAATACAATTTTTTGCAAACAAAATTGTGTCTTATATTGTTATTAAGTGGGGCCCTGACTGTTTGCTCCTATCTTCGGTTATATATAATGAGCAGTGCATGCTATACTATCATATCCTTGAATCTAACTCTTACAACCCTTAGGTGATCATGTTAACTAATTACTATAAATATATAATTAGTTTAGGGGTTATATATAAATTGAAACAACAAAATGATACTAATATTTAGAGCCCTTTTCTGATACAACATTATGATATTTATATATAACTTCAACCAACATTATGATATAAATTGAAACAAAATTTTAATACTTGTAAAAGTAATGGAAGAACAACTAAAGCATACATCCAATTCATTTGAATGTAAATGACCAAGGCTATATGAAACATCAATTTCTATATCTTTGGCATATATATTAAGTTTGCAATTTCCATATTTATATTGACAGTATTGGAGGATATCATACATTCCACTTCCTAACTCAGATTTGAGGTGTACTAAAGAAAATAACCAAATAGAGAATATAAACTATGAGAAAATCACAAGGGGAACTTGGAGGAAACTTACCTTCAACTGAACGTTTAAGTAATCTCTCCAAGTTCCACTTTACAACCTACACGTAGAAGAAAAAGGGGAAAATGTTGGGGCTGTATAGGGGTCTGCCTTAGTCAGACCCCCGTTTTGGTGTTCCCACCTCCACGGATAGCCAGATAGGAAGATAGTGTAACCAAAATGGACAAATCGTGTGGTGAAAGAAAAACCTGCTTCAGGAGAAGAACCCGCACCGTGAGATAGTAAATGAACCAAAAATGTAGCAAGAAAAGAGTGAGAGAGAGTGTTACCCATGGGCCTAGAGCCTCTTCAGAGCACACAGATGCACCATTGAATGCTTTCTATAGCTATTGGAAGGACCTTAGTCCAACAGAGCTTCGCTTGTAGAAGTGTTGCTTGTCAAAGATGAGAGAAATTCAAAAGTGAAGTTGAAGAGAGCTTGATTGAATGAATTGGAACCCCAAAATGAGAGCAAATGAGGGGTTTTTGTTGCATGCCAGGGTGAAAAAGAGCTGTTACACCCAAAATCATGACTACCAAGACACGTGTCAAGAATCAAGACTCAAGATTCCTTGTTTCAAACTTAGAAAACTGACAAGATAATAGCACATCGCGCATTCACCCAAGACATCAATTTTTGGGAAACATGTCATTTGTCACTTCACCACTAGTCCACATAGAGCTAGAATTGTGAAATTCTGACCCATGGGATTTCTGCCATTAATGCGCTTAGGCACATCATAAATGCTAGGAAAAGTGCTAAAATGTGGAATTTCCCCTAGGTGCAATTTTGCAACATTACATTTTCCCCCACTTTAGTGGGCTCGATTTTGGGAAAAATCAACCACACTAAAGTAGAGAAGAAAGATTTTACCCAGATTTGAAATTTTATGTGTGCCAAGAAAAAATATGCTTCAGAGGTCATCGAGGTCAAGCTAGCTGGTACTAAAGGTGCCCCCCAACAACTGAGATCGACAAGCAGCACGAGACTGATGGTGAAAATCTGCATGAAATTGTAATATGCAAAACTCAAATTTAAGTTAGTTTCAAAAATCAGAAGAAGCTACAATGGTGAGAAGAATGGTCAAGAAAAATTTGATGATTCAGAAGAAAAATATAGTAAAGAGGTGACTATATTCCCCTAGTTAGGTGGGGTGAATTTAAGAGAAACCAAGGGGCCACAAACTCCAGGAAAAATGGGGCCCGAGGGGGCTATATATACCTAGGTGGCCCCTGAGAAGGGTCATTTTCACATTCACTGCGAGGAAATTGTTGACTTTTGTGAGTGAAAAGGTAGTAAAATACTGAGTAGGAGGGAGTATGAGGCATTGAGGGTAGAGTAGTTGAGAGAGGATAGTGCCGAGGGTCGCGAGGTGGACCAGGTAGGTCTCAAAACCTCATTTTTAGTGCATTTTAGTAAATTTTTAGGCATTTTTTTTTGCTTTAGCTACGCATGCATCCTTTTTTTGCATCGGCATCTAAAAAATGCATTGGCATCTCGAGTACACATTGGCTTCCTAGGGGCATCAATGGCGAAATGGGACATATGTGCGACATGCAAAATTCCATACTAATTTTTTGCTTCAAGATTTTTTCAAAGTCCCATGTTCTGACTTATACTTTTTCACTTCTTGCAGGACTATCCTGAGATCCAGGAGCATCCCGATGGGAAAGCATACAAACTAGTTCACGATTAGAGGGATCGTCTCTCCAAGGATGACATCACCCATCTCTAGCAGGTCTGTCTCTGGCATGTGTTCACTATGCCAGAGATGCAATACCACGAGTGGATGCTGATGGCCCTAATGGAGTGGTGGGATGCCACTACATCATCTTTCCGATTGCCTATTGGAAAGATGATGATTATGTTAGAGGATGTGTATCAGATTCTCAGACTATCCATTTGCAGATGATGGGTGGTGATAAACGACACCCAGTCATGAGAGTGATTAGAGGGTGTCCTCTATTGCTCAGGGCAGATCAACGATGGTGATGACATAGGTCACATTTATATGCATTGGTACGATTAGGCACGGACCACTACACCCCTTTTCCATCGAGTGATGGTTGTGACTATTTCCTTCCAAGTCACTATAGATGGGCGAGGCTCTCACTTGCACGGGGGCCTCATGCATACTATTCGTGAGATGGTCAAGCACTAAACAATCTTTTCCTGGGGGTGCAGCATGCTGGCGCACTTGTACCAGGAGTTGGGACGATACGTGCACTATGAGTACCGCAGCCTCACAGCATGCACATTGCTGCAGGTGTGGGATTTTTCCCACATCATGTGCATGAGGCTAGTTGGCTTCCCACAGAGATGACCGTACCATGTCCCCATGGCCCATTGGTACGAGGTGACAAGGTAGTGGAGGCATGAAGATTTACAGTTTTGGAGATTATAGTTTGATACCCTTGTACCTGATCGGGTCAGATGGAGACCCTACCATTTTTTCAGGTGGGTAGATGATAGCAGGTACCTTAGGAACCTACAACAGAACCATTTTCTCGTAGGTCACCGCAACCACATTATTATGCCTTATTATTGGAGCTGGGTCATGGGACAACATGGCTGTGTATAGAATATCCCTCGTAATGTGCCCACATATACATGGGAATTTAGGAGTGCTGCAAGAACCAGGTACATTCCTTGCCCCTATATCACTAATTTTGTTCCCTTAGATGATGATGAACCCAACAGAGATCTGCCACCGATAGCCATGGAAAATAACATCAGCATTGCTGCAAACTTTAGAGCATGGTGGGATAGGCACCGTCCTCATCTAGTGTTCATAGAGGATGCCCATAGAGGGGATCTTGATCCATAGGGGGACATGCCACCACAGGATAGGAGGAGAGGGCGAGGAGGCAGGTGGAAGTAGGGTGAGGAGGAGGAGAGGCCACAGGAGGAGGAGTGGCCGACAACATCATGGAGGTTGAGGCAATGATGGAGGAGGTCAGAATCTCCACTAGCTACCCCCATCTCATCAGGGCCACCAATAATACCTATCATCATGACAATGGCTGCTCTAGTAGTACCAGGGGTGGTTGTTGAGACCGACGACGCAGGCCCTAGTGTCGCCCCTCACCCTGACCCTACTTGGCAGCCAAGGGAACTAGGTATACTGAGCCTATTATTTATATTTTAGTACTTTTATTTTTCTTTGTTTATGATTACATAGATATGCCATGTGATACTGATCTTATCCTTTCTTTCTGTGGTTGTAGATGATGTACAAGGATGGACTTGGTTGATAGCCCAGTGCATATCAGAGGTGGCCCCTAATGTGCCCATCTAGGGGCGGTTCTTGAGGCATACTAACCAATTTTCATGAGGCAACATGCCCATTTATTTGAGTCAGTAGCACGTCTAAGGACGGATTATGAGGAGCATGGAGTAGAGATCGTGCAAGGGGCCACAAACGCGACCACACTCCGAGGGCTGTGTGACCAACTATCAAGGGAGTTGCAGATAGTGCTCGCAGAGCGAGACACAACAGTGATGAGGGTGGAGGTCACCAAGAAGGTGCGTGATGCCCTTTAGAGTCACTTCGATGACCTCACGAGACAACTGACAACCATGATCCTGACAGATGTTCAACAGTTGCAGCAGGAGATGATGCATGCATAGATGACGATATGCTCCCTGTAGGGAGAGATTAGAGGGATGAGTGTAGCCCTGTCTATGTCACACTCACATTGTTCTGGGTCCATGACCATTGTGTAGCCCATCCCTAGACCACAACAATAGCCAGAGCTGGAGGGCTCCAAGAGTCACATGTCACAACCATAAAGGGATCCTATTTTGTACATAAGTTTTGTAGTGATATATATATATAGTTTGTAGATATTTTTGTATAGACATTGACACACATATTTAGTAGCCACTCATTTTTGACAGTAGTGGCTCGATACATGTATATGACATTTGGTATATATATATATATATATATGAGATATTGGTTCCGACATCATGGCATTGTGTACTTTGATGTGTATGCTTCTTTACTTTCATGTATGTTGATGCTATGGATGTTATATGTATATATAGATGTATGTTTACATTAGATGCTATCATAATTTAATGAGCACACATGGATGTATGTTAATTAAATACAATGACGATCTAATTGCCTTAAAATATGTAATGTAATGCATGGATACATAGCATAGTAAGATGCATGTATGTATATTGCACACACACACATGGTTACATCATAACACAAATTTTTTCATAATGTGTTAATGAATAATGTCAACATATGCAATGCTACTACCCTTAAAGAGTGAACACTACACACATGACATGTTAGAAACTACACACAGTATCGACAGAGATGCATCACATTAACGTGCTCTTTTAGAGGTGTTCCATCCATAGACAATAACCCATAGGAACCCGAACAATACACAAAGACGAAAATGTAAGGGCCTAACCAGTTAGGACTGAATTTCCCTCTTTGATCAGGTGGTGCATTTACATTTCTCTGATTCTCATAAAGAACCAGGTCTCCCAACTTAAAAGTTCTAGGAAGCAGACTTTTATTATACTGTCTTGATAATGATTGTTGACAAGCTTTAAGATGATCGAGGGCCTGTAATTGGCGCTCATTGAGAATCTCTAGCTAATGCAAATGATTAGCTCGATAAGTTTCATCATCAATTAACCCTTTAAGGGAAACCCGCAAAGACAAAATATCCATCTCTAAAGTCATGATGCTTCGACACTATACACGAGATTGTAAGGTGTCATTCCCGTCGCCGTACGAATAGTCGTGCGATAAGCCCACAAAGCATATTTTAACTGAATGTGCCAATCTTTACCATGTTTTTAAACTATTTTGTGAAGTATGAGCTCAAGAGTCTTAGTAGACGCTTTTTCCTGACCATTAGATTGAGTATAGTAAGGTGTAGAAAATCTATGTTGAATGTGGAACTTTTCCAGGAATTGCTTCACTTCCTTGTTGAAAGGTATACCATTTCCAGAAACAAGTGTAGCGGGCAATCCAAAATGAGAAATAATGTTATTTAGAAGAAAACTACAAATAGCTTCTACGTTCATGGACTGAAGTGGAATAGCTTCGACCCACTTCATGAAGTAATTTGTAGCAGTAATGATAAAAGTATGTCCTTTAGAAGGAGGTGATATTTTTCCAATAATATCCAACCCGCATTTTGTGAATGGCCAAGGAAAGGTCTGTTTTTGTAACTCTTGTGCAGGTGCATGAATAAGACGACTATGTTGTTGACATTGCAGGCACTTTTTAACAAAATTGAAGGAATCTTGTTCCATCATTTTCAAAAAATACCCCATGTGTATCAATTTCCTCACCAGAGATTTACCACCAAAGTGTCCACCCCTAGAGCCTGAATGGGATTCTTTAAGGGCAAGGGGTATTTATGCTTTAGTGAGACATCAGAGAAGTAAGCCGTTATAGGATTTTCGATAGAGAACATCATATAAAATAACATAACGAGCTGGAAGTTTTCGTGTACAAGTGCAATCATTTTTTGTCACATCATCAAGAAATTTTCTAGCCTTCAGGTAGTTGTAAATATTAGAAAACCATTCTCCCGAGTCCACATGAAAACAAACAAAGGTATCATCTTCAGGTTGATAAAAAATAATTGGGGTTCAAAGGACCTAAACCACCAAGTGGTATTCTTTTGTATCCTCATCTGAAGGTACCAGTGAAGCAGTGCTTTCCATGACATCTGCATGTCTATTCTCCCTCCTAGGAACATTGTCTATTGTGAAAGAGGAGAACTGCCTAAGCAAGGAAAAAGGAAGGTCTCGATATAGAGACAACTTACTTTCCTTAGCTTGGTAGGTTCTCGTAATTTGGTTCACAATATGCTCTAAATCACCCAGTATACAAAGATGTCTTATTTTTAGCGCAATCTTAACACACAAGCTAGCAATGAGGGCTTCGTACTTAGCGATGTTATTAGTACAAGGAAAGTCCAATCGAAAGGAGAGAGGGACTAGTTTACCTTCAGGTGATATTAGAACTGCACCCGCTCTGGAACCAGTTTGACATCTCGATTGATTGAAGTACATTTTACATTCAAGGTCATAATTGATCACCAAAATGTTTTCATCAAGAAACAAATCCAACCCAAGAAGGAGCGAGATGAGGGAGCATCTTCCAATTGATTGAAAATAGCTTGAGCCTTTATTGACTTCTAAGTAACAAATTTTATATCAAACTTGAAAAGTAACATCACCCATTTTGCTAACCTCCCAGCAAGGTCGATACTAGAGAACAAGTACTTTAGAAGGTCACTTTTTTACAATGACATGCGTTTCAGCATGGAGAAGATAGTGCCTCAGCTTCTATGAAGCAAAGATAGGAGAAAGGAATTTCTTTTCCATGGAGGAGTAATAGGTTTCATAATCAACCGGGATGCGACTAATGTAGTAGACCACTCTCTCTTTCCTGACATCATCATACTGAGCAAGTAAAGCTACCAAAGAATACAATGATGCTGCGAGGTAAAGCAAAAAGGGTGTATCTTGCATAGCCAACATTAATACAGGAGGATTGGCCAAATAGGCTTTGATTGACTCAAAAGCTTTCTGACACTCTTCATCCCATATAAAGTGAACATATTTCCTTAACAAGTGAAAGGAAGGGTGCGATCAACCAGTTGAGATATGAATCTACGAATTTCTTGAATATTCCCTTGTAAGCTTTGCAACTCAGTAATATTCTTCGGTGGAGGCATGCTAACAATAGCATTGATCTTATTTGTGTGGACCTTGATTCCACGATGAGAGACTATAAATCCCAAAAGTTTTCCTGTGTCTATGCCGAAGACACACTTAAGAGGATTTAATCTCATCTTATAGAGTCGAAGCCTCTGAAAAATAAGATGAAGGTTCTTTACATATCCTGACGAGTTATATATTTTTCCAAGATATCGTCAATATAATCTTCTAAAATCTTATGAATGAAATCATGAAATATTAGGGTCATTTCCTGTTGGTAAGTAGCTCCCGCATTCTTTAACCCAAAGGGAATAACCACATAACAAAAAGTACCCCAAGGGGTAGTGAAGGGTGTCTTATATTGATCCTTCGAATTAATACTTATCTGATTGTAACTCAAGAAACCATCCATGAAAGACAACATGGCATGGCTTGTAGTCAAATCCACAATCATATCTATATTAGAGGTAAACCCACAAAAATGGTTTACAATTCCAACGAGGAAGGAAAATTTCAAAAACACTCCTATGATTTTTTTTTTAGGGGTTTGCACGAACTGGGGTGTTTGAATGGACCTAAAAGGGGTTTGAATGGACCCTGGCTCAAGAAAACCATATTAAATGATGGGTCCCACTTTTTATACATTTTTTTTGATGAAGACAATGGAAAAGAGGGGGTTCGCTTGAACCTGGGTTCATTCAAATCCCCATTTTCCCCTTGCTCCCCCCTTCTCCCCTCTGGCACCAAATTTCTCCAAATTTTTTCCTTTTGAAGCTCGAGTTGATGATGAAAATGGAGGAGACTTCACAGACCCAACTAGATGATGGTAGTTCTCAGAACGAGCTATCCATAAAATATAATTTTAATATGTTTTGGTTTTATTATGTATTTGATTTTTTATTGATTAAACATAGGTTTTTCACCGAAAATCAAGCTCTCTGTTCTGCACATGTGAAAAAATAGCAGATTATCAAAATAAAATTCTAAAAAATATATGTAGACTAGGTATTGATATCCTTGAGCCAGTAAAAAAAATTGAATTTCGATACATACAAAAAAAGTTATGTTGTATACGGTCCGCTTATATCTAAATTGTAATTGGTTTGACTTCGAAACTTGATTAAGGAAAAAATATTCAATAAAACACTATGAAACCAAATGAAAGGGTTAGATATCATAGTTACAAGTCTAAACTCCAAAAAATTAGAATTTTATCCTTCATAGAAAAAAAGTTATGTTGTATACGATGAGCATCACTCCTTAAAAATGGTGTTTATTGATAAAATCTAGTTTTCAAAGGAGATGGAAAAAGAAGTTCAATATGATTCCAAAATTTTTGAAAAAATATATTTAGAATCTACAGACAAAATGTCACAAATCACTAGTTTGCATCATCTACAAATTCCCCATGGTTTAGCTGCTATAGGTGCCTGAAAGTGAAGATTTAGTTAGAAAAAATTAGTTCAGTGTCCAATTTGGCCAAAAATTGTAAACCGGTATTGTGGGATCACCCTTAGGTAACGAAAAATAATGCTTAAGAGAGGCCTTATTAAGATCATGAAAGTGAATGCATATATGGATACGACCATCAGGTTTATGGAGAATGAAAATATTCGAGATCCAAGGGGAGTAGTCGATTGGAAGGATAAAGCCGACTTTCAACAACTCCTCTATCTTAGTCTTAGCCATCAATGCCACCCTGGAATTGATTTTTCAGATTTTCTTCTTAACTGGCTTGGCGTCGGGACATAGGATGATATTGTGAACCACTATAGACTCATCAGTGCCAGGTATGCCCTCATATGTCCAAGCAAAGATATTAGGATGAGAATTCAGGAGATCAAAATGTTCATCCACTTCTTCTAAAGAAAGACACCTCCCAATCTTAATTACCTTTTCAGAAGACTTGGGATCCATATAGATTTCAATAGTGTCCCCTTTGAGGAGGGAACTATGATCTCCAGGATGTGATATTAGAAAATCATCATCAACGTTAGACAGAGGGTCCTCCTCATTGACACTCAAGACAGATTCTCCAAAATATGTCCGTTCATGCAGGCGATACGAGAATCATCTTTTGTGGTGGGAGGCAAATGAGAGTAGGCATCTAGGAATTCCTCAAGTGCTTCATTTGAAGAGAAGAAATATAAAGGGACTTTCTCGGCCTGCCCCCTATCCTCTATTAATTCAGGATGGACCAAACTCAGTGGATCAACCGAAATCATATTAACACTCCACCAAGGTTTTTGCTTAGATTGTTCAAAAAAACACCCCAAACCCAGATAGCTATTTCATGGCTTAAAATGAATGGGGACTTGGATTCCTTGCTCAATATTCCCTAGGACTTTCTGCCCATATCCATACCAAGAGGTGAGCTGATATCCAAAACCATAATGAGTTTGTAAAACCTCAAGAGGCAGTGGCTCTACTGAGAGGGCTTCATTCCACCAATGATCATCAAACGCATCTACAAGAGTGCAACTGTCTCCTTTACTCAATTCACAAATATTAACCTCTTTTGCAAGAGCAGGACTACTCTCCTTAGTAGGGGAAGGACTAGTCTCCTGGATAGGATCACAATTCTCTTCCTCAATGGGAACATTGTCCTCTTTTTCTTCAGAGGCATTCAGATAATCTAGATGAGTGGGACTCGCTTTGTATTCTCCAACAAAGAATTCAAAGAATTATAAGGATCCCAAATCATCACCAAGAAAAGTGTTTGATTTAGAGGAAGGGGTAGATGGGGAGGACTTAGGACTTTCTGCTTTAAGTGAATTGATTTTAACGACATTCGCTTCAAGAACAACCTCCATGGAGGGTATCACTGAGGAACACGCCATATCATTAGTAGTTAAATATGGAATACAAAATTATTAAGAATGGAGATAAATGAAGCCTAACCAATAGCCTCTAACTCGCAAAGGCGAACAAATTTTGGGTTAGCTTTAACTATGACCACTTGATTATTTGCAACAAACTTTAAGTAATGATGTAAAGTAGAAGTTAAAAAACCCATAACATGAATCTAGGGTATCCCCAAAAGGAGATTGTAAGGTAAAAGGACATGAATCACATAAATCAAAGTAGGTAAGGTAACGGGGCCTAGCTGCAGAGGCAATATTGTCATGCCTAGAGCTTGGTAGTTGACATTATTGAACCCATGAATGTATAGAGAAGAAGCAACTCGAGAAGATGAATCAACCTTAATCTTAGGTAGTAGGTCAATACCACAAACATTGAGAGTTGAACCGGTGTCAACGAGGGTATTCCTAATGCCAATGTTATTAACATTAATTATAATCATCAAAGGGTCCACTTGCTTCTGCACATCCGATGGTGGGAGTTCTTGCGGATGGAACGTAATATTCGGTGAATCCGCACGAATATGAGCCAAAAGTGCATTAAAATCTGTAGGCCTAGTGGAGGCAAGCAAGAGGATCTTCTACAAGGCTTCCTAAAGCATTTCTTGATAAACCATAGTGGTTTGAAGCAAATCCCAAAGTGAGATCTTAGCTGGAGTGACATGGAGTTGCTCAACAAGATCATAGTCACTTGGTGCTTTAGTCGCAAGTTTAGGTGCTGAAGGAAGACTTGGTTGAGAAGGTGGTAAAGAAGTAGGAACTTGAGTAGGTTGAGACACATGAACAAAGGGTTGTTGATCCAAGTTCTATTTGTTTCTTCTTTTATTGTATGTGTTCCCACCAACATTATAAGAAGTAGAGTTTGTATCTTTTACGAACCTTAAGTATAAATCAGGTGAATCATCTCGATATGAAATTCCATAGAAAAAATGATTATCCCTTGGAGATGGGCTAGTTGGGGTCAAGTAAATGACAGGTTTCTTAGGGCTTGGAGGAGCCACAAAGACCACCACTACGTTTACAGACTCCTCAACTTGTGGAGAAGAAGTTTTTTTGGAAGATTCATGGGTAGGGGAAAACGCTTCTAAGAAATCATCTAGAGCACCATCCAATATGTCAAAATCTTCCTTAGAGAAAGCATTATTGTAGACATGAAGACATTGTAAAAATAGATTTGACATTTTCACTTTGGGTTCACCAAAATGTGAGATAAGAGGGATTTGCTGCACGTGGGTCTCTTCGTTCTCAATAGATCACTAGGAATGAACTACCCTTATCCACCTCAACGTAAACTAAATGAAGAAGTTGCAAGGGAAATGTGTACAAGCTAACTTTCAAAGAAGACTACTTTAGATCCAGAGAGAGTGAATACTTCTAGATTTTTGCCTCCAACAGAGGAGCTCTTGGCCAAAGGATGTTAGGCAGATTCAGGATGCCAGCGTGATGCACTATCATCCAAATGGTGCATTGGCATCTTGAGCAACATAAAGCTTAGGGGCTTGGGCGGGCATAATAGAGTCTCACTTCCTAACTTAGATAAGATGTCTACTAAACAAAATAAACAAATAGAGAACAAAAACTATTAGAAAAGCACAAGGGGAACTTGTAGGAAACTTACCTTCAACTGAATGTTCGAGTTGTCTCTCCAAGCTTCGCTTTACAACCTACACATAGAAGAATGAGGGGAAAATGTTGGGCCTGTATAGGGGTCTACCTCAGTCAGATCCCCATTTTGGTGTTCCCACCTCCACGGACAACTAGATAGGAAGAGAGTGTAACCGAAATGGACAAAGCATGTGGTGAAAGCAAAACTCGCTTCACGAGTAGAACCCACACAACAAGATAGTAAATGAACAAAATATGTAGCAAGAGAATAGTGAGAGAGAGCATTACCCATGGGCCTAGAACCTCTCTGGAGGACATAAAAACACTGTTGAATGCTTGCTATAGCTGTTGGAAGGACCTCAATCCAATAGAGCTTTGCTTGTAGAAGTGTTGCTTGTGAAAGATGAGAGAAATCTGAGAGTGAAGTTGAAGAGAGCTTGACTGAATGAATTGGAGCCCCAAAATGAGAGAAAATGAGGGGTTTTTGTTGCATTCCAAGGTGACAAAGAGTTGTTACACCTTAAATCTTGACCGCCAAGACATGTATCAAGAGTCAAGATTTGAGATTCCTTATTTCAAACTTAGAAAATTGATAGGATGATAGCACACCATGCAGATGTCCGCACGTTGCATATGCATCCAAGACATCTATTTTTGGGAAATATGTCATTAGGGTGCTATCGCTTTGACACTGGTCCACATAGAGCTAGAATTGTGAAATTATGACCCAAGGGATTTCTGCCATTAATGCGCTTAGGAATCATAAATGCTAGGCAAAGTGCTAAAATGTGGAATTACCCCTAGGTGCAATTATGTGACATTACAGTTATATTTCATGTATATAGTTTCAAGATGTTTGAGAGTGGTTTTAGATATCTAGGAGTTATAATTTGCAAATTCTTGTTTTTGGAAGATCTTGAAAATTTTTACTTAGTCAAATTTCAGTAATCAACATGTCAAATTTCAGTAATTAGGAGGTCGAATTTCAGTAATGAAGTTGTATTTTCTCTCTCTCTCTCTCTCTCTATCTCACTCATTGTTTATCCCTTACACTTTGTAAATAATGATTTTGGTTTGCCTTCACAATGCTTTGCTCCTCCTAGGGTTTTTCACCTAAAAGGAGAAACGAAATTGGATGGGGTCCAAAATGCAAGGGTTTACACTCAAAGTCTATGTAAATGATAAGTATTATGCCTAATTAAGATATCCTAATGCTCTGATCTAAAATTGAAATGATGTAATGATGCAAAACTTAGGAAAATTAACTTGTTTGAAAACACAGTGTGATATGAAAAAAAGTAAAATGAATGTAATAAATGATAAAATAAAGATGTAAAAAAAGAATTATGCACCTGGAAATTGATGAGGAGAAGATTGGAGATTGCAGAGGCCATTGAAATTCTATAAATTCTAATTTTTGAGGCAATTGGGACACTTATGCCAGGCTGGGCGACTTAGTCCCAGAATAGGGAAATTGCTCAGAAAACTGTTTTTGCCAAAAGGGTGTTTGAATCTGTAATTTTTTTTGAAAAAGCAATGCAGTGGGACTAAGTCGCCCATGTGGGACTAAGTCGCCACTATAGGCGACAGTCCACTTTGGATTTTCTACAAATCCGAAAGTGGAAACAAAATCCCACAACTTGCACTCTACTTTTTGACGGAAATCTAGATCTGAAACTTCAAAAAATCCTACAAAACAAAAGATAAATTGGTTTCTAATGGGGGGTTTTCCTTGGTCAAACCCCTAGTTGGTATTTAAACTTTGTGAAAGATAAAATCTACATAAACCCTGGTCTTAAGTGTGTCTAAGATTAAGAAAAGCTAAAAATGAGATAAAACCCTATTATAATGTGCTAGAATGAGGTGATTAAATGGCACTTGAATGATGCAAGAATTAAATACAAGAAACCCTACAACACTTAAAATGAATGTAAATGATATGTGAAATGTAATGCAAACCTTAAATCTGAAGATAATAAGAACATGGAAGATGGAATCACTTTGAAAACAAGTCATTAGGTGTGACTTGATGGCTAGTTGCATCTCTTCAACCTAGATTTCTCCATGATTCACCATAGGCATCCACAATCAATCCTTTGCAATGTGAGATCTTGAACAAGAAAATGAGATTGAATACCTGCAAAAAACCCTAGTTTGCTGCCCTAAAGCTTCAACTTTGCTGCAAAATGCTATTGAATCTTCTTGTGTAAGACACTTTTGCTCTTGGATTTTGATTTTTGCTTTGTAAAATGACTAGGAGATGTGAAAAATGACTTAAAATTTGTATTTATAAGCATCAACACCTAATTTTCCCATTATACCTAAGAGGCCAATATCCATTGAAAAATTAATTTGAATTAATGAAATCCCCGCTCAAAAGTGGAAAATACCCCAAAAGGGACTAAGTCGCCACCTTGGGTGACTTAGTCCCACCAGGGATATTTTTGGTGGGTTTCACAAAATTTGAGTGGTTTTAATGATATTTGTTGGGATTTAAGTGGTTTCATGGGTGAATTAGGCCTCAAAGTCTAAAATCATAAGTATTAGGGGCGTATAAATGTAATTTTAAGGGGTGATTGATCAAAGGTGCCTAAAGTAGGACCTAGTTTTACAACAAAATTGTCTCTTTCTTCAAGAGTATACAATTTTTGGAAATACACACTCTAAACCTCTCTCTCTCTCTCTCTCTCTCTCTCCCTTTAGCTCAAGAACTACCTCTCTACCTATCCATCCTTCTCTCTCTCTCTCACGCTCCCTCCTTCCTCTCTACTTATCTCTCCCTCCCTCCCTCCTTCCTTCTCTCTCTATCTCTCTCTCTCTCTCTCTCTCTCCTCATTATCTCTCTCTCATCCTTCCCTCTATCTCTCTCTCTATCTCTCTCTCTCCTCTCACTCCACTCCACTTTCTCTATTTCACCTCTCTCTCCCCTCTCTCCTCCCACCTTCTCTCTCTCTTCTCCCCAGTCCATCTCTCCTGCACTGTCTCATCTCCCTTGCCTCTCCTCCTCTATATTCCTTCCTCTCCTACTCTATCTCTCTCCCATCATCCCTCTCTCTACCTACCCTCCTCCATCCATCACATCTTCTTCCCTATCTACTCCTCTCTACCTACTCTCTCTCTCTCTCTACACCTCTCTTTCTCACCTTTCTCTCCCTCCCTTCCTCATTCCCTCTCTACTTCTCTGTCTCTCTGTCTCCTCTCTCTCTACCTCTCCTTCCCTCTCTACTTATCTTTATTTCCTCTCTCTCTCTACCTACTTCTCCCTCCATCACTATATTTATTTCTCTCTATCTCACCTCTCTCTCTCCCTCCCTACCTCTCCCTCCCTCTCTACTTATCTATATCTCCCCTCTCCCTCTCTACCTACCTATCTATCCATCACTACCTACCACTCTCTCTATTTCTCTCTATCTCACCTCTCCAGGGAAAAATTTAGTGGTGAATCTTCGCCAATTAGCAAATTCTAGGAATTGGCCAAGTCAAAATTGGAAAATTTCTCGCACCCAACAGAATGTCCAAATTGCCCAGAATTTATGAACTATAGGTCCAATGCATGTTCATTCGCCAATGAGTTTTTTTATGAGGCATATTTAAGCAACAATTTCGCCATTGTCAAACTACGCGTTTCAATTAGACCAACTAATATTTTCACTTGGAATCCCAAAAGCATTTAATAAAACACCTATATATTTGCCAATACTATTAAAACAAAATTGTATTAGGACCCATTTCGCCAATTAAAATTTACAAATAGTTGCTTGTGAAGACCCATTTCGCCAATTAACATTTATAAATAGTTGCTCATGAGGACCTATTTCGCCAATAACATTAACAAATAATTACATTTGAGGACACATTTCGCCTCAAAAATTACAATGTATTGTTGTATAAGCAAGCGAGATTCACCAAATATTTAATATACCATTTAAAAATCTTGCAAAATTCGCCAAATATGGAATCATGGATTGATATAAATATAATCGAAAGTGTCATTTATTCTTACACATTTTGTTCGGTTCTGAGGTTCTTCTTCTCCATTCGGAACTGGAAGTTAGCGAATTGTGAAGCCGAAAACTTAGACTTAAAGGGTGAATGATCATTTATTCATAGTGTTATTAGTTATAATAATATGTTTTATTTATCTCTTTTCCATTCTTGCTTCAACAACGTGAACCTTAGAACCAAACTCTGAAGTTTCAAAGTTTTTGAAACCTCCGACCCACTGAGTAGAAAACGTGAGTGACCATTTCTTCATAGTGTTATTAGTTATAATAATAAGTTTTCTTTATCTCTTTTCCATTCTTGTTTCAACAAAGTGAACCTTAGAACCAAACTTTGAAGTTTCGAAACCTCCGACCCACCGAGTAGAAAGATGACCAGGAAAGACTTGCAACTCAACAAAGTGAACCATCAAAAAAGTTAGAGAATCGATAAGTTATGAAAATTTAGAACTCCGCGGCAAGGTTATAAAACTCTGAGGACTAGCGACTAAGGTTAGGATTCAGAAAAGCCAAAATTTTTATATTGTATTCCATGGTATTGAATTTGATATGTGATTCTGCATCATTTTTAAAGAACAACACTTATCACACTACTTATAAATTCCTATTGCATTTCCATTCAGACAATCTTTGATAAATAACTGAAAGGAATATTATTACTCCAATCCTTGAACAAAAGCTAACAGTTCAACATCCATAACTTATAAGTTTTAAGCTAACAAAAGCTAACAGTTCAACATAAATAACTTATAAAGGTATCTAGTGTCCACCCAACTTAAACAATAAAAGATTAAACTACCAAATAACCTAAATTATACTGAGAAATACTTACGCATCCATCTTCATAAAATATTTATTCACAGATAAATATTCCACAATGTAATGAAACTATCAAAAAATCTATCATTCCAATAATAGACAATCCACTAGAAAACATAGAGTTTCTTTTGTCTTCATAACGGTTTCTTGAAGACAACCATTTTAGAAATTAAAATAAAAAGTCTTTGAAATATCAAGAGAGACAAATTAAAGAAAATAACATAAAAACTAAAAACTAAACAGTGGTCCCACTCCCAGCACTGACTCATTCGCTGTCAATTATTTCCACCTCCTTCTCCTTCAGTAATGCCTCTTGTGCCTTTACTCTTTGCCTATATTCTTGATACTTGGTGACAATTGCAGTGATGTTTTTGCTTCCTGGAGTTGTAGTAATCTGTAACCTGGTTCTCCATGTGACCAAAGCATTTTCACACTCAACCAACTTCTGAGATCTTCTCTCTTCTCCACATTTATAAGTCCTTAGGTGGATCTCTATTCCATTGAGTTTCAAGGACTCCCATGTCACTGTAGCAAGATCAACTATTTCTTTCTTGAATATTTCTCTAAAATTCAGAGAGATCTCTTTTATATCTAGAATGTTTTCATCAAACTCATCAGTAATTTCCACTCCCAGAATACAACAATCTTCTTTAACTTCCCCCAACATTTCATATAATATATCAAGTGTATTATTAATTTCCTTCAACAGATTATCATACATATTCAATTTCCATTCCAATGAAACAAACAAGGAAGGGTCTATCTCAGGATTATTCACAATTTGCTCACCAATTAATATCTTCGCATCCATAGAGTTCAATTCTTTCATTTCTTGAGCAAGCACATAGAGACTAGTTTGATCTTTTCTGAGCTATTGAACTTCTGTTATTAACTCCTTCGCCTTATTAAAAAAATTAGTGTAAAAGAGCACAAATTTATTCAGAAAGAAGATAGCCTCTTTAGATATTTTATCCATCCCCTCACAAGCTGCTCTGGAATAGCTCAAATTATTTTTAATTTTCTCTATGGTGAGCACATCGATGCCCTCTACCTGAGAACTTGAGGCTTCATCAGATGTAGGAGGAGTGGCCATGGAAGAAATAAAGTTACTCAATGTGAGGACTTGAGATTCTAGTTTTATATTTTCTATCCTTTGTTCTTTCACTCTTTTAATCAAGGTATTGACTGAATAATTGGCATGGTAGACATCACCTTCCAGTGTTGGAGGCCCCATATCAACATGTGTGACTTTGTAGTCCACCTCCATTATTTCATCTTCATTTAAATCCTTCACAGGCTCAATAATTTCTAACATTTGATTTCCAGAAGTAGCATTAGTCACCATTCTTGAAATCCTCCTAGCTTTCTTAGGTTTTGAAGAAATTTAAAGTAACTTTGAAACTATATCTACTCCAACTATCATTGTAGGCATATGCTTTCTCTTCTTCTCCACTGCTTTTTTCAGCCATCCTGGGGAGGCTACTACCAGACCAGAATCTTCATTTCCACTAATAGTTTCTTTAGGAGCGTTAGGAGTGAAAGGTGGATTATAACTATCAGACAGAGGAGGAAATATATTATCTTCAGCGATCTGTTGAAAGATAGCTTTAGAATATGTAGCCACAATTTTTTCTTGATTGGTCTTCTTCTTAGGGGTAGGAGAAAGCACACTGTCTTGTTCATAGATGCTCTTCAATTTGACTATTTCTTCTGGCCTATCACCATCACCTCCTGACTGAGAATTTGCACTAGAGGACCTCACAGAGGGTTTTCCTGATGATACACTTGCACCAGATGCTTGCATAGACCCCTATTCATTCTTTTGTGATGACTTAGGCTCTTGAACAGGACCAACAACTTGCTGCCATTTCCCATCCAACTAGTCCTGGGTTCTTTTAAGCACTGGGGTAGCACACACCTTCATATATAAATTTTCACTTTGGCTCCAATCAACCCTAGGGTGGGATTTATCAAGAATTTTTTCATATGCATGATCTATTATTGGTGAATCCTCAACTACATTTTTAGGAATGTGAAATAACAAACTGAAAGCTTGTATCTATTTTAGCGTTAG
The DNA here is from genome assembly GCA_007258455.2 of Sequoia sempervirens. Taxonomy (NCBI): domain Eukaryota; kingdom Viridiplantae; phylum Streptophyta; class Pinopsida; order Cupressales; family Cupressaceae; genus Sequoia; species Sequoia sempervirens. The sequence goes on along the minus strand of VDFB02270651.1, from coordinate 393,778,069 downwards.
CCTCATATAATCTCTTGTCAAAACTTCCTTCCCATTGACACAATCTTCCTAGAAATCTTTGATAGATGGTTGATGCCGATATGAGCTCTCTCCATAGAGATTATGCTTCACAAAACCCTTACTATCAAAATTCGCTCTCATAGACAAATTCTAGAGGTTATATTCCTTGAGAATTCCTTCAGCTCCCCTGGCCATCTGGTTTGTTTTGCACACAAAAGAAGGGGTCTCTAATGGGAAGACATACCCTAAGAGTTTTATATCTGTTGGTTAACATATTTATCACCTAACTCTATATTCATATACCCATAAAAGGTGATAAATGTAACCATAGTTGAATCAGTAACATTACAACATTACAAACTTCAAAACTGATTCTCTGCTTATTTTTAAAGGTGGAAGCTACCTTTATCTAATGTTCAATGAATGAGATTTTTAAACTAATGATGCTTTTAACTAGAAAGCAAATAAAGGATGGGGCTTTTAACCAGAAATATTTAAAGGTATCTATCAATCTCATGTAAATAGAAATGGAACTTCTGAAAGAAAGATAACAACTAAACCAATATCACTGCAGAAATTTTATTCACAGATAATAACACCACAACAATATAGTAAAATTATATCATCTATCATCCCAATAATAGATATCACACTAGAAAACATTCAGTATAAACAAAATAAATCTATACACCATAACTCAAATATTGTGCATGCATAAACTCCACCAATGTCTTCTATATCAAAATAACAGATAATAGCCAAAATAACAGAGTTTTCCCTAATGAGTAAATCAAAATTTTTCTCAAAAGAGCCTAATCACATCAGTCGAACCAATATTTAAACATAGCAAATGTCTTTGGTAATGGTTTCTTGAAAGTAACCATATCAAAAATTAAACGAAGTCATTAACTTAAAAGTTCCAACTTTAAAGAAAGTATATGAAAATGCTAAAAATAAACTATGCATCATTCCCAACCGCTTCAACTTCATCAGCTTCTGGCTTCTCATTCTCCTGCATCTTCATTCTAGCTTTATATTCCCTGTACCTGGTAATGATTGCAAAAATCTCCTTGCTGCTTGGTGTCAATGTGATCTGAAGCCCAGTTCTCCATTTTTTGAGAGCAACTTCAGACTCATTCAGTGTGTCACACCTCCTTTCTACTTCAGCTTTAAAAGTTTTGAGATAAGGCTCCAACCTCCCAAGCTTTGAGAAAGATTCTTCAGTCATTGTAGCAGGATGTGCTACTTCTCTGTTGAAGACTTCTCTAAAATTTGAGCAAATTTCTTTTGTGTCCAAAATTTTCTCTTCAAAATCATCCATTATCTTCACCTGCAGATCATGAAAGTTCCCCTTGATTTCTCCTAACATATCCAAATACTTCTCCAACACTTATGTGATTTCCTTTACCAGGTCATCATATATGTTTAGTTCCCATTTAAGTGAATCAAGCCATGAAGGATATAATTCCTTTGGATCACTAACAATCTGTTCATTTACCAACTTCAATCGATCCATGGAAACTAACTCTTTCATTTCTTCCAAAACTACATACAGACTGGTTTGATGCTTTCTAACCTACTGCAGTTCTGCTATTAATCCTTTTCTTTTATCAACAATGTGAGTGTAGGAAATCATAGATTTACTAATAAAAAATATAGCTTCCTGAGACAATTCTTCAATCCACTCACTAGCAGCTTTAGAATAATTTAGATTTTTCTTGATCAACTGCATCTTAGACTCATCAATAACTCTTTCTTGGGAACTAGAAGCCTCAGTAGACAAAAAGGGAGATACTATGGAAGAGATAAAGTTTTTGAAATCCAAAATTTGAGATTGCAATTTTACCCTTTCTTTCCTTTCTTCTTTTGTCCGGTTGGCTAAAGCATTGACTGAGTAACTAGCATGATATACATCACCTTCAAGTGTCTGGGGACCCATGCCAACATGTATGATTTTATAATCATCCGTGGTTATCTTATCATCATCTACATCTTTTAAAGGTTCTACAATTTCTAACATCTGATTACCAGAGACAACATCATTTAGAATTCTTGACATTTTCTAGGCTTTCTTGGGCCTTGAGGAAGATTGGAGTAATTTTGTCATTGTATCTACTCCAACAGATGTCGTAGGAGTGTATTTCCTCTTCTTTTCTACCGCTTTCCTCAACCATACTGGAGAGTTTTCTATTAGACTAGGGGCTTTATCACTTTTAACAACCTCTTTAGACCTGCTAGGGATAATTGATATATTTTCTAAAGGAGGAGAAGATTCTTCAAACAAGGGCGGGAAAGTACTATCTTCAACAATATGCTTAAATATGTTCTCTAAATCTTTTGATACAGGTTTTATTTGGAATTTTTTCTTTTTAAGAGCAGGGGTGGATGGGCTGTCTTGTTCACATATTGATTTTGATTTAATTAATTTCTTCGACTTTTCACCATCACCCCCAGATTGTGAATTGGCCCTAGAAGACTTGATGACTATCCTCGCCATTGATGTACCTCCGGGGACTACTTGGCTAGATCCTTGCTCATTTTTATGGGACGATTTTGGTTCATGAACAAAACCAACAACCCTACGCCATTTTCCCTCCAACTAATCCTGAGTCCTTTTGAGTACTGGTTCAGCCCGTTTACTCATATATAAAACTTCATCTTTAGCCCAGTCAACTCTGGGATGTGATTTATCGAGCAAATTCTTATATTCAGGATCAAGAACCATCAAATCTTTAGACACATTTTCAAGTATTTGGAAAGAGAGACCAAAAATTTGTATCTGCTCAAGGGTTAACCTCATATGGTCCCTTCTAAAAACTTCATTTTCATCAGCACAATCTTCCCATAAATCTTCGATTGAAGGTTGGTGTTGATACGAGCCAGAGGCATACAAATTTTTTCTCACAAAGCCCTTTCTCTCAAAATTAGTTCTTACAAACAAGTATTGGAGATTGTATTATTTGAGAATCCTTTCAACATTCCTAGCCATCTGACTACTTTTGCAAGAGAAAGAATGAGTAACTAACGGGAAGGTATAGCCTCGCTTTCCCATATTCATGTATTTTATATTTACTATGGCCATTTGTCTTCATACCTCCAAAAACACCAGTAAATCCTCAGGGTACTTAGGCAATTTAAGTGGAGCCTTCTCATAACCTCCAATTCTCAAATAAGAAAACCTATCAAACTGGATATAAAAACTTCCAAACTTCAACACCAGAGATTTTGATTTAGGGGAAAAACACATTTCAGGGTTTCCATCCAACTTTCTCGCAACTTCCATTAAAAAGGAATCATTAACAAGACAATATTCTCCCATCCCAACCTGCCTTTTAAATTGTGGATAACACTTATACACAGGCATGCCGGGACTTGGTGGTACTTGTGGTTTCAACCCTGGAAAATAAGTTCTTTGACTAGCAATGATATATATCAAACAAGAACATAGATGAAAGGTAGAAATCTTCTAAAAGTTAACTAATTTCTCATCCAAGTGAAAGCAAAATTATCTCGGCCTAATCGATAAACACATTATCATCACAAATAACTAAAATGAAATGACACATCCAGTCTTCAAATATTCAACTTGTGCATTTCTGACAATACGATGAAGTAAAGTAATAACATAAGCAATTTCTGATTTAAAATGTGTCCTCTTAAGTTTATTGGTCAATTGAGACTTACCTTTCTTCTATGATTTTAACCACCCTTTGGCCATAGAATTTTTACACCAGGTTTCATTAGTCCTGAAATATTTGTTAGCTGTTACAACAAGCATCTCCTTTACGGGTGCCTTCTCTGGAATTTCCAATGCTTGAGAAACAACCTCGAGATTTTTTTTAGCTACAATGGTTCTGTCCGCGGCCTTGATTTCCCAGGTTTCAGGAATGTACCTTCTCGCACATGCAACAATTAGGTCAAAACTCAACACTGCTTCTAGAAAACCTTTGGCCTGAGCTAGTCCAATTTCGAACACCTTCACATCTACAACAAACTTTTCTTTACTATCCAGACATGCCCAAAATTCTTCCAATTTAAAAATTCCTAGCTCCGTATCCCTCACACCAAGCCAACGATTTTCAATTTTAGACTGCATGAGCTCACTATGTCTAATGAGTTGCCTTAATTCCTAAAGAAATAACAGCAACAGGTAGAAGTATAGCTGAGGATTTAACAAGTAAGTTCTCACCACCATAAAGCCATATAAAATGACAAGACGTGCAATCAATGTGGAGTAAAATGAGAATGCAGGCTAAATGCTTGAGAAAAACTTTACCACCCACATATGTCATTATTTCTGATAGGACGTGCTTTAAATGCGACATTCAATTTCATACCTTGAAAAGATATCCTTTAAACTTGCATGTTTTTGGAAATTCCTAAAAAGACAACTCAAGTTTATTTCGTACATAGCGTTCAATGAGATTTTAGACAATGGCGCCTTTGAAAGGCAAGATAAGTCCATCATATCACGTGGTCGCTGAAACTTGGAACCTCAAAACCAAAGTCTGAAGTTTCAATGTTTTTGAAACCTCTGACCCATCGACTAAATCCACACACCGTAACTCAAAGGTTACGTATGCATGAACTTAAGTTACTCAACAAAGTGAACCAAGTTGGGGAATCAGGTAGTTATTTAAATGTTTAATTTGATTGACGTCTAGACTCTGACAGGCTGACAATTGTCAAAATCGCCAGTGCCCCTCAAAGTTCAAATGATATGAAATCATTACAAATCAAATCACTACTTCGAATTTTGCAAATGCAATGTGATAAATGGCTACTTACTCCACCTTTTTATGCAATTATTTCATAATTAGATAATACTAAATTTCTCAAAGGAAAAAAAAATTGATTTGAATAGATTCATAGACATAGAACTTAGAAAATAACTCTTTGATGACAACTTTATTTTTTCATTTGTATTGCTTTATGTTTTACTTTTAAATTTGCATGAAATTATTTCATAAATAGATAATACTTAATTTCTCTTTACTCTAAATTTATAACCATTTATTTAATTACAACTGAATTACAATGTCACATTATTAATATCACTATTACTAACCCTATTTAATAATTTATGGGCCACTAGTGCCGCTATCAACCTAATTCGCACAAACCAAAAAAACAACTTAGTCAATTCGTGTATCTTAAGCCTTACACATACAATTAAAAATTAAATTTTTTAATTTGATTGATGTTTGGCTACATGCAAATTGTACCTCAATCTGACAAGCTGTCAAAATCCCTAGACTCTAGTTAGCACTACCAGTGCCACTCAAACGATATGAAATCATTACAAATCTTGTTTCATTAAAACTATGAGCTATCCAATCAATCACTTCGGATGTTCAAAACTAAAAGATTCAGAATTTCAATTAAATGAAATATAATACGTCAAGGCATTGAAAAGAGAGAAATAAGCCTTGATCTCACCATGTGTCTACATCTAACGGTTCTAGTGTTATTTTGGAGGTTTCAATTCACAAGTCTACTGCTTCGGAGATTTACTTCTTGAATGCAACTACAGCCGTCCATAAAAAATTCATCGAATGGTCGTGGTTATATTAATTTTCCTTTACATCCTTTGGGTTAAACATTCTTAAGTTTTTAAGTCTTGGTCATACGTTCTTCCTAGGCGGTACCTCTTTTAAAACCAACTTTCTGCACGTGCATATTTCTGCCACTTAAGTTCTTCTATCACTCATTGCTAAAATCCAACCCATTGGGTTCATTACCACGATGATGAGCCTTGATCTCCCCACGTGTTCGCATTGAACGGTTCTAGTGTAATTCCGAAGGTTTCAACTCGCAAGTCTACTGCTTCAGAGATTTACTTCTAGAATGCAACTACAACCGTCCATCAAAAATTCATCGAATGGTCGTGGTTATATTGATTTTCCATTACATCCTTTTGGTTAAATGTTCTTAAGTTTTTAAGCCTTGGTCCTACATTCTTCCTAGGTGGTCCCTCTTTTAAAACCAACTTTCTGCATGTGCATATTTCTGCCACTTAAGTTTTATCGCTCATCGCCAAAATCCAACCCATTGTGTTCATTACCACGATGATGAACCTTGATCTCCCCACGTGTTTGCATCAAATGGTTCTAGTGTAATTATGGAGGTTTCAACTCGCAAATCTACTGCTTGAGAGATATACTTCTGGAATGCAACTATAGCCATCCATCAAAAATTCATCGAACGGTAGTGGTCCATAATGTCGTGTGGTCGCTAAAACTTGGAACCTTAGAACCAAAGTCTGATGTTTCAAAGTTTACAAAACTTTCAACCAACCAACTACATAGATGACCAAGAAAGACTTGCAACTAAGGTTAGGAAAAACACCAAAACCTCAACTTTGGTGAATTAAGATAGGAAAGGTGGCAAGGACGGTGCATTTATGAAGTGAAGATTGCAGGCAAATTTTAGCAAGTGGACATGACTGGAGGATGATGGGTAATTAAGATTGGTACATGTGGACTTTGGAAAATTATTACCTCTTGGCCAGGCCTCGAATTTGCCTCACTTTACGTTTTATGAAAAAATTTAATTGTCAATTTTTTTTTAATTTATATTTTTTATATAAAATCTTTTATATTAAAATATTATTGATTTTATTAATCATACATATTAAATAAATGCTATAAAATAAATGTTGTTGAATTTTTTTTATAGGTTTACAATCCATAAATTCAATATCAAAGCACTTAAATTATTTTAGCCAAAGGCAAATAAAAAATTTCAAGCTTATGCTCACCAATAAAACCAAATCTTTGTATTATCTTGAAAAAAATCAAAGCTGAGAATCACTGTAAACAAAATGCTATAAAATAAATGCTGTTGAATAAATCATATATATTAATATAAAGTGAAATTAGAAAGAATTATTCCAATTCTAAACTAATTTATATTTTTATCATAAACATTATTATATACTTTAGATTTATCTTCATCCATCAACTACCAAAAAAATTCCAATTTTAAAGTAATGCTATAAAATATACTTTAGAAAGAATTATTCCAATTCTAAACTAATGCTATTAAATATACTTTAGATTTATGTTCATCCATCAACTACCAAAAAAGCTGATTAGCCAGCACAATTTCCGTTTCCAACATATCAAATTATCCCTAATCATACTCACTTGAAATCTACCCTTCCAACCATTGTTCATGCCCCAAGGTGTTTTACAATTACAATGCAAATCCAGGCATAACCCCCAAAAAACAAAATCACAGACAAGATTTGGTACAATAATCTATTCTAAAAAAAAAACTTGTACTACTCAGACGCCTTCGATGAATTATCCATCTCCAACGGCTCTATCTCCATTAACGACTTCATCTTCTTCCTCAGATGTAGAACCTTCTTTTCACGCATCTTTGTTCTAGCGATTTCTTTGAGATTCTCTATGACCTCCTTGACCTCCATTAGCTTGACGTATATTTTGAGTGCTTTCCACCCGCGCTCCATACCTTCTCGCCATAGAGCTTTGGTGCATCCTTTTGGCCACTTGATAAAGAGATGATTTAAATCTGTGAGCTTTGGGCCTCCACCATCCATGCCTTCAACCTTAACCAGCCCAACTCCTGGTATTGCCCGTTCCAGAATGCCTTCCATATCCTCTAAAAAATATTTGTGAACCAGAGTTTTCATGACTTTCCTCACTACATCCACCGCCTCTCCTAAGTCCAGAACCCAAGCCATGACCAACGAATAAATATCCGTATTGCTCCTGTATTTGTGCTTTGATTTTTCAAAGCCATTACCCAAAATAAATTGAATTTCTTGCGCCACCTGCACATCCTTGAAGAGAAATAAACCTCGCAACCGCTTCACAGACGCTTTTCCAACGAAAGGGTCTAGCTTCCTCCGTGATGTCAAGGTGAAACTAGCCTCCATTGTTTCTTTGGTTCACTAGCTTCCTGACAACCACCCATCGCCGATCGACTACATGAGATGTGTGTATTTAGTACATCTCAATTTTCCAGCCATCTCCATTAATGCTGATTTTGAAACGTACGCCCAACGTCGAAAAAAAACCTTCATAAATGCTTCACCTTTTATAGAAACTTCTGTGCCTCCTTTGCTTACTAAACAATGTTTAATTTTCCAATTTTTTTTCTTAATCATTTGAAAATAGGCTTAATTTGCCAATGAATTTTATTTTTTAGTTTAAGAAAAAAAATATTTTTTGAAAACAGGTTTAATTGTAATTAAATATTTTATTGGTTTGAAAATAGATTTTAATTGTAATGGAAATTTTAGTGGTTTTAAAAAAATTGCATTTCACCAGGATTTTCCATAGACTTCTAACGATTAGAAAATATTTTCCAATGGACATTATTTTTTTTTGATTAAAAATGAAAAAATTCACCATTGAAATTAATATTTTCATCGGGAAGTATACAAGATTCGCCAGGATTTTACACCTTTGTCGAGGGGGGGTTTCTTAAATTTTTCCCTACACCTCTCTCTTGCCTCCCATTCTCTCCATCCATACCTCTCCCTCTCCTTCCCTCTCTACCTACCTCTCCATCCATCACTCCCTACCACTCTCTCTACACCTCTCTATCTCACTTCTCTCTCTCTCTCCCTCCCTCATTACCTCTCTACTTCTCTATATCTCTCTCTACCTCTCCTTCCCTCTCTAATTATATTTATCTTCCCTATTCCTCTCTCTATCAACCTCTCCCTCTCTCTCTTTCCCTGCATATCCCTCCCT